>OZ030011.1:98879747-99562247 GCA_964023405.1 Apodemus agrarius | reverse complement strand
TCTGTGCTACCAGATCTGGCTGGTTTTCTTGGGTGTTCCTTTTTCTCTCCCACTATGCTTTCCTTTTACCTCTTTAACTGTGCATGTCTGGTCTTGCTGTAGCACAATCTTAAGGAATGCTACCATGATATGGTCTGATATTGAAACATTATGCAGCAAACAACAGATGCTGATTTATGGGAAAAATTTAGCCCATAAATATTTAATTAGGTAATAGGAAGAAAAACCCTACATGTAGGATATCACCATTCTATCAAAGTATAGCATAAAAAATTAGATACAGCTACGAGAGCACTAATTTAAAGGCAATGGGGACCACCGTGAAGGATCAGGCCACAGATGCCAGAACTGACAGACCTGTCTCAGCACCACCAAAAATCAAACACCTAACAACTCTGCTCTTGATGACACAACACGAGCATCGTTATGTGCGAAAGATTCTTGTTTCCACAGTTCAGATCTAGGTTGGACTCAGTCACAGAGATCCACCCGCCTTTGTCTCCCCAATGTATCTGCCACCATGCCAGGCTAAAAATTCTGAAACGTGCCACCTTGAACAACTGTTTAGCTTTCTTCTGTCTTTCAGTCATTTCTTTTTGGTGATATGTTTGCTTTGCCATGAATGTGACCATGATTTTAGTACCAGGAATTGAACCTGGGGCCTTGTGCATGGAAAGCCAGCCCTTGACTACAGACAGACCTGTCACAGCAGCAGCCCTGATTTGTGTCCAGGGATCAACAAAGCCGACTCCCTTGAGCCGCATGCTTGAGCTGTCTTTTCACGTTGTGTTGGTGCTACTCAGTTGTCCCACAAGCCACTGGCTTCTCTTGGGGCTGATGAAAGACATTGGAAAGAAACCTGTGTGTGAAGGTGGTGTGTGTGTGTGTGTGTGTGTGTGTGTGTGTGTGAGAGAGAGAGAGAGAGAGAGAGAGAGAGAGAGAGAGAGAGACTTTTGATTTCTGAGCAAAGATTCATAGAATCTTAGTCTTCTTTCTTCTCAGGGCTGAAAATTGCTAAACTATAATAAGAATATAGTCGAAATTATCATTTTCAGACTGAGGCTATAAGAAGTCTGGTTCAAATACGTATTTTGTTACTGACATATTAAGACAATGGAAAGAATACAAGTTCCTCTTTTGATTGATGTATCTTTTAATTTGATCTTTGTCTATGCTATAACTATATAATCTACCATTATGTTAAAAACTTTAAAAAATATCAGTTTACTTTGAAAAATCTTTAACTGATATGTTCATAAGATGCACTTTAAACTCTGCTTATTTAGAAATGAAACCCGGAGGAAATCACCACGGCGTCTAATTGCTGAAGCTCCTATTAGAGCAGGCCTGGAAATCCATGCAATGTGCAGGAGACACAGGACACATTAGTGTCTCTATAGCCGCAGTCCTCAATCCGTAGGCTGCGACTCCTTGGGGGGGGGGGTGTCTAATGACCCTTTCACAGGGGTCACCTAAGACCATCAGAAAACACAGGTATTTACATTATGACTCATAACAGCAGCAAAATTAAGGTTATAAAGTAGCAATGAAAATAAGTTTATAGTTGGGGGGGGGATCACCACAAGCCAAGGATCTATGTTAGAGAGTCACAATATTAGAAAGGTTTAGGACACTGCTTTACAGTGTTGCGCCCATGATCTTCTGTTCACACAGACATCCCCTCTTCTTGATAGTGCGGGGATGCTGTCTTGCTATTCTCTGATATTCTCAGAGGTTATCACAGGGCCTGATAAGGGTAGAAACCCAACTTAACATGTTTTAATAAACAGATCAGTGAACAAGAACCAATACTCAGACAAATCTTGTTTTTGGTTTTTTTGTTTGTTTGTTTGTTTGTTTTGTTTTGGTTTTGGTTTTTTCGAGACAGGGTTTCTCTTGTGTAGTTCCGGCTGTCCTGGAACTCACTCTGTAGACCAGGCTCGCCTCGAACTCAGAAATCCGCCTGCCTCTGCCTCCCAGAGTGCTGGGATTACAGGCATTGTAATCCCACTGCCCGGCCTGGAGAATATTTTTAAATGTATAGGTTAAGACTTGTCAGCTGGGTGGTGGTGGTGGCGGCAGTGGCCATATTATATATATATATCTATATCTATCTATCTATCTATCTATCTATCTATCTATCTATATATGTGTGTGTGTGTGTGTGTGTGTGTGTGTGTGTGTATTATAACTGTATAACTGTTTGGGCTGTATTTGATTTGCTTAATTCTCTAGATGGAGTCAGAAGAATCATAAGACCAGGAGGAATATTCTTCTGCATAGTTCTGGGTCACCTTTGAACTTCATCACCCTCGACTGTCTCCCTGCACCTGTGTATTCTGTTGGTTATTTGAACTTGCATTGGCAAGACAGAAAACAAAACGTACATGACTGGTCTTGTTCTCATTATTTAGCTTGTGCTAAAGCTGTTGTTAGAATTATTGAAATAGTGTTCAGAGTATTGTTCCGGACATTGAATTTAGAAACAGAATTCTGACCGAAAGTTTAATTACTGTGCTTTCTGGCTGTAGCTCCTATACTGTGCAGCAGAAATGGAAGTGTGGGTGCATGGGGGGAGGAACTTTACAGACTGTATGTCCCCACGATCTTTTCTGTTAGCCTAGATACTCTGCTTTTATTGGGGGGGGCACTGATGTTCAAATATGGGAGGGAGAAGTGTTCTGCTTCGTCATGAACAGGTAGTGATAATTCATTTTGTTCCCTTTCTTCCCCAAATAGTTCCTTAAGCATTAAAAAAAAAGTGTATGTGTATGGGTGTTCTGCTGCATGTATGTCTGTGGGACACACGTGCGAAGTGCCCACAAAGGCCAAAAGAGGGGCATCAGATACCCCAGAGCTGGAGTTACAACTGTTAGCTACAATGTGGGTGCTGTGGATCAAACCTGGGTCCTCTGGGAGAGCTCCTGGCGCTCTCAATGGCTGACTCACCTCTCCAGACTCCTTCAGTAGACCCCTGATATTTGGTTTTGGCCATAGGAGAGAATATCTGGTTCATATC
The DNA here is from genome assembly GCA_964023405.1 of Apodemus agrarius. Classification (NCBI taxonomy): domain Eukaryota; kingdom Metazoa; phylum Chordata; class Mammalia; order Rodentia; family Muridae; genus Apodemus; species Apodemus agrarius. Next base: position 99,559,228 of record OZ030011.1, on the reverse strand, counting down.
TACTCAGTCAATTATACCATTTGCTCATTAGGTGAGGCCTCTGCCCAGGGTCTAAAACAGATTTTACCTTCTCCTAAATTTTTTATTATATTTATGTGTGTGTGTATCTGTCTGTGAGCATGTGCTTGGTATGGCACAAGTGTAGAAATGAAAGGACAAAGATTGGTTCTTTGGCTCCATTGCCTGGAGCCCTAGGATTGAACTCAGATTTCAGGCTTGGTGGCATGTGACTTTGCCCACTGAGGTGTCTAGCTGGCCACTATATTTCACATTCTACAGAAATAGCATTAGATTGGGGAAATAGCATTTTGCCAAGTCCAGGTCCACATTATAACCCACTGTTCACCTCTTCAGAGAGAGTATTAACTTTTCTAACACATTTTCAATATGTCAATTTGTAAACAACTCTGAACAAAGCACATTTCTTTTTTTTTGTTTTGTTTTGTTTTTCCGAGACAGAGTTCCTGGTCTCACTCTGTAGACCAGGCTGGCCTCGAACTCAGAAATCCACCTGCCTCTGCCTCCCAAGTGCTGGGATTACAGGCGTGCACCACCACGCTCGGCGCACATTTCATATTTAGAAACAGAAACTTATTTCAATTTGAAAATGTGGGGAATTTATATCGTGTATTATTTTAAGTGAAGATATTTGTTTTCTTCACTAAATTGTTTGCCTGAAAAAAATATTCACATTCTTGACTTGACAAGTACCTTTATTTGAAATATGTTTGTGTGTTCATATCCTATCTAAAAGGGGAAGACTTTCAAATACTCACATAAATTGTCTCAGACATTATGTAAGATAAAACTTTGTAAAGAAATCTTGATAGGCCTTTGGAAACAGTAAAGGTGTTTTAGACTCAAATCTCAATGTTATCCATGTGTGATGTGTGAAATATTTTAAATTACAGTGCTGCACGTGTATGTGTCCATTTTTCTTTTAAACTATATGAATCGTGCAGTTGGCTGAATGCATAAGAACGCTGTGCTGCGAGCATTAGGACTTGAGTTTGAATCCCCAGCACCCATATCAAAGCCGGACTTGGTGCCTTTTACCCCGGCGATGGGGGCATGGGGGATCAAGACAGGTAGATCCCAGGAGATCCTTAGTCAGTCAGCCCAGTCGAATAGCAAGCTTCGGTTCATCAAGAGATCCTGCCGGGCGTTGGTGGCGCACGCCTTTAATCCCAGCACTTGGGAGGCAGAGGCAGGCGGATTTCTGAGTTCGAGGCCAGCCTGGTCTTCAGAGTGAGCTCCAGGACAGCCAGGACTACACAGAGAAACCCTGTCTCGAAAAAAACCAAAAAAAAAAAAAAAAAGAGATCCTACCACAGAAGACACCTGACATCCTCTTCTGGCTTTCCTGTGTACTCGCATGGTGTCTGGAACCCCCACTCCACACACAAACTGACTACAGTCTTGCTGTGCAGCTCAGGACCCTCCCAGCTCAGTGCTGAGACTCCAGGCGCCACCATCATATCTAGCTTAATCTGAAACTCTCAACAAGTATAAAACTATTAATTTACCAGGTGGATATTTAGACAGTTCTGACCAATGAATTCATATTCTATTAAATAGCGTTATGACTTATGATGTACAAAGTTGTTTAGCAGGCACTGAATTTTATTAAAATGCAGTTCAAAGAGAGTCTTTAATATATATATAGATATAGATATAGATTTGACTCATAGTGATGTTTATCTGGACTTCTTTGTTCCATATGCATTTTAGTATCAGTTATGACAGAGTGTCCTTGTAATTATAGTGAAATCCACTATTTAAAAAAAAAAAAAACCTGTTCAGCAGGCTGTAACAATTACTCCTGCCTTTGCGAATATTTAATATTTGGTGGCAATAATGTTGCTGTCATGAGGTTAGCATCGAAACTGTGAACGCCAGGAGTTTCAGGTGGACCTCAAATTTCCTAATGCTTTCACTTATATTTCGTAATTGTTTTATCCGGGTAATAAATACGTGAGGACGGCGAACCCTGGGTTAGGTGATGGGCGTGGCTCCCCACATACATTAAGGTATGCTCTGAGAATCTGTATCACTTGGCTGCTTCATTATATAATTTCTCAGAAAGTAAACTTCGGTGCATGAAATACATTTTATTTTTACTCTTAATTCTTCAATGATGGATATATACATATATATATATATATATATAAACATAAAAATCTAAAAACAATTTGATGAAATTTTTTGAAGAAAAATTATAAATTAAGAGAAGGTTGTAAGATGTTGAGAAAGTTACTGAGATCTGGGAAATGGAGAGAGGAAATAAATAACAATTCAGGAATCCCGACATGGTACAACTAAGAATTCTGCAAGCTGCTTTGTGGTGGTACTGGAGTAAGACAGAGGCTACCTTAGCAGCTACTGGTAGAGCAGGCCTAGGGGTGGAATAGGCCATCACCCAAACTGGGAAAACCGGAAAGTCTAAAGAGAGATCTTTATCATGGCTGTGCAACTTGGCAGGGTGTGAGAGCTATGGAGGATCCCCAGAACCACCACTGGGTCCTCCATCACCAAGTTGCTGGTTGGCCGGCTGACCACATCTTCTCTGGCTGCTCCAGCTCAGCAGCTGACACCAAGCGGTATCTGATGTTCTCAGTTACCAGCTTGCTTTCCACAGCACTGAGGTGAAAGAGCCTCCATTGCTGTGCACAGCAGCTAACTGCTTCATTTTTAGTTCTGTGTTATGGGTGTTTTACTTGCACATATGTTTATGCACCAAGTACATGCAGTGCCCGAAGGGGCTAGAAACGGGCATCTGATTTTTGGTCACCATGTGGGTGCTGAGGATCAAATCTTGGTTCTCTGGTAGGGCAGAGCGTGGTGTTAACCACCGACATGTCCCCTTTAAAGATGCGATGACAGAGGTCATCATTACAGCGTTCACTGGAGGCAGAGGGCAGGTGCACTCGGTGGGGCTATGACGGCTCAGTAGTCCTTTGCCTTGGGAGGCTTGTGTCTTACGGTATAGCCCAGGATAGCCTAGAACTCAAGCTTTTCCCGCCTTGGCCTCCCGAATAGGCTACAAGGCCCAGGTAAACATCTACGGCAGCATTGGAATTCGTAGGAAAATGCTTTCAAAACTTTCAGTGAACACTGGTTTCACTTTAGAATTGTAGTGTCACCGTTCCCCCCCCCCCTCGGCAAATGTTACGAAAGGGTATGTTCCCACGGCCCTCCCCTCTGAACAGTCACTCACAGGCTGCTGACACAGGAAGGGAAGGTAACCCACTTTCAAGCTTCTGGGCAGTAGTTGTTCTGCAGGTACCAAGGTCCGTCCAGCAAAGTCCCTGAGTATCCATGAGTGCTTAGGAAGGACCCGTGAACAACGGGAGAGCTGCAGCCTAGACATTCTAGTCCTGTTCTGATTTCTCTCCAGAAATCTGCCTTGTTCTGAAAGAGATGGTCCTGATGGTACTACTCAGATACACTGCCTTCTTGGGTTGTGTCAGACATACTTGAGTCTATTTTATTCATCTGCTAATTTATCTTTTGATGGCACTTAAGTAACTCCAGAGGGAACAATTTTAAGTGCTCTCTGAGAGGAGTATCTAGGGACCAGTAGCTGAATACATTTTACATGAGGAATGAGTCACTTTATGCAATAAGACCAAGTTCCTGGCTTCTGTCCTAGAATAACAGGATCATTTCATTAGTTTACTGGCTGGACGCTAACTTAAAAAGAAAAAAAGATAAATATCTGTAGATTAAGAGACAGTATTTACAGAAATACTGTATTAAAGGACAGTGTCTAATGTACCTGAGATTTCCAAAATCTTCAAAATAGTAATTTATCTGTCTCAAAATGATAGTCTAAATTATATTTATTTTCTTAGTTCTTACCTATGAGATTCTTAATGTAATTTACTGTCTGCTATTTACATTTTTTTTTTCTGAGACAAGGTCTCACTGTGTAGCCCTGGCTGTCCTTGAACTCATAGAGATCTACCCGCCTCTGCCTCCTAAGTGCTGGGATTAAAGGGGTATGCGACTTTGTCCGGCTAATTTACCTGAGTGCTGGGATTAAAGGCCCGTGCGACCTTGTCCAGCTGATTTACCTGAGTGCTGGGATTGACTGCTGGGATTAAAGGCGTGTGCCACCATGTCTGGCTGATTTTAGAGACACAGTCTTACCATGTAGCCCAGACTGGCTTGTACCTGTGTAGACTACACTTGCTTCAAACGTATAGTATTCCTGCTGCCTTTACCCCTCCTCCCCCCCCCAATAGCTGAGACTACAGGCCTGAGTCATTACTTGTCCCTTGCCTTGCCATTTTTTTTTTTGTTTGTTTTTCAAGACAGGGTTTCTCTGTATAGCCCTGGCTGTCCTGGAACTCACTGTAGACCAGGCTGGCCTTGAACTCAGAAATCCGCCTGCCTCTGCCTCCCAAGTGCTGGGATTAAAGACGTGCGCCACCACCGCCCGGCTTGTCGCTTGCCTTTTAAAAAATTCTTCTCCTATTGTGTGGGTTATACAGACTCAGAATAGATACTGAGGGCCAAACAAAAATAATAAAACTCACTACCGCATATTTAGCATTTAAGAAGAAAAAGAAACCGTAGTTGTAAACCTATTCATTTCTTTAATGTAAAATTTTGCTAGTGTTTTCAGGTGAGGTAGACCAGGATATTATTGTCATTTAATAACTTCTTTGTAATGGAAGTCATGGACGTCAGCACCCTCCTCCCTGCTCCACCTCCATTCCTGCCATTTTAAAGGGATAATTGAAGTGTTTTTGGCTTGCATCTTTTCCTGGCATATGGCACCACCATAAACATGACATAGATGGAAAGATCCACATCTTTTATAGCAATGACTGTGAGTGGTGGCAGTGTTTGCCCATTGTTGAAAATTTGACCACCCTTAACTGAATTATCTGAAATATATATAAAGGGTTTCCATTTAAGAAATGAGATTATTAAGAGCCAAAGAATCAGTTTACACAAAAATCAAATAGGTAGACTTCAAACTCAGGGCAAACTGGTTCTAGTTCTCATCTTCTTCACCTGGTGGGGCTTCTATAAGCCTATCCTCCAGTATCTCCACAAATTAGGGCAGTATTTCAAATGAAAACTCTAATGAAAGTTTCTCCCTTGACATCTGTATTTTCTTACCTGACCTATGTTTACTTTGGAAGTGGCACCTTCTTACCTATTTAATAGCACAGAGGATTAAGTGTCCTCGGGAACACGGTGCTTCTTTCATTTTTTAAGGATAATGCTTTGTGGTTTTAATACTGCCTTGTGATATACAGTGTTTTAGGTCTAGATTAGAATTCCCACACAAAAACCCAAACAGGAAGAAATATCTGCTTTCAGATGGAAAATAAATTAAAAGATAATTTGATGAAACTGAAACCCAGCCTTATCTGATTGTAAGGCATTCCTTAGCGGGCACCTCATGTACTGGAGAGCCACCTATCCTGGAGAGCAAGTCCTTGGCAAGGGAACTGGGTTAGGTGTGTAACCATAGACTTTATGGTTACACAGTAGAGGTGGTTCCTGCTCCTAAGTCTTCAGTGGGGTTGGTGTTAAGTCATGGACTTAACATGCCAAATCCAATGCCAGCAACAGAAGGGTTGGAGACACCTATAGGAAGATGTGCTGTTCAACAGGTTCCCCTACAGAAAGGCAGATCTGCTCAGAGCCACAGGCTTTTGGGGCTATTACAGACATGAGAGATCTGGCAACGAGAGGGGATAGTGGACCCTTCTCTTAGTGGACATGTCAGACTGTTTAGCACAGCAGCGATACGTCAATACATTTTAGGGAAGGAATGTCTTAAAATCCCAAATAATCAGAAATAAACAGAAATATTAGACAGAACTGAGAAAAGTAAGGCATTCTTGCTAATGCAATAAATGCTGCAGATAATAAATAATGGATGGTGATTATGATACAACCTGGGGTGATTCTAAAACTTTATAAATTTGTAATTTAGATGTAAGTATCATTATATAAACTTGAGGGCTTACAAATTCCATCTTTATATCAATAAACACAGGCTTTGACTGACTGATTGAAGTTTTTTTTTTTTTTTTGTTTGTTTGTTTGTTTTTTTCCCGAGACAGGGTTTCTCTGTGTAGTCCTGGCTGTCCTGGAACTCACTCTGTAGACCAGGCTGGCCTCGAACTCAGAAATCCGCCTGCCTCTGCCTCCCAAGTGCTGGGATTACAGGCGTGCGCCACCACGCCCGGCTCTGATTATAAGTTTTGAGACAGGGTTTCACACAATAGCCCAAGGTGGCCTGGAACTCACTTTGTAGCTCCGGCTGGCTGCTAACTCCTAACAATCCTGTTGCAGTCTCCCAAGTGCTGGGGTTACAGCCACTATGTAAGCCACCATGCCCAGATGGAGTCATTATTTTAAGAGATTTAACTCATTCACATAAACGTGAAACAGCCCAGGAGCTGGAGAGATGATTCAATGATTAAGAACACTAGCAACTCTTCCAGGATCTGGGTTCAATTCCTAGCGCTCATATGATGGCTCACACTGTAATTTCAGTTCAGAGGGATCCAATGTCCTCTTCTGTCTTCTTTAGGCACACAACTGGGGAACAGACTTGCATGCAGGCAGAGCTCCCACACACATCGAATAAAAACAAATAGAAGGAAAACAGATGGTTTCCCTAAGATACACAGATGTCAAACAGGTATTTGTATAGGTCATGGAGGAATACACATTTCAGAGAAACAGAAAATTAGAAGTAGCTCTGAGACCCACGGAACAACTGCGAAGCGCTGCCGTTTCCTTGAGAAAAATAGTTCTGTTGTGTCTTTCAGCCAAATAAACCTAGGTTAAATATTAGATTCAGGGAGGGAGGGAGGGAGGGAGGGAGGGAGGGAGGGAGGGAGGGAGGGAGGGAGGGAGAGAGAGAGAGAGAGAGAGAGAGAGAGAGAGAGAGAGAGAGAAAACGAACCCCCAGGAACCCCAGGAATCTTGAGACTCATTCAGTTATAGAGGGGACCACTGAAATCATCTACTTTGTTCAGTGTAGAGGCAATGAGACAGTTGGCGGCCTCCAAAGCGGCAGAGTCTGGAGACCCGGAACTAGGCTTCACCAGACACCTTGTTCAGTCTCCATCGTCATTTCTTTTTCTTTTTTTGTTTTTTTTTTTTTTTTTTTTTTTTTTTTTTTTTTTTTTTTTTTTTTTTGTTTTTCAAGACAGGGTTTCTCTGTGTAGTCCTGGCTGTCCTGGAACTCACTCTGTAGACCAGGCTGGCCTCGAACTCAACCTGCCTCTGCCTCCCAAGTGCTGGGATTACAGGCGTGCACCACCACGCCCGGCTCCATCGTCATGTCTTAATTGCAGAGGGTTAGGCCTTAGAGGCTAACTTTCCCAGGTTAAGCTTACTCTGTGAGTGCTAAAGGGTGCCAGCCAGTCAGCCAACCTTATGTTGGCCCTCATCTCGGAAGTGATTCTGGGATATAAAGAGTATAAAATAGGCAAAATAATTGCCCAAGAGCTCCAATTTCATGACACATACCATTTTTATACAACAAAAGCAGCTTGGCAGATTATTCATTTCTTCTGAATGGTTTATTCAAAGTTAAAAATAAGTTGAGAAGGGAACGTTTCATTGTAGCGATCTTTAATTATCATAGCCATTTCCATTTCCAGAGGCAAGGGCAAGGGGGCCAGGCGGGAACACTGCTACCCCGTCACTTGTCACCCATAAACGCTGCTCGGTAGTTAGGCTTTGGCTGCAGTTAGTAACCCTAGTTAAAGATGTGATTTCTATCTTAAGACTTCTTTACCACTTGAAGTTATTTTTAGAATTAAGATACTACTAATATCTTTTAAAATCCAGTCTATTATTAATCCCAAGCTCACGATCACTCTTTGCTATTGTAAAGTAGGACAGTTAGCATTATTTACCCTTAACAATGGGAAGCTTAGGGCATAAAAAGAAGTTACGTGAACTTCTGAAATTCACAGCTATTTGCTGCAATATTTAGGAATAAGATCCAGGTCTTTTGACTACCAACTAAGCTTCTGCGTTTTCTAGAATAGATATTGTGGGGTTTTTTGTTTTGTTTTGTTTTGTTTTGTTTTTTACATTAAAAAACTGACCTAACCTGGTACTTTGTATTACTTTACTGTCTCAAATACATGATGACTTTGTCTTTTGATGATAAGTACTATTTATTTTTTACAACATCCACACAGATCCTTGAACACAGTAAGCATTCAATAAATGTTTTTAAGATTTAGGGACATGGGGATTGCTCTCATAGGTTGGCTATCTGAGGCAGGACAATGAAGAATTACATATAATTCATTTACTTCTTTCTCATTTAAAGGATCTTAAATTAGCAGATACTAGTGGGGAGGCCTCCATCCAATTTATATTCTCATCACTGGTTGTTAACTCAAAATGTTAACTCAACAATCTGCTTCCCTATTAAAAACATAAAGATGGAGTATTTTAAAATTTAAGGCGTAGTTGACAAAATGTCTATATAGTATACCACATGATGTCTTAATACATGTATATACTGAAACTCAGTTAAATCCAGATGCAATGTTTTCATAGGAGAGAAACATTTTTCATTTTTAGAATTACATTAAATTTCTTAAATGGTTAATTTAATACATCAACCTGACTGCGTTGATGGAGGACTGGATAGACGACAGTAAAGTAGTATTTCTGAATGTGTCCATAAGGATGTTTATAGAAAAGATTAGCTTTTGAATTGGTAGACTTGTGTAAGGAAAATTGCCTTCTTCAGTGTGGGTGGCATCAGGATTGAACTGAAAAAAACAAAGGTAGAGGAGGGAGAATCTGCTTAAGCTGGGGCATCCATGCCAGCCATCCTGTCAGCAGCGGGGCAGCTGTCTCAGCTTCTGAGGGAGGAGCAGCTCTTCTGGTTCGTAGGCCTCTGGGTTTGCACTGGAACTGTATACCACATGCACTCCCGACTGCTTTGCATAAGGCTCTATGTCTTCATCATCTCAAGCCCATTCCTTAGAACATACCTTCTCCTGTATCTTTCTGCAGATCCTGTTTGGTCTATTTCTCTAGATTCTGACTAATGGGGTAGTTTCTAAATGTTACAACATAAACAGTTATAAGCTTTTCATACACACTATTATACTTTTCTTATATAAGGAAACTGAGGTTAAAAAGGTTCCGAAATTAGCTAATAAATAGTGGAGACAGAAAAACAAAACAAAACACAACAATAACAACAACAAAACCCCAAACAAAAACTTGATCTCCTGACTTTAAAATCAGCTATTGTTATAGGCCAAGATATTTGACATAAAATTTCTCAGATGGCTCAAATCTTTCCCATTCTAGATATTAAAATAAATAATTTCCTAAAGTTGTAAGAGGCACCTAAAAGACAGTTTCTGCTAAAAGGTACTTATTTCTCACTTGGGCCGACACAAGGAAACCAAAAGCAGGGGAAAAGCCTGGCACCTCTGCCTTCATGTTGTATCTGGCTCCTTTACTTGGGGTCAGAATCCTGCTTGACACTACAGCTAAGTATGCTAATCATCCAGAGAGTATCTAAAAACTGGCAACAATTATTTCATCTCCACTCAAGGCTGAAGGCACAATAAACTCTCAACATTTTTTGTTTTATTTTATTTTATTTTATTTTATTTTATTTTATTTTATTTTATTTTATTTTATTTTATTTTATTTTATTTTATTTTTCTGAGACAGGGTTTCTCTGTGTAGCCCTGGCTGTCCTGGAACTCACTCTGTAGACCAGGCTGGCCTTGAACTCAGAAATCTGCCTGCCTCTGCCTCCGAAGTGCTGGGATTAAAGGCGTGCGTCAACACTGCCCAGCTAACTGTCAACTTTTACAGTGTCTTGCTTCAGACCTCCTAAAAAAGTGTCGGACTGTCTTCAGTCCTAATCCTAATCCTCCACAGGCCTCATGGACTCCAGGAACACAGAGCCTAGCGGACAGTGCATCCCATGACATCACCCTAAAATGACCTGATTGTCCCCGCCAAGCAATAAGGACTTATCTAGGGTTTGGGGCTGACAGGTTAAAACCAGAGTCAGGTCTCTATGAAAGGAGTCACCACAAATAGAAACTATGTTCTGTCTTTTTCTAAAAAAAATAATTCAACCTCACATAATTCCTTTGGTAGACAGTATCTGTTCTAGGATTGTATCTTAGGCTGCCTACTTTAGGTTGCAATATGTTTCTAACACCCACTTTTTAAGGTTTTAAAATGGTATTTTAATTTTTCCCTTCAGTTTGTATGTTCAGCCACCTGTACACTTCCTCTACACTTCCCTAAAGTGGAGGAGAGAGAGAGAGAGAGAGAGAGAGAGAGAGAGAGAGAGAGACAACGAGGTCTTCCCTCCAAGGTTATATTAATAGAGAGGCCCAGGACAGGTTTGATTTCTAATTGGTCCCAGCTAGTTGGAACACAATATTAAGAGCGAAAGACCTTATTAATTTTTTTTCCCATCCTCTATCTACTGTGAACTAAAATACTGCCTTACTAGGACTCAGTTGTCCACCCAGAGGATGTGAGGCAGGTAGGGACTATCCCAACTAAATTCAATCAGCCCTTTCTCAGAGACAGCTGAGACCACAGCCAGGTTTCCTGAAGCACTATTTGTGCTCTTACTACTGAAGACTCTAGAGTGGTCCTTGAGGAAGTGGTGTACCTAATAGTTGACGGCTATTCTGGAGTGGGCGTTAAGCCTGAGAAGGAAGAGGGCCTTGTCTTTAAGAGGTCAAAACTGGGGCCAGATTAGTTGGCTCTCACCCCCCCCACACACACATTGTTATTTAGCTCTGGGTTAAGTTATGTAATTTTTCTGAAATTCAATTTCCTTGCTAGATTGAGGGTGGTTACAATACCTGCCGCACATGGTTGTTGTGGGGACTCAAATCTACCTTTAAATGCCGTGTTAGCAGCATATTTAACCTCGCCTCCTCCCCCCCCCCCAATATTAGTTATTTCTACCTCCCAATTCCAAATCCTTGGATTTTGAGAGGACGATGCTGGCATTTTCCAGGTGTTCCCATAGCTTGTTTAAAGGGTAAGAAATCACATCTGTAGGGCCGGCACACTAACTGACCTCCCGGGATGGAGGTGTGGACACAGCAGAATTCACATCTGGCAGAGATGTAAGCTGGGCAAGAAGGGACGCTTACCAGCAGCCTTTCCTTTGAGGAGGCGGGGCCTTTAAATGCTGGCCGCTGGCTGCCCAGGTTTTCCCTCGGGCGCTGCCCAGGTCAGACCTGTTTCCCTCGCAGTTGGATGCCCGGGGAGGGTATCGCATCGTCCCAGCGTGGCCGATCAGGCCCAGGTGGGCGGCGGGCGAGGCAGGACCACCCGGATATCTGCAAGTTCGGGCAGCACGGGAGACAAAGGCACTTTCTGCTTTTGGGTTATTGTAGTGCGTCTCCCTGCAGCTCCCAGCCCCCTACCTTTGTTCCCAACTTCCCCGGGCGCTGCAACCCTCCAAGTCCCCCTCTTTGTCTGGCCGCCACCCCGAGCCCCTTTGTTGTCCACCGTCACTGCCAGTGAGGGGTGGGGACGGTGCCCACCACTCCTGAGAAAGGAAGCGAGCAGAGGCGGAGGCAAAGTCGCCCTCACACGCCCCCACCAGCGAGCTTGACTCTCGGTCGCCCTCGGGCGACAGCGGCGGTCGAGCCTCAGCCCCTCGCCCGGGTCCTCGGCACGGAGGAGGGGCGCGGCGAGGCCAGCGTCCTCTGATTGGCTGCGGGAGTCGGGGCGCCGCGACGCCATTGGACGGCGGAGCTGTCTGGCGCACGAGTGCGCGAGGTGGGGAGGGGGCGCTGGAAGCTGCTGGAAATCGGTCGGCCGGGCAGCGTGAGGGGGCCGCGCGGGTGGGTGGGCGGGGCGCCTCACAGTGGGCGGGGTCACGAGCTCCGCCCACTGCCCCTCCCCGCGCGGCTGCTACGACCGCGGGCGGCCGAGGGGCGGGCGCGCCGCTGCATCCCCATCCTCGGCGTAGCTCGGCACTGAGCGAGCGAGCGAGCGGCGACTGGCCGGAGCGGGCGGGCGCAGCGCCGAGGCCCGGCCATGGCCACCACCAGCACCACGGGCTCCACCCTGCTTCAGCCCCTCAGCAACGCCGTGCAGCTGCCCATCGATCAGGTACCGGCGTCCGGGGCGTCGTGCCCTGGCCGCCTCTGCCGGCCGCGGTGCCACCCGGGCGGGAGCAGGGTGGGGGCTGGGGCCGGGGCGACTGTGCCCTGCGCCCGGCGGGGCGGGGGCGCGCGACTGGCCTTGTCCCCTCGGCTGTCGCTCCGGCTGGTGCATTTGTGCCCACCCAGCCTCCCATTGCCGCCGGGGCGGGGGTGGGTGCGGGCGGAGGCTCGGCGACAGCCCGCCGGGGAGGGCTAGACAGACGTGCGCGTGTGCATGCTGTCGCTGCCCGGCCACCGGGCATCGGACCCGGGAGTCCCGGGACCGGTGGACCCTGGGACTGTTGCGGGTTATCGGCGTCGGGAGAGACTGAAGATGGTTTGAGTGCCGAGTGCCCCGGACACGGCGTGGATGGATGAGGCTTAAGCTGTTCTGCACTTGGGGACAGTTTGCATTGAAGTGTGGCTCAATAGACGGAGAGGCAACAGTTTGGGGGAAGACAGGTTATGAAGAGAAGTCAACGTGACTTCACGATGCCAGGGTTTCTGGTGAAAAGTTGTAGCTGTGGATAGGAGCGACAATCCTGCCCCTTCACCCTACCCCCAGAAAAGCATTTGACACTAGGGAAGACTGGCATTTAAATGAGGCCAGTCGAATTTGATTGTTTAAAGGGCCTCAGGATTACTGAGAAATAAACAGCACTGGGATGGAGAAGGCAGCGCCATTTTTATTGAGCAGAGGAACTTTGGAAGTGTGTCCTGAGAGAGGTCTGGGAAAGTTGTTGTTGGGGTATGGTTAGATAGTTGGTCTAGCCCCAGGGCTGAAGGTAATTGACTTTAGAAATTCTGCCTAACATTATTTATTATCTGGAGGTGTTTACACTTTCTAAGAGATACGGGCTAGTGTCCTTAGCTTGACTAGCTGCTAGTGATGTCTTGAGGTTTTCCTTTAGAACACAGAATTCCTCTCTGGACTTAAGCTGGAGGTGACACCTGAGCTTAACACTGTGCTGGATGCTTTGTGCTTTATAGTTTAAAATAAAAAAATAAACTGGGTTATATCGAGGGAGGGTTAAACAGTTCTGCCCAGTGCTCAGGTCTGACTTCTTTCCTTCATTTCACTCATAACTTTCAATGAATAGTGAAATACCTGTTCTCCACACAGCTTAAACAGTGGGTTGCGGTGTGTGTCATGCTAATAGATTATTGGAGTGTCCCACGTGGAATGATTCCTTTAATTCACAGAATTAGTCTTTGTTTATTAAGTTGATGATAATCAAAGACTTTGGATACTCTCAGTCCTGTGGAGGAGTCTCACTATTTCCTAAATGGAACTGGGGCACATGACCTTTAGGTGTGTTACATACACTTCTGACTTAAATAGGTTGTTGCCAGCCTAGCAGTGCGTGCAGGATGGGATCTATTGAAATTTTTTTCTTTCTAATGAGAAACAGAGAGAGAGAGAGAGGCTTATACCTTTTCATTCTTTTGGTGAGACAGATGATTGTGTATTCTCTCTGCCATAGCTATTGCTATGCTAATACTTTTAAACTTATATAAAGGACCATAACTTTAAAAAGTAATCAGATATCAATGAGCTCCTTTGAGCATCTTAGCAATCCAGAGGAAGTTCTTTGCGGAACTGAAGTGATGGTGAGATCAAGGGAATGTGGCCCGAGTTAAGACTGACTTCTTTATCATCTTCACCTTCTGGGGCACTCTTGAAGACTGTAGAACCCGAGTGTATATGTCCATTTGTGTAGTACAGTTGTTTGTTCTGTGATGAGCAAGTCTTAAGGATATTGGGTTAATCTCCGCAGTCTGCACTTTGTATAGCAATAATTATTTCTGTGAAATACCAAAGACTTCATAATGATGCTCATGGAGTAATAATGAACATTGTAAAATTAGACAGTTTAGAATTAAGCCAATCAGAAACATCTTATAACACGTGAGCAGTTGAATCCATGTTGAAAGAAAGCCTAACACTCGGCTGTAGTCAAATAATGTAATTCCACAGGAAAGAAAAAAAGACAAGCCAGGAAGTGAAAAATTATAACTTGCCATGTGTTCATTTGGTGTGTGCCAGTTTACAGTGTTTAGAAAAATTAGGAAATTATAAAAGCGGTTGTTTTAGGAAGTAATAAAATGTGGACTTTTTACTATTGTGTTGCCTTGGCACGCTTAGAACTGCGTGCCCTTGCTGCTGAAGTAGCCGGAGGAAGAAATGTGTGGTCGGGCCAAGGCGAAAGAACAGAAGATCCTGCCTCAGGCTTCCGAATCTTTATCTTTACTAAGAATTCCAGAGTGACCTTGAGATAGCTGAAGTGGTGTTTAGTCTTAATTAAAGCCTGAAATAATGGTATCTGGGAGGTTACAGAGATCTAAATAAGATAGGAAGTACCTGGATTTTGCTCTTTAGGTCCTGCTTTCCAAGTGACTTTCTAGTCACTTTCTAGTGTAATTCTGAAGGTTCTGAAAGAAAGGAATGTGTAGAGGGCGTGGTTTGAGAGAGGAATCATCTTGAGGACTAGTTGTGTCAAAGAATGGGAGCAACTGTGTGTGACCCAGGAGAGATCAGGTGTTTTCACATCCTGGGACTTTTGTTCCTCAGGAGTTGCTGATGTGGGGTTTTAGACTCCAGAGCAAGTACCGAAATGAAACTAAGAATTATGTCACAGATGATCAACCTATATAGTATTTTCAACATCTTCTACCATCTATTGCGTTTGCTTTGCCTTGCCCTGAGTTACGAGAGTGCTTTCTAGTTGTGACCTCTCCCCATCGTCTCCACTTCAACCTCCTTACTTCCTATGATGCCATATTTACTACCGTGAAACTGGGGTAAATGGACGGTAAAGTAACAGTGGAAGACTGGTTAGAGATGAGCGGTGGAACAGCCTCTTGACATAGGAGTGATTGTTTTATAGATGATGTGTCAAACTCTTGGGACAGGGAGAAGACAAGAGGTGGGGACTCATGGTGTTTTGAAAGGTTTGAAGGAAGGAGAAAGAGAAGAAAAGGTGGGGAAGAAAGGTTAGACATTACCAAGCCTGCAGAGTCCAGTAGAAACTATAATGCCCAACACTTGAGAGTTTGAGAAATGTTTCCATGTATTCTACATCATTCAATAGGATCCTTATACCTCTGGAAGTCAGAATTCAAACTGGAATTATTAAGTTTACATACATATGTGTCCATGGGCCTGCTTATACGTCTTTGCATAGACTGTCAGTGTATTTTGTAGTTTTAATGTGGGAGAAATACTTTGGATGTGTCTTTGTTTTTAGACCTGAACCTTTTAGCAGTGAAGGTAAGAAGAGGTAAGAACTGTCCAGAGTTCCAAATATTGGTGTGCTGGTGACCATGGGTTGGGATAGGGAATCCAACCTGTGTGTGTGTGTGTGTGTGTGTGTGTGTGTGTATGAATGTATTATATGTGTATGAATGTGTATGTGTATGCATGTGTGTATGTGTGTGCTTGTATTATATGCTTATATGCTTGTGTATGTTTATATATGTATGTATATGTGTGTATGTATGTATGTATGTGTATATGTTGTAAGTGTATATATGCATGTGTGCACACACTTGTGTGTGACAGATAAAGAAATGGGAAGGCTTAAGGAATCTTAGCTCCTTTTTAAATTTTTATTTATTTTTGGTTTTTCGAGACAGGGTTTCTCTATATAGCCCTGGCTGTCCTGGAACTCACTCTGTAGACCAGGCTGGCCTCGAACTCAGAAATCCGCCTGCCTCTGCCTCCCAAGTGCTAGGATTAAAGGTGTGCGCCACCACCGCCGGCTCTTAGCTCCTTTTTGGTCAGTTTATTTATTGACTTTTCTCTTAAGTGTCCTTCCCCCTCACATAGACAACTGAAGAGGTAACATTTCAGGGAAGAGTTAGCTTAAGACTGTTTTTTTTTTTTTTTTTTTTTTTTTTTTGGTTTTTCGAGACAGGGTTTCTCTGTGTAGCCCTGGCTGTCCTGGAACTCATTCTGTAGACCAGGCTGGCCTCGAACTCAGAAATCCGCCTGCCTCTGCCTCCCAAGTGCTAGGATTAAAGGTGTGCGCCACCACCGCCCGGCTCTTTTTTTTTTTTTTTTTTTTGTGACTATTAAAAAAAAAAAAAAAAAAAGACTGGCCTTTTAAGTCCTCCAACAGGTCTGAACTCTGATGACTGCTTTCATAGATGAAAGAATTGAAAGGAAGGTCCTCTAGCTAATCACAGGAAGGAAGGACAGCCAGGTTTGCGTGTCCTAGGCTTAGCTCTGAGCTGCAGATGGAGCGCATCCGTCTGGTCTGCAGATGAGCTGACTACTTTTACACTTGTAAGGGTCTGTCACCATCACAAGAACCTGGAAACAGTGACAGAACATTGTGGAAGATTCCTTCCAGTTAGGAAGGCATATGGGTCTTCAATCACCTTGTCCATTAACAGTTGTAGAAATGTCACTTTATAGAAATGCTACTTCCTGTCTACAATGTGTGTGTGTGTGTGTGTGTGTGTGTGTGTGTGTGTTGACTTTAGTTTAAAATACCACGACCTTGTATTTAGGAACTGATTAAAAAAAAAAAAAAAGCCCCAAACTTGGAGGGACATAAATCAAAAGTTAGGGGAGGAGAGAGGAAAGTGATTGATAATTTGGGGCAGGGCAGCTTCAGCAGTGAAGTGAAGCTGCCTGAAGCTTACCCTAAAGCTAAGGAGAAAGTTCATGTTCTGGAAATCCCGTTAAATGTAGTGATCCTGCTGGTGCTCTTCATTAACCGGAAGCACCAGTCTGCAACAGTGGCCTTGAGTTCCCTGAGCAGGGTGGGGGCCTTGCTCTGCCCATTGCTTGCTCCTGGGCAGCTACTGTGCTTGCTCGGGCTCTCAGGTGTTCTTTCTCTCTCTGTCTCTCTGTCTCTCTGTCTCTCTCTCTTTCTCTCTCTCTCTCTCTCTGTGTGTGTGTGTGTGTGTGTGTGTGTGTGTGTGGCGTTGGCTCTCCTGGAACTCACTCTAGAGACCAGGCTGGCCTCAAACTCACAGAGATCCACCTGTCTCTGCCTGCTGATGAAAGGTGTGTGCCACCACACTGGACTCTCCCGTGGTTTCTTAAGCCCAAATTTCCTCCTCTGTAAAGTCAGAGTTAATATGCACCACTGTGCACTCATAGGTTATCATGAAACACAGAATTGGTATAACAGCCTGGCTCCCATAGATGTTTGAAGCCCAGCTTCTCCTTGATTACGAAACACTTACAGTTTGTATTTTTATTTTCAGAAGTGCATTCTTAGTCTTCAGAACTTTCGTAGGGAGGGAAACTACGAAGCTCTTGTCAAGTGTTTTTTATCCACACACTGATTGAAGTCGGATTAAATTGGGGTTGAAAGTGTTTTGCTGCCTCCTTATTGCATCAGAGTTCTTTGTGACTCGATAATGCCCCGTCTGATGGCTTTGCCGCTCTAGATGCACGCAACCCTAGTCTCTGTTTATTAGGTTGGGGTGTGGCTGACTTGAAGTACTCAAAATAACTCACACACAGTTTTCCCCTGCAGTCCAGTTTAACAGATGGGATTCCGCCAGGATCAAATCTTGTAGTGTTTCTTTCAAAACAGCGCACATGTCTGAGCCTCAGCAGAGAGACTGATCGCTTAATGAAGTTGAGGAGTGAAGCTGTCCCTTAGTCATTGGTTAGAACATGGAGAAGCCTGTGTGTGGAGAGCTGGAGTTGCTGGTTCAGGAGATTCAGAGATTAGAATTGTTAATTCATGGGTGTCACCAAGGACACGCCCCTCTCCCCCATCGATTCCCAGCCCCGCCCAGCGCACCTGCATACAAGCCTTTTGCTGCTCTCATCTAATATGACCCATTCCTTATCAGAACCCCAGGAGCATTATAGCTCTGACATACTTCTGACACGTGCGTTCTGCCCGCTGCTGAGTGTGTCCATTGGCTTCTGGTAGGAGACAGATTGAACTAGGAAACTAGAGAGACTGACGGGCTTAGAAAGATGTGGTAGGCGTGTGAAGAGCATCCGGGAACAACACGGTGTGTGCAGGGGGCAAGAGGAAGGGAGAGGCAGCACCCCAGGAGGAGGGTAGTCGAGGAACAGGGGTGCTTGGCATGGGGGAAGGAGTCCAGGCCTCTAGCTGAAGGGCTCAACCCAGAGTGAGTCTGAGGGGTGGCGGCTACACCTCTCCCTTTGCTCCTCTTTGGGTCTCTGCTGGAGCCTGCTTCAGGTGATGCCCTGGGGACACAGGACAGAGCTGAGAGTGGATCTGGAGGGATTCGTGGCTACTGCTGAGCTGCTTCTCCTGCTGAAGGACACAGGAGGAGGAGGAGGAGGAGGAAGAGGAGGAGGAGGAGGAGGAGGAGCAGCTCCTACCAGGTGGCTTCACACCCTTCTTTTAGTCTCCTCCCCTATACTTGGTGAGAGTAGTTGACTCTTCATCTTCAGAAGGCCTACTCACTCTTTAGAACCATTGTCCTCCGCCCTGTCTCTGACACTAAAAGACAAATCCCCTGGCAAACATGGGGAAGTGTGGCGCTTACCTTGCCGTTTAAATCCTCACTGCTTCCTTGTTGCCCCGTTAGAGAGCAGTGCACTCTACAGGGTGGCTGAGAGCATTTGTGTCAAAATCACTTGGGACTGTTACAAAAAATAGGTGTTCCTGGAAATGAGGGCCGTGGGACGTATATTTTGACAGCCCTCCATATTCCCCATCCCTATCAGAGGTAGAGATCTGGGTCAAATATTTCAGGGACTCTCTATTACTAAAAGGTTATAAAAACTCGGCCTATGGGGCTGGAGAGGTGACTTAGTGACCGAGAGCAGCACATAGTGCTCTAGAGGATCTGGCGACTCAGAGCCTGCATAACTCCAGCGCTGGGGGATCCAGCATCCTCTTCTGGACTCCACAGGTGCCTGTATGCATGTACACATGCCCATGCCGACAAACATAACTAAATTAAAAAAAAAAAAACAAGCCGGGCGGTGGTGGCACATGCTTTTAATCCCAGCACTTGGGAGGCAGAGGCAGGTGGATTTCTGAGTTCGAGGCCAGCCTGGTCTACAGAGTGAGTTCCAGGACAGCCAGAGCTGTACAGAGAAACCCTGTCTCGAAAAACCAAAAAAGAATAAATAAATAAATAAATAAATAAATAAATAACAAAACAAAACAAGAAGCAGTGCTGCTCAGGGTAGAGAGCTCTTGCATGCAAAAGGCTGTGGGTGTGATCCCCAGAACTGAAACCAAAGGTGGAGTGTTTTTAAAGTCTTTAACAAAGCAATGCACAATTCCTAATACCCAATGAAGTTTGATGGTTGATAATCATGGGAATATGAAAAATAAGATTCATAGCCGGGCAGTGGTGGCACACACCACTTTAATCCCAGCATTTGGGAGGCAGAGGCAGGCGGATTTCTGAGTTCAAAGCCAACCTGGTCTACAGAGTGAGTTCCAGGACAGCCAGGGCTACACAGAGAAACCCTGTCTCGGGGAAAGAAAAAAAAAAAAAAAAAAAACCCAACCCACCCCCCCCCCCAAAAAAAAAAAAAGAAAGAAAAGAAAAAGAAAAATAAGATTCACAGCACACTCTAGGCCATGTGACCCTGACACGGAACAGTTTTTTGACTGAATAAAGTGTTTATCTTCTCTTGGTCAGTCCTGCCACAGTATCTCATGACCGTATGCACAGCTTCATATGTAGAAAGTTCTGGAAGTTTACATTTGCTGTCCTTCCTGAATGTGAGGTTTGGGCTTACTGGTCTTCTTGGCGGCCTTGGGAGAGGACATACTCCACTCTTTCTCCCAGAGTGCTCTGGGAAGCACTGACCTAAGGTCAGGCCTACTAGCTGTGAAGGATGACTGTTGGAGGCCTCGCCCCCCACAGCACCCATCTGCCCTCCAGCGGATCCAGAGATGTGTGTGTGTGTGTGTGTGTGTGTGTGTGTGTGTGTACATGGTGAGTGAATTCAGTCCTCACCCTATATGCAAGTGTTCGACTGTGCATAGTTCAACTGTGTAAACTTCAGTGGACTCCTTAGGACATTTTCTTTTTCCTTTTAACTCTTCGCTTTAATGAAACCATTTTTTTTTCTGCCCCAAATTCCCTTGCATCCTTTTATGTCTGACAAACCTTTTGTAGTATTTATCTAAGGCCTGTGTCGTCCTGAGGATGCCTCGTGGCCCTTGCTTTTCTTTTAGGCCTCTCGTATGTGTGTGTGATCTGTCTGTTGGTGAAACATATATAGAGTGTGTGTGATGCTTCGTTGGCAGGCTGTGAACATTCCTGGTGGACTGGCGACGTGCACCCCTTTTAGAGAGCTGTCTTTCAAGTCCCATGTAGCCCCTCTGTAATCAGGCCAGTGCCGCAGAAAGTGCCCAGAGAAGACAGCAGTCGCTCTGTCTGCCTCTCAGCTCTGGAACTGTTCCGAATCCTTATCATTTCCTTATCCTCTGCGTCCTCCAGGTCTGCGCCTGCCCTGCTCCTGGGCCCGTTCCTCAGGTTCTCACCAAAGGTGGGCTTCCTTCTGACTCTAGGAAGCAGACTTTAGAGGGGTTCTTCTGATCTAGGGGTCTTGGGCACTCTTGTTATTCAGGGCCACTGTAACTAGCCTTATGCACGTCCTTCTGGAATCTTCTCTGGTGGCGCCTGTAGCATTTAACTTGGCTTATTCCTCATGACACTATATATTTCTTAAGGACAGGACCTGTTGTCTCCTGCTCAGGACCCTCCTTGTGTAGAGGGCTTGTGCACCGAGAATGGCCAGGCCTTAGACTGGCTGACTGCGCATTGACAGCGGCTTATCTTCCTAAGCTTCTGTGTCCTTTTCTTTTCCTCCTTCCTTTTTTCTTTGAGACAGGGTTTCTTTGTGTAGCCTTTGGCTGTCCTTGAACTCCTTCTGTAGATAAGGCTGGCCTTGAACTCAAAGACCCACCCTGCCTTTGCCTCCCGGACTGCTTGTACCACAATGGCCTGGCTCCTCCCTCCCCGCCTTAAGACAGAGTCTCACTGTGTAGCCTTGACTGTTCTGGAACTCACTATGTAGACCAGGTAGGCCTCAAACTCGTGAAGATCTGACTGCCTGTGCTGTCTGAATCTTGGGATTAAAGGCATTCGCCACCATGCCTGGGTTGGTTTAATTGTCTATAATATAGGGGCACACTGTAGATTACAACTACTAAGAGGGGTGGGTATTGTAGATAAAAGCAAATAAATCCCAGAGCATGGGCACATGCATATTATTAACTTGGAAGGCTCTCTTTCAAGGGACTAGATTAGATTAGATTATGTATATGACTTCAGATTTTGTATATGACTTCAGGGTAGCCTTGGGATTTTTCAGAACCTTTTCGGCCATCCTTTAGATAACTGCATGCCAGGCAGCATGCCAGGCATGGGGGATGCCACCCCATGTAGTGACTGCCGAACTCACAACACCGCAGCCCCGAGGAGGGATTGGACAGGGAGAGGAGGAGTCCCCTGGATTCCCCACCACGGCACAGGTGAGGGTCTTACTGATGGTGTCCAGGGCGTTCCTAGCAATCAGCTGTAGCACTTTATGTGCCCTCCCCAAGAATAGCTCCACGTTCCTGGCTGGAAGCTGCCCTCTGTCTCTTAGAGTTGGTGTGTGGCCTGGATAGTGTCTCAGTGGTCAGGATTCATGAGGGACAGCCCAGAAGATCTCTGTTTGTTAACGTTTCCTTCCAGTAGGAAGTAGGGGTTGAAGGCAGGCAAAACATTGAAGATGAGAGATTACAAAAGGGGCGAGCAGAGCTACCCCTCTGTCGGGGTTCTCAGCTAAGGGCTCAGACCGCTTGGGAAGAGACGCTTTAATAACATGTTAATGTAGGGATCGAGG
Organism: Apodemus agrarius; assembly: GCA_964023405.1. NCBI lineage: Eukaryota > Metazoa > Chordata > Mammalia > Rodentia > Muridae > Apodemus > Apodemus agrarius. The sequence continues at coordinate 99,537,262 of OZ030011.1, read as the reverse complement.
CAAAAGAGGCCCTCAGATCGCACAGTTGTCTTTGTAAGGATCAGAATATGGCCACTTTTAGTGTCCCTTGCCTGAATAAAGCAAGACCCTCTAAAGGGACTCCTTTGGGGTATTGCCCAGGTCCTCTATGACACTTATTTTTGCCATCCCATCCTGTCCAGAGCAAGCCTAGTGTGGCCTGCAGCTGGTGAGGTATTGGAAGATGCTTTCAGATTATCCCAAAGGAACAGACTAACGGCATCCTTGGGGCGCGAGAGGAAAGTTCTGTACAGCCATTAGACAGCTAGCTGCCTACCAGATTTAACACACACCCTGACCAACTCTCCTTGTCCTGACATTGGTTGTAGAAACTACATGTCTGCCCGGTGCTCAGTAGTGATTAAGTAGAAAACATCTAACTTAATACTAAGTTCCAGGATAAATGTTTACCTCCGGTAAAGTTCTAGATGTTAACCAGGGAGAGAAGATTGCTTGACGCCAGAAGTAGAGCAAACTCTGGGGGCCGTGGTTGGTGGTTGGTGTCCCGGTCAGATGACCAGGTCAAGGGGTTAGAGGTAGTGGCTCATCCTGCCTTCTACTCCCACTTCAAGTGCCCAGAGGGCAGGCGAGGAGGGAAGCCGCAGGTATATCTGCTCTCCGGAGGCGTGCATGGCCTGCTGTCTGGAAAGCTTCCCATGCAGCTGGAATAGGACGCCCCCCCCCCCCCTTCTGCTAATGGTTGCCGCAGAGGAATGTTGGCTTGGCGCCAAAGCTGACTTTTCAAAGGGAAGCTGGGAATTTGGATTTCCAATGGAAGTATGATTTTTACATTTTGGATAATAATTTTTTATGTTTTCTCTTTTTTAAGCCCCAATAACATATCTAGATCAGATTTAGCTAAATGACTACCTGGATTTATGAGTTTCTGTTACAGTTCATTTTGTGAGTCCACTCTGAAGTGGGCTTAGGTCTGAGGCTTAGGAACTTTTTTTTTTCAGTAATTTTTTGTTGTTGTCGTTTGTTTTTGTTTTTGTTTTTTCAAGACAGGGTTTCTCTGTGTAGCCCTGGCTGTCCTGGAACTCACTCTGTAGACCAGGCTAGCCTCGAACTCAGAGATGAGGCTGAGGAACTTTGACAAAGTGGATTAAAACGAAAGCTGGGCCAGTAGAGCCCTGTGACTTGGAGCAGTCTTGGGGAGCAGCCCTCGTACCTCATTGTTTTGTAAATTGAAGCCTGAGTTGACCCCAGAAAGTTTCCAGTAAAATTGCATTTGGCTGAAATGGTCATGTGTTGGATTTCTTCTTGAAAGGTAATAGCCTACTAAAACAAAGGGCTGACATTTTTATGCTATTATTATTTTTATTAATTTTGTAGATCTGGTATTTATTCATATCAATTGTCTAAACTATCTTATGGAATAAGGCACTTAAAACAAGTGTAGCTTGTGAGAAATCAATTACTATTTGGGAAGGCCTTCGTTGTCTTTACAAGCAGTTGTTGGTATTTCCAGTTTTTCTTGATTATATTGATTTGGGGCCATTATATTGATTTGAGTGTTTTTATCACGTGATAACTTTTCAGGCTTTGGGGTTTAATCCACAGGCTGCTTCACAGTCGAGTGCTAGCATGCCTTTTTAAATTCTGAGTCTGACACAGCTGTTCAAATTAGCTGCATCCCCAGAATAGAAGTGACAGAGATTCTTGGGGTGTGAGTGGAGGTTGGTCCAGGAGGATGGTCAAGGGAGGGACACTTGGTCCTCTGGAGACAGTCAAGGGCTCCTAAGTAGAAAATGACACTCCCGGGGGCTGGCATTGCAGTCCCTGGGCAAGGCCAGCTAGTTCCGTCTTTTGTTCTCAAGCTGTATAATAATAATTTGGCATCACAGCCTTGGGCTTTAGCAAGTGGGGACGGTGATCTAGTCATCAGAATTAGAGAGCGGGTGTTGAGTGTTGTTGAGCTATGCTGAGATTTTTGATATGCGTTGGGGGGAGGATTCATGTCTGAAGACTCAGTTTCTTTATAAGATATAAGAAACACACACTAGCGGGGAAATCACTAGTTCCCCAAAGATGTTTGACATAGACGCTGAGTTTTATCACTTAGAACTGTAGTGTGCGAGTTTTATTATTACTGTTTCTATTCACTTATTTTTAAGAGTATGACCTTGGATAGGAGCTATTTGAGTCCTTTTTTTTTTTTTTTTTTTTTTTTTTTAAAGTCCTACTTGGAGTATCAGAGCTAAAAGATGTTACAGACCCTTTCAACAAAGGGGAAAAAAAAAAACCAGCCTGGGACAGTGCCAGAAAACCGCTCTAGGATTCTCCCCCCACCCCCCCACCCCCACACTTTTTGTATTTGTGGAAAGCATGAACCTCTGGAGAATGATGAACATATTGGAGTTCTAGTTCTTGTTTTGCCCATAACTCCAGATTTGGTAAATGCTTGGCAGGGGAGTGAGCTTGTAAAATGAAGGAGAAAGACAGCAGCAGGTCAGTTTGCCCTGGTTAGACGGGTGGCCCCGGCCAGCAAGCAAACAGCCACCTGAACTTCATAGTCTAAGCAGTGTGTGGCGGGGCCAGGTGCGGGGAAGGAAGGGGGACTGTTTTGTGTCTTGCTGTTAATCTGTCAGGAAAGATAGGATGTGGTACAAACCACGAGCCTTGGATCATGACCTCAAGTAGGCTTGCCTCTGACCAGGGCCACCATCCCAGACTGTGTAGATTTGGCAAGTGTTGTCTGTGTGAATGTTAGTGATTTGAATCCTGATGGGGTTGGTATTACTTAAGATGGTGAGGATTCCCATTTGTTAGTAAAGATGGTGGCAGAGGATACGTTTCTTATTTATCGAGTACCGTAGGTCAGTGCTACGAATCGGGAGCTGTAGAAAGTCCTGGAGAGATACAGAGAGCAGGGGCGTACTTAGTGGGTGAGAAGGACTGACAGATATTTCCAGCATGTGAATCAGAGTCAGGAGACAGCTGTGTTAGAGTTTGGATAAGGCTGCTACAGCAGCGGTGACCCAGAGAGAGAGGGGAGGGGGAAGGGAGGGGGGAGGGGAGAGGCATGGTGAGAGATGGGGGGGAGAGCCTCACAGAACAGTCGTAGCATAAACAGTGCACATGGATGCTATTTCTGCTCCACCTGCTGATGTGAAGTCCCCTGTTTCGGGTCACAGGTGTTCCCAGTGTTGAGGCTGGCTCCTGTTAGGCAGCTGGGTTTGAATGGGAGTCCCCTGCAGCCCTTGGTAAAACTGTGGTTTTCCATAATGGCTGTGTTAATTTACATGTCCTCCCACAGCGTGCTAGGATCCCCTTTCCCCTGGTCCACACCAGAACTTGCGTCTCCTGTCTTCGGTGACGGAGTGAGCTCGCTGGTTGAGGCGGCCGCTCCGGTGCCTTTGCTTTGTACTTCCCTGATGATGAGTGATGCTGAGCATTTGTAGTAAGATTTTAAACAGGACAGCGGTATCATCCGGCAGTTGTACAACTGTGTATAAATGCAGAGGAAACGAAATCTGCGCGTTGAAGAAACATCTGCATTCCCGTGATTATTATGGCATTAGTCACAATAGCCAAGAAATGGGGACACCCCAGGTGTCTGTCAGCCGATACGTGGAGGAAGAGACTGTGCTACATATACATGTGGGAATCCTGTCTGCGCGCACACACACATGGGAATCCTCTCTACATACACACATGGGAATACTGTCTAGCCATACAAAGAGTGAAACCATGCATCCGTGTACAACAACATGGATGGAACCAGAGGATGTTATTGTCAGTGAAATAAGCTGGGATAGAAGGAAATGCAGTGTGAACTCACTCAGAAAGTCCATCCCAGCAGTCGAGAGGGCATAATGGCTCCCAGGGGCTGGGCCTAGGAATGATCCTCATAAGCAGATGAGGCTCTAGTGCGCTGGTGCACAGACGGTAACTATAGGTAATGGTAATGGGCTGCATATTTCAGAAAGCCAAAGGGAGAGCTTTGATGTCTGCACCAGAAAGAAATGCTGTTTGAGCAGGCGATAAAATAAGTGTGGCCCAATGGAAACTCTGTACAACCTGTGTGTGTATTGAGGTGTCACGTGGTACTCCATAAATACGGATGCTTTCAGAGTTCTCGGGTATCGGTGAAAAATAAATTCAGAAAAATAAATGCGAAGTAGGTAGCTGGGCTGTACCATCAGGGGTTGGATCTGAGTTAGTGAGGCGGAGTTGGATAGTTGGTTGTGTCTTAAGTTTACAGGGGATGCTGTCAGAGTTCCCAGGCATTCGTCGGATGAGAAAGATGGGGGTCCTTGCTGTCTTACATTGCACAGCTTGTGTGTGTGTGTGTGTGTGTGTGTGTGTGTATGTATGTGTGTGTGTTCATATATAGAAAATAGGTGTGTTGCTTAGGCTGAAGGATACAGTTTGGTTTTTTTTCAGGCTTCTCAGAGCAAAAATACAACTTGCAGAGAGGAACAGTGTTTGTGCGGTAACATGGCTCACTCCTTCAGCAAATATTGGCCATGTGCTAGGCTTTTCAGAGAGCAGAGAAAGAGTAGGCAGGGTCTGATGACAGGGCTAATTAAAAGCCAAACACTGGGGCTGGAGAGATGGCTCAGCGGTTAAGAGCACTTTACTTTGCAAGACGAAGTTTGATTCCTAGCACGCACAGCCTGCTAACAACTGCCTGTAACTCCAGTTCTGTGCAGGCACCAGGCATGGATGGTGTACACAGAGGAACACGCAGGGGGAAAACACACACACACACACACACACACACACACACACACACACACACCTAAAACAAACCCCATTGCACCTGAAAGTCAGGAGCCAACCTGTGTTTACCTGTGAGGAAGGTGCTTGGGCCTCAGTCTGTGCACAGAGCTATCACATAGCAAGTGCTCTGTGGATGCTGTTGCTGCTGTCAGGCAGCCTTTTATGCAAACTGTCTGTTTGCATTTTCCTGGGGGGGGGGACTCTGGCCAGTGGTGGGCTGGCTTCCACTTGAATCACCCCCCCCCCAGTCTCCCCCCCTCCCCACTCCGGGAATGCCACGATTGTTCCCATTGTGAAGGCTTCCAGTTCCATTTTCTAGGTAGTTGTGGTTGCTTACAAATTTTCTGGATAAATTCACAACTGTCCCAAAGTAGCTGTCTTCCCAGTTACCTTCTAGAGTTGGGGACCTCAGAGTCTCACCTCCTTGTAGCTGGCTTGTTATGAATGACTGCACTTCAGCGGGTCAGGTCTCGGTGCCTTGGGCTTTCTCACGAGCGGACATTTGTCTCTGGTGGGGTAGGTCAACATCCGAAAGCCTAGTGTTTGAGCAGTATATACTCACTTGGAAATGAAAGAACCAGTTTGCCTCCTTGTTTACTAAAAGGTACCAAAAAGACCAAAGTCGTTGGTTTAGCACCGGGTGCGTTCTCAGAACTAATTCTGAGGAGACATGCCCCAAGCATCTTTCCTGTAGACTTAGTGGGCCCATATCTGAGCTAACTCATGTGGGCTAAGAGGTGTAAGAAGAGCGGAATATGGGAAAAGTCTGTCTAAGTCTGCTAAAGGGGGGACTTGACCCCACAGGGGTTCAGTCCTCCCCTGGTGTTAAGATGATGTTAAAGCAACACCCAGGCAGCTCGGAGAGGCCTCTCGTTATTCCTGCAAACACTTGTCTTCCTCAGATCCATATCATGGAGTGTTGGAGTCGGACTGTTGACTTCTGGGTTAGTGAGAACTGTGCAGGTTAGGGTGCCCCCCCTTCCGTCTCCCCTTTCTTCAGTTTGAGGTTTTTTTCTTCCTTTGTGAAATTGTTATGCAGAGCTACCATTTCGCTTTTAACCCACAAGATAAGAAGAATTCACCAACAGTTTTTTCACGAAGGACCATTTTTATGACAACCGAAACCGAAAAATCAAAGGCGGTTCTCGAGGTTCATTTAATGCTGGCACATGGAATGGTTTCACAGACGGGAATGTTAGGGACAGTGATTTTACACAAAAATAAACCTGTCCTAGAGGATCTAAGGCCCTTGCTGGGGTTGTTTATGCGAGTCCTCTCTCAATAGCCATTTGCATCCCTGTGCATAGCTCCGTCTTCATTCACTACCACGGGATTTTACTCTTGCAGAGACAAGAGGATCTGTATGTTAACTGGTTGCTGGCGAGTGTATCAGTCACAGAGGTGATTTGCATGCTGAGCTGCATGCATAATGATCACATATATTTGAATATTTGTATGTTAACGATAAACGTGCACGGTATGCATTGTTTATGTTATTTTCTGATCAGAGATGATGGCAGCTTGGACTGTATGTAGATAGAGATGGTCACTGATCTGTATGGACTTAGGGAGACTTTGAGTGACTAGGAAGCGAGTAGTAGCCAGAGCCAAAGCCCAAGCAGAGTAGAGCACTTGGGCTGAATAACAGAGCAAAACCAAACTTCAAAACTTAGAAAGTGAGATGAAGTGAGGCATTTCATGTTCTGACCCCTCTGTGAGTACTGACACATGTTCGTTTCCATTTTGTCTGTTTTGATCTTACTGCTCAAGTAGGGAACTGAATTTACATTGTATTTTTTTTTTTTTTTTGGTCTGGTACAGAAAGTCACGTTTCTTTATTGTATAACATACAAAAGTAGTTAAGTAAGAAAATTTCAAAATCCAGCGTTATTCTCCACACACAGATAATTTCACAGACATGCTAAAGTGACTGCATGTGCACACGCGTGCACATGCACCACAGCACACAGAGGGCCGCTCTCAGGACCTGGTGTCACCTTCTGCTTAACCTGTTTCCTCCAGGCCACCTACTCAGGGCTGGCTGGCCCGGGAGCTTCTGGGTGAGTCTCCCGCTCTGTCTCCCATCCTGAGATGGAGTGCTGGGTTTCCAAAGGCTTCCACAGTGACCGGTTTTCCGGTATCAAACTCATTGCATGTGTGGCAAGAAGCCTTCTGAGCCATCTTGACAGCCTGCTAACTTTTTTTTTTTAAATGAGAGTATGCCTATAGTTAAAATTAGGCTCATGTGGAATATGTTAATTTTGGTTTTTAGTCTAACATTGAGAGCCAGTGCTTTCTGAAGTATGTGTAATACCCCGGTGTTGAGCTACGCTGTTTATTCCTCAGTTTGTAATCTCTGCTTAGGCCTGTACTGCTTGTGTCTGTTTCTCTCTCAGGAAGAGGTTTCTTGAATTTAAAGCAACTCGGAAAATCACTTTTTGTATTTTTTTTTTTTTTTTTTTTGGTTTTTCAAGACAGGGTTTCTCTGTGTAGCCTTGGCTGTCCTGGAACTCACTCTATAGACCAGGCTGGCCTTGAACTCAGAAATCCACCTACCTCTGCCTCCCAAGTGCTGGGATTATAGGCGTGCACCACCACCGCCCGGCTACTTTTTGTATTTTTAAACTTACCGACCATGGGACTTTTCAGTTGTTACAGTTTATAGGTTTCCATGTTTTCACTGCTCTGGGCTCGCCATGCTTCCCTGCAGACCAGGTCCGACTCTGTAGGCTCAGCCTGGTGGCCCAAGGTGGTGCCTTTCCCCCCCTCCCCTGCAGAGCCTGGGACTTGGTGACCTGGATGGAAAGACTAGGGACTTGCTTTATCAAGCTGTGTGGCCAGCTCCTCTTTGGCCTTGGCTGAGAGGGATTCTCAGGCTACATTCTCTCTTTCTGTCCCTGTTTATTTACCAGAGAACTTTCCCCTCCTTGTACACTGAGCCTTGTGCCAGGCTCTGCAGATGTTTGACCCATGTCTGAATTAGGTGTAGTTTTATGATGATGACCTTTTACATTTTGTAAAAAAGGAGACCAAATTAATTGTAAGCCTCCAAATCACTGGCCATTCTATCAGCATAAAAACAAAAACCTGCAGCATGCTCTTACCTCTAAGCAGGCCTGAGAATTTCACCATTTCACTTTAACTTTTCGTACCACTTCTTCATAAGGTTTACTCCAGGATCTCACTCCACATTAGTCAGTGATGAAAGCATTGGGCTGGATAGTGATCTTCAGGGACGCTGAGGGCTGCCACCTGCAGCAGCACCGCCGTCTGTGCCAGCCGTCTGCTTGTTTGGCCCAAGTCACTGTGACTAGGAGCCATGAACTACACAGACATTTGACATCTGGACCCATGTCCTGTTGCTGATGAATGGGAACAGGTCTGTTCTTTGATTTCTGATCTGTGGATGAGGAGAAGACAAGGAACTGGCCTGTCACTTTGGGAATTATGTTGTAAAGGAGAGAGGATAGGATTGGGGAACTATCCTTAGAGCTTGCCTTGCAAGTGTGATGGCCGGAGCTTGACACCCCAGAACTCAGGCGAGAAGAGCTAATCACTGCGGCACACACTTGGACTTCAAGCACCTGGGAGGTAGACATCCTTGGGATGCTGACACACACATATGTATACATATACACATGTGCAACATAATACACATCTATACACACATACACACATACACATATACACATGTGCGCGCGCGTGCACACACACACACACACACACACACACACACACACGCTTGCTTACTGGCCAGCATGCACGTGCGCACACAGTTGAAAATAAACATTTAGTGTAAATAATACTATGTTGTTACCTCTCTGAGATGCTTGTGTGACCACTTCCTTTCCATGATGTAGCTTCCTTCTAGATCTCCTGCATCAACATAAAATCTCATGTTTCTTTGCTCTTCCCTCTGGTCTTTTTTTACATATTTTTTTTTTCACAGCCTCTGCATGGAACACTTGTGGATTATGACCTCTGATGAGATGGCCTATTTAAGGCTTCATTTCTTTCTTTTTTTTTTTTTTGTTGTTGTTGTTGTTGTTGTTGTTGTTGTTGTTGTTTTGTTTTTCAAGACAGGGTTTCTCTGTATAGCCCTGGCTGTCCTGGAACTCACTCTGTAGACCAGGCTGGCCTCGAACTCAGAAATCCATCTGCCTCTGCCTCCCAAGTGCTGGGATTAAAGGCATGTGCCACCACTGCCCGGCTAAGGCTTCATTTCTTAAAGCTAACCATATAACTGAACGGCATTAACTTCTGTGTTAAATTAGTAAGTGATCAACTTTGTGATCTCATTTCTCTCTCTGGGAGACAGTGGGTTTCAGTGTTAGAGAAATCAGAAGCTTTCGGCAAGTCACTTAATGGAGCTCAAAGATGTAGAAGCCACAGCTCTTATACTGGGACACGGAGGTGAGGCCAAGGTTGGGGTTAGAGTTCTAGGAAGATTGCCTCTTGGAGGTTTTAGAGTAAATCAGAGGGACAGATAGAGTTCCCATCCTCAGCCTCATTTATAAAACTCAGGAAAAAACCTGGACAGGATGAGACGGAGAAATTGTGCTGCAGAGTGATCCTTGGTCCTCTAAATTGCTTTACCTCACCCACCCCATGTAAAGTGGGGCATCTGTGGGTTTCTCGGAGAAGGAGCAAGCTTCTATAGAGGCCTGAAGTAAGCACCTTCTGCAGGTTGTGGGTTTTAGAGAAGACCCATAGAGGAAGCCACTCCTCATGGGCAGAGAGGCGGCAGAAGCACCCAGAGGAGCCAGAAGCAAGACACGGAAGAGAGATTTAAGAGGAACTTGAGGTCCAGGGAGCAGTGGATTGTTGCAGACAATCAGAGCTTGGAGTGAGGGCTTGGGAAGGCTCTCTGGACAAAGGGTTCGGAATGAAACGGATGCTGAAGGACTCCTAGCTCGGACTGTCATGCTGATTCCTGTATGTATAGATTCCCTGTTCTCAGAGTGCTATCATCAGCTGTGATGCTCCTTTATTACTCTTTATATTGCAGGGAGATGGGCTGTTCATTACCTTTGAATCCTAGCTAGGCACTAGACTAGTTGGTGTTGGCTTGATGGGGAATAATTGATAACAATTGATAACAATTATTATTAAGTATAAAGGATTTTAACAGTGACAGTTAAAATAATAGTTCCCAATGAATCAAAAAAAAAAAAACCTAGCCAAGCAAAATCACACTCACACACCCTGAATATTTCCTTTGATTCGTGTTTTACTGCGGTTTCCTTTTATTAGTAGGTAGTAATAAAGAAGCCGGGGTGTAGCTGAGTGGTGGATAATTTACCCATTTTAATAGTAGTGTACACTTTTTAATTAAAAAGTAATAGCCAAGTAGGAGGAATTATTGTTGTATTAAACACAGCGAAGCTGTATTTGGATGGCTCATCCTGTGAGGGGTAATTGAGTATTGATGGACAGGGACTCTGCCTCTGCCTGCATCCATAAACTGAAGAGGTCTGAGGTTCCATTGAGCCACAGCTCACACGGACGGACAGACAGACAGACAGACACTGGCTCCTTGCCTTCCCACGCTCTGCCGGCGATCCATGTGTGGACCCTGTGATCCCTGGCTTCCACTCCGGTTTGTGTTTTGTGCGGTTCAGAACATGTTTCTCCTGTGTTTGCTTGGTGACGGGTGAAGTTGTGCACATCATTGTGGGTGCTGTTGCCCACTTAGGTCCTCATAGGCAGGCAACGGTGACAGCTTGGGGCCTCGGCCAGCACAAGGTCGCTTCAATCTTCTGATTCCAGAATGAGCATGCGTGAGCTTTTAAATAATCGTTTCTGACCCTACTGTAAATTAATCACATTTATATAGTATTTTAGCTACTTCTCTGTTGCTCTGATGAAACTCTATGATCAAGTCGGCTGGGGGTTCCAGTCCATGATGGGGGCGCAAAGGGGTGGGAGCAGAAAGCAGAGGAGGACTTGAAATGGTGGAGCCCTTAAAGTCCCCCAGCCTGCCTCCAGTCACATATCTGTCACACTCTGATTAAATTTCCTGAACTGGGGACCACCCTTCCTAAGGCCACAACTCATCTTTTTTTGTTTTGTTTTGTTTTGTTTTTGTTTTTTTCAAGACAGGGTTTCTCTGTGTAGCCCTGGCTGTCCTGGAACTCACTTTGTAGACCAGGCTGGCCTTGAACTCAGAAATCCGCCTGCCTCTGCCTCCCAAGTGCTGGGATTAAAGGCGTGCGCCACCACCGCCCGTTTTTTTTTTTTTTTTTTTTTTTAAGGTTTATTTATTTATTATATGTGAGTACACTGTAGCTGTCTTCAGACACTCCAGAAGAGGGAGTCAGATCTTGTTATGGATAGTTGTGAGCCACCATGTGGTTGCTGGGATTTGAATTCAGGACCCTTGGAAGAGCAGTAAGTGCTTTTTTTTGTTTGTTTGTTTGTTTTGTTTTGTTTTGTTTTGTTTTTTGTTTTTTTTTTTTTTCCCCCCGAGACAGAGTTTCTCTGTGTAGCCCTGGCTGTCCTGGAACTCACTCTGTAGTCCAGGCTGGCCTCGAACTCAGAAATCCGCCTGTCTCTGCCTCCCAAGTGCTGGGCGCCACCACTGCCTGGCCTTTTTTTTTTTGGTTGCAGTCAGTGCAGTTCCTCTAGTTGTGCCCCCCCAACCATAACATTGTCTTTGTTGCTACTTCCTGTTGTTTTGCTACTGTTACATGAATTGTAATGTAAATATTTTGGAGCTAGAGGTTTGGAGAAAAGGGTCTCAGTCCACAGGTTGGGGCTGCCGCCTTAGCCTGGGAGAGCCATCTCTCTCTTAAATCACCTCTGGGAAGTGGGAATAGTTCCTGAGCAGGATTGCTGGGTTTGGTCTCAGTTTAAAATTCTGGCTTCCTTGCTCTGAGACCATGAAAAATTGTTTGTTTTGTTCCCCCCCCCCCAATTTCAATTTCTTCATTTTAAATTAGTAATCCTTTCACAGGCGACTAGAGGATTATGTGGTCTAATGGAGCTACGCGCTGCCTCCCCACTGTAGCTGCTTAGTACATGCCAGCTCTGACATCGTCGAGACTGCAGGCAAGGGATATGCTGTCATTTCCATGGAGTGAGTGCCCCGCTGGTTCCTGACGCCATGGGTTTCCTATGTTTGTCTTTGTAACAGCTCCATTAGTTCTTGTTTTAGATGGCGTGGTGATCACCCAGCTGTCTGATAGACCCATCCAGGGTTGCAGCTGGTCAGTGGCACCACTCATGTAGGACTCGGGTCTCATGACCCCAGTGCCTCGTGGTTTCCATCGCAATGCAGACGCGAAATTAATTCTGAAGTGAGCGGAAATACACAGCGGACAGTTTGAGAGTTTATGCATTGAGAGGTAATGTGATCTCACTGAAGATTTGTTTTTCTTTTGTGTGTATGAGTGTTTGCATGTTCATTTGCCTGCGCACCACATGCATACCTGGTGCCCACGAGGGCCAGATTCCCTGGAACTAGAGGTATAACCCTGGAACAGGAGCGGCAATATGGGTGCTGGGAATTGAACCCACATCTTCTGGAAGATCAGTCAGTGCTCTTGACTGTTGAGCCCCCTTTTCTATCTTAAAAATTATGTTTTGGCTTTATAAACTACTTATTTCTTTTTGTTTTTGTTTTTTGAGACAGGGTATTTCTGTGTAGCCCTGGCTGCCCTGGAACTCACTCTGTAGACCAGACTGGCCTTGAACTCAGAAATCCTCCTGCCTCTGCCTCCCAAGTGCTGGGATTAAAGGCATGCGCCACCACCGCCTGGCTAAACTACTTATTTCTAGGCCTGCCTATCTATCTATCTATCTATCTATCTATCTATCTATCTATCTGCAAGCAAAACACCCATATATATAATATATATTATATATATAAAATAAACTGCTTTTTAAAAACTGGAGGAGGCTGGGGAGATGGCTTGGTGGGTAAAATGATTGATTGCCATGTAAACATGGGGACTGGGGTCAGATCCTTAGCTCACACATACATTGCAGGCAGGCATGGTGCCTCAAATCCCTGAAGCAAACCGGCTAGTTAGACTTGTTGAATTGGTATCAATTGAATTGGTTCAAGTGAGCGACTTTGCCTCAATTGTAAGGTGAACAGTGATCTAGGAAGGCACTCAACATTGATCTTCCATCTCCATGCATTAGCATAATGTATGACTGTATAGATGTGAGCCCCGCCCCCCCACTCACATCCCATCCCACACATCCACATACCCCTAAAACCAAAAAACCCTGATAATTAGCTGGACATGGTGTCACATGCCTGTAATCTCAGCACTTGGGAGGCTGTGGCAAGCTTGTAGAGAGTTCAATGCCAATTCGTACAACATAGCAATACCCTGTCCCCGGCTACACGGGAGACTAGGCAGGCGAATTGTAACTTCACAACCAGCCTGGACAGTGTATTGAGAACATATCGTAAAAGCAAAAGCAAAAATCCTGGGGATATAGCTTGGTGGTGTAACCTAACATTTATGATTCCTTGGATTGAATGACTGCATACCTAACACATCTCTCCACACCGAGTTAGAGGTGGAGGAGAAAGAGCAAACAGTTAATATTGGCAATCACTAGGAAAAAAAACTACTGCCTTTCATTTGGCTGATTTAATTGAAATTAATTTAATTAATTTAATTTCATTTGGCTGTTGTTATTGAAACAGGGTCTTCTTGTGTTGTCTGGGCTACCCTGGAGTTGCAGATCCTTCTGCCTCAGCTGATATTACATGTGAGCACCCCCATCTTAGCCGGTTTGACATATACAATTTTAATGGTCATTGCTTCTCTTTTGGGAGAAACTTCCAAAGACTTAGTGTAGGCAGGAAAACAGATTTTTAGAACTTTTTTCTGTTATGTTTGTCCTTGAAATGTGGTGTTACATTTTTGCTCTTAAAAAAAGTTTTGTTATAAAATTCACAATTCCTGCTGCTGGTAGAGGTTTGGAAAGTATGTTGCTAGTTTAAATTTTAATGTTATCGCCTTCGGGGATAACAATTCTCCCTTCAGAATTTATTTTTCCCACTCTGTGTGATTTGGGTCATCATTCTGGAGCCTTCTGTGGGAAGTAAAGCATTTGCCGTGTCAACCAGGTTCATCAAGTCTCTTGTGTAAAGGTGTATTTTAATTTTTTTATTTTTTTTATTTTTTTATTTTTTTTCTGTATTTTATTTTATTTTAAATTATGTGTATGTATGTGTTTCTATACACTTTAGTTCCAGTGCTGTGGAGGCCAGGACAGGTGTGTGATTCCCTGGGACTGCTGTAATTGCGGGTGGTTATGAATCACCGATGTGGGTGCTGGGCATCGAACTGGGGTCCTCTGTGAATGCAGTCTGTGCTCTTGACCCCTGAACCATCCCTCTAGCTCCAAAGGTCAGCATTTCGGGAACCCAGGACCATCCTTCTTGGTTAGACTTTTCCAAAAGGAATTATTTGTTTTTATTTTATATGCGTGAGTGTTTGTGCATGTGTGCATGGTATACCACACGCACTCCTGGTGCCCCCACCTACCACCCCAGGGCCAGAAGTGCATCAGATCCCTGGAGCTGGAGTTACAAGTGCCTGTGAACCACCGTGTGTGTGCTGAGGACTCGACCGAGGTCCTCTGCAGCAAGTGTTCTTAACCACTGAGCCATCTCTTGGTGGGTTGCCATAGATTTTTATTTTGCCGAAGTACATATCTAAATATCTGAAGGGTCAGTATGTAGAAATTGAGCTCTCAATCATCTGCAGTTTGTTTGGAAGTACTTCCGTAGAGTTTTAGATTGAGAAGAAGGTCCCCTTAAAACACGAGGTGTCGTGCTGCTAGTTTACAGCATTGGGATGAGAACCATGGAGCCGGTTTAGCTCTCTGTGTAGGCGATGGCTTCTTCTTTTTTTTGAAGATTCCTAAAATCTTCTGGTTGTCTGATTCTTGGGGACCTCATATTATTGTACCTGTGTGGGTACCCGGTAAACTCAGTGCAAAGACTGATGTTCTTTATCTCTGGGAGCTCTCTGGGATTATTTCTCCGAAGATGAGGACTCCTCCCCTGACCTCCAGCCCCCAATTGTTTTGTCTCTGGAATCTTCCTTGGATTTTAGACGTTATGCTCAAGTTCTAGACCCACCATTCCTAAAGAATCTGTCTTTTTACATAAGCCTTTGGGAAACTTTTTCCCAAATGGAATTTACAACCTCATATGTTTAGTAGATTTTCCAAAAAAATTGTGCTATCGGTATTCCCAGTTGTGTGCGCTCTTGTAGAACCTTCTTCCTGTGTCCTATCAAGGGATAGATGTCACTGACTCCCCTCCCCTTACCCCAGCAGGTAACTATATGGGTGCTGCAAGAAGCAGAGTATGCTGGAAGTGATGGTGTATGATTTAATCAGGAGAGGACAGCCTTCCTTGGGGTGCGGCATCTGTCTCTGTTTCTCTTTTTCTTAGAATATCTGTTCTTGGAACCCAGCCTCCATATTGTGAGGAAGTCAAGCCACATGGGAAGGTTCCCTGTAGCTGTTTGATTCCCTCCCAACAGACCTCCAAGGTCTGAGATGTCAGCTCCCGTCAACAAACACCTTGATATGTGAGTGAATGCTCCTTTAGAGAAAGTCCAGTTCCTGGCTGATGCCAGGCCGAGCACTGCTGGGCCATCCCTGCCAAGCCTCACCCAAGTGGCAGATTTTAGAGCAAAAGAAATGTTACTGTTCTCCTGCCAAGTCTTAGAGTGACTTTTATGTCACTGGAGTTCTCGCTTTCATGGTGACACACTTTTAAACCATTTATTCGAGTTTAATTTATAGATGGTATAGTACACAGAGCTTCTATGCAATGTTTGATCAGTTAACAGGGTAGAGCAGAGAGAGCACGGTACAAAGTGTTAGATGCCTTGAAAGAGATTGTCAGCTTGCGTAGAACCTAAATGTCATAGGAAGACATTATTTTTGTTTTTTAAAATAATCTTTTTACTTTAGAACAATTGTAAATTTATAGAAAGCTGAATTCTCATAGACCCACATCTGGTTTTCTTGTTAACATGTTACCTCACAGTGGCTACTTATCATAGCTAGTGAACCAATATTGATGCCTTTTTAAACAAAATCTTGCAGCTTGCTTGTACGTTATTAGGTGCCATGATGTAATACCATATATCACATGGCTTAATAATAGCATAATAATGCATGCTCTCGTACCTGAAGTGGAAGTCTTGAGACTAGGTCACCAGTGTGGTTTGGTTCTGGTGAGGGATTGCTCCCTGACTTACAGAGGGTGCCCTTTTTTGCACACCCACAGGCTGTTCTCATGGAGAGTGCAAATTTGCAGATCTATTCCCGCATCTCTAAGATAGGGTGCAGCGTAACCCAAGCTGACCTCCAGCTTGCCATGCCGCTGGAGATGGCCTTGAACTTGTGAGCCTCCTGCTTCCTGGGTGCTGGGGTCACAGAGATGCACCAGAACACCGAGTTTATTCTGTCCTGGACAGCGGAGCCTGCTCTCTGTGCTTAGAAAACACTCTAATGCCTAAGTCACACCCTGGGTTCTTCATATAATGACTAGTACCAAGGCCAGCCAGACGAGGGCCCCAGCCTCCTGGGCTCATCTAGCTCTAATGTCCTTCCAGATGCCACTCCATTAGAATCTGGGACTTGCACTTGTGACTTTCAGGGGGACACAGGTCTGGTCCGTGTGATCTCTTTGCAGGCCTCCATATTGCTCGGAGTCATGTTTCCTTAGGCATCGTTTTTTTGATTGACGGTTTCCCAGGCTTCTGTTGTTTTGATGAACCCAACGTTTGTAGACGCTCCCTCACGTGGCTGTCTAATGGTTTTCTCGTGATTAATCTGGGCTTCTGGGTGACTTGGGGTGAAGACCACAGGGATAGAGTGTCACTTTGATCTGTCATGTGGGTTTATTCTGTGCCACCACTCGTGGCTGACGTTAGCTTTGATCACCTGGCCGAGGAAGTCTGTTAGATTCCTCGGCGGCAGCGAATTTCCTCTGCAGCATGCCTGGTTCTCATGTCGCACTCACTAGAAGTCACCCGAGGAGCCCGTGTACAGGTTATTAGACTCTTGGATGTCCTCATCCTCTGCTTTGCTTTTGTATTTTGTTATTTCATCTTTTGTTGGTTTATTTGCCTGTTTGAGAAACATCTCATGGCCTGAATTCCTGATCCTCCTGCCTCCAGCTCTTAAGTGGTTATATGTCTTTTTATAAAAATTATGTTGGTGGAGGCAGGAGAGATGAATTAGAGATTAAAAGCACTCCTCATGGCAGAGAGACCTGGATTCAGCTGCCAGCACCCACAGGGTGGCTCACAACCATTTGTAACACTGGTTCTTGGGAATCCCCCATCCTCTCTTGGCACTGCACGCATGTGACCCATATACATATGGGCTGTGCATATACATACAGGCAGGCAAAACACCCATACACATGAACATAAGTAAAATCATTTGCTGCTGTTGTTGGGCCTGGAGATGTAGGTCAACAGTTAAGAGTACTTAACTGTTCTTGGCAGAGCTCACAAGTTCTGGTTCCTTGGCAGCTTACAAGTACCGGTACCTCCAGTTTGAGAAGATCCAGTGCCCTCTTCTGGCCCTTGCTGCCACTGGCACCTGTGGCACCCGTGCACACAGCTTTACACGCATACAAATGAATAAAATAAAGTATTTTTTAGTGTGCGGATGGAGTGGAGTTGGGGAAAGCACTTGGGGTGTGGTTGCAGTCGTCTAGGCTAGAGAGCAGTGCCTGGCGCTGAGAAGTGACCTTTCTAGAGGTACACTTGTAGAACTGGTGCAGGAGACAGAGCAGAATCACGGATGCCACTTAAATTCAGGTCTCAGCCTGAGTGGCCAGGCTTGGAGCGGAGCTGAGGGGGAGTGGCCTTGGAGCGTGGGAAGGAGACCATAAGAAGGCTTCCCCTTTGGCTGTTTTTAACTTTCAGAAGTATGCTACCCTTTGAAGCAGAAATGCTGTGCGGCCATTGGAGATGTGAGTCTGAGGTCAGGGCGTACAGTAGGGCTTAAGACGAGAGGTTGCACATTTTTGAATAATTTCGTTGTGCTCTCGGAGAAAGAATGTGGCTTCAGAGAATAAGGAATTGGTGCTAATTTGATCAGAATCATGAGACTAAAATCTAACAACTTTTTTTTTCTTCTTCTTCTGAGAACAGTACAAATAAAAAATAAAAGGGTGTGGGGAGGGTAACCTTTGGGTCGGCGTTGGCCTCCCTGACTACAAGGGCAGCCAATAGAACCAGCCGAGCGGGGGGCGGGGGGGGGGGGCATCAGAATCTAATGAAGATGTCTTCGAGTTGATGGGAAAAGAAATTTCACATTTTATCCAAGGGACTGTGCGCACACATTTCTGAGCATCAAAGACGGCTAGTGTACTAGGGTATCACATTTTCTCTCTCCGGGAGGGAAAGGGGTTGGGGTGGCTGGGAGGCCTCTGAACAGGCTGCAGTTTGCAGCTCTGCCAGATGGAAGTGGTCCTCCTCCTCTCTCTGATCCCTTATGCTCCGCTTGCTCTCCCGTTCTCCGACCCTGGGGACTGCTAGCTGTCTTTTTGTTTGGTTTTGTTGTTCGTGTTTAGGAACATTGTCTTAGCTGTCCCGTAACTACCTCTGTAGACCAGGCTGGCCTTGAACTCAGAGATCTGTCTGCTTCAGCCTCTGGAGTTCTGGGGTTAAAGGTGTGTGCCCCCATACCCAGCGGCTGTCTGTCTTGATACCTTACATCTTGGTATTGAAGCTGGGAGACTGTAAGAGTGCTTGGCTCTGCAATAGAAGTTAGGAAAATACTTGGCTGCTACAAAAAGCTATAACCACTGATAACTTTGACTTGCCATAGACGCTGACCTTTTACTGTTTAGAAAATAGAACTTTAAGTTAGAGTTAGAGGGCTTGATGTCCTCCTGCCTTCTCAGCTTTCTCTAGGTACTGGTACACTCTCCTCTTTCTGGGGAGTTGGTTTTATTATTATTTTTGTTGTTGTTGTTGTTATTATTATTATTATTATTATTTTGGTTTTTCTGAGACAGGGTTTCTCTGTGTAGCCCTGGCTGTCCTGGAACTCACTCGAAGTTTTGTCTGCTCTATGTGCTGAAGACCAAAGCTAGGCAAATAAGAGGTCACTTAAAGCTGGGTGGTAGTGGTGCACGCCTGTAATCCCAGTACTCAGGGAGGCGGAGGCAGGCGGATTTCTGAGTTCGAGGCCAGCCTGGTCTACAGAGTGAGTTCCAGGACAGCCAGGGCTACACAGAGAAACCCGGTCTGGAAAAAAACCAAATCCACCCCCCACAAAATATTAATTAAAAAAAAAATGAGGCCACTTAAGAGACTTGTTTTATCTGTTGATCGATCGAGACACGATGTGTTTTTGTCTGTCCTGTTTATCTATCAGTGGGTTGGGACATGATCAGAACACTGTGTTTTCAGCTGTCCTGAAACTAGCTACTTAGATCAGGCTGGCCTTGAATGCACAGAGACCTGCCTGCTTCTGCCTTCTTAGTGCTGGGATTAAAGTCAGATGTCACCAGGCCCAGTTTGAGAAAGACTTGTCCGTATCTAATGTTGCAGCTTGGGACTGACTGGTGGGTGGGTGGTGAGGGTGGGGGGTAGAGGCGGGAGGTGGGTGGGTGGATGAAAAGCGCACAGGAGAGAAGCCTCCCAGAGACCATTACTTGCTAGAAAGGGGTGTGGCTTCTGGTTTTTCCAGTCCCAGCCTTCAAGATCACACTTTCTAATCCTACCAATCACAGACCCTGGATATGTGCCAGTCACAAGTCGTCCTGACCTGGATGGCTAGAGCCACAGCATGTACAGGTAAAAGTGACAGGTTCCCAAGGCTTATTATGGCTGAAGCCGAAATCAGTCAGAGCTGGTGCAAATGGCCAGAGCAGCTGTGACTGGAGCTACGCCTCCGGAAGCAGGACTCAGGATGCGGGCCGTGGTTGTTGCAGCTGGAGTAGGATGTCCTTAGGTCATAGGAAGTGTTCAAAGCAGCCGGGTTGCCATGACAGTCTGGCTAGTCCGTCACCAAGTAGCTTGTTTAATTGACAGCTCTCCTCACATCATCTGAGCACGAGAGAAGTGGTGGCTATCTCTCAAATGTCAAAGAACTCATCCTCGTCTTTGGTCATTTAAGAGGGAAAAACCTTGCAGGGTGTGGACAGTAAAGGCCCAGCACTCTCAATAGCACTTAGCAATGCTCAGCCTCTGGGAAGGGGGCTCATCTGCCTCATCAAGGTGACTGTCAGAATTAGGAAATCGGTGTGTTCTTCCTTCACATCTTCAGAACTCATTGAAATAGTACCAATTTTCCCACCACGGCCCCATAAGCATCAAGTTCTAGTTTGCATTTAGGGCTTGTTTTTATGTTCTTTACGGATCTCAGATTCCACAAGCACAGATAGCAGTCCCCACTCACATATTATGAAGCCATGATGGAGGGACACTGTCCCGCCAGAGGTAGCTCTGTCAGAGAGCTGGAGCAAGGGTTTGTGCTTACGGCTCCGTAGGTGTGCGACTGGGTGCATTAGGCACTTGTCGGCCTACTGTGATATAACGGATGGTACTTATGTGAGACACTCCTCCTTTGTACACTGGTGTGTGTGTGGATCCCAGCAGTAGCATCGTTTAGAACAGCAATTCTCACATATCAGATACTCTGCACCTGATTCATAACAGTAGCAAAATTACAGTTATGAAATTAGCAATGCAAATTAATTTTATGGTTGGGGGTCACCATGACAGGAAGAATTGTATTAGAGGACCACACTGTTAGGAAGGCGGTCTCAGCCTTAGAGAACTGTCTTAGAAGAACTGCTTTTTTTCTTAGAAACATGAGGTTGTATGTGGAGGATGATCTCAACCAAAGTGAAATATTTGCAAACTTGACCATTTTAACTTCCGTTAGTTCAAATTTTCTCCGCACTGAATCTCAAAACAGAGCTTGTTTTCTGCGGTTGATAATTACTGGTTTTGACGACTTAATTATGGTGCTTCTTGTCGGCTGTGCAGGGTGGCTTAATGCTCACCTTGGCACTGGTGACTCATTGGTGAGAGTCTGTAGTCTGGGACGCAGATGGGCTTCCATCTGTGCCTTTCACCTTAGCCGCAGCAGGCAGCACTGGGTACGGAGGCGTGGCCGCCCCATGGCTTTTCCTTCCCGGTGTACCTTACTTGGGAGGGTCTGTGTTGATCACCCCGGAAACCATGTTGATTGCTTGTCATCCGTTTCCCACATGTTGCTGTATAATTTGGAAGTCAAATGCTTGTGATTGATAATAACTGTTGAGCTTATGCTTAATTTAGTTTCAAGCAATAGCAAGAAGAAATTCCATTTATATTGGCAGACACAACCCCCCCCCCCAACTTTGAAACAATGTGTTGCTCTGCATAAGAGAAATGAAAACTGTGAGTTTGCGAGTGTTTCCTAACACATATCTGCTCAGCTGATGTGCCAAGAAGGGGTGCTAGGGGATACAGTAAACAAGAGATGAAAATTCCCATCCTTGGCTGGTAGGTCTCTGTGAGTTCAAGGCCAGACTCATCTACATAGTGAACTCCAGGCCAGTCAGAGTGACACAGTGAGACACCCTGTCTTAAAAAACAAAATAACAAAACAAAAATCCTACCCTAATGATTTAATGATTTACTGTAAGATTACTAACAGTGAGGCATTAAAAGGCAAACTAACCAGTTTTGACCGTAGGGTGCCCGTGTCTACAGACTTTAAACTTAAACAAGAAAAAGAATTAAAAAATACTTACCTAGATCTATGTGAATTATTTTTAAGATGTATTGTGTATTTAGTGGCTAAGGATCCCAAAGGCAAACGGGCCTTAGATTTGAAATCACCATGAAAAGCTAATAGGGGAGATCAGAGAGAGGTTCATTGCACAAGGGAGTGAGCAGCTCTTGTTGGGGCCCCAAGTTTGGTTCCTGACATCTGCTTGGGACATCTCACAACCGCCTGCAATTCTAGCTTTAGCCAGGGTAGGTCTCAGCCTGTGAGATTCCACCCTTTTGGGGGTCAAGTTGACAGGGGAAGGCGTCAGATCCTTTGGAGTTAGACTCATAGACTATTGTGATCCACCTGGGGTGGGTGCTGGGAACTGAACTCGCTACTCTGGAAGACAGTGTATGTCCCTAACTGCTGTCTTAACCATGCCCACCCCACTGGGTACAGTTTTTAAAGATCACAATTTGAAATGTATAGAACTAACAAGACAGTTGACAGTTGAGAAAAAATTGATTATAATAAGTTTATTTGTTTAATAAATTTATTATTAACAAATTTAATGCTTTTCATCCTAGAGATAAATGCTTTCAAGTCAAAATAGGAAAGTTTCACTATTTTTTTTTTTTGAGTTAATGTTTTTGATCATCACAGTGGGAGTGAGTGGATGTGAACAAACTTTATTAATAAATGTGATAAGTAAGTTTGTAATAGATAATTGTATGTAGTGATGAATATCATGAGGTTGGTTAAAACACAAGGTTCATAGTTGAAAGTATTTGGAACCATTTCCTACTTTATAAAGCTTTTGAGGGCTAGGAAGCTTTCACAAAAGATTTATGTGCACAAGTGTTTGCTTACATATCTGTTGGTACACCATGTACATGCCTTGAGCCCTCAGAGGCAAGGTGAGAGAGAGGGCGTCAGATCTGAAACCAGAGTTACAGGTCATCGTGAGCTGCCACGTGTGTGTGCTGGGCACTGAACCCAAGTTTTCTGCAAGAACAGTAAGTGCCCTCCACTATTTCTCCAGGCCCCAGGGAGCTCTCGAAGGTAGGAGTCATGTTGAGATTTGAAGGATGAACGAGCCCAGCGTGAGGCCCATCCCACAGGCAAGCACCCACCCTAACCTAACATCATTGGTGATGGACTGTTACACTTGCAGATAGGTGCTTGTGGTCCTCTGAGAGGCTCCACCCAGCAGCTGACTCAGACAGATGCGGATGCCCACAGCCAAACAGTGGATGGAGGTTAGGGACTCTTATGGAAGAATAGGAGGAAAGATTGCGGGTCCCAAAAGAGATTAAAACTCCATGGGAGGACCTGCAGAGTCAGCTGTCCTGGACCCTTGGGACTCTCCATTGGAATCACCAACCAGAGCGCATGCACAGGCTGGACCAACCCAGACTTTCCCACTCACATATTGTAGATGTGCAGTGTGGTCTTCATGTGGGTCCTGAACAACTGGAGCAGGGGCTCTCCCAAAGCTGTTTCCTGTATGTGGGATATGTTCTTCTGGCTGGGCTGCCCTGTCTGGCCTCTTGGAGACTTGAGATGCCGGGTTGGGGGGGGCGGGGCGGGGCACTGACTACTCAGAGAAGGGGAGGGAGGAGGGATTGTGGGAGGGGATGACCAGGATGGGGACAGTGAATGGGATGTAGTAAAGTGAATAACTAAATAAAATAAAATAAATGGGAAAAAAAAAAAAAGGTTTGAATGCTAAGACTGTGTTTGCTATTCCAGTTATAGAAGTTGAGGGTTGAGGGAGGCGGGTGAACTCATCACTGAGGTTGGGTTGTTGATTGAAATGAAGCCCATGAAATGGGCTGGAGAGAGAGCTCAATGGTTAAGACTGACTACTCTTCCAGAGGCCCTGGGTTCAGCACCCAGGTGGCAGCAGCTCACAAATGTCTGTGACTCCTGTTTCAGGGGATCCAACACCTTCACACAGACCAAGGGACAGTCGAAACAGTAATATACATAAAATAAAAATCAATTATTTAAAAGATCCACCTCATATCGCGAGGTGCGGCAGCAGGTGCCTTCACTCTCCAGCCCGCTTGCTGGCTCCGGGCCAGTTCTTTTACGGCCGAGGTAAGGGTTAGAATTCTGTCATAGCTATGACAGGCAATCTGGTTCCTAGACTGTGTTAAAGCTCAAACTAATGATCTCATTAATTGAGTTCCAGAGAGAGTAGTCGCTAAGACACTGGAGGTGATGGAGGTTTTCCCTGAAACGCTTCTAGCCTTTAGACCATGAGCATGTGGAACGGGGAGGAATGGAGACGCTTAAATTAATATGTGTAGATGTTCTGCCTGCCTGTGTGACTGTGTACTACAACCATGCCCGGCGCCTGAGGGAGAGCGTGGGTACTAGGAATTGAACCCATGTCTCCTGGAAGAGCAGCCAGTGCTCTCAGCCACTGCGCCATCTCTCCCCAGTCCAGCTGCCTTTAAGGACTTTGCTAGAGCATCGATGAATGTCTTGCCTGCCTGGGCCTGGCCTTCCATATCTCTGTGCTCCTCTCGTGTAGAGCACAGGCCGGTCCTGGGAGAGCAGGTTCTTCACCTAGTGAAGCCAGTGTGTGCATGTGAGGTCAGGAGGGGCAACCTAATATGGAGAGGAAACAGTCCTGAGAGCATGCCGAACGGACCCCTGTCCCTTGTATTCTGAACATACTCATCTATCTACAGTAAGACCGAGTAGTGGTCGTGGCCCGTTTTGTTGTCTGCATTCTTTCTGGCCAGTTTTTCAATGCAGGAGCAGCCATGCTGAGGCATTCATGTGTCTATTGTCCCCAGATGGAGGGACTGTTGCCTGCCGACCAACCTGCTTCTGAAGCTTCTAATGGCAGCGACTGATAGGGTTTTATGACTACTGGAAGCACAGGAGAGAAGTGTGTACTGTTGTGTTCTGTGCTGGATTGTGAGTCTGCTCCTGTGGACTGGCGGCTCCCGCTTCTCTCAGTGAATTCAGGGTGGAGAGGAGGGCATTGGGGAGGAGAGGCTGATTTGGTGAGCCAGGGTGGGGCGCAGGTGCAGCAGAGAATTCTCAGGGCGTGTTCAGTTTGAACTTTGTGTAGAGTGGTTATTTGTAGCCCGTTGGTACAGTCTACTCCGGCAGCTCATAAAGAGGCTTTCCTTGGGCTGCTTAAGAGCACTTGTTCTCGTAGAGGGCCTGGGTTTGGCTCACAACCACCCATGACTCCAGTTGACTGCTGCATGCTACAGGCCTGCGCGTGCAGGCATACTCTCATACACATAAAATAAATGAGTAAGTCTAAACAAAAGCTTAATTTTATTTATTAGTGCTTCTCTATTTATTGCATGCATTTTGTGATAAAAGGCTTGTAGGGTGTGTGAACCATGGGGTTGGGGGGCAGTAGTACGTATGCTATGGTGTGCCCATTGGAAATTAGACAGTGACTTTGGGGAGTGAATTCACTCCAGCCCTAGGATTTCGCTGCTATGTCTGGCTTTTTATGTGAGCACTGGGAATCTTTATCATTTCAGCTTTTAAATGAAAAAGTACTCTACTTTCTGAAAGCCCATTATATATTTCCTGGTAGTCTATTGTGTCTATATTAATTCAACATCCGTCTTTTCTTTTTTATAAAGGCCTGTTGACATTTATTGACTGGATTTAAATTTAATGATTACTATGGGAGAAATTAATAACTTCATGATACTGGTTCTCCCTATCTGGGAACAGTGTGCCTTTTTGCATATCCATGCATTAAAAAAACTGGTGGCTCAGAGGTTCAGAGAAAACTGGCTGGTCTCTCAAAAAGGACCCAGGTTCAATTCTCTCAGTACACACACAGCAGCTCAGAACTTTCTGTTCTAGCTCCGAGGGATCCAACATGCTTATACAAATGTACATATAGGTAAAACATAAAAATTAGAAATAAATGATATATAAAAAATTTTAAAAGTCTTCCTATAGCACTTAAAAGTTTGCTTATGTAGGCTTGCATTTATTTGTTTGTTTGTTTATTATTTATTTATTTATTTATTTGTGTTTTTTCGAGACAGGGTTTCTCTGTGTAGCCCTGGTTGTCCTGGAACTCACTCTGTAGACCAGGCTGGCCTCGAACTCAGAAATCCGCCTGCCTCTGCCTCCCAAGTGCTGGGATTAAAGGCGTGCACCACCACATCCGGCTGGCTTGCATATTTTTAAGATTATGTTTACTTACTGTTTCTTATGTTACAGGTAGGATTTTGAGTTTCAAACATATTTTCTCTTTGGCTATTAGGGGATGAACGCTGTTGATTTTTCTCCTGCATTTGAGAGATCAATGCCTGCCTAAGGGCGCATTGCTGATTGATAACTGTTGGACGCCATCACCAACCACTCTGCCACCCATTTTACCTTCTTCCCTGTGTTGCTCTGTGACTGGTGTTCTATGACTCTGTAAACATCCAAAGACAATTACATGTTGACCAACACTGAATTATTTTAGTGTTGTCAGGGTGAGAGTTAATAAAAGCTTCATTGAATAGTTAATTATTTTCTGTTATTTGGTGTTTCCTCAGATCATTTGAAAATTGTAGGTGTTTGAAATCGATGAATATGACACTTTGATTCTAAGTTTGTGTAAACCCACTCCTCGTGTGTAGTCATATTATATTCCTAGTGACAGTGAATCTGGTACACACACACACACACACACACACACACATTTTTTTTGACAAGACTGTTTAACTTAGCAACACAGAAAGCCAGAAATGTAAAAGCAAGTCTGACTTTTTTTTTTTAACTATTTGGTAATTTCATTAATTTATATAATGTATTTAGATCAAGAAATTTGAAAGCCAATCTGATGTGGACTTTTAAATCATTCTTTTGGAAACATTCTTTTTCTTCTTTTTGATATTCTAGAGTTATAAGTGGTTGTGAGCCACCTGACATAGCCGCTGGGGTCTGAACTCAGGTCCTCTGGAAGAGCAGCCAGCACTCCGGGGAGCCATCTCTCCAGCCCCATCGTTTCTTCTCTTTTATATCTCCTTAGAACATAAAAAAAAAAAAAAAAAATCTTACTAGTACTACTTTTATGTTTATGTGCTACCAAAGAATAAATCACTAAGCAACATTTTATATTCCTAAAACACAGTTAGTATAGAGTCCAGTTGTGACTTTAAGGAAGCTATATATTGGTATATTATAAGAAATTGTGGGCCAAGTGTGGTGGCACACGCCTTTAATCCCAGCACTTTGTAGGCAAAGGCAGGTGGATCTCTGAGTTCAAGGCCAGCCTTGGTCTAGAAGAGAGGATTAGAACAGCCAGGACTACATAAAGAGACCCTGTCTCCAACAAAAGAAAACAATGAAACAGATGAAAAGGAAAATTGTTACAACAAACCCCAGAAAACCCCACTTTCCTTAGTAGGCCAGCATTTACCTACATTTGACCAGGCCAGGGAGTTTGGAAATGGTATTCCCCTGATGGCATTTGGTAACTGCTCTGGCCTATAGTGGAAAAAGCTCTTGTGGTTTGCAGGTTTCTCAGAAATTCCCCTTTGGGAAAGATGCCGAGGCTCAATATGTTATCTTTTTTTCAAAAGACCACAGTGTCATGTCCTCAGACAGAAAGCCTTCGAGTTTCCCCAGCACCCGTGTGAGTTTACTCATGCCCATGTTTATGCCTCTGGGTTGTGGAGCCACCAAGAGGAGCCTTGCCTTGGCTGGGAAGATGTCTCAGAAGTAACACTGAAGCTGGGTGTTAGGTCTCTGAAGGGAGGCTGAGAATTTCTGAGCATCTGTCTCTCAAGAGCACCGGGTCTTGACAGCAAAACCCTCTACTGTGACAGTGTTGTGACCTTACATAGCTCATTTGTGGGTTAGAGAAACAGGGATGGTGCCCACACTGCCCTGTTCTCTAGAAGCTTGCCTGTAAGCCGAAGGGGGATTCTGGGAGAAGCACAAGTCCAGGGTATTTGCAAAGGCGGTTTGAAAGGCTTCAGGACACGAAACTGTGTCTATGTAGAAGGGCGGGAGCCGAGGGAGAAGATGGCGATTTGCTCTGAAGAGGCCATAGACAGCACAGTTGGCCATAAGTCCATCCAAGACGAACCGAAAATGTTTGCAGAGCGGACAGGTTGGCTTATGAAGGGAAATAATGAGCTTCCTGCCTGTGGGAGCTGGGGCGGGGCGGCACCCACACCTCCCCCGGGGTGAACACGCAGGCATGGGGACAACAGCATGGTCTTTAACAGCACTTCTGGTTTCAAGATTTTATATGTCCAACATGCACAGTAAACTTTAGGTGTGTATGTGCCTAACAAAATTTAATACTAGCCAGCTCTCTGTTCCATTAGCTTGGTGACTTAATTACACATATAAAACATTATTGAGTTTATTTCTTAGGACTCATAGCTGCTTAGATATAGCAGGTATAGGTTTTTCTTTTACCTTCCTTCCTTCCTTCCTTCCTTCCTTCCTTCCTTCCTTCCTTTCTTCCTTTCTTTCTCTCTCTTCCTTCCTTCCTTCCTTCCTTCCTTCCTTCCTTCCTTCCTTCCTTCTTTTCACTCATTCATTCATTCATTCATTCATTCATGAATACACTCCACTATAGCAAAGGGTACAAGACTTGAATGGCAGAGGCAGGCTGGCTGTTTACCAACTCTGGTTTTCCTTGTCTTAGACTGTACCTTGCACACATTTCCCAGCCTGCCTTGGTATCGCTTTAGCCCGGTCCATAAGTATCAGCTACAGGGAACTGTGGTCCATCTACAGTCCAGGGCTCTGTAGAAACGTCTCTCAGGCTTTAGTGACTGCCTCCGGATACCCGGATGCTCTACTGATAACATTCTGGATGACGGGGCCACACAGCAGCTGGAGCCAGGCTCTTTAAATCACAGCAAGGCAGAGCAGCCTTGGGCTGTCATATGACCCTCCGTCTTGTTACATACTTTTTAATGTATATTTACTATAACACCTAGTGTAACCATAACTAATACATACATTAAAAAATACAATCAGTATCTAATATATCTCTCCCGTTTGTAGCCTGTTCCCTCTTGCACTGAGGTAATCCCAGTGTCAATCACCTTCATATTTGCTACAATTGTATCACTTGCATGGATATCCTCAGCCAGTGTGGATTATTGCTTTTGGAATCTTTAGTGAACTGTAGTTATATATATGTGTGTGTGTGTGTGTGTGTGTGTGTGTGTGTGTATCTATATATATATATATGTATGTATTCTGAGCGGGCTCATATACACATGTATTCTGAGCGGGCTCAAGATCAGTGTGGCTGCTCTCGCCCAGCAGAACATGTTGATTTCAGTGCATGGTCCTGTAACGTGTGCCTCTTGTAAGGGGCTGTTCTGTTACCTCCATTACACTGTCAAGTGTTTCATGGGATGAGTATATCACAGTATGCTTGTTCATTTTGCCATAGGAGTTTTTTTTTTTTTAATTCTTTCTGCTTGTGGCCGTTATGAACAATATTGTGTTTGAACATGTTTGTATTTCAATCAGTGCTCATGTTCTTCCTATTAGTAGTGGAGAGGTTGGCTGTACGTGAGCTGCCTTTAAGTCTGTAAGAAAATGCCAAGCAGTTTTCTAAAGTTGCTGTTGGCCTTGTGTAAGAAATCCCATTACTCAGACATTGCAGTCTACACTTAATACTGCTGGACTTTAAGGACTGGTGTATCGTAGGCTTAGCTAGTATCGACTCATAAAGATTTAAAACATGATTCTTTTTTTTTTTTTTTCCCCTGAGACAGGGTTTCTCTGTGTAGTCCTGGCTGTCCTGGAACTCACTCTGTAGACCAGGCTGGCCTCGAACTCAGAAATCTGCCTGCCTCTGCCTCCCAAGTGCGCCACCACACCCGGCTCGATTCTTTTTTTTTTTTTTTTTTTATTCGATATATTCTATTTACATTTCAAGTGATTTTTCCCTTTCCTGGATTCCCCCCTCCCCGAAAGTCCCATAAGCCCCACCCCCCATTCCCCAATCCACCCCTTCCCACTTTCCTGTCCTGGTATTCCCCTACACTACTGCACTGAGCCTTTCCAGGACCAGGGTCCACTCCTTCCTTCTTCTTGGGCATCATTTGATATGTGACTTGTGTCTTGGGTATTCCAAGCTTCTAGGCTAATATCCCCTTATCAGTGAGTGTTTACCATGATTGTTCTTTTGGGACTGGGTTACCTCACTTAGTATGATGTTCTCCAGCTCCATCCATTTCTCTAAGAATTTCATGAATTCATTGTTTCTAATGGCTGAATATACTCCATTGTGTATATATACCACATTTTCTGTATCCATTTCTCCACTGAGGGACATCTGGGTTCTTTCCAGCTTCAGCTATTATAAATAGGGCTGCTATGAACATAGTGGAGCATGTATCCTTATTGCATGCTGGGGAATTCTTTGGGTATATGCCCAGGAGTGGTATACCGGGGTCCTCCGGAAGTATCATTCCCAGTTTTCTGAGGAACCACCAGACTGATTTCCAGAGTGGTGTACCAGCTTACAACCCCACCAGCAGTGGAGGAGTGTTCTTCTTTCTCCACATCCTTGCCAGCACCTGTTTTCTCCTGAGTTTTTTTTTTTTTTTTTTTTTTTTTTTTTTTTTTTTTTGGTTTTTTCGAGACAGGATTTCTCTGTGTAGTCCTGGCTGTCCTGGAACTCACTCTGTAGACCAGGCTGGCCTCGAACTCAGAAATCCGCCTGCCTCTGCCTCCCAAGTGCTGGGATTACAGGCGTGCGCCACCACGCCCGGCTTCTCCTGAGTTTTTGATTTTAGCCATTCTGACTGGTGTGAGG
The DNA here is from genome assembly GCA_964023405.1 of Apodemus agrarius. NCBI lineage: Eukaryota > Metazoa > Chordata > Mammalia > Rodentia > Muridae > Apodemus > Apodemus agrarius. The sequence goes on along the minus strand of OZ030011.1, from coordinate 99,507,009 downwards.
TAAAATCTCAGGGTTGTTTTGATTTGCATTTCCCTGATGACTAAGGATGTTGAACATATTTTTAGGTGCTTCTCAGCCATTCGATATTCCTCAGGTGAGAATTCTTTGTTTAGCTCTGTACCCCATTTTTTTGGTCTTTTTTTTTTTTTTTTGGATTTGGTTTTTCCGAGACAGGGTTTCTCTGTATAGCCTTGGCTGTCCTGGAACTCACTCTGTAGACCAGGCTGGCCTCGAACTCAGAAATCTGCCTGCCTCTGCCTCCCAGAGTGCTGGGATTACAGGCGTGTGCCACCATCGCCCGGCTGTGCCCCATTTTTAAGGGGGATATTTGGCTCTCTGGAGTCTGCTTTCTTGAGTTCTTTGTATATCTTGGATATAAGCCCTCTAAAACACGATTCTTTGTATCTGGGCCCCGTCATTTCTGTTTGAATTTGAGGTTGATCTGCAGCAGGTTGTGTTGTCTGGAAAGGACATTTGTTTTATAGTTAGCTACACATGAGTTTTACCCAGAGAAGTCATAAAAAATAATTCAGTCCCATTTCTAACACAGGGGTAGCCAAGAGTCTCTCTGACTTTGCAGTGGGTGGTTGTGCACGAGCTCTACCAGATGGAGCTGAGCACAGCATCCCTGGAACTCAAGATGCTCTGTCTTTGGAGCCTGCAGAGCATCCTTGACCTTTGACCCTTAGCTGTCTGCTCCATTCCTTTTCATTCGCCTCCTCAGTGCAGAGACTTACAAATACTGTTCATGTGGAGGGCCTGAGAAGGAATTACACAAACCATACTACTGCATTAGAATAGGACATCCCACTGAAGTCAGTCGGTGTTTGCGATCTTCTTGTAACAAGCATCTTCAAAACATTATTTCAGTGTGTTCTAGATACAGGATCTCATTATCTTACCTAAGCTAGGGTTGAACTCCCGGATTCATGGAATCCTTTTGCCCCAGGCTCCCAAGTGCTGGAACTGTAGGCATATGGCACTATTCCTGGTTCTAAAACTAACTAGATACTTTCATTAAAGAAATTACTCACACTAAACCTTTGAAGTTGGTACATATTTGCACTTAAGGCCCATCTCAGTTCAGAGTCCCCACAGACAAGCGCTCATGGCCACGCGTGGCTCTTGGCTCCCAAAGTGATCAGTGTAGGCACGTCAGAAAATTGGGGTGGTGAGAGGGTTGTTTGTGATGTACTGCGAACACCCGGGGACCCCTCTGCCTGGCCTAGTAAATAAAGTTTAAAGCTCAAAAAGATCAAACACAGTCGGTCGTTCAAACCGGATGTGACTGTGTACAATATTAGACACACACTGAAGCTTGTGTTCCTTTAGCCTATGAGAAAATAGGAAAGGTTCTGAATCTGTCGTGTTTGCTGTCATATTAGAGTGGCTATGTCACTCAGGAAAACTCAGGTGTGAGCGCAGTAAGATATTCTCCTTAGAACCCGGGCTGCTGGCTCTGGGAGGTCAAGATGGTTAACGCAGGAAACAGATGAACACATTAGTGCCTAAAGTGGTTTCTCTCACTCTGCAACTTATTTTCTGATTCATCAGCTATATTCTGGTTTCCCTTTTAAAAACAAACCAACACATGCAGAGAGAGACACATCACAGATTCAGGCAGTGCAGCTAGGAGTGCGCTGTCCAAAGCCAAGGCACACACATGCTGCAGAGTAAACCACTGTTATAGAAGAAGCAGAGATACAGATAAAAGGCCAGCCACAGACTGACAGATGCTGTCTGCAAAACAGTGGATTCAAATAAAGACTTCTTAGTCACAAGGAAAATGAAAAGGATATCAAGTAGAAGCTTAATGTCCAACAAATCTATTAAAGAAGTGACATTTAAAAAGAAAAAAGTAGTGAGATAAAATCTTCTGTTCTCTAACTCGGCAAAAATGCAAAGTCTGGCAGTACCAGATGTTGCCAGGCATGTAGAGCAGTGGCGCTCCCTGCTGAGTGGGCGCCTGAGCAGGCCCAAGCTGCTTAGGAGAGCGACTTAGCGTCTGCACTTCCGTGGAAGATGCTTACCTGCTAGTCCACACCCACACAGTCATGCAGCAGAATACTGCACGACAGGCCGGCAAGCGAGGTGCGGTGTGTGTCTCGCCCAGATGGACGCCAGGAACGAAGTGCTAGGAGTAGCGGCAGGCGCTCAGCCTGTTTCCACCATTTAGAAAGCTAAACATTCAAGGTGGTACAGTATAGAAAATGCATAAAGGTGTGAGAACACAGGGGAGTACTACAGTCATTTTTAGACTGGTGGATGTCTTGTGAGGAACGGAGGGGACAGGGTTGGGAAGGAGTAGTTCGTCCAGGAGGCTCTATTCCGGGCGTAAGCTTGTACACACGCCGGCATGTTTCCAGTCTTTCCCGTTCCTTCTTTCATCTCATGCCTGGATGTCTAGTTTTTCTAGGCTGCAGCATATGGAAACAGTAGCCCACAGTTGGTACCGTGGGCCCTGGAGTAGGAGTGCCTGGTGCCCACCTGCTGATGGCTGAGCTGCCTCCAGGAAGCTCAGTGTGGTAGATATGCATAGACTCTGTGGTGAGCATGTGTCAGCATGCGTTACACAGCAGGTTTGTGTTGGTAGAGGTATGTGCTTAGCGAGTGCATGTGTCTGTAGACCGGCTTGGCTCTCATCCTCTAACTTGTACTTCTCACTTAGAATGGATCTTGGTGATCATCCCCCACGTCAAAACAGACGAATCACATCGATCTTTTTAACCACATTAAAAACATTTAGTTATATCCAATTTGTGCTTTATTTTTGTGACTTCTTCTTCCATGTGACTTTTTTGTCCAACTAACCTTTAAGAGGTTTTGGTATACATATTTTAATTCTTTTTTTGAGACAGTCTCACTGTGAGGCCAAGTCTACCCTGATCTTGACTCTCCTCCAGTCTCCCTGCCCAGGTGGCTGGCGGGAGTGTATTTTAATACAGACTGACCCTTTGTTGTGTGCCTCATAGATATGCGTACTTGTTTACATTGTTACTTAGTGTGCGGTTTTTGTTGCATAGGAGCTTCAAGTCTTTATGTAGGAAATAAATATTAAAATACTATAAAATCTATTTTATTTATAATTAGCATAATTTATAATTATAACTAAATTAAAACAAAATCTATTTTATTTATAGATTAGCAATCTTAAATTATTATTTGGTTTAGATAAGGCATATTTATTTACATTGTTATCTAGGACGTATATTTAGGTGCTAACTTTTACATCTAGTCAGGATAAGCTAGGATTTGCCGCAGTAACAAGCCATTCCTAAGACAGGTGCAAAGCATCATTTCTTCCATCCCTAAGACCAGTATAAAACATTGTTTCCTTATCCCTCCGTGTCTGGACATGGGTTGGCACAGAAACCTTGGCTCCTCCTCATTTCTGGGACATGGCAGGCAAAAGGGCGGGTCTGACCACGGTTGTTCTGACCCTGAAGTAGCATGCCACTCCGCTTCCAACCTCCCTCCATAGAATCAGGATACGTGCCTCACTGATGGCTCACCGTGCTCCTTACACTTGGAGAGACGTTTTCGGTTTTATTGGACATTGACATTTATTTACTTACTTTTTAAAAAAAGATCATTTATTTTATGTATATGAGTACACTGTAGCTGTACTGATGGTTGTGAGATATCATGTTGTTGCTGGGAATTTGAATTCAAGACCTCTGCTTGCTCCGGTTGGCTCTGCTCGCTTCAGCATAAAGATTTATTTATTATTGTATCTAAGAACACTGTAGCTGTCTTCAGTCCAGGTTGGTGGGATTTGAACTTAGGACCTTCAGAGGAGCAGTCAGTGCTCTTAACCACTGAGCCATCTCTTCAGCCCCCAGACATTGACATTTATAAATTGTCTGTGCTGTGTTGGCCAGTGTCCTTGTGTGGGTCATAATTTTCCCACAAGAGACTTTCTCTTCTGTGGTTTTGCAGTATTTTCCCTCAATTATTTTTTGCCTCCTTTTCCCTGTTATATAGTCATAAGATCTTATATAATTAAAGGAAAATTCAGTCTTTTCTTTTATAATAACTGTGGTTTCTCTTTGGAAAAACATATAAAATTCCTAATCCCTTTTACAAATTTATTTCCAGACATTACTACTTTCTTTGAATGTTTTATAGTCAATGTTGTCACCATTACTTGGAAGTGGCACAAGGTCCTGAAAGTTGGTCCTTTGCTGCTGAAGACAAGCACTTTAAAGATAACTCTTTGGTGCGTCTCAAGCGGAGGCTTTTATATGTCTTTTTCTGTGCAGCAGATAAAAAAGGCTTCTCCTGTGTGAATGAGGTTAGTGACTCAGTGCTAAACCATCCGAGAAGGTTTCATTTTTCTTTCTTACCGTTGTCCTATGTCTTAGTTTCATTGCTGTGAACAGACACCATGACCAAGGCAGCTCTTATAAAGGACAATGTTTAATTGGGGCTCGCCTTCAGTTTCAGAGGTTCAGTCCATTACCATCATGGTGGGAGCACGGCAGCATGCAGGCAGACTTGGGGCTGGAGGAGCCAAAGTGCCTCGTCTTGATCCAAAGGCAGCAAGAGAGGACTGACTGTCTCACCGAGAGTAGCTTGAACACACACACACACACACACACACACACACACACACACATATACACATACACACACACACACACACACATACATACATATATATAGCCTCAGAGCCTGCCTCTACCCTGACACACTTCCTCCACAAGGCCACATCTACTCCAGCAGGGTCTCACCTCCTAATAGTGCCACGTCCTAAGGGCCAAGCATTCAGACACATGAGTCTATGGGAGCCAAACCTATTCAAACCACCACATACCGACTTCTTCCCAGTTGCCACTTGTAAAATTATCAGGTCACTGGAGCAGAATGCAGCTCTTCCTCTGTGTCGGGAGAGCTGGGTTCTAGAACCCCACCAGATAGGAGAATCTGTGGATGTTCAAGTCCCTTCCATAAAGTATACAGTGTTCACTATTCGGTACACATTCTTCCGTTCATTTAAACCATCCCTAGATGACTCAAAATGCCCAGTACACCGAGAATGCTGTCTGAGCAGTCGCTTCATTGGACTTTTGGGAAATAACAAGGAAAAGGTTGTACATGCTCAATATATATATATATATATATATATATATATATATATATATATATTTTCAGGTATTTTCAACTCATGGTTGGTTGAATCTTAACAGTGTGCAACCTGCAGATAGAACTGACTATTGTTAAAAGGAGAGCTTTATGTGTGCCTGTGTGCCTGTGTGCATGTATGTGTGTGTGTGTACCCATACACATAGGCACAGAGGTCAGAAGATGAGGTGTAGGTATCAGTGTTCTCGTCCCAGCATGTGGGTTCTGGGCACTCACTAAGGTTTTCAGGTGCGGTGTGTGCTGTTAACCTGCCGCGCCACCTCCCTCACCCCTCTTAGGATGTGGGTCATTCTGGAAAGGAGGGAGGGAGGGGGCAGAAAGAGGCAGGAAAGGCAAAAGAAAGAGCAGTAGAAATAACAGAAAAACAAACCCCACATAGCACATAGACCAAGATGGGCTAATTCTGTTTGTTTGTTTGTTTGTTTGTTTGTTTGTTTTGGAGACAGGGTTTCTCTGTGTAGCTCTGGCTGTCCTGGAACTCACTTTGTAGACCAGGCTGGCCTCGAACTCAGAAATCCGCCTGCCTCTGCCTCCCAAGTGCTAGGATTAAAGGCGTGCGCCACCACCGCCCGGCCAGGCTAATTCTGTTTTACAGAGAAAGATAGACTCTAGGCTTTAATAGTTTTAGAATACATTTAAACGCCATCAAGAGAGCTAGCTCCCCAAATGTCCTTGGATGTCCAGTGCATATTGTGGTGTACACACACACACACACACACACACACACAGAGAGAGAGAGAGAGAGAGAGAGAGAGAGAGAGAGAGAGAGAGGAGAGAGAGAGAATAATATTTTAAAAGTAAAAGAAGAAAATAAAATCCCTTTATTCTGAACTTTCCTTTTAGAAGAAAGCATATATAAAAAGTTGATCTGTACTAAGCCAAATGTACACCAACTTTCTCTCTCTCTCTCCCTCCCCCTCTCTTCCCCTCCCTTCCTTCCTTCCTTCCTTCCTTCCTTCCTTCCTTCCTTCCTTCCTTCCTTTTTTTAGACAAGAGCTTGTTGTGTAGCAAAGCTGGTCTCGGACTCCCAGATTTCCGGTCCGTCCCCCTTAGGCGTGCCGTGTTACAGCTGTCTGCCCCTGTACCAGGTGCCACATCAGATGCCCTGGGTCATGTCTGACATCACTGTGAAGCAGCTTTTTGTCTACTGAGTGACAAGGGATGGCCACACATGGAGAAGACACAGCACCATTTCCCCACGAGCTGCTGGTCCCTGTTGGTCTTGACATTGTCATCTTCCACTGATGGCGCTTGTCTTTTCTCATGCTCTCAGGGCTTAGCCAATCCTGACATCGGGTGCTCTGATTGGTCCACATGACCTCAACTGTGCCAGGAAGACCAGGTTCTCTTGGCCCCCGGGGACTGTAAAGCTGGCTTGTATATGGTCTGTGCACATCTTCAATCCTTTGTATTTAATAGTTAAATGCCTAACTATTGTACACAGTGGCCACACCCAGCTCCCTCCCCGGTCCCTCAGGTACCCATTTACCCGTACATTGTTCTTTCCTACGTCTGCCCTTTCCCTTATTGTCCAGCGCAGGCTCTCATTCTTCAGGGTTTGAGGACTCTGCGTTGGACATGCTTGTAAAAAATACGGTCTTGGGTGTCAAAAATTGTGATTGCGCGGAGTGAGGCCTGATTTCACTGTCCTTGGTGTGAAAGAGCATGTGTTAAGGATAGGTGATTACAAAGTCTCCGAAATCTCATCTTACAGGGCTTCTGCCATATTTCCTCTGTGCCATGTACATATGTGGAGTTGAGCGAGAGCCTTAGGGAGAAAAAAAGCTCAGGTGGCGGTGCCCTGCGGGTGTTGGGGACTACTGGCATGTCTGGGTCATGTCACTGTGAAGCAGCTTTTTGTCTACCGAGTGACACCTTTGTCACCTGCTTTTGACAGTCACCGTTCAAGCTTGTTCTTAAACTATTTTCTGTACAGTTTCTAAAAGGCTCTGTGATGTCTGCCAGCGTTCCTGTGCGCCCACTTGCTTTTCTGTTAGATCCTGGTTACCCTGGGACAGGGTTAAGACCTTATGTTTCCAGATTGCTTGTGTTTTGTCTGCTATAAACACTCTATACAGTTCTTGCTTAATTAAGGGATATTTGGGAGAGAGGATTGAAGTACTTGAAAGTTTTTAGAGTGTAAGAAGCACGTAGATTGATGTTAGTAATTAGCATCAAGCTGGGTGGTGGGCAGAGGCAGGTGGATTTCTGAGTTTGAGGCCAGCCTGGTCTACAGAGTGAGTTCCAGGACAGCCAGGGCTACACAGAGAAACCCTATCTGGGGTGGGGGGGGGTGGGGGTGGGGGAGAGAGACCAAAAAAAAGTAATTAGCGTCAAGAGCATTTTTCTAATGTATTTACTTTGGGCTGATTTTCAGAAACACAGTTAGAACTCTTTAGGAGAAGCAGGTGCTAAAAACCCGTCAGCGAGACGTTTGTCCTGCACTTCGCCTGTTTCAGAGGACAGCGGCCTCTCAGACACAGACAGCAGTGCTGGCTGCTCTTCCCACGAGCCGAGGCAGGAACCCGCTTGCCTGTGACTGTGGGAAGAGGATGCTTTAAGATTTTCTTACACATTTCATAAGAACGAGTTCAGGAAGAGAGCGGGCAGCTTTCCTTAAGCCTTTACGTTCCACAAGAGACCCTTGTTCTCAGGCCGGTTGGTGGGGAGAGGCTTACCTCTGCATGAGAGCAGCTCGCCTCTGAGCTTGTGGGGGGTTTAATGGCCGCCCTGCTAGACCCGACCCTTGTGTGTGTGATCTCCCCACCCCCTTCAGCCAGGGCTCTGTGTGACCTGTTGTCATTCACCCTTGTCACTCCCCTAGCTAAGGCTCAGCAGTGATGCTTAGAGCCCAGAAGCCCCAGTATGCTCCCACTTCCACGGACAGTCCTGTGTCCCCCATCTCACCAAGTCCTGTGTCCCCATCTCACCAAGTTCTGGAGACTCAGAGGAGCCTAACCCTGCCCTGAGCATTGTGGGAGGCTTGGAGCTTTTCCATCAGTTGAGAAGACCTCAGCCATCTGAATAGGTTTCTCTGTCCCTTCACCACTCCTGTGTCCCCACTGTTGGCCCTGGCCTTCCAGGGAGCCTGCCACACACGACCTCACCTCGGCACATGGGTCTCCTACCAAGTGCAGTGCAGAAAGTGGGTACTGACCCACCACCCACACTTCAAGCTCCTCCCCGGGAAATGCACCATTTATTGGATTGGGGTTTTGTTTTGTTTTTGTAAACTAAATGAACTCAGTTTTATATTAACTGTGATTTTTTTTTTTGTCCTTAGAATTTATATGTAACATTGAAGTTCCAATCTATTGCTAACACAGAATTTTAATTTTTCTTTACAGGTCAACTTTGTAGTGTGCCAACTCTTTGCCTTGTTAGCAGCCGTTTGGTTTCGAACTTATCTACATTCAAGCAAAACTAGCTCTTTTATCAGACACGTAGTTGCTACTCTTTTGGGCCTTTATCTTGCATTTTTTTGCTTTGGATGGTAAGTAATTATTTTGATCACGTTTAAATGAATGCTGTTAGGTATATTTGAGACTTGAGTGTGTAAAGGGATACATTATATAGGGGTTTGTTCGGAAATGTACTTACAAAGTCTTCTTTCAAGGCTATCTTTCAAAAATCTTTACTTCTAGTCTAGAAACGATGGGTTTGGGAGTCGGATCTCTTGATTTTGGTCTTAGAGATTTCCTTTTTATAATTTCTGAACAGGGGCATGAGGAGGATTTATAAAGACAGTCTGATGTTAAGTAGTTCTTTTCATTCACCTTGCCAAGACAGCCAATAAATTACTGTGTTGTTTGTTCCTTTGGGTTTTCTCCGTGTGTTGGCTCTGACGAGTCTGGAAAAGCCCATTTGACTGACTCTTGTACTATTAGCACAAGAGGTTTTTGTTTGTTCTTGGTGGAGAAAAACTAAGAGAGAAACGTTTTTACTCAGGATCTCTCTCTCTCTCTCTCTCTCTCTCTCTCTCTCTCTCTCTCTCTCTCTCTCTCCCCCTCCCTCCCCCCGTGTGTGTGTGTGTGTGTGTGTGTGTGTGTGTGTGTTAGCCCCAGTCTTCCTCACTGGGTTAGCCTGAGAGCTTACACTTCAAAACACCGCCTGTTGCCTGTTCTGCTTCTTGGCACCTTGTGTGGCAGAGGAAGGCAGGGCAGGAGGGTGCTCTGTCACCTTCGGCCAGACAGCAGAGCCTCTGTGTGGAAGGGCTTCTTCCGCGGTGAGACTCCCAGGGCTCATCACTCACAGGCGGGGCCTCTGGGCTCGCCCTTCTGCGGGCCCTGCCTGAGCTGAGAAGGCGGTGAGAGCCCGATGTGTACTCCTGACCTGTGCTCGCCTGGTTTCCGCGGCAGGCTTGGCGGTGGGTGCCACTCCTAGGCTAGCGCTTGCCTGTGTGTGTCTCCTCCTCACAGGGGCTCCAGTACCTGGTGCTTCTTATCTGCCCTTTGCCCTAGGACTTTATGAAAAAAAATCAACTAAGAATAATTTACCCCTGTCTGTCATAAATCAATCAGCTGAGCCTCATTTATTCCATCTCTACCATATTATTGCTCTTGGCTGGCTCTCTAATAGGTTATGGCACTCACTGTACTGCCTGTGGTGGCTGTATGTAGTATTGTGACTTTGCCATTGTCTTAAGACCCAAGGAGATGGTCCTTTTTACTTTTTGGATGGCATCAAGTTTATATGATCACAGTTTTCTCAGGTTTCTGCTTTGACTTGGAGGAGGTAGTGTGTATTTTTAAGCATCGTAGAACTTTTCTGACATAGACTAACGGGATAGACTGTAATACGCTCATTATCTCGCCTCAGTAGTTGCTAACCTCCCACCCTTATTTTATCTTTCCTCCACTTCCTAGAGCATCTTGAAGTGTATCGCGGTGTGTACATTCACGCATTAATAGCTGAGTATTTCATATGTGTGTAGCGTGTTTCCTGAGGCTTGGAGACATTTCTAGCTCAAGTTGCTCTAGGAACCGCTTTAACTTTATGCTCTGTTGGAAAAGCAGATTCACCCATTGGGCAGGGGAAGGGGAGGCCGAGTGAGCCAGTCTCTCTGCAGTCCTTTGCTGAGGACTCTCACTGTGTTAAATCTTCATGGATACCTTATAACACAGCACCATAGTTACCAGGCTTTAACTCAAGGGTAAGCTGTCAAGTCTCAAGTTACATATGGTGACAAGATACTTATTTACTTGCTTGGGTTCTTTACTCTTTTTTTTTTAAAAAAAGATTTATTTATTTATTTATTTATTTATTTATTTATTTATTTATTATATGTAAGCACACTGTAGCTGTCTTCAGACACCCCTGAAGAAGGCGTTAGACCGTTACGGATGGTTGTGAGCCACCATGTGGTTGCTGGGATTTGAACTCAGGACCTCTGGTAGAGCACTCCAGCCTGGGGTCTTTACTCTTAAGAGAGAATTTTTAAAAATTCTTTGGTCCAGAGGGGAGCAAGATAGCTTATTGTTAGCTGGAACTACTTAGTGGTAGGTATTATGGCTTATTATTTAGCTTTGCGTTTGTTAATGCTTTTTTCCCCCTAACTTCCCTTTGGAGGACATATTTGCTCTGTAAATATAATTGCTCACTTCACGTACTTCTGTTCAGCCCCTCCCCTTTTTTCTTAGTGCCTACAAGCTTCTTATAACAATTATTGTTCATTTAAATATCTCTGACATGTCTATACCGTATTAATTGGCCTGTGAGGTGGCTCAGTGGGTAGAGGTGGTTGCCGCCAAGCCTGCCATTCTGAGTTTGATCCCTGAGACCCACGTGGTTCTGTCCAGAACCGGATCTTGCATGCTGTCCTCCGACTTCCACAGGACTATAGGCGTATACGTGTGCACAGGCAACAACAACAAGCAAATGTAATAAAAACCTCCCAGGAGGACTGGAGAGATGGCTCAGTGGTTAAGAGCACTGACAGCTCTTCCAAAGGTCCTGAGTTCAAATCCCAGCAACCACATGGTGGCTCACAAACATCTGTAATGAGATCTGACACCCTCTTCTGGCGTGTCTGAAGACAGATACAGTGTACTTACATATAATAAATAATCTTTAAAAAAAAAAAAACTTTGCCAGGAGAGCACGGGGTGGTGAAAGCTTAGATTGTGGAGCTGGATGGAGTGTCTGTGCTCTGTGATTGGCAGCTGCTGTCTTTCCCCACCCTAACAGTCTCCTTAGCTTTATTTGTCTATGAAATGGAACCAGAGATTAATTACTGAGGCCTGGAGCACCCCAGGGGGGAGCACCAGACAGTGCTGGTTAGCACGAGGAGGGACTGGACTGTTACAGAGTGAGTGTGTCTTATCTGAAACTCTTAGGATTAGAAGTGTCAGACTTTGGACTATTTTCAGAGGCTTTCCTGGTTGAAGGCCTCTGGTACATAAACCTGCGTTCTGGGATGCTCCAGAATAGGACACTTTTTTGAGTGAACTTGTGACTCAGGGAGGCTCAGACTCTATTACCACTACCCAGTTGGTCAAGATTGGGCATTTCTCTGTTTATCCAGTCTGTTACCATTTGTTTCAGCTATTACGGAATTAGCTCCTTCTGTGCTCCTCTCTCTAGACGCAGTGAACACTTCTCATATGTTGCTTCATAATCCGGGAAACCTGGCGTGGCCAGAGCTTGCTTTCTGTGCACATGGTCCTGATGAGGAGGCACAGCTCAGTGGGGGCAGTGTGAGGAATCTCTCCAGGGTGGCACTGGGTAGAACAGGGACCTGCTGCTATTTGTGGAGTTCACAAAACAGATGAATTCAGTTGCCAAGCCTGACTTACCCCAGCTGCAGAGGCTAGCACTGCGGGCAGTGCCTAAACATTATGCCACACCCAAAAGGCAGTTAGGTGTGCCGGGAGCAGGAGCCTGAAGACAGTCAAGGCACAAGGGCGATGCTTGAGGAGTGAGACTGTTGGCTTCAGTCTTCAGTCCCAGGGAAATTTACACAGAAAAGGGAACACTTTTTTTTTTTCAGTAATCCTCAGACGTGCTTCTCTGCCCTGTTAAAGATATTAAAGTATTTAATTAAAGTCCTTCAAAGTACATACCAGTCCCCAGCAACATTCCTAAAGGTCTGTTAGTGGACTGCTGGTGTTGATAAATAAGATGGTATTTCAATTCATTATTTTAAAGTTTCATTCTATTGTCATTTATGTGTTTATATGTTTTCCTGTCTCCTCATAGCCCTCTGATTGTAGCAACACTACAGGTCATTGCTCTTTTCTGGATGAGTGTTGTGGTGTGTGTATACCTGTGTGTGTGTGGGGGGGGGCGGGGAGTGTGTATGTGTAGAGATGCAGACTGGCCTCGTCTGTACAGTGGGTAAAGGGCCTATCTACTGACCTGTCTTGGGATCTACTCCTTATTTGTAACTTATCTATAGAAAACATGTAAGCATTTTTCCACCTTCATGTTATCTGATAGTCTATGATAAAGTAATTTTAATTGTGTGTTAGGATTCTTATTAGTAATTTGTACATAATAATAAAGTAAAAGTTTACTTTAAATCATGGCATCAAAAAGGGACATTGAAAGATGGCAAGTGTGTGTGTGTGTGTGTGTGTGTGTGTGTGTATGTGTGTGTGTACAGGCACACATGTGCGCGGTCAGGGATGGTTTGGGTTGAGTGTAGTCCTATATCATATTTTGCCTGAAATTTGTGAAGTGACTAGATAAAATAGTTTTGTCATTAAAATGCTTGATTCCTCTTTGGGATGTTAGAAAGGACTACTGTGCAAACCAGAATATCCTACAAACACATCATAGTAGCTTACTGTATTTTTGGAAGGGAGTTCATTAGACTCGAGCCGCTGTGCTCTGAGAATAGATTTGGGTGTTTTTAGTAACTTGTTTTGTGAATGGCACTTAAGACGGTCAGCACAAATTGGAAACGCTGCTGTTGGGGACGTCGGGGAAACAGTTCTGCCAGGACTTTTCTGAAAGCTGTGTTTCTCACTCCTTTTAAAGTTACTGTTCCTTAACTTATAAGAAGGTGCCAATCCCCCAGCCAAACGGCCCCATGCTGCTTTCCTGTTGTTAGCTTATGTGGAGTACCTGGGCATTTAGCTGGCATATGGGACTTGGTTTTATTTATCTAGCTCCTTTGGCCTGAGGTACGGGGCACCTTGTCCAGGATGTTTGGAGAATGCTGTTTTGGCTTGGGGAGGTTTAAGTCTTTTTTGTTGTTGTTCTAGGTTACGATTATACTTTTCTATCTGTGGCATTTGGACTTGATGTTTGCGGCTGCTTCTAACACATTCTTACTTTTTCTAGGTATGCCTTACACTTTCTTGTACAAAGCGGGATTTCCTACTGCATCATCATCGTAGCAGGAGTGGAGAGCATGCACCAGTGAGTATTGACTGCGTTCTACAGAAAACCACCTTGCACACTGAACAGAGCCTGATCACAAGGAGTAATAGCCTCACACTTATTCCACGGCAGCAGGGGTGATTTATCACATCCCAGAAGGGCGATGGTTTCTTAAGGAAGCAACACAGTATACAATCATGGTGTGGGTCCCTCTCCTGTCTATGCAAGTCAGTGCTGACATTTAAGGACGGGGTGGTGGTGGTGGTGGTGGTGGTGGTGGTGGTGGTGGTGGTGGTGGTGGTTCTTTGACATGAAGGACTTGCAATGTGGGATGTTCAGCAGCCCTCCTGGCTTCTACCTATTAGACACTAGGAGAACTCTGAGCTGTGACAAAAACCAGATACGCCCTCAAGGGCAGGATTGTTCCTGTTTAACAGCGACTAGCGTAGTGTACAGGTGATTAGCAGTAGGGAACAGAACTAAAGTAAGTAGACAGAGATTTAGAAGGTAAACTTAGGACTGAGTGGAGGGAACTCTGGAAGCAGGCAAGGAAATAATGCCCCTGTTCCTGACATGAACACCGAAGAAGTGGAAAGTTACCCAAGGTAGGGATTCTGAAAGTAAAGACCGTATTGAGGAGTAGCCAGACCCCGCCCCCCCCCCCAAAAAAAAAAAACTGTTTGCTGTGCAGTAAACATTTAATGGATATTTACTGAGTTAGTGAATGTAGACTTAAGCAGCTGTGAAATGCATAGCAGCAGCCGAATTGCTAGATAGCTGGGCTGGAAATGTTACGTAAAAGGCACTTGAGAGACCCTGCTCGTAGTATTTGGCATATGGTCTATGTAACTGGATTTTGAATTCCTAGAACACACGGCTCCAGGAGTTTTGCATAAGAAATCGGAATCTTAGTGCTCGATTAGTACTTCCCCAAATCTAATTTTATTTTGTGTCTTCCGTGGTTGCCTCTCTCGGTCATCTCTCCAGCTGTAATATGCCGTTGATTGATTGCTCAGGCTCTCTAGCACAGGAGTTCTAGTGTGTGGTGGACACAAGGATTTATTAGAGTGGCTTACACAGCCCGAGGCTGGCCATCTGCACGCTGAAGAGCCAGGGAAGCCAGGGGTTGGCTCCGTTCAGGCAGAGGGAGGCCTGAGAAATGAAGTGAGCAGTGCTGTAGCTCCGGCCTGAGGCTCGAGGCCTCCCCGACAGCCATTGGTGTGAATCTACACCGACACCCTGCAGTATGATCCTGGGCACCAGAACAGACCACCCACTCAGGCAGGCCCAGGGTGAAGGCGCCTTGGCTGGTTTCCTCTAGAGTTTTCTATTGGAAAGTTGGCAAGCCTGTTGGGTGGCACTGCCCTTGTTTAAGGCAGGTCCCTCTGACTTGCTGTCCCACAGGCCAGTTTTTGGAAATGCCCTGACAGATATACCCAGAAATGTGCTCTGTGAATCTCCTGGGTGTCCCTCACCTCAGTCAGATTGACGAGATTAACCTTCTCAGCTGGGGTCATCGTTTCCTTCCACACCCCGTGCTGGCTGTCTTTCTGTAGATGTTTAGTGTTAATTTTGATCAGAGGAAAAAGAACATTTGGATAGTGTGCTAGGTGAAGCCTTCTTTGTATCATTACAACCCTATTTTAAATGTTTAAAAAGATTATTTTTATTTATGTGTATCTGTGAGCGCCTACTTGTCTGAATGTGTATCACCTGTGTGCAGTGCCTTCAGGGGCCAGAAGAGGGTGTTGGATCCTGTAGAACTGGAGTTCTAGCCATGTAGGTGCCTGGGAACCCGACCTAGATCCTCTGCAAGAGCAGCAAAGACTCCACTGAGCCATCTCTCCAGTCCCTACACACCTATTTGTAAAGCCTTGTCCAGATAACAGGTTCAGGGTGATACTTCGTAACTAATGAAAAAGAGCCGTGTTTCTGTCTGGGATATTAGGAGGAAAAGCAGATGAAACTGCTGGAAGCAGAGGATTAGGCTGCTGCAAACTGGGACAGGCTTTTGTCTTGGAATGATAGTCAAGTCATCGCTTAAAAAAAAAAAAAAAAAGTTACACCTTGTCCTGAAAGGCAAGAGTTGTCTGTAAAGTCAGTGTCTTAACACTTCCAACTTGTACTGCACAAGATGGCAGCTGCTGACTGCATGTAGCCTCTAAATTTTTGTGTGGTTGTTTATGTGTTTATTGGTTTTTCAAGATAGGATTTCTCTGTGTAGCACTGGCTGTCCTGGAACTCTGTAGATCAGGCTGGCCTCAAACTTAGTGGTCCAGACATCTGGGATTAAAGGTGTGTATTTCCACGCCCTGCTCTAGCTCTGTTAGTTTAAACTCATTAAAATTTAAAATGCATTTTTAGCCCAATGTGACATATACCTTTATCCTACACTCAAGATGAGGGATGAGGGTTTGACATTTGAGGTCATCTTGGACTATGTAAGACTGTCATAAGAAAACAAAAAAAGCAATGAAACACCCAAATAATAATAGAAACCAAAAATAATAAAAAAAATAAGTATTAATTCAGTCTGACGGGGCCAAGCCTAAACACGTGTACATATGAACAACAATAAATAGATTCAGTAGGGTGTGTGTATATGTGTGTGTATTCGTATCTGTGTGTGTATATAACAATAATAATTATGAAAGAAGAGGTCATGAATTTGAGAGGGAGGGAGCATAGTTGGGGAGGAAGGATTTAAAATGACGCAAACATTATTCATATATGGAATTCTCAGAAAGTAATGGTAATGATGAAAGTCGGTACTTGGATTGTAGCAGCTACATTTCAGGTACTTGGGAGCCGAGTGTCTGGCATGTTCGGTGGCGGTTTTGCCCGGTGCACATAGAGAGCATTTCTATCATGGCGACAGTTCTGGGTAGCACTGTGTGGTGGTGCGCAGCTCTACGGGATGAGTAGTGCTGCCCTCTGCCCCTCTACAGTAACTATTCGGGGAGAACGCACTTCCTGTCTGTGCACTCTTGTGGGTACTAGAAGCCAGCGCTGGTGCTAGGAGGCCTGGCCTTTTGAGTTGTCAGTGTTAAAAACAAATAGTAGTGGATAAATAATTAGAAATATGTGTGTTTTGGTCTCCTTTTTCGGTTGCTTCTATTTCAGATCACACACGCAGGACTTTACCTTTTCTTTCTTGTTTTCTTCTTGCTAACATATATTCCTTCTTTTCAGTGTAGTTCTTACATGATGTGTATATTTATTTGAAGAACCAGAGTATAAAGCCTTAACAATGAAAGCTTTGTACTTTTCTGAGTGCGTAACAGTTTTGTGATTTTTTTATGAGATATCCATTATATAATTGTTCTACTTTATGTAACATTACCATGTATTAGTTAAAATATTTTAATGAACTATAAACTTGATTTCTATAGCTCCCTTTTAAAAACACTCATGTGCACTATATCATTCAGATGTATATCTAGATAATTTATCATTAGAACCTAATCTTGGGGCTAGAGAGATGGATCAGAAACCATTAGATAAGAGCGCTTCTTCTAACTATGTGTGCCAGCACTTGGAAGACAGAAGCAGGTGGATCTCTGAGTTGGAGCCCTGCCTGCTCTAAGGAGGAAGCTCCCGCTCAGCTGGACGAGCACTTGCTTTTGCAAAGGACGGGGATTCAATTCCCCAAAACCCACATGGTGCCTCTTAACCACCTGTAATGCCACTTCCAGGGGATCCCATGTCCTTTTCGGACCTCTGGCACCAGACATGCACTTAATGCACAGACATGCATGCAGGCAAAACATTAGTATACATAAAGATGTCTAAAAACACAAAACAAAAAAATCTATTCCGGAATCCAGTTTTTTGTTTTCTGGTTAGTATTTTCATGTGGGCTTTGGAGTTGGGGGAGGGGTTAGGTGAGTTGGGGGAGGGAGTTAGGTGATTTGGGGGAGGGGTTAGGTGAGTTGGGGGAGGGGTTAGGTGAGTTGTGTTGTGGGGGAGAGGCTAGGTGACAGGCACTCAGGAGAGTGTTTGGAAGCAGAACAGCCTGATGGTCTTACTAGTAGGTCTAGGCTGCTATGACAAAATGCCAGAAGATAGTGACTGATAAAACAGCAGAAACTTATTTCTTGAAATTCTGGAGGCTGGACAGTCCAAGATCAAGTGCAGCAGACTTTGTGTGTCTGGCTAGAACTGCTTCCTGGTTCATACTCAGCCCTCTTCTGTCTGTAACCTTGAGGTCAAAGGTGCAATAGTGCGTGCTCTTGGTTTCTTCTGTGAGGTCTTTAAAACCCATGTATAAGGCTCCCGTGTGACATTCTCACACGCAGAGAGCCCCACCTCCAGATACCCTCTCAACACAGGCTCTTGGGGGGACACTAACATTTTAGATCACTGTGGACTAGGATATTATCTCTAATTAATATAAGGAGATCTGGGCATTTGCCAGACTCATCAGCATTTCCAAGCAGGATTTGGCACACTGTCTCTGTAACAGACCATATGGTGAACTTTAGGGTTTGCGAGTCATATAGCCTTTCTCACAACTATCATACACTCTGTTCTTAGGACGCAGAAGCGACAGGAGTGTGGCCGAGCTCCAGTGAAACTGTATTTACAAAGACAGAACTGGACTAGATTCAGCCAAACCATTTAATAAGGAAAATCTTGCCACAGGGTGGGGTATAGCACCAGGGAGGTGGTTCTCTGTAAGTGTCCGCTGAGTGATTGAGTGCATGAAAGAAAGAATGAATGAGTGAGTGAGTGAATGAATGAATGAATGAATGAGTGAGTAGATCATGGACTAGTATGTTTTCTGCTTGAGAGCAGATCTAGCCCACCTCACCTCCTAGACTTGCTGTCCAGCCTCTGCCTCCTGTAGAGTCTCATGGCTACATGTCAGCCCTGCCCCGCCCCGCAGGCTTCTTGCCTAGCCTCGGCTTGTCCTCTGCCGCCTTCCCTCCCGGGAGCAGAGCTGCTTCCTTGATTGCACGCGGGAGCTGCTGGGTGTATGTCTCCTCCGCTTCCCCAGAAAGAGAACAGGGCTGGGGATAAGGAAAAGGATGCTGGAGCCGCTTCACCTGGGTCCTGGAAGAGGGAAGGAAGAGATGGGGCTTCAGCACACCCATGTGGGTTTAGGAAGGCATTGGTCCCTACAGAAGGAAACACAGTGTGGTTGAATCCTGTGGTATTGTGATGTGCTTTTCAATAGGTCTTAATAAGCTTTTGTGAACGGGTGTGGGAATCAGAATGCCCTTCTTGTACTACTTTAAATAAATAAAATAAAAAAAAATCCGTGCTGAAAAATTTGCTTTCAGCTTCATAAGGACAGTCTCAAAGCTTTGAAAACAATACAAGAGAATGGCCATTATCGTAATATAAACTGCAGAAAGGCAGACCGTGGAAAGCGTGTTGGTCTTGAGAAGTTAGAATATTTTCCCTGTAAGTTGGTATGTAACTGTGAACAAAAAAAATCAATGACCCAGAGAGTAAAATGTGAGAAGTGTGAGCATTCGGAGTGAAGGGAAGTGTGTGAGGACCCCGTGCTGTGGGAGACACCCCGATTGCTGTGAGAAGGGGATTTCTGCTTGTTACCCCTGTATTGCTGGGACCCCCAAATCTTACAGAAACAGCTTAAGGGAGAATTTATTTTGGCTTATAGATTTGGTAGGTTTTAGATCATCAGGATGAGGCAGGTCCTGGTGGTGGGAGCATGTGGCAGAGTATTCCCATCAAGGCCAACAAGCTGGGAGTGTCGAGCCCAGAAACAGGACTATGGCCTCAGAGTCCTGCCTTTTGTGACCTACTTCTGGCGGGCAGGCTCCACCCCCTAGAGATTCCACAGCCTCCCAAACTGTGACCTCGGAGGAATAAGCACTAATACCATGAACCCAGGGGGATGTTTGGATTCAAACCATAGGTGATTTTCAAACCTCCTGTCCTGTAACCGAGGTACACACCCATGTGGATAGACTTCATCATTGTCCTGTGGTTTCCAGAAGCCAAGAGATAATACCTTTCCTTACTGGGTGGTAAAATTCTGCAGCGACTGGATCCAAGGCAAGCTCTGCCCTCCATAGTTGACCTTGATGGTAGATTGTGTGGATGCTTGTGTGGAGCTGTACTATTTGGGATTGAATTCAAATTCTGCCAGATTTTCACCAGCTTTGGGACCTTTCAAGGCCTTGGATGAATTCAGTGTGTCAGCAGAGGGAGTACTGTGTCATATTCTTCACACTGTGGGTCTCTGGGTATGCTTACTTAGAAGTAGGTGAAATGCTTTCAGAGGCCACCTTTGGTTACAGAGTCTTGTTCTCTGGTGTCCACTGGTTTCATAGCAGAGGGTCCTGTTCCCCCCCCCCCAAACCCCAGCCCCCATATCCTTCTGTAATATTCACCACCATGAGCTACAGTTCACTTTGGGGTTCCCCAGAGTGTGGACTCTTTCGTAGAATAGTTTGCATTTCTCTTGTGCTTGAGCCTATAGATAAGAAAGCTCATTAAGGGAAATGGTCTGTTAAATTCTGTTCAGCTGGCTGGACTTTTACAGCTCTTGGTTTTGAATGTGCTTCGTCTGGGTTGGGTACTGATTCTTAGTGTTTACCTGGGAGGCTTCTAGGCAGCGTCCGAGACCCTCCTGTTAGTGGCCCCAAGTGCAGTGGAGTGTGGCTGCTTAACCTCTCTCTCTGGGGTTCCCCACAGAGCATTGCTTACAAGGAGGGGTGGTGTTGAGGGAAAGAGGCAGGTTTAGCTGATAGGGCCCATATCACAAGGTCAGGTAGTCCTAGGGTCCATTGCCACTGAGACCCGTGAGTGTGGTTTCGTAGATAAATTGTTATCTGAATCTCACTAGCCGCATTCACAATGAGTGGCAATCCTTGAGCTACCATCTGGTAGGCAGAAGCCTCCAGCCATTTGAAAATGTGTCCTCATGAAGCTAATTAGCAGTGGTTAGTGGCTCGGCAGTAACTCTGTGGGGACAACATTAACTTCTCTGAGGGTAATCCTGCGATCCTGCGAGAGACAATAACATGTGGAGGGGAGGGAAGTGGACCTCACTTCTGTTTTCCGTAGTGTTCCCTGTGGGCCATACTCAAGAGCCTTTTGCTGTTCTATGGAAAGTGCAGGCTCTTTGGGGATAGCTGGTGCTGACTAAATGCTGCCTTTCAGTTAGGAACTACAGGCGCCGCTCCATTGGTTTTTTTTTTTTTTTTTTTTTTTAAACTTCCCTCTTAATAGGTCATGTTGCTACAGTTGCTATATATCAGGCATTGTGCCAAAGCTCAGCCACCGTCACCCACTAGTGACAGCCCTCATGTGGGTGTGGCTCACCCATTCCACAAAGATACCTTTCTAGTCTTGAAAATAATAATCACCTTACTTAAAAAGGAGGTAGTTCTAATAACTAAAATGAGGCTATTGCTTGTTAATGAAGTATAAAGATTCGTCTTTGGGCTTTGAGTATATTTAGAAACTAATAGTACCTTTGCCTCAAGAGTCTCTAATTCTTGTCTGAATATTGCAAAAAAAAATACAAAAAAATTATTAAGAGCTCATGTGAGCATCGCGATGGATCACGACAATAAAGTCTGTTATTTGCTTTGATGCCGTGCAGTTTGTATGACTGGTGTTTTATGTCAACTTCATGTAAGCTGTAGTCATTGAGAGGAGGGAGCCTCAGCTGAGAAACTGCCTTCAGAAGATCCAGCTGTAGAAAAAAAAAAGATCCAGCTGTAGGGCATTTTTCTTTTTCTTTTTCTTTTTTTTTTCTTCAAATTTTACTCTTTATGTACACATCAATAACTTAGTTTGAAATAGGTGGATCTTAGCCGATGAAAATTCATGATGTTTTTTTTATTGGATATATTCTATATTTACATTTCATTTCCCTTTTTCTGGTTCCCCACCCCCCCAAAGGTCCCACATGATCTTTTTCCTCCCCCTGTTCCTCCATCCACCCCTTCCCACTTCCCTGTTCTGGTATTCCCCTACACTGATGCTTTGAGCCTTTCCAGAACCAGGGTCCACTCCTTCTTTCTTGTCGGACATCATTTGCTATGTGGATTGTGTCTTTGGTGTCCCAAGATTCTAGGCTAATATCCACTTATCAATGAGTGCATTCCATTCTTTTGAGACTGGGTTACCTCACTTAGTATGATGTTCTCCAGTTCCATCCATTTCTCTAAGAATTTCATGAATTCATTGTTTCTAATGGCTGAATAGTACTCCATTGTGTATATATACCACATTTTTTGTATCCATTCCTCCATTGAGGGACATCTGGGTTCTTTCCAGCTTCTGGCTATTATAAATAAGGCTGCTATGAACATAGTGGAGCATATATCCTTATTATATGCTGGAGAATCTTCTGGGTATATGTCCAGGAGTGGTATGACTGGGTCCTCCGGAAGTATCGTGTCCAGTTTTCTGAGGAACCGCCAGACTGATTTCCAGAGTGGTTGTACCAACTTGCAATCCCACCAGCAGTGGAGGAGTGTTCCTCTTTCTCCACATCCTCACCAACACCTGCTGTCTCCTGAGTTTTTAACCTTAGCCATTTTGACTGGTGTGAGGTGAAATCTCAGGGTTGTTTTGATTTGCATTTCTCTAATGACTAATGATGTTGAACATTTTTTAAGGTGTTTCTCAGCCATCCAAATTTCTTCAGGTGAAAATTCTTTGTTTAGCTCTGTACCCCATTTTTTGATAGGGTTATTTGGTTTTCTGGGGTCTAACTTCGTGAGTTCTTTGTATATATTGGATATTAGCCCTCTGTCAGATGTAGGGTTGGTGAAGATCTTTTCCCAATTTGTTGGTGGCATTTTTCTTAATTAGTGATCAGTGGGGAGGGCACAGTCCATTGTGGGCGGGGCCATCCCTGGGCTGGCACTCCTGGGTTCTATAAGAAAGCAGGCTGAGCAAGCCATGGGGAGCAAGCCAGTAAGCAGCACCCCTCCTTGGCCTCAGCCTCAGCTCCTGCCTCCAGGTCCCTGCCCTCCTTAAGTGCCTGTCCTGACTCCCTTTGATAGTGAACAGTGCCGGGAAGCACAAACCAAATAAACCCTTTCCTCCATTGCTCCTGGTTATGGTGTTTCATCACAATAGAGGAGTTTTCCAAGGAAAATAAGTCTGGCTGCTGGATCATTATTTTCTCTTGAATTTTTGGTAAGAACTACAGTTGTATTGGAAGGCTGTGCCTACTAAATGCCTACTAGATGCCTACTAGATGCCCACTAGATAGCTCAGCCCCCTGTGATGTAGTGCAGCTTGTCTACCTCTGACAGGTGCAGACTTTCTAGTCACTGTCAGGAAATAGATTGAACAGGAGGAGCCCTTGGACTGTGACTTGGAACTTGAGTTTCACTTTACTGAGGGCTTTGGTGTTAAATACCACATCTACCCGATGAGATAATACTGTGTAGGAAATACAGGCAGGAATTGGAAGTTTCCTCAGGTGGACTCACTTGAGCAAGGTCATGATCAAGTAACAGCCTGTGTGAGAGGTCTCAGAGGTGGGGCCTAAGGGGGGCGGGCACAGGCCGATTGCTGAGGATATGGAGTTTACTAGGGGAATTATTAATGCCACGAGCAGACACACAGGTAGAACACAGCATGGAGGGCTCTCAGGACCACTGGTGCATCCGGAGCTCTGAAGAGAGGATGGCAGAGCCCACATGGTTTGATGAAAGCCAGCAGCCCGGCTCTCCCACACCCAGACAGGAGGCAGGGAGTGGGGTAGGGAGCTGGGTATGTGGCTGCTAATACCCGCTTGGATATAAAGTCATTTCCCCAGGCAAGAAACCCTGGGACCTAGAAGTCCATTAGCTAGAGACTCGCAGGTGTTTCTCAGTGGGTGTCACGGCAGCTGGATTCTAGCACCATGGAGCTCTCTGAAAGCCGTCCATGTTGCTGGGAGCTGTTAGTTTGTTTACTGAGTCTTTTACAGAAATTTTTTATTAAAACAAAAAGGTTTGTCTTTGCTTACCAGCTAGCGTAAACTTCCACATGCATACCATCGAGATACTGGGTATGACATTTTTTGATATCAAATTCCTGAGAATGTAGCATCTTGAAGGGGGGGGGAATGGTCTTCTAAAAAGGTTTAACCTTTTAAATTAAGTGCTTGACTAGCAGTGATCTCCAGTTTTAGACTCCACGGCTTATTCAAAACTGTCCAGAATTTTTGAAATGCAGTAAATTTGTAATAAATATAGACTTTAAAGTAACACATTAAAATTTCTGGTAAATGTACCAGAAATATAATTTTAAAACAAATCTGTATAGGAAAAAATAGTGACTTTTTATTATTTCGAACTTATTCTACTCTCCATATTTGAGTGCTTATGGAAAGAAGGACAAAGGATAACAGAAACTATTAATGACCTAAAAACCTGCCTGGCATGAAGGGGTATTGGAAGGCGAGCATCCGTTTCCCATGATAAACCCAGCAGCTGATTAAATGTAATGGAGGCTGGGGAAGGAGATGGGCCGGCTTATCTTTTCCTGACCTTGAGATTGGCCCAAGGTTAGCTGAGCCTGAGCAGCTCCTCCTGTAGAAAGGCGATAACAGAAGTCCAAGCTGGAACTGGCCCTTTTGCCTTTCTGAGTTCTTAGTAATCTTGTCCCCTATTCATATATTGGAAACAGCAAACCGAAGATTAGAAGCTACTAGACTCTAGAATATAAGGTCTGCCTGCCATATGCCTCTCTGAGACATTAGAGCTTTAAAGTGCACAGAAACAAGTTTAAATTATATGCTCTTTTTGTTGTAGCTACTTACATCTTAAAGCACAGTCAGTCCTGCAGAACTATTGTGACTGACTTAGTCCCTTGTAGGCTTAAGTGGTTCAAGGATTCTGGTTTTCCTTGGTAAAATGGTAGAGGCATGAGGGATGATTGATTGAAAATATTGTCCAAAGACAGAAGCATGTTTCCTTTTTGTCTTAGTTAGGGTTTTACTGCTGTGAACAAACGCCATGACCAAGGGAAGTCTTATAAAGGGCAACATTTAATTGGCACTAGCTTACAGGTTCAGAGGTTCAGTTCATTATCACCAAAGCAGGAGCTTGGCAGCATCCAGGCAGGTGTGGTGAAGGAGGAGCCGAGCCTACATCTTCATCTGAAGGCTGCTAGCAGAATACTGGCTTCCAGGCAGCTAGAATGAGGGTCTTAAAGCCCATACCCATAGTGACACACCTACTCCAACAGTGCCACACCCACTAATAGTACCACTCCCTGGGCCAAGCATCTATAAATCATCACACGTTTGTTTCTTGGGTTTTTTTTTTTTAAATCTCTCTCAAAATTTCAAGTGATACTAGAAACCAGTTTCTAGTTTCTGTGATATTGATTGATTGATTGATTGATTGTATTTGGTTTTTTTCGAGACAGGGTTTTTCTGTGTAGCCCTGACTGTCCTGGAACTCACTCTGTAGACCAGGCTGGCCTCGAACCCAGAAATCCACCTGCCTCTGTCTCCCAAGTGCTGGGATTACAGGCATGCGCCACGACCGCCCGGCTCTATGATCTTTAAATTTGACATCCTCTAGTCATATGAACATGTACACACATCAACTTTAAAAAAAAAAAAAGGATATTAAGGTAAAATATGGATAATTCTTGAGGCATAAAGATGTGGGGTGGAAAGAACCCGCAGCAGGGAGCCACACTGGGCACGCACGTGGCCTCTCTGCTGGGAGTCTGGTCTTGTCCTTAGGCCTTGCCTGGTTGGAGAACCTCTGCTTCTGTTCTATCCATTATCATCCCAGCTCGGTCTTTGCTCTCTGGTCTTCTGCCTTGTTCTCCTCCGAGAGTCAGGCTAGGAGACCGGAATGAACCCTCCTCCTCCCTCCCCACATCAGAGAGCTGCCTTGGCTTCACGTTCCTTTTGGGTCGTTCTATCCACTGGGCATTTTTAGGCATCTGAGAGCGTGCCCAGCATGTGCTACGGCCCCAGAGGCTGGCAGTGGGCATTGCTGTTATTCTTTCCCTCCCGACACCTTGGGCCTCCATTGCTCCCCTTTGTTCTCGTCCCTGCCCTGTCCTGTGCCCTGCTGCCCAGGTGGCCTTTCTGAATGTCTGATCACTCCTCTCTTCTGCTTCAGACTCTGAATTGGCAACTTCGCAGTGGCTGGGTGGCTGCCCCGCCTGCCTGTGCACTCTCAGTTCATAGCACTGACTCCTTGGCCACTGCCAGACCAGCCATAATGAACCATTTGTAGTTGTATACACACCCCCTGCTGTTCCACACTCTGCTCCTTTGTGTTTGCTGGGAACTCCACCCCCACATGAATTCCCGCAGTCCTTTCCCAGCCGGGTCTGCCTGACCCTGGAGGGCCCTTTCCCTTCTTCTCTAGTGGAGTTACTGCTTTGCACAACTGGCAAGCTGCGTGTGTTACGCTGTGGGGGAATACTTGCTCTAAGGTGGTGTGGCACCGTGGACCACTTCACCTCCTTGGTTGACATCAGACTGTCCAGGTTGCCCGGGTTCTGTAAGCTGTTTCCTCATTGTTAAATTGTGAGTAATAGAGATAATGTTCATAAGACTGTGCTGAGAATTTAACGAGTCCCCTGAATTGGGTTGTCTAGAGGAACAGAGCTGATAGAATATCTGTCTCTCTGTCTCTCTATGGGATTTATTAGAGTGGCTTACAGGTTGTGGTCTAGCTAGTCCAGCAAAGGCTGTCTAACCATGGAATGTCCCAAGAATTTAGTAGTTGTTCCGTCCATGAGGCTTGATGTCTCTGCTGGTCTTCACTATATGCTGGAAAAAGAAGTAGGCTCTAATGCCCGTGAAGGAGCAGACTGAGGTGAGAGTGAGGGCGGGCAGGCAGAGTGGGCACTTCCCTCTCCACGCCCTTCATTTAGTCCTCAACAGGAGGTGGAGCCCATTCAAGGTGAGTCTTCTATCTGCCTCAGAAGATCCAGATTAAGGGTGGGTCTTCCATTTTGAAAGATGTAATTAAGAAAATTCCCAGCCGGGTGTGGTGGCGCATGCCTATAATCCCAGCACTTGGGAGGCAGAGGCAGGCGGATTTCTGTGTTCGAGGCCAGCCTGGTCTACAGAGTGAGTTCCAGGACAGCCAGGACTACACAGAGAAACCCCGTCTTGAAAGAAAAAAGAAAAAAAAAGAAAAAAAAAGAAAATTCCCTCACAGGCGTATGCATCCACTGGAGTTTTAGACCCCTTTTCAATAAACAAAGAGTTACATCTCCTTATAGCATGCTTAATTTCCAATGAAAACAATAACCAGGTCATAATTTTGCCTGACATGATATAACTATCCCAAATACAAACCACAAATGTATTATACATTTTAGAATAGGTGGCAATATTTTTCTTTTTTCTTTTTTTTTTTTTTTTTCCGAGACAGGGTTTCTCTGTGTAGCCCTGGCTGTTCTGGAGCTCACTTTCTAGACCAGGCTGGCCTCGAACTCAGAAATCCAGCTGCCTCTGCCTCCCAATGCTGGGATTAAAGGTGTGTGCCACTACCACCCCAAGCAATATTTTCTTGAGAGACATTCTTTTAGTATCTCAGTATTTAAATATAATAACCACTGATATTCTTTTAATTGATGTTACATTATGTGATGAATCAGGAAGGGAAATGCAAATACCTGCCCAAACACATTCTTAACAAAGTGTGACAGAAACACTCGTGTCAATTATAATCCTCTTTCCTGTAACTGCATGGCCTTAACTGGTATTTATAACTAGCCCCCTCTACTATTATAGTCCCTGCAAGCACCTCAGCAGGTCTTGGCTGTTTTCCTGGAGTGACTCATACCTTCATTCCTGAAGGGTCCGTACCCTTTGTCATCCTGCCTGGATTAGCCTGTTGTAGTTTCCCATTGACTTTAATCATAGGACATGGTAGCACCAAGAAATGTCCTAAAGGATCTCCGGCACTCCAGACATAATCTCTCTTACCTCCGGTTTCCCCTTGGTAATCTGGATTAATCCCCTGTTATTCCTTTCTTAGCCTATTGGCTGAATGGCATCAGAAGGCCAGATTGGCCAGGGTGGGGGAGGGGAGTCTGAGCTCCCAGTTCAATGAAATGTTTGTTGTGATGCTCCCCACTTCAGAACCAAAACTTCTAGGTCAGCAGAACTTAAAGTTGTGGGAACGGGAAGCAAAAGTTTTTCTAGTGGGATACTTGGGGTGATATAGTAGATGAGCCATCTCCCTTTTCACCCCGAGACTCCTGGACCCACGGATCCTGCCGATGGAAGGAATTATACCACATAGTGGACACATGGAGGACCCCAGTCCCCCAAGCTGCTGCCACCTGACGGGCCCTGCAATTGTGCTTCAAAAGGCCGTTCCATCATTCTGCTTCAGGATGGTGGGGAACATGGCAAGACCAGTGGATTACACAAGGATCCCATGGCTCTTAAATGTTTCATTGTTTCTTTGTACCACACACACACACACACACACACACGCACACACACACACACACAAAGGATCGTATGGGCTTGTTGTGGGGGGTGGTGGTATTGATTCCACAGGTGTTAAAATGTGAAAACAGCTGGTGTGCACCCACAACCCCAGTCATGCAGGAGGCTGAGGCTTTAACGTCCAAGGCCTGTTGAGACCTACATGGTAAGTTAAGGCCAGCTAGAGACGTGTAGCAGGATCCACTCTCAAAGTCAAAATAAAGGAAGGGCTGGAGATGGAGCTTAGTGGTAGAGTGCTTGCTTAGTATGTGTAAGACCATGTGTTCAGTCCCTGGTAACACAGACACACAATGACATGCGCGCGCACACACACACACACACACACGCGCACACACACACACACACACACGCACACAAATGTATGAACAGGGATTGAGTGAGAGAGTTTCCCAGAGTCCCAGCCATGGTGTGCTTTGCACAAGGAAGCCTGAGTATTTGTCTCCTGCACTAGACTCTGGTCTACAGGTGACACAGACTGCGCTCCTTCCATGTTGTATTCTCAGAGCCTCGCTGGACGGTGGTACACAGTACCACAGTGGTACACAGCGCACCCGTGAAGTGACTCTGGCAAGCTCACCATCTTCTGTCTCAAGCCCCGTATTCTGAGAGGCTCCAACCAGCTCAGTTCTTGCTTAGCCTCAGGTGTCGTCTTCCACTTCCCGTTTCTTGGGCCTGGTCTTTACGTCATGAGCCGAAACAGAGCCTTTGAGCGCTGTAGGACTGTTAGGACTGCATTTCTCCGTACTGTCCACCTCGGATTTCCCTGAAGTCCGATGGAGTGGGTTGGCTGGAGCTGAAGTTGAAAGTGCCTCCCCTGAGGGTCAGGCAGTGACAGACTTGCCTGCCTATAGGTCTGGCTATGTTATTTGTTGGAATTGAGGAGATAACGAACCCTTTCCGGACATGCTTTCCAGAGTCCTGGTTTTGTAGCAAATAGAATAGACTGAAACCTGGGTAGCTCCTTGTGAGTAATTCTGTTTCCCAGCCATTTCAAGACCACATCACACTTGTCGGATGCAGTCTTTGATGTTCCCGTGTCTGGTCACATGCCGGGAGAGGCTGAGCTGGAGACCGTTAGCTGGATGATACAGAATCTTGATGTGAATGAACTGCACTGTTACTCTTCACCGTGTGAAAGATTCAGTCTGCTTACTGCCTACTGCCCACTTCATCTGCATACAGAAAGCAACATTGGGACTTTTCTGTAAAGAACAAAGTGACTTCATTATGCTACTCAGCCAAGTGTGGCAAGGGACGATGAATTAGGAAAGAAAGTTAAAAAAACAGAACTAGTGGGTGGTTTGGTTCGCTTCTGTAGTAAACAAAGGGAAGAGGCAAAGCACACACCGGCTGCGTGTCCTTGTCACCCTTCCTGTCACGGCAAGTCACTGAGCCCCATCACTTATTTTCATGTTTAGGGAGCTGGCAAAGGACCAACAGAATCCCTCACAGCTGTGGTCGCGACTCCTCTGAGTTCTCTTAGTTCCTACTGAGCCAGTGCCTGGTCTGATAGGGAGGGCAGACCACCGCCAGCTCTGACTTCCCAGCAGGAGCAGAAGAGGTTTTAAGGTATAGGATTATCCACAGAGTGTGGGACAGAGCGGAGCTGCTCTGCGAGTAGACAGCGTTGGCGCTTAGCCACGTCTGCTCCTCAGTGAAGAAGCGTCTGTCCTGTGCGGGGGTTTTCAGATTTGTGTCCTGTGCTTCGCCAGTTCTGCCTCTTCCTTCACTCTCTCGGCTCCCCTGGTGGCTGACCCTTTACACTGACGGCTCCCCTGGTGTTCCCTCTGTTGACCCCCTGGTGCCTGTCTCTTCAGTCAGCCGACTTTGGTGTGCTCTCTTTGACTCGCGCACATAGAAGCTTCTTTGTTCGATGTAGTTCCATTTCTTGCTGTTCCTGTTGACTGTGCTTTTGGAGTCCAAGATATTTTTATATAGAGCCGCCGTGTGATCCATAATTCCACTACTAGGTACACACCTAAAGGAAGTAAGATTCCTGTGTTCATTGAAGCATAATCGCAAGAGCCAGGACGTGAAACCGGCACAAATCCGCCAGCAGATGAATGAGCAAAGAGAATGCAGGGTGTGTGCACGCTAGAATAATATTTAGCCACCAGAAGCTAAAATCCTGCCATTTGTGTCAACACACATGAGTCTAGAAGACATGTTAAACAATCACACACTGGAAGAGAAATTCCATGATCTTAGTCAGTGGAACAACAGGTATTCTCAGGGATTGCGAGAGTTCAAGAAGGGTTCCATGCAGCTGGGGAGTTAGGCAGAGACTGGTACAGTTGCTGTTAGATATCTGAAGTAGGTTGTAGTGGTGACTGCCTGCACTGTATACTTCCACATAGCTAGAAGAAAGGTTTTCAAGTGTTCTTACCACAGAAAAGTGATAAATATATGGGTTGATCAATATTAAACATTTTAACTATTATACAATATATGCATTATCAAAGAATCAGACTATACCATCTAATCATGTGCCAATTAAAAACAGTGAGCAAACAGACAATAAAGTAGATCCTGCTGTGTATAAGTTACTTTAAGTTACTGTGATACAATACCATGACCAAAAGTGGCTTATGACAGTTTATTATGGCTTACGGTTCCAGGGGTGGGTTGGGGCATAACAGTAGAGGAAGCATCGAAGGAGGCTGGAGAACAGGAAGGTGAGAGAGAGAACATGAACTGGAAGTGGGGTGTGACGATAAACTCTCAAAACCAGCCTCCCCATGACGTAAGTCCTCCAGCAAGCCTCCATGACCTAAAAGTTCCATAAACCACCCCCCCCCAACAGTGCCACCATTGTGGGACTGATTGTTCATATTTGTAAGTCTGAGGATCTCACATCTCCTTTAGACCACAGAGAGGGGTCTCTGACTTTCCTTCCCCAGTACAGCAGCATTCACAAGTGCCTAGGAGCCGACAGAAAGACCCTCTGAGTGTCATGGCTTCACCGAGGATGGTAAGGGATTTCGACACCTTCATATGCGCCGAGCTCTCCAGTGAGGCCTGGAAGTGTTCATAGCACCTTGCCCTCACAAGAGCAGGTAGCTTCTGACTTGCAGGTCTATGGTAGAAGTTTAATTTGCTTCCCACAGAAACAGAGTTTCAATGTAGGTCTACAAAACTCATTTCAAATCGTTAAGATAGCCATCTATTTGAGTAGAAGTCAGTCTATTTCTTCCACAACACCCAAACAGCCATAAAGCAAACTGGAATTTGTCAAAAACCACTTTGCATTCTGGAATTTGACCAAAAGCAAACAACAGTCTGAGAGCATTTATTTCTACGAAACTGCTGACTTTGACGTTAGAACAGTGGGGCTCTGTGGGGTTCTTGCTCAGTTTTGACCCTAGTCCCACCCTGTCCAGTTCAAGCTACCCATAAAAATAGCACTTTTCTTTCTGGCTACATTTGTTGTAGACAGTAGAAAACCCACTCCAGGGGCCGAGAGAGGAAGGGAAATGAGGGTCCGCAGAGACCTGTCAGCACACGCTCTTGGCTGAGGGGAGGAGGCTTGGAAGCCCTGTAAGGTCAGAACTGGGCTGACTTGAAAGTACCTAGTAGTCAGTGATCCGCTGGGCACCGTTTGTGCGTGATTAGACAGCCATGACACAGACCCAGGATCCTCAAGGGCAATGACAATCGCTGTATTCACAAATCTGACATATGCAGTTGAAGACATAATGGTCTCTTACTTCCCAATTTTAATGTAAAACATTCATTGCAGATCTAAGATCCAAGATGCAGATCTAAGGTAAATGTGAGTTGTCCTAAGACCATCAGGATAGAACATTTCAAATGATTTTATTTTTATTTTATTATTTTAAAATATTTTTACATTTATTTAGTTTTACCTACATGTATGTCTGTATGCAGCTACCAGACATACTGGAGACCTTTGAATTGCCATGTGGTTGCTGGGAATTGTGGTTGTTGGGGACCAGGGGGTCCTCCAGCAAGTGCTCTTAACCAATGAGCCACCTCTCCAGCCCACAGTAGAATGTTTTGGAAGCAGCAAAAGGAGTTCACGGCATAACAGTTCTTCAGAAGGAGTAGAAGCCAGAGGGAAGGTGTATGACAGTCACAAAACAGCCGAAGAAAGGAACTCCAGTCACAGCCCTCGCGTCCGACACGTTATCCATCACACGGAATGCGTGGGATAAGGAGGTCCCAGAGCAAACATCTGGCCCACAAGAGGGTCTCAAGAACGTCCTTCAGCCTGGGAGGGAGGGTAGAGATCGGGTCTACAGGACGGTCCGAGGAGACCCAGGAAAGGCAAATGGATGTGAGTGGGTCAGGGCGAGAGACATCACGCAGGTGCTCTCTCTCCCCTCTGCTTTGTTTGTTGAAGGACATAGTCTATATTCTTAGGATTGTAATATCCACCCAGATGGCAATACTAGTCAATAAAGGATCAGGGTGGGGACTGTATTAGTTACAAGCTTTGTTCTCGTTCTCTCTCTCTTTTTGTTTGTTTTGTTTTGGTTTGGTTTTTTGAGACAGGGTTTCTCTGTGTAGCTTGGGCTGTCCTGGAACTCACTCTGTAGACCAGGCTGGCCTCGAACTCAGAAATCCACCTGCCTCTGCCTCCCAAGTGCTGGGTGGTGTGTGCCACCACCTCCCGGCCAAGCTTTGTTTTCTCAGAATTCACTCAGTTTGTTTGTTTGTTTGTTTGTTTGTTTATTTTTGGTTTCTCGAGACAGGGTTTCTCTGTATAGCCCTGGCTGTCCTGGAACTCACTCTGTAGACTAGGCTGGCCTCGAACTCAGAAATCTGCCTGCCTCTGCCTCCCGAGTGCTGGGATTATAGGTTTGTGCCACCATTGCCCGGCATTCACTCAGTCTTAATGTAATACATTATGAAAAGAGAACTATGTCCTGTCCCTCCAGTCAGCACCAAGTAGGTAAGGAAAAACTATGCTGAAAAATCTCAGACGAGGAAGTCAGGCCTGTGGTGTAATTCTAGCACTTGGGAGGTGGAGGCAGGAGGATGGTTAGTTTGAAGGTAATACATTTGAGACCATCTTGGGCTATATAGTAAGACCCTGTCTCACCAAATACATATATTCATAACATACACACACACACACACACACACACACACACACACACACACACAGAGCAACAGATTAAATGAAAATATCATAGTACCAAATGGCAAAAGAAGTCTGTTAAAGAGGGATGGAGAAGACCTGGGATATAGCTGAATTAATGGGCAGATGTCAGTGATATCAAGATATAAATCTCACCCAGTGAGATTGATAAGGCTGTAAGAACTACAATTGTATTCTATTCAATTCAATAGAATACAAATAAATTCTGTTTCTGTATAATATAAATTAATGTTCTAAAGTGAAAGCATAAAAATGGTTTTATGCAGATAATATCTAAAAGAATAAATAAAAATAGTTAATAAATTTAGCACTCACTTGCAAACTAGCAGCAAATACCCTTTAGAGCACTGGTTCTCAACCTTCCCAAAGCTGTGTCCCTTTAGTACTGTTCCTCTTGTTGTGTTGACCCCTAATCATAAATTACTTTGTTGCTACTTCATAATTGTAGTTTCCTACTGTTATGAATTGTAGTATAAATAATCTGTTTTCTGATGGCCTTTTGGAGATCTCGACCTGTAGGTTGAGAACCACTCTTTAGAGAGAGTAAAGATTAAAAAGAGTCTTCCATATTCGTGGTTTGGGAGACTCTGTGAAAACAGAAGCTGGTTGTTGTTCTCAGTTGATCCATTGATCTGTAGGTCTGATATAGTCCTCAGTGCAGTTACCAACAAATCTCTTGTCAAGAGTTTCTGGGTAGAAGCTGACAAGTGGATCTGAAAATGTATGTGGCAATATAAGTATCCGGCCTAACTAGTTGAGAAAGGACACCGGGCCGAGGATCTCACATCCCAGTTTCTCCGCTTACTCTGATGTAGGAATCAGGACACTGTGGCTTGTGTGAGGACAGACATGTACATCATTAGAAAAGACGAGAGTATAAAACTAAACCCTGTACTAGAGGGCCTGAGGCAACTAAGGGATAAAAGATGGCCTTTGAGGGGCTGGAGAGATGGCTCAGTGGTTAAGAGCCTCTGTCTGCTCTTCTGGAGGTCATGAGTTCAATTCTCAGCAACCACATGGTGGCTCACAACCATCTGAATTGGGATCCACTGCCCTCTTCTGGTGTGTCATGGACAGTGTGCTCATATACATAAAATAAATAAATAAATAATAATAAAATAAATAAATAAATAAATAAGTCTTAACATAAAAAAGTCTTTGAAACCAGGGGTGCAATGACAAGAGGATGCCCATTACACAGCAACAAACCTGTTATCCTACAGTCTATATAAACTGATGCTTACCACAGACCCAAATGTAACCACTTACACCGCAACCCCTCAGAACTCTTAGATAAAGAATACTCAAAAATTTTGCTGTACTTCAGGATTTAAAAAGAGATTTTTCAAAAGAGATCTTTAAGAATGAAGACAAACCACTGGAGGAAAAAAAATCTTGGCAAACAAATACCTACCTGTTAAAGACCCTTTACAGTTGAAGCAACTTGATTAAAGAGCGGACAGGAGTGCTGGTTAGACAGTTCATAGCCCGTAACCAAATGACACAGTGCTGGGAATCAGTAGTGATTCGGGAGCTGCAACTTAAATCACAGTGTGATCAGTGGACATTCAGCAGGATGGATTGTAATGGCAGAACCCAGCATTGTGGAGGAGATGGGGGCACCAGAACCTTCATACATTGCTTAAAAATTTGTATAATCACATTGTAAAACATTTTCATAGTCTCTAAAAGTCACAATGCCTTACCATATGTCCTGGAAATTCTTGTGCTGCGGTTTTCCTCAAGAGAAACAAAAGGCTATGTCTGCGCATGGTGATGTGTTTGAAAGAGCCAGGAGCTGGGACTGACCCAAATGTTCATCACTCTGTGCATGGATAAACATGGTGTGCTGTGTCCTGACAGTGGCGTGCTATCCCAATAATAAAGGAATACACATACACACGGCCTCTGGAGCAAAGGGTGAAGAAACCAGACATAAAAGACCAAGCGCTGCACTGTTCTCCTGAGTCATAAATCTCTGGGACGAACCAGTCTGGAGACAGGGTGTAATCCGTGGTGGAGGGCTGGGATGGGCAGGCGGCCCCTAGGGGCCACAGGTGAGCACCAGGATCAGCGGGAGAGCATCAGAGATGCCCTGCACCCTCACGGTTTTACACATCTGATGAAAAGTATTGAATTGCATACTTGGGAGGTGATTTGTATAATGTGTCAGCTTTAGCTCAATAAAGCTGTTTAATAAAAGCCTGTTGTACTTAGGCTTCTAAGATCTTTTAGGCTTCCGGCCTTGAGCTCCATAATTACTTACTCAGCCTCCTTACTGGCAGGATCCATAATTCAGTTTGCCCAAATAATCCTAGTTGCTGAGGGCATGTTCTGCTATGAAGAAAAGAATTCCAGCTAATTATTTGGAAGGAAGAGTAGCATTAGAAGATCAGTATTCTGTAACTGTTAATGAATTTATTTAGCTCAAAGTCACAGCATATAATTCTGGATGCTTACTCTAAAACAAAACAAAGCAAACAACTTTGAGACAAAAAAAAAACATCTGAATAGAAAACGACACAAAGAAATTGTGCTGATTGTCTTACATACAATGGCGACACGGTGGTCCTGTCGAAGCATGAATATTCCGATTAGAGATGTTTTCAGCAGTGTTTACAGTAACTGTGGTGCTGACCTGGAATTTGATCTTAGATCCTCCAGGAAGAGTCGATTAAAAAAGGCAGTGATTGTTCAGCTAGGCAGAGAGGAAGCAGCGGGCTCTGTGACCACGGCTCAGCACGTGCCTGTGTGGTGGTGCGTACATGTTGTCGCTCACCGCTCATACCACTTCACACGCGGCAGCCGTAAATCGGACTTGTCAGTCGCAGGGATTTGAAGTCCGAGGAAAGGTGGAATTCTAGAAACATGGAACGGTGGGCATCATTAACTCAAAACAAGTAGATATTGCTTAACATCATGGGAGCTGAGTTTTTGTTCCTTATTGACAAGATGCTTTTGTGGTAGTGCACTTTCATTGTTCGCAACCGAGGTTACATGCATGTAGACAGTAAGGCCAGCTCGTTCTTGTGGTCTATTGTTGTAATCAAGAGACCCCGTAATGTAAGATCTGATGGGCTGCTGCCACAGTGGACTATTGTTCAGTAGCCTTTGAAAGAAGCAGGCTCACTCTAAAATAATAGTTAGGGAGGCAGAGGCTGTCTGAGAGTTTGAAGCCAACCTGATCTATGTAGCAGATTCCAGGCTAGCCACGGGCTAGCCACGGCTACACAGTTAGGCTCTGTCTCAAAAACAACCAAAACAGAACAAAAGATGAAAGCAATGGTCACAACTATAATAGGGCATATATCTTTGTTTCTTTTCCCGTTGCTATGGTTGCTATGATAAAATACTCTGACAAAATTAATATGAGGGCAAAAACATTTATTTTAGCCTACAGTTCAGAGTACAGTTCATTGTGATGGAGAAGTCAAGGCAGCAGGAGCTTGAAGCAGCTGGTGACGTCACTCCCATAGGCAGGCACAGACTGTGGGAGTGGAAGGAGGTAGGAAGGGAGGGCTCAGCTTCTTTGTCTGTTGTACGTGGTTGGGGACCCCTCACCCATCATCATTTAGATAGGTCTCTTCAGGGGCTGGAGAGATGGCTCAGCAGTTAGAGCACTGGCTGCACTTCAGAGGATCCAGATTAAATTCCCAGTGTCCACATGGTGGCTCACAACCTATGTATGCACACATGCATACGGGACAATTCAGCCTTTTCCCTGAAGAGGTAACTGGTAAGTTGACAATCTTGCGTGCAGAGAAATTGTCCTCTTGGCTTCTTACTGTGGTTCAAGTGTGTGTTCCTAACTGATCATAGCGCTTTTGTAATCAAAGCTCATTGTTTGATTTTTTTTATTATTATTATTTTTTTTTCTTAGAATTGTTTGGCTCTCTGGGATTACTTTTGGTTTCATATGAATTTTAGGATTTTTTTTCTATTTCTTTGACTAAATTTTTGGGTATTTAAATTGAAATTGCACTGAGTCTTTAAATCACTTTGGGTAGGATGGATGGAATCATAATATAAATTCTATCAATGCATGAACATGTTAGAGTTTTTCACTTTCTAGTTCCTTTCTCAACCCCTTTCTTTATGTATTTGAAGTTTATATTGTGTCAGTTATTTTTGATGCTATTGTGTGTGTGTGTGTGTGTGTGTGTGTGTGTATTCATGATCTCTTAGTGTATTTGTTGATGGTATATTGAAAGGCTACTGATTTTTTTTAAGCTATACATTTGCTGCATTTCCTTTGTCTAGTAAAAATGAACAGATTTGATAGGGGTTCTGTCTGCCCCACAGAAAAAGCAGGGACAAAAGAAAAGCCCCAGTGGAAACTCCTTCCCATTGTGGGAGAAAAGATAGAGGCCACTTAATGTACATTAAGTTTAATGTACACTAAATTCTAAACATTAGATGTTAAATGAGTGAGGTAATAATGTATTAGGGTTCTCTTGAGGCACAGAACTTATAGAACAAATCTATATCAATCCTTCTTATCTGTCTATCCAGAAAGGAGAGTCATTAGAATGGCTTACCAGCTGTGGTCCAGCTAGTCCAACAATGGCTGTCCAACAGTGGAAAGTGCAAGAACCTAGAAGTCATTCCATCCTTGAGGCTGGATGTCTCATGTCATGAGGCATGCATGGATGTCTCAGCCGGTCTTCAGTATACGCTGGAATCCTGAAGAAGAGGGCTCTAATAGCAATGAAGGGATGCAGTTAGCCCACTGCCCCCCTTGTCATCCGGGCCCAGCTGGTCCTTGGTCATCATGCTCCTTTCTCTGGTCCCTGAACAAAACTCCTGACTCCAGTACACCCTATGCACGCCCTCCCAGCCCATCCCCCAACTGGTGTATTGCCCTGGTTCCTTGGACAGCTGACTCATCTTGCCACTCTGATCTCAAGGCATTAAAAAGAGCCCCTCCTGGGACCTTATCCAGCCTGCCCTCTGAAATGGCTTCACTCAGTTGTTTGCTGGCCCACGGGTCTGTCTTCAACAGTTATGACCCTTCCCTCAACACCAAGTCTGACCATAGCACCAGGAGAGGTGCCGGATGCTGACCGAGCACTTGCTGACTGAATGAACACGAGTGTGCACTGGAGAGTGTTTGACTGAGAAAGAAAGCTAGTCAGCATCTCGGAGGCTGGAGACTGGTGAACAAAGAGGGAGGGTGGAGATGGTCACTGGGGGAGGGGGAAGGATGGAGGTCAGAGAGGCGGGAGAAGATGACAGAGGACACACTGGCCTGTGTTCAAGAGTGAGCGAAGGCAGGCAGAGTGAGCTTTCTTTCATGTTTTTTATATAGACTACTGTCGGAAAGTATGGGCCAAGTTAAAGGCAGATTGCCCATCTCAGAAGATCTAGGTTAAGGTGGGTCTTTGCACCTCAGAGATCTGGATTAGAAGTGAGTCTTCCCATGTCAAAGGATTTAATTAAGGGAAAAAAATCCCTCACAGGCATGCCTAGTCATTTGGGTGTCATGGGTTTGTGGGAAGGGCATGCCGAGGGTACACTGGAGCCAGGTGTTTCGTCCAGTTGGCAACCAGGAATGACCATCCCAGGTAAGACAGTACATGCCATCCTTTATGGCCGAGCGAGCATCTGATTAGAGTCTAGTGCAGAGGGTGAGACGGGAGCGTCCCAGCTTGCTTCCTGTCACCCCTGCTCCGTCACTGATTAGAAGAAGCAGATAGAGACATTGTGTAAAGGAACAGGCCTGGTTGTGTCAAACTAAATTTACCAGGAACCCAGAGAACATTGGCCTCCGGGGCCGTTTGCCAGCTCCCATCGTAAGGTATTTTTGTCCTGACCTAAACACAGCTTTTTCTCTTCTCCCGAGCCTGACGTGTGGCTTGAAGCATAGGTGTGCATTCCGTGGTCAGGTCACACAAGAGTTATTTGTTTCTCATTAGACTTTGAGCCCCTGGCAGGCCAAGGCCTTATTGTTCTTTTGAGTTTAGTTACTGGCACATAAAATTGTTCCCTGATGCAAGCAAATTACTTTCTCTGACTTGAAACAAGTAACATTAGTTAGTCTGTAACTTTTCTTACATTTTTAACATAGGAATATACTTATATTATGGGCCTGGGTGTAATGTGTTTATCTGCCTCTTTTTTTTTTTTTTTAATGTAAGAAGAAGGGGGAAGTTATTCAAACATATATAAATCAAATTTTCTCTCAGAAGAGCTGTTTCAGGAGGTTGAAAGGTTCGTCGTTGGCTGTTGATGCTGTTAGAGTACTTTATAGATAAAAGAGACTGCAGGAAAGAGTGCGTCCAGTCAGTGGGTTAGTAGCCACTCCTCTGACTGGCTGTCACTCAGGTTGTCTCCTTGCTTCTAGGGATTTTACCCAGAAGGCTTTGTGTATTCCAGACAGACTATTCCATCCCGTGGCTTCTCCCTGCTGGTTCCTCTGCTTCCTGCTGAGCTGTGGGAAGCACTTGGGTCAGTGAGTCCTCTGTCTTCTTCTCCCGCCTCTCTGACCTCCATCTTCCCCCTCGCCCAGTGACCATCTCTACCCCTCCGAGATGCTGATTAGCTTTCTTCCTCAGCACGAGGACTTCCCAGCAGTCTGGAGTGCACACTCGTGTGCTCATTTGTGCTTATTCAGTCGGCAAGTGCTCGTCAGTATCCGGCACCTCTCCTGGTGCTACGGTCAGACTTGGTGTTGAGGGGAGGGTCATAACTGTTGAAGACAGACCCATGGGCCAGCAAACCACTGAGTGAAGCCACTTCAGAGGGCAGGCTGGATAAGGTCCCAGGAGGGGCTGTCTTTGAGATCGGAGTGGCGAGATGAGTCAGCTGTCCAAGGAACCATGGCAACACCCTTGGGGGTATGTGTGGGGAGGGTGTGCAGAGAGTACATTTGAGTCAAGAGTTTTGTTTAGAGAAAGGACCAGAGAAAGGACCAGGCTTGCTGGGGTGTGATGATCAAGGAGGGTGGTAGCGTGAGCCTAAGAGGAGGCTGGCCTCGCAGTTCTCAGTGCACAGGGAGCCTGCCGGGGAGTTGAAGGGAGAAGTTAGTTTTGCCAAGCCATTCATTCTCACTGCTCTGTGTGGCTAGGCTTCCCGGTGTGAGGGTTAAACCGTTGGCTGGGATACCACGAAGTGCATGCTGGGAGGATGCTGAGGAGAGGAGCTTGTCAAGGGCTAGTAGAGGGAGGTGGGCAGGGTCTGTTGCTAAGGCGGGCCTACAGTGACTGGAGAATGGGTGGGGGAGGTGGAGAAGAGAGAGGAATCATTGTTTGTAGTCTTAAATTCCAGGAGGATGTCTTTACAGTCTCTGGACGGAAGCGGGGAAACAGTGTGCTCATGAAATACCTACTGGGGCCAGCTGAAGGTTTGAGAGCCTCTTACGGGAGACTGGAGAGTGTTGATGTCCAGTTGACCAGCTGCTCTGCTGTTCAGGGTAAAGGCCTTAAAGAAAGGAAATACTTAGGGGAAGAGGGCTAAGGCTTAGTGTTAGAAGTCAGGCCAGCAGCTAGCCATGTCTTCTCTCCAGGTCCCACTTCTTTATTGATGTCACTAGATTCTTGTTTGGGTCCCTTGTGGCTCCCTCGCCCTTGTGATCTCCATTAGGAGATGTCAGAGGAGACACACAGAGTCTAGGGTAGAAAGCAGGTGAATGTGTAACTCACAGGTAAGAACAGGCAATGGCCAGAGAGGCCATCGCAGAGGAAGACACTCTCAAGAGGTGAGAGTAGCCGAGGGGTCTCGGCCTTCCTAATGCTGCGACCCTCTGACGCAGTCTCTGGTGCTGAGGTAGACCACCAATGATAGAATTATTTTTGTTGCTACTTCATAACTGTAATTTTGCTACTGTTATGAATTGTAATGTAAAAAAAAAAAATCTGTATTTTCTGATAGTCTTAGGCAACCCCTGTGAAAGTGTCAGTCAAGCCCCATAGGGGTTTGAGACGCACAGGTAGAGAACCACTGGAGTAGACAGTGACAGAGGGGCCATTGCAGAGGAA
This sequence comes from Apodemus agrarius, assembly GCA_964023405.1. Taxonomy (NCBI): domain Eukaryota; kingdom Metazoa; phylum Chordata; class Mammalia; order Rodentia; family Muridae; genus Apodemus; species Apodemus agrarius. The sequence continues at coordinate 99,466,010 of OZ030011.1, read as the reverse complement.
AACTCTCAAACAGCGAGAGTGGACAATGGCTAGAGGGACCATTGAGTCAACCCACATTTTTAAAGTAAGCGTTATACTGCTCTTTCAAGTCCCTAAAACAGTTGACGGCTTTCCCAAGGGCTGATTAATAAGCCATTTGGAGCAACTCTTAAGCGAAGGGACAACAGTATGTTTTTGTTCTTTTCCAGAGAGCTCCCAGCTAGATAGCCATCTTACTGTCTGGACAATGCCATGTCTCCACTGGGGCAAGAGCTTGCATAATATTCACTTTTTTTTTTTTTTTTTTTTTTTTAACCAGACCTCAGTTCCTGGGTTTTTTTTGTAAGATGCCGGCTATGAGGGGAAGACTCTGTCCTCGGTGACCTTCAAGCCTGTTAGCCTCTGACATTAGCTTGAGAGGCCAGGTTTTCAGCCTTGCCCTGGTTTCTGTTTGGAGACCTTTGGTCTTCTGCTTGCTTCTGTTCTGACTTGAGTGTAGTCAGTGTACACGCGACTACATGCTTATTAGTCTTCTAAAAACTTTCCCATAATACTTCCACGATGAACACTTTTTAAGGAACTCTGAACACCATTGTGCCAACTAAGGCTATTCCCCGTGTGGGTCCCAGTATTCATGCGGTGAATGTCACTGCAAGCACGTGATTCTCTGGCTCTGAGCTTGATGCCCTTAGCCTCCCTGGGCTATCTCTGTTCTGTCTCCTGCACTGTTGGAACTTCCTGCATTGTCGTCCTGGAAAGAGCCTTTATTGCTTCTCAGATCTCCAGAAGCATCTCCAACTATCTGTTCTGCTTCTGGATGACCCCTGTGCTCAGCCTCATCTTTAGAAGTTTGATACTATGATGGTGGTTTTGAGACCAGGTTTCTGTCAAAGTCTACAAGATTAAATACAAATACCTGTGTTTTCTTCTAAAACCAGTTGAGGAGGGTCAGGGTGGAGGTCGTAGACTCTCGGGAGGCCTAGTGCTGTCAGGATGGCTCAAACGCTGCTTGCAGGTGGTGGCATCCCGGAGAGGCTGGTACTCCAAGGCAGTTTATTTGGATCCGTGTGGTTTTCAACACTAGGTGAAATGTACTGCTGGCCAGCAGAGCAGAATTCCTGCTTGGGGAGTGTGGCCAGCTGTGGGAGCAGACTGTATCTGTCACAATGGGCACTTGTAAACTCTCTGTGCATACATGATTTTTATAAAAGCATGAACAAGAATGCAGAAGAGGCAGGTTCTCTTTGCCGTGTTGATTTTAGAGTCATAGCATGTGCTTGAGGGAGGCCACATTCTCAGATGCTATCACATGGAAAAAGAATTCTTCACATTACCCTGTACATGATTACTTAGTAAAGCGGACAAACATGACTAAACACACATTTTCTTGAGAAGGAAACATGGGTAATTTTAGAACAAGCATCTTTTCTAGATCTCTGGCTTTATTAGACTTCAGATCCCATCTTGGCATGGAGTGTTCATGGCTTGTTTTTTTGTTCTTACGTACATCAAATTGTCTTTTTTTATGGCATATGTTACATTGAAACACTTGACATAGTGTATATTTTGCATTTTGGCAATAGACAGTTTAGGTACTGCTTATTTCTAATTATTGCTATTAATTGCTTATTAGCAATTTTTAAAATATATTCACTTTATTTTATGTGTGAATGTTTTGCTTGCATGTGTGTCTGTGCACCACATATGCACTTGACACCTGTGAACGCCATTGGAACCCTGGAACTGGGTTATGTTTGCTTATGAACCACTGTATAGATATTGGGAATCGGACAGGATCTTTTGCAAGAGCAACACCTGTTCTTAACTGCGGAGCTGTCTCTCCAGCCCAAAGGCCTGCCCTTAGGGTGTTGTCAATTATTGAGTTTTTTAGGAACTGTCTCACCATATTTGGAGTTAAATCCAGGATGTCCCCACATTACTCCTGCACTCTCCCCTGCATCTGCATTGTCGGTTTTGTTTATTTGTGGCTTGGGGATAATTTTTACTGCTATTCAAGTGGTTAGGCAGTTCCAAGGCCATTATAGTTGTATGTGTAGTTCCAGCTGCTTGGGAGGCTGAGGCAGGAGAATCACTGAATCCAAGTGGCATTTGAGCAACTGTAGCAAAACTGGTTCTGAGGGGGAAATGTTGAAGTAGAAGAGCTGGGCTGAGTGATTTCTAGTTTTATTTTGTTTTGAAGTACCATGCCCTAAAAATAGAAATGAAAGACAGCCCGCAGGAGTTTCAGAATAGATTTAGCAAGGACTGGCCTTGAGGTGCATGTGTAAAACATTACTTTAAAGGTGTCTCGTTGTGAGTGTGGGCTGAGAGTGGAAGGGTAGACTTTAGAGACACCACGCCGAATAAACCTGCCCTTGTCTGGAAGGTTTGTGTCAGCCACCAGCAGATTCAGCTCCATTCGCTTCCATTGCCTGCACTGTTTCCACTGGGCAGCTCTCATGAGCACAGAGAGGAGACCAGCGATTCAGTGTGGCTCAGCAGGAACCAGTTCAACAAGACCACAATTATCTTTAAGGTGAAATGGAACAAGTTAATGCAGAAACTGCACCAACTGGGAACGGCGACCCACCTGGCAGTGCCTTCCTGCCTTACCCATCGCACAATTCCTACCGAGAATGGCAGATCATACCTGTAATCCCACCCCAGTATTTGGGGACCGGGGAGAAAGGATTGACGTGAGTTCAAGCCCAGCCTGGCTACATAGTGAGTTGAGTTCCAAGCGCACCGAAGCTTTAGAGAGGGAACCCTGGCTCATCATAGCCACCACAGAGAGAGACCTGATTTAGCCATGACCAATTGACCTGACGTGGGTACCAAGTCCTAGTACCAAGTACCTTTAGCCCCTCAGTTTACTGGTTTTTCAGCTTTGATGAACACAGAGGCAGGCAGTTCAGCATCTGTCTTATGCCAACCTAATGGGGGACCTCATCTGGAATAGCATGTGGGCACAAGGCTCCTTTAAATGGAGCACTCAACCCTGTGTGCCCCCACAGGGAAACTCTGAAAAATACCAACTCTGTGTTCCTTGGTTGGAAAAATGAAAATCCATGCAAGTGTTTATCATTCATTTTTAAAAGCTGAGTAAAAGTTAAAAAAAATAGCTTCTGGGTAATAATTAAAGAAATGTCAAAGTTCTAAAGTGCTGGGGAAAGATGTTAGATTAAGTTCCGAGCACCGTCCAGTGCTGTGGGACAATCAATCAGGGGAGCGAGAATGAAGGAAGAGAGACTAGCCAGCTGCTATGATGGTTGTGGCTGGAACGTGTGCCGGGTGGGAAAGCGCTCAATTCAGGGTGTAGTGTGAAGATAGATGTGTATGTAGGCAGGGGTGATGTGAAGTGAAGACATTTAGAGCATGGGCCTGGAATGGTAGTTAGACGTTAGTGACCTTGGAGGCTGGAGATGAAGCTGTGGCAGTGCTTGGCTTACATAGCACTGACAAAGCTCTGATGTTTAACCCCAGCCCTGAAACATGAAATCACCCTCTTCCCCCCTCACCCCCCCACCCCTGTTTGGAGTAGAGAACTGGAAAAGGTAAACATAGCTAGGATGCCTAGTTACTAGTCCAGTGCTCACTGTCAGGCAAGTTGAGATGCTGGGCGGTTTGTGGTCTTGATCTTGGATGCCTGAGACATGTTCAGGCTAGCGGCAGAAAGTGGACACTGTTATAATGGAGTAGGCATTTAAGATCCTGGAACTGTTGAATTCCTCTTGGAAGCAAGTGGACACAGAGAAAAGACGCAGACTGGGCCCTTGGACCTAAAGTGAGGGAATGGCTGTAGAGGGACCTAATGGAATTTGGTTATTTGCAAGTCATCTTAATTTGCTTTATTTAGGTGTAATTTACCCAAAACAAGTTACCTGTTCCAGAAGTATGGGTGTGCATATATAGATCTGTTTAACTGCTGCCCATCCACTAGATAAAGGACATTTCTCTTTTGCCAAAGAAGCCCCTCATACCCTCATGCAGTGAGTCACCCATCCCCTGAAACCAGCAATCCATTCTCCATCACTTAGAGTAGCTCTGCCTGCTCTAGAATGTCATAGAAACTGTCATAGTCTGTGTGACACTGATCCTGGGGAGACATGAACAAATGTCTGCTTGTCCCAGATAAGGAACCAATGATAGATCTGCCCAAGTCCATTGTGTTGAACCAGTGAGTTTCATTGAGGTATGTTAAAGGAATTTGAGTGAGGCATCATTATAGGAAGAGAAGTGTCTCAAAGACAGCTCTAACCCAAACCCACACAGCATTCTTTCAGTATGTCTCTCAGCAGTCCTTATTGCTTATTTAATGAATCTGGTCAGTTTCAGGGACTTCCTGAAATTTTTGAGTTGTTTACTTTTAGAGCTTAATGAGCTTTCCCTACAGGATGGAATGTTTTACCTGCATTTAGAATATAGTATGGAAGAAGAAAATCAAGCCCACAGTTTTCCTCTGACCTGCACATATATGCTCACACACATGTACACTTAAATAAATTTAATAACTAAGAAAAAAGGAATGATTTCTTTCTGTTCTAGCTAGTGTGTGGTCTGAACATACCACAATTTGCATCATTTCACTTGTTAATGAACTGTTTAGATTTAGAGCTATTTGGATTCAAACTTCTAAAACATTCCTACACAAGTTTTTGTGGATATGTTTTTGTATTTTTATGTAGCTGTTTAGGAGAAGAACTGCTAAGGCATGGGATTAAATTATTTTAATCCCATGTAAGAAGTTGCCAGAGGTTAGAAAAAGAGGAGGAGGAGGATGAAGAGGAGGAGGAGGAGAAAGAAAGAAATAGCTTTGTATTTTCATTACAGAGTTTGGGAGAACAATTTGCTTTATATTTGTATTAACACATTATTTAAGGCTTTTTCTTCTGAATATCATCAGCATTGCCTTGAACAATTTTGTGTTACTTGACACAGGCTAAGTCATCTTAGAGGAAGAAAACTCAACTGAAAAAAGACCTCCATAAGATTATCTTGTAGGCAAGCCTATAGGGTATTTTTGTAATTAGTGATTGGTGGGGGAGTGCCCAGCCCATTGTGGGTGGTGCCGTCCCTGGGTTGGTGGTCCCGGTTCTATAAGAAAGCAGGCTGAAGCAAGCCATGGGGAGCAAGCCAGTAGTAAGCAGCACTCCTCTGTGACCTCTGCATCAGCTCCTGCCTCCAGTTCCTGTCCTAACATTTAAAAGGACACCATCCTTCAGTGATGGACTAAGATATGGAAGTGTAAGCCAAATAACCCCCTTCCTCCCCAGCTTACTTTTGATCATGGTGTTTCATCACAGCAGTAGTCACCCTAGCGAAGACAAGGCCAGCATATACTACTGTACAACACAGTGAGTTGCATTGTGACCATTTCATGCATGCCAACAGCCTACTCTGATGATACTATGTTCTCTGTTACACACATAACATGCACATTGTCACTCCTCACCCCTCATCGGGAAACTTCTCTTCCCAGGTAGTCCCTGTTCCACTTTGATAAAATAAAGGCCAAAAGAGGCTTTCTTATGCTTTAATTTCTTGTGCTGGGGATAGAGCCAAAGGCATTAGAAATCCCATGTTGCCCCAGAGAACTGTACCCTGGGCCTCAACAATAGGTGATGTCCCCTCTTTTTATGCTGATAGTTATTTTGTAATATTTAATGTAGCTTTGCTTTAGATTTCTCTGATAAGTACTTATGCCAGCAATGTTTTCTTGTGCTGATTGTCTAATTATATAATTTTAGAGGGTTACTGAACTCAAATCTTTCCACTGTTGGTTTCCTTTGTGACCGTTCATCCTCTCTGGGTTGTTCACCAGCCCTTTGCCAGCTGGGTACCTTGTAGATATGTTCCTGCATTCTCTGACCTGTCTTCCAGTTACTTAGTGATGACTCATAGGGGAGAACTTTACATTTCTGATAAAGTCAGTTTTTTAGTTTTTAGATTGCATGCCACGACCTGCTTTGTGCCCTCTAAATGCTTCAGTAGGGAAAAGGCAGCGCTTACAATCCCCAGCGCAGTCTGTCAGCTTTCTGTTTCTGTAACAAATGCTTGAGAGAAATCAACGTTGATCTCACATTTTGAGAGGTTTTAACCCATGAGCATTGAGCCCCATTGCTTTGGGGCCTATGGAAGGTGGCAGACAAGATGTGTGGGAATCGGGACATAATATAGGAGAGCTGTTTGCCTGGCAGGAGGTGGGAGGAGAAATTGCCAGGGCCCCTGCTGGCTTCCATATCTCCTTCAGGCACACTCTCAAAGACCTCCTGCTGGGGTCCACCTCTTCTACCTCCTCCCCTTATAGATGCTGTAGGACCCAAAGCTAACACATGGACCTTAAAGGACACTTCAGGTACAAACTATAGCCCCACAGGTACATGGCTTCCCTTCTAGGCCCCCTTTTCTATACATCAGTCTCTTACACCAGTTCCACAGGGTCTTGGTTATGGAAGCAGGTGATAATGGTTTCTGTTTCTTCTGTCAGAGGACACATAAGCGACGGGAACAAATGCACAGGAGCAAATAGCGCTAGGAAATATGGACCGACGGGGACAAAGAGCAGGATAAGCAAGTGCTTAAGTTTATCGTGCAGATGTGTTGTAGTGACCAGGTCAGAGTAGGCAGAATCCCCAGCCATCTACCTTCTGTAAATATGAAACCAGGTCTCAGAGCGTTTGCAGCATTGTAGAGGTCACACAGGTAAAATGAACATGCTACTCAGGTCTGTGTTTGAGAGGTTCAGTGAGCAGTCCCTCCAATTTGATGTCACAGGGTAATACAAATACTGTGGCGAGTTCCTGTTTTCATTCCACCACGATTTTCAGCCCTGTGATGACAGGAACCTGCTTTCCACCTGAGAATTCTACACCAGCCTCCTCAGCCTTCCCAGTTCATTAATTCCCATAGTCCTTCAGGACCGTGGTGTCCCCTCCACACTTTCTACTTAAGATGAATAGACATCTGAAATGTGGTAAGAAAGCATTCTGTTCTTGCACGCTTCGTAAGCTACTGACCTATTGTGTGTCAGTGGTTGGGAGTGGGTGTGCGTGCATGTGCTTATGAGGTCAGGGCCTGGGGTTGGATCCTGTCGTAGTTAGGGTTTTTATTACTGCAATGAAACTCCATGAACAACAATAACAACAAAAGTGGGGCAGGGGGAGGGTTATTGGCTTATACTTCCACCTCACTGTTCATCACTGAAAAAAGTCAGGACAGGAACTCAAATAAGGCAGGAATCTTGAGGCAGGCACTGTTGCAGATGTCATGGAGAGGTGCAGCTTGCTGGCTTACTCCCCATAATTTGATAACCTGCTTTTTTTTTTTAAGATTTATTTAGTTATTTATTTCATGTATATGAGCATACTGTCACATCAGAAGAGAGCATCAGATCCTCATTACAGATGGTTGTGAGCCACCATGTGGTTGCTGGGAATTGAACTCAGGACCTCTGGAAGAGCAGTCAGTGGCTCTTAACCATTGAGCCATTTCTCTAACCCTGCTTTTTTTTTTTTTTTTTAAATAATTTACTTTATGTATATGAGTTCACTGTATCTGTCTTCAGACACACCAGTAGAAGGCATAAGATCCCATTACAGATGGTTGTGAGCCACCAATGTGGTTGCTAGGAATTGAACTCAGGACCTCAGGAAGAACAGTTAGTGCTCTTAACCCCTGTCCATCTCTCCAGCCAATCAGCCTGACTTCTAGGGGTTTTGTTTGTTTGTTTGTTTGTTTTTTCGAGACAGGGTTTCTCTGTATAGCCCTGGCTGTCCTGGAACTCACTCTGTAGACCAGGCTGGCCTCGAACTCAGAAATCTGTCTGCCTCTGCCTCCCAAGTGCTGAGATTAAAGGCGTGCGCCACCACCGCCCGGCCAGCCTGACTTCTTATAGAACCCAGGACCACCAGCCCAGGGATGGCCCTGCCCACAGTATGCTGGGCCCTCCCCCATCAATTACTAACTAAGAAAATGCCCTGCAGTCAGGTCATATGGAACAGTTTCTCAGTTGAGAAATAACTTGTGTCCATTTGACCTCAAACCATCGAGGACAGTGGCTTTCCTCAGTCATTCTCCAACTTTATTTTTATTTATTTGTTTGTTTATTTGTTTATTTATTTATTTTTGAGGCCCAGTCTCTCACTACTAAACCTGGAGATTGCAAATTCATTTAGGCTGGCTGTCCAGTGAGTCACAGGATCCTTTTGACTCCACCCCCGTACCCCGACTCCATGCTAGAGTTATAGATGCGCGCCATCATGTTTGACCTTCTACCTGGATTCTGAGCACCTATCCTACTGAGGGCACAGCAAGCATTGTACTGACTGAGCCAGCTCACCAGTCCCTTAGCTTCATTTTGATAGTATTAATCCTGAGCCAGGATGCTGTTGGCTGCAAAGAACAAAAACCTCAACTCAGTGCACAGTGGTGTGAACAGAAAAGTGGAGAAAGGTAAAAGCTAAAAGTCAAAGCTAAAAGTCATGGGGCAGGGCTCTCTTTAGCTAATTCAGTTTAGTCTCAGGCCTTCCTGTCTCAGCGCGTTGGCTGTCCAGGCTGACTCCTTATAAGCAGGAAGTGCCCGCTGCACTCTCAGATAACCCAGCGGCAGATGTCCATGTGAGGGATGAAGTAAAGCTGCCCAAATCCTCTGTCATGCTTCATCGACATGCCCGAGTTTCATGTCTCCTCACAAGTTGATCAGTTGTAGGGAGCTCTGGGATGGAGTCTGAATAGTTAGAGTCCCCAGGTACTAGCCTGGAGCGGGAAATCCATGCCTGAGCGATCATACAGGCAGTGTGACAGCGCTCTGATTTAAATCTAGTCTGGATTTTATTTGCATTGATGTTCCTCTTTGGAGATATTCAGTGGTGCTCATACATTAACTGGATCATTTAAAATAGGATTGTGTGCATACTGGCTTACATGTCTGCTTTCTCTGCTGATGTGTGAACTTGAAAAATAAAAGGCTTTCTCCCACACAATTCCTACAGCCTATCTCAAAGGGAAAGGTGACAGCAGACATTTGACTAATTAAATCAGTTGCATGTAACAGGAAAAAAAATTAGCACCTAGGATCTTCTTCTTGAGATAGGGCTAGGCAGAGCCTGTGTCACAGCCCAGTGGCATCTGGAAAGCAGAGGGCTCTTGTTCTGTGCTGCATCACACCCATATGCAGGGCTGAAGAAAAGCTACACCGTCTGCTCAGCACCAGCCCCTTTTCTCTAGGACGGCATGACACAGTACAGCGATCATCTAAAGAAACCTATGGATGTAGTTTTAAACTACCCAGCAGTCAGTTTAAAAACTAAAGCATAACCAACCTTGGAATAAATTTTGTCTCCCCTAATATAGCCAATGACAACATGTAAAAAGTGTAACAATAGCCAGGCGTGGTGGCGCATGCCTGTAATCCCAGCACTTGGGAGGCAGAGGCAGGCGGATTTCTGAGTTCGAGGCCAGCCTGGTCTCCCGAGTGAATTCCAGGACAGCCAGGACCACACAGAGAAACCCTGTCTCGAAAAACCAAAAAAAAAAAAAAAAAAAAAAAAACAAAAAAAAAAAACAAAAAAACAAAAACAAAAACAAAACCAACATTCATTCTCTATTGGACTCTTAGATAACCTGATACTGGCATTGAAGCTAGTTTTTCCCCCCCATGTTATTTCTCTTTGAATATTAATTTGGATACTTTAAAAAAAAAAGTGTAACAATAAAAAGGGGTAACACGTTATTCATTCTCTGTCTTCAGATGTCACTGCAAGCTCCGCTTAGATTAGCCGCTTTCCAAGAGTGAGCGCATGTGGGTCGCCAGTACTAGTCCACGTTTCACTACTAACTAGCTTTCTGGGAAAGAGGTCTATAGAATGGACAGTTGGCCTCCCCTCTGTGGCTTCTACATCTGTGGGTTCAGCACTGTGGCAGAAAATGTTAGAAAAACATGGCGTCTGAGCTGAATGAATAGACTAATTATTCCTTAAACACTGTCTATATACTGTTCTCCTTGTGTTAGTCACCAAAAGTAACCTGTTATAGGATGGTTAAAGTGTACAAGGAGAGGAGGGAGGCTTCTGTGTAACTACTGTGCCATTTTATGTGATGTCCTGTGGATGCTGGTATCTGGATTGGGAGCTGAAATCAACCAGTTCCTTTTAGAAACTGATAGTGCTGTATGTACTTATATTAAAATGTATGGATGGGCAGGGCAGTGGCCGCGTACGTCTTTGTCTTTAATCCCAGTACTTGGGAGGCAGAGGCAGGAGGATTTCTGAGTTCGATGCCAGCCTGGTCTACAAAGTTCTAGGACAGCCAGGGCTACACAGAGAAACCCTGTCTCGAAAAACCAAAAAGAAAAAAAGAAAAAAAGTATGGGTGGGGTGGATATGTAGTATTATATAATTTACAAACAATGAGATGTGTGGTACACTTCCTTGTAAATTTTGTGTGCACAGTTCCCATGAGATGCTGTCATTGAGTCGTACCAAATGTTCATAGCTAACCTGTGGTTGCCAGCCAGCTGTGGTTTGACAGCACTGACTACAGATTGATTCGTAATCACTCTCCAGGTCAGTAAAGTAGCTGCTTGAGTAACTGATGAATGAATGTCACTCTAAGGTGGGCGCTGACTGATGTATGCTAATGAAATAGTGGTGGCAATGTCCCTCCTCACAGTGGCTGACACCTTGACCCTTTTAATTAAAACAACTTGAATTATTACTATCTTCACCTATAATTTAATCCTAAATTAGGGTCAGTGAATGTTTTCTCTAACAGGATGAGATAGTAATTCTTTTACGCTTCTAGGCTGCTTCTGTGGCTTGCTAAGACAAGAAGAGCCATTGTGATACACAAACGGGCAGGGTGTGGCCAAATAAAAATGTGTTTATAAAACCAGACATTGGATGGGTTTTTTCTCTTGAAGTCTAAAATGGATGATTTGATTTTAATGATTTTATCTTATTTATCAATTTTTTTGAAAGAACAATTCTTTTTTTTTTATTTTTTTCTATATTCTATGTTTATATTCCAAAGGCTTTCCCCTTTCCCAGTTCCCCCCCCACCATATGTCCCATAAGTCCTCTCCCCCCCAACTATTCCCCAATCATCCCCCCCCCATTTCTCTGTTCTGGATCTACAAAACTGGATCCAATCTTTTCAGGCCCAGGGTCCTCTCCTTTCTTCTTCTTGGGAATCATTTGAATTGCTAATTGTGCCTTGAGTATTTAGGGCTTCTGGGCTCATTAATATCTACTTATCAGTGATTGCATTTCATGTGTATTCTTTTGTGATTGGGTTAACTCATTTAGGATGATAGTTTCCAGATCTAACCATTTACCTACAAATTGCATGAATTCATTATTTTTAATTGCTGAGTAGTATTCCATTGTATAAATATACCACATTTTCTGTATCAGTTCCTCCTTTGAGGGATATGTGGGCTCCTTCCAATATCTGGCTATTATAAACAAGGCTGCTATGAACATAGTGGAGCATGTGTCTTTATTGTATGCAGGGTAATCCTATGTCATTTATTTATCAATTTTTGTCAACTACTTCTACCCTAGTTAGGCAGGAAATGAAATTTCTGAATGTAGAGTTGGGTAGAATTGCTTAGTATTGTACCATTGTGTAATATTTCCACCATTATACTGCAGACCCACAACTTTGTCCTAAGTGTACTGAGTGAAATAAGAAAGTGGGAATGTCAGTTCAAAGAAAGCATATATATATGTATACACACACACACATATATATATGTATACATTAGTATATAATTATACTATATAATTAGTATATAATATATACTAATCTATGCTGCAAAAATATCTGCTAAGAAGATTTAAAAAACCTCTTCAGGCTGATGTGTAGCTCAGTTGGTAGATGGATACTCAGGGAAGAAATTAGGAGTAGGGGTACATCCTATAATCTCAAGACTTCCACAGGTTTTTGTGATTCTTCCATACAATAGACAGACATACAGACAGATGATAAATTGACTGACTAATAGACAAACAGATGCAAAACCAGTGGGGAGCGGAGTCCCCTGGGTAGCCTGAGTGCTAACTGCTTTACATGCACGGTACCTATCTGCGGAGTTCCCAAGTTTTCTCTGATGACTGCCCGACGGAGTCTCATTTATTTTTTCTAAATAAGCCAGTAGTCACATTTTTTCTTATACTTTGCTCATTGACATTCTTATTTATTTTCCACGTGAATTCCTAATCTGTTTCATACTGCTTGGGAGTTCTCTGTTAGGGACATGAACCTAGTATGCGTTACCCAGCAATTTCTGTTCTATTACCGTGCAGTACTTTGCAATCGGTCGCGTGAAACTGTCTGGTGTGCCTGTAGGATACTCTGTAGGCATCTTTGAGGGCATCTGTGGTTGCCCGGACTCCTGTTGTTCTCTTTTAGCCTGTTATATGACTCTTCGTGATCTTTTTACATTTAGATCTTTTCATATTTTGACTGGAGTTTCATGTGTGTGTGTGTGTGTGTGTGTGTGTGTGTGTGTGTGTGTGTAGTGCGCCCTGGGGAACTGTCTCTGAAACAAGTCGTTGTCTCACCTTGCTGAACCCCATTCCTCTCACCCCTGGTTTAATATTGCCAGTGTTCTTATCATCAGACATTCCTTTGTACAGTGAGTCTTTTTCAACAGTCTCTTGTTTGGATAATCTTTTGAACTATTTTTTTTTTTTTTTTGGTTTTTTTTTTTTTTCGAGACAGGGTTTCTCTGTGTAGCCCTGGCTGTCCTGGAACTCACTCTGTAGACCAGGCTGGCCTCGAACTCAGAAATCTGCCTGCCTCTGCCTCCCAAGTGCTGGGATTACAGGCGTGCACCACCACCGCCCGGCTTGAACTATTTTTGAAACAAGTGCTACAATGTAAATCCCCACAACATGTTCTTTCCTGGATTAGAATGGACAGGACTTCAGCATCGTGTGTTTCATTGGTTGGCCAGAAGCCCCTGAAGATTGGTTAGCCCCACCAAAGGCCTTGCTAGGATTGTATTTGGGATGGTAAATTTAGACATGAATTTAACGATTGAATCTTCAAATCTACAAGGGAGGTTGATGCTGTGCTTCTGTGATGGCCTCTTCTTCCTACCCCATGCTTCTGCTTGTGCTTCCCTATGAGTCACTACCATGTTAGGACTGAGAAGACGTGTGTGTGTGTGTGTGTGTGTGTGTGTGTGTGTGTGTGTGTGTGCGCGCGCGCGCGCGCGCTCTCTCATGTACACATGTGCATGTATACATTTTATGTACATATATGTGTGCTGAAACACGTGTGTGCATATGAGACCAGAGGTCGATATCTTGTGACTTCCTTTTTCACATTGTCATTGCTGTTGTTCATGTGTAGGAGAGCTGTGTGGTGGATAGTCATGCCACACTGCACGTGTGGAGATCAGAGGACACCGTTGTGAAGCCGGCTCTTACACCTTTATACGAGGTCTGGGGACGGAACTCAGGCTGTCACGCCTGTCATGTTTCCCTTCTAAGCCTAACTTTTTGAGATGCAGTTTCTCATAAGATCTGGAACTCACTAAATCAGCTAGCCTGGTTGGCCACTGAGCTCCCAGGGTCCTCTCGTCCCCGTCTCCCTGGTGCCAGGCTTACAGGCTTGAGCCACCCTGCTTGGACCAGCAAGCAACCTTCCCAGCCCGTATTTAGACTTTTTCATGTTAAGGAAGTATCTTTTACCCACAGGTTACTAAGAGATTTTTGCTTTATTGAATTGTTTTTTTGCTCTTGTCCTGAGTCATACTGAGCCCAGGATCTTGTGCATGCTAGTATGCCAGTGCTCTACCACTGAGCTGTGTCCCTTTCGCTCTTTACTCTTTATTTTGTAAACGGGTCTTACCCAGTGGCCCAGGCTGGCCTCCAGCTTACTCTGTATATAGGCAGGCCTCTGACCTTGACATCAGGCCTCAGCCTCCCTAGAACTGCCGCCAGGCCTGGCTGGAGTGCTAGCAAGTACACTGTGATGATTAATTAATACTGCTGGCCTTCCTATACAGACCCCTACTAATACGAACACTGATACAAAATAATACGAAACAAACTAATATTGGCTGGAATATCTAATAGGGCTGGAGAGATGGCTCAGTAGTTAAGGGCACTGGCTGCTCTTCCAGAGGTCCTGAGTTCAATTCCTAACAACCACATGGTATGGCTCATCAGATCTGGTGCCCTCTTTCTTCTGGCCTGCTGTATAAATCAATAAATTCTGGCTTTAGAATGCACTACTTTTTTCCTTTTTTTTCTTTTTTAACTTGATCATTTCTCTCTGTGTCTGTTTCTCTCTCTTTCCCTCCCTCCCTCCCTCCCTCCCTCCCTCCCTCCCTCCCTTCCTTCCTTCCTTCCTTCCTTCCTGACAGGGTCTTTATATTTAACCCTGGCTGTCCTGGAACTTGCTAGGTAGGCTAGTCTGAACTTGAGCTTACAGAGCCTCACTCTCCTGCCTCTGCTCCTGTGTGCTGACTTTAAATGGGCTCGTCACTTACCCCGTCCCCCCCCTTTCCTTTGTTGATAGTTTTAAAGAAGTAAGTTATAAAGCCACCTGTGTCACCTACATGAGAAGCTTGAGTTTAATAAAAAGATAACTTTGTCCCTGGGTTGCTTCCGGATTGAGTATTTAGAAACCCCTCCAGTTTGAGAGCTGCATTTGACTGTTGAGTCACAGTCCCTACTTGTTATGGTTTCATATTTGACAATTTAATCCATCTCGTTGTTTTCCTGTGGGACAGAGGCCTAGCCTCCTCTCCCCAGCCCTGCTTCTTGGATAATAATATATCTGTTTCCCGAGAGTTTGAGCTGCCATCGCAGCCTTTGTCCTGTGTGATGTCACATCCTCTACGATATGTTTTTAGTTTTTGTTTTTTTGTTTTTTTTCATTGATGAGTAAACTCATTTTCCATACTGTGTTTAGTTGTAATTCCATCTCGGCACCATTAAGTTTATTAAAGTCACTAACTTGTTGTAGGTGAGAGCCCCGATCCACTCTCTCTAAAGGTCATGATTTTAGACTGCTGAGGGCACATTTTAAAAATCAAATTACATTGCTAGAAAGCATAAGGCCAGAGGTCAAATTCCCCAGAACCATAAATACTGTGTGGGTGTGGTGGTGGCTTGCCTAAAATTTCAGCCACGGCAGGCAGGGAGTCCCAGAGTCCCTGCAAGACTAGCCGAATTGGGTGTGCGGTCTGGGTTCGGTGGAAGGACAGTATGTACCTCAGTGAATACAGAGGAGGAGGATCAAGGGTGATTCCCAGCCCCATCCTCAGGTCTCTAAGCACTCGAACACACTAGTGTCCGCACACATGCAAAAGCTTGCACACACGTACGACATAAATGGGGAAAATCTAGCTACAAATTGTGTAATGCATATGGAAGCAGGAACCGAGGAATTAAAGCTGTCACCAGTAATCACATTTTTTGTTCATGGCTTTCACGTGTCTAATTTTTTATGTGTGTCTGTCTTTCAGAATAAGATTGAAGAGCAGCAGTGGTCAGTGCCACCTACAATTTGCCCCATATTAGGAAAGAGTTCTCATAATCTGTCATTTGTAGGGCAGCCTTATGCTTGAGTGTCGAGCCATGTGAAGTGCTTTTCTTGACAATGTTCCGTTAAGATGAGCGTCCCCACTAATGCGGCTTATCTTTGTTTTGCAGATGTTGCTTTGTGTTTGCTTTGGGATACCTCTCAGTGTGTCAGATTACTAGAGTCTATATCTTTGATTATGGACAATATTCTGCTGATTTTTCAGGGTAAGATTAAAACTTGATTCAGTGACCTCTTTTATCTATCCTAACATAGTGGTTAAAAAAAATACAGACTATAATTTCATTTAGTACTTCCAATGGAAAGCTGTTAAACATTTGTTAATACTGAATAAGTCACAGAGATAACCTGAGCTTTTAAATTGCCTTATATAAACGTTCTAAATATAGAGCAGTTAGACTCTTAACGTGGCATTCTGGGATTGGAAGTAGTTTGAATTTTTGTAAGCATTTGTAAGTATTGAAGGCCCCCTCACCTCCCAGGCACATTCTTTCTGTTTAGCCTTCACTTACCTTACCTTCTCTCCTTCCTTCTCTCTCTCTCTCTCCCTCCCTCTCTCTCCCTCCCTCCCTCCCTCCCTCCCTCCCTCCCTCTCTCTCTCTCTCTCTCTCTCTCTCTCTCTCTCTCTCTCTCACCCTCTCTCCCTCCCCCATCCTCCCTTTCCCCCCCCTCCATCCTTCCCTCCCTCCCTCCTATCCCCCCTCCCTCTCCACCCCCAGGGAGTAGTGGAACTCACTTCTAGCGTTTGTTTCTTCAGAGGGGAATGTGTTTCCTCCTTGGCACTGAGCAGGTCTCTGTCCTGTGAGGAAGCCGGAAGGAGCATTGGGAGATAAATGCCCTGCTGGCTCCTGTCTTTGTAAGGAAACATGTCCTGGCATGAGGGGTCCAGATGGGCATGGGGCACTTCACACTTCGCCTCACACCCCACAGCTTTCTCCAATGAAGGCAAGGCTGTGCCTTCTCCAGTCTTGAGCCATCTGGGCAGGATCAAAATGTATCTTCAAATTCAATTTGAAGATAAGCAAGTTAGAAAAAAAAATCATATTTCTGGGGATATAGAGATTGGCCAAATTATTTGAGAAAAATTACCTGTAAAGGGGGGAATTTTAAAGGATAGAGTATCTTATTCTCCCTTATGAGGCTAAGGTAGATTTTATTACATAGATTTTAAAAATAAGCTTGAATGAAAGCAAAACCAAGCCAAAACCAATGACATATATGAAAGAAAGAAAAAGAAAAGAAAGAGAAGTACTGCCTCGGATTAAGAAGCAAGTTGGGTGGAAGTGGAGTTGAACTCTCCACCTGGAATGCAGAGGCGGGGAGCAGACCAGCAGCGCATCTCTAAACAACAGATGTTCCTAAAGCATCGCACACAATGGGCTCCCTGTGAATGGGAGGAAGTGGCCAGGCTCGTGCTGTCATCCTGCTGGGGTGAGGCTGGGAACCAGCTACAAAACGATATCAGTCTAGAAAGCAGACCCATCTAAGAATAGCCACTGAAAGCTAACCGCCAGTCAGCCTCTCCAGCACCCAGGCTCTGCCTGCAGGTCCCGGGGAGTGTCAAAGCAGTGAGAACCCTGGGTCCTCTAGTCTGGGTCTCTCTATAGTCACTCCATATAAAGACACCAGTGCTTTAACATAACCAAACTGATTTGACTCTAGACCCTTGTGGGTCAGTGCTAGTAGACATCTGTGGGACCCCGACCTCAGGGGACCCTCACTCACAGTTGTTACTGTTTCACCTCCCTCATCTGCTCCAAACCCTTGCTGCTTTCTAGTCCCTTCCATAACATCTTTCTCTAGCCACTCATAGGCTGTTGTCAAAACAACTGCCATCACGGAGGATTAACATAAAGGTTTATTCTCACATTACAGTCCATTGGGGAGGGAGCCTCTGATTCACAGGCTGTGTGTGTGTGTGGGGGTGGGGTGGGGGGGTGCGTTCCTTCTGGCACCTGCCTCCTACAGGGTCTCTGGAATCTTCTTGATTAAGCTGATTTGGTTGGAGATGGGGAGTAATGGGCCAGATCAGAGAGAGAGAGAGAGAGAGAGAGAGAGAGAGAGAGAGAGAGAGAAACGAGAACACGCATGTCTATTTATATTCTGTTAACACAACTATTACATGGACCTACAAACTACAGAGCAGTTTATATTAAAAAGCTTAATGATCTTTTTCAATGTTATTTATGGTGTGACTTCAGCAGTATTTTGTTGAAATTGATAATTTAAATATTTCTGTATAATTTTAAATGTTTATAGAAAAAAGCACTGTAGCATTTTTAAGATAGACTACCTGTTTATAATAATTCTACTTTAGAGAAACATTTGTAGCCCCTGGGAGGAAGCATCTGACCACCATTAGTGAACTAATAGAGAGTGGATGCAGACTTGAGCTAAGTGAAACTTAGCTTAGAACTTGCTTTTTTTTTTTTTTTAAACCTATTCACTCTTCGCTTTCTATCCTGCTCACTGCCCACTTCCTGGTCACTCCCTTCCCACAATCCTTTCCTCCATTCTTCCCTCCCCTTCTTTGAGCTTGCTCTTTTTAAAGTGGACATCATAGAAAAGAGCAGCCTGCGGGCCAGTGCTCCCTGATGAGGGACAGCAGGTAGGGACAGCAGGGGCTAGAGAAGGGCCATCCTGTAGATGAGGACAAGTGTCACTGCTCTTCAGAGTGTGGATGTCTGGAAGAAGCACAAGAAGGGAGGCCTGGGCTCTTGCTGAGGAATGCAGGTTTCACTAAATCTCCTGAGACTAGAAGACCTAAAATGAGGTGGGAGAGAGGAGGGAGGGAGAGAGGGGAGGGAGAGGGGTAGAGAGGTGAATGCCTGTGTATACATACAGATCCTTGTATAATGTTAGGTTTAGGATTTCTTATGATAAAAGACTGTCCTATTATTGGAAGTTTCTAGTTGCAGAAAAGTTAGAAAGCCCCTCAAGTCCTGAGGTCTCACCTCAGCTTTAGAAATGTGATAAAAGAAAAATAGAAAATTATTAGTATTTCCTTCTATTGGAAATAACTTAAAAATGTAATAGAGCCGGGCGGTGGTGGTGCACGCCTTTAATCCCAGCACTTGGGAGGCAGAGGCAGGTGGGTTTCTGAGTTCGAGGCCAGCCTGGTCTACAGAGTGAGTTCAAGGACAGCCAGGGCTACACAGAGAAACCCTGTCTCGAAAAAAAAAAAAACAAACAAGAAAAAGAAGGAAGAAGAAGGAGGAGGAGGAGGAGGAGGAGGAGGAGGAGGAGGAGGAGGAGGAGGAGAAGGAGGAGGAGAGGAGGAGCCTATTTTCAAAAGCAGCTGTGAAATGTCCAGCAGTGTGTCTGAGAAGAAATGGACTGGGCCGGAGAAGATAGCTGTAAATCTTACTTAGAGAGACGACCTTGAGAAACAGCCTGCCTGTATTTAGATAGTGTCACGAGCAAGAAAGTGGTTGTGCAGAATTAGTAATAAATGTTTTATTGTATTGTACTGAGGGTCATCACACAAAGTTCACAACTGTGGTTGTGAGCCTGTCTCCCCAAGGCTGCTCCGATCTCAGCTGAAGGTTAGGTCCAGTGTCTAACCAGTGTCTAATCAGTGTCTCTGATTTAAGGGTCAGGATCCTGGGTGAGCCACAGGGCAGATCAAGGTGGGGTCTCTACAGGTGTGTGGAACATAGCTCTTGGTCTCTGCTCGTATACTGTCAAGTGGACATCATGGGGTTCTAGGCCTGTGTCTGGTTACCTTGAGTGAGTGATGTCACTGGGTTCTGGTTGTCAGATACAGCCTTGGGTAGGGGGGCTCCTGACTAAGCTATTTTTATGTGTCTAAAAGGCTTTTTTAAAAAAAAAAAAAAACTATGCTTCTCACAGATAGTCAAATCCAGTAATTCTCAAGTTATACTGTTGCCTTAATGTAGTTACTTGCTTACAGAAGCTGAGCATAGATCAAGTTTATGATCCCAATGACCTGGGACTCAGAGGCAGGAGGATGGCCATAGGTCTGAGGCCAGCATGGTCTACATAGCAAGTTCTAGGCCGGCTAGGATGCAGTGAGAGCCTAAAAAGCCAACTCACAATGAAGTACAACCAAAAGAATAAATGTTCGAGAGCAGTGATTACCCTATGTAGACAGCGAGGAGACAGATTAGAAAATCAGGATAGAGACTAGAATACAGAGCAGCAAGGCTGGTGCGAGGCTCAGCGGATAAAGGTGCTTGCGGCCAAGCCTGAGGACCCGAGTTTGATTCTCAGGACCCACACATGGGAGGATGACGTAGCTCCTGTGAGTTGCCTGATGCACAAGCACTCCACCCCAAATAAGTAAATCAAGGAAATATGCAGAATAGCATTTGTGGGATCATAACTCAGTGGGGACATCCTGGCTTATTTCTTTAAATAACTGTATTGGGCATTCGTGATGTGAAGAGGAAAGGAAGCCCTTGCCTCTATTGGATGAATAAATTGCAGGAGGCGAGAAACGTGTTCTCATTGGAACTGGATCTGTGTTGCTAAAAGGATCGCTCAGTGTGTCCACAGCAGACACGCAAGGGGTGGTGGTGCGTGTAGAATAATCCCCATTCAAATCAAAGGCTGTGTCTTACAGCGAGGCATGTAATACCAGCTGCTGAGTGGGTGTTGGCCTGCCAGCTGGTCTCCTGTGTGCCCTGGCTAAGGCCTACAGAGCATGCTTGATGCATTTGGGGAGCCAGCTCTTTGGAGCAGAGGCAGACAGCCGTGGCCTAAACACTGCAGGTGTGATTGCCATTTTCGCCTCCCATCTTGAGCAGCCTCATTGGAGTCCAGAGTCTAATTTTAGACATGTTTTTGTGTTTTGTGAAATGAGTCATGAAGGCCGCTAGCTGTTCTTTATAATCCTCCTCACACAGTGCCCAGTAACTGTGTGTAAACAGGGTGATGTGGAATAGTCAGCCACCCGAGACTTTGCACCTCCAGCTCTGGTGGCTCTTCCTGTGGGAGTGTCTCTCCGCCCTTGACCTACATTTGACTACAGGAAGCTTCCTGTCGCGCTGCTCTTACAGTTACCTCTGTGTCACCACAGAGGTAAACAGACTAGAGCTGTGGGAAGTCTGTTGCCTACTCCCTGCCCTGCCTGAGCTCTACCCCTGGGTTTGAGTGGATTCTCGGGGCAGCATGGTAGAACACATCAGGAACACGCCCTTCCTTCAGGTCTGCAGACCCTGCCCCGCTTGCTCCAGCCAGCAGCCAGCCCACTCTCCTCAGCATCTAATTCTTCTTCCTTGCCTTCCTTTACCCTCCTGTTTGGAGCAGCCACCCTTGTTCAAACTTGGAGCATCTGCTTCTTCAACCGCAGAGGAAATGATTGGGTTACTTCTTTCTCGGCTCTCCGTTTGAAGTTGCTGTCATTTATTCAAATATCACTCATTAAGGTAGCTGCGACGACTCCCGTCTGTCTTTATCCATGGGAGCTGTTTTAAACCACAGGGTGTAACCACATATCATGGCAGTAGTAATCCTGTTTGTACTGTTTTTCTTCTGCACATGCACAGCCACAATGAACCTGCACATTCACAGAAAGAAACCGCTTCCCTGTGGCATAACCGAGCTGCCGCGGTTCCACCTCAGGGCCCTTGTCAAGTGGCTGAGATGGATTCTATAGCACTAGTGGGTGACAGCATACTCAGCAGGGTGGGCTGGAGAAATAGTGATTTGTGACCATGATGGAACAGAATGGGATCCACAAGATGCTACTCACAGAAGTAGAAAATGTAAAATGGGGTATTTCCAGAATTTTTCATTTTATGTGTTCAGACTGTGGTTGACTGGAGATCATAAGAACCGTGGAAAGCAGAACTGTGTGTGTGTGTGTGTGTGTGTGTGTGTGTGTGTGTGAGTCTGTGTGTGTGTGTGTGTGTGTGTGTGTGAGAGAGAGAGAGAGAGAGAGAGAGAGAGAGAGAGAGAGAGAGAGAGACTGTGTCTGATGTGTGTGCACGCCTGTGTATCCCTTAGTCCCAGCAGGAAGCGTCTTTAGAAACAACTCTTCCCATTTGGCTATTGTGTCCCTTCAACACCTCGTGCTTGAAGCAGTTTTAGTGTTTGGTAGGTGACAGTGTGACTGCATGACCGTGAGAGAGGTTTAGTTTTGGAGGACTGTGCTGGGTAAGGGACTGGTGATGTTATTTCATTTAATCCACATGGTTGTCATTGTCCTCTCCACTTTAGAGTCAGTAACTGCCTTGAGAAATATTAAAGAGTTCCCCCTTCCACTGCCATGGTAGAGGGCAGTCAGGATTTATGAGTTTAAAATTTTTAGCCAGGCAGTACTGGCACACGCCTTTAATCCCAGCACTTGGGAGGCAGAGGCAGGCAGATTTCTGAGTTCAAGGCCAGCTTGGTCTACAGAGTGAATTCCAGGACAGCCAGGGTTATACAGAGAAACCCTGTCTTAAACCACCCCCCAAATTTTTTTTGGATTATGTTCTGTTAATTTGTGTGTGTGTGTGTGTGTGTGTGTGTGTGTGTGTTTGTGCGCGCGTGCGCGCGCGCGCACGCGTGTACAAGTGGGTGTGCATGCATGTTCATGGTATGCATGTATACATGTGCACATATGTTAGAGGAGTAGAGATTACAGATTGCAGGAGTCAGTTCTCTCCTCCTCCATGTGGGACCTGGGAACCAGACTCAGGTCACTAGGTGTGGTGGGAGACACCTTTAACCATTGAGCCAAGTTGCTGGCCCAGTTTGTGAATTTTGCTCCATATTCACAGCTGGCTTGTTCCCTGTGTTCCAACCCACTGTCTAACCAGCATCTTGCATAAAACATACCCAGTCTAGACTCCTGGATCTCTCACCCATTGCTCTGGTGTCCCTTACCCTTGACAAAAACCTTGGTAGCATCTGATCGCAAACTCTGCCTCAGCTACACCGAATGGTCCTCAAAGCCTCACTGGCTTTAGAGCACACCTGGGACTTCGTGCAGATGCCTGTTCCGTCCTGTTCGCACCTGTCCACCTGCCCTATCCACCTCGCCTGCTTGTCCCTGCAGATGCCTGTTCCATCCTGCTCACGCCTGTCCACCTCGCCCACTTGCTGATCCTCACTTCTGCACCTTACGGTCTTTGATCAGTCTTCCGCACAATCACAAGTGTCCCCACCGAAACGCAGTCATCCCTTATGTCTTGGTGGCAGGCCCAGCCCCGAGAAGCCTGCCTTCCGCCCTGTCCCACTGTCCTCCTCACACTGACCTCCTTGCTGCTCTTCCAAGGCCAGGCACGCTCCCTTCTCCACGCTGTGGCCTTGGCCTCCTTTCCCCCAGGCCTTCACACAGCCGGATCTCCATTCCTATGTCACTTTGGGGTGCTGTTACTTCTCATCTGTGTTCCCCACCCCTCTCTCTGCTCTGTTGTCTTGGGCAGCACTTGCAGATTGCAGATCTGCCTGTTCATCATGCTCTAGTAGTTGTCTTGGATGAAATCAAAGCTTGGTGCTTTATAGATGTTAGTTAAGTGATCTCTTTCTGAGTGAGAGAATAAGTCAGTCAGTGGGTAACTCAGACTGTGGCCTGACTGAGCTCACACCCCAATTCGTGTGGCGTTGGACAGGTGGGGCTTGTTTGGTTTCTAGGGGTCTTATAGATAAGAGCACTTGTTTGCATAAAGGGGATTTGAGTGTAGGGACATAGCAGCTTGCCTCTGTTGTTAGGTAACGTGTCCTGGTAACAAGTGGGTGCTTGTAGTTACTGGGACATTAATAGACAAGCTTCATTGGAGTTCAGTCATCTCTGAGAGATGACGAGACAGTGCTAAAAGAACTTCTTTATCTTAAACCTTCCTTCTCGAGTAGTGTCAACTACAGTTGAGAATTTGGGACCAAATTATTCTGTTCTCATTCTTTGTAGAGAAATGTATACTAAAAAAACCCAACTTTCTCATTTTTTATGTCAGAAAATATGGAGGTGTTTTTTTTTTTGTTTGTTTGTTTGTTTTTTGGTTGTTGTTGTTGTTTAAATGTTTTCGTTCAGGGGATGGAGATCTCAGAGTCTGAGAGTGCTTGCTGCTTTGCAGAGGGCCCAAGTTCAGTTCCTAACATCCACAAGGTGGCACACAACCATCTGTAACTCCAGTTCCAGGGATATGACACCCCCTTCTAAGTTTTTATAGACACTCCAAGTTCAGTTCCTAACATCCACAAGGTGGCACACAACCATCTGTAACTCCAGTTCCAGGGATATGACTGACACCCCCTTCTAGTTTTTACAGACACTGCATGCATGTGGTCCACATGCATATAAAAGGACAAACACTCATGTGCGAGATAAAAATTATAAGTCTTTAAAATTTTTCCTCAGTTTAGAGGTGTATCTTTGTGTTAACTGAAGCTGCTCCATCACTTACGTATTTACTAGAGTAGTGGCAGTCTCTTTTCCTACATTCACAGCTGTCTCTCAGTAAGACAGTGATGTTGTCACATAGAAGATAAAGGAAGCCTTGTCCAGGCCCTGAACCCTCCTTTGGAGTCCTGGGGCTACCTCTCTGACTGCTCTAGAATAGATGGGTGGTTCTTTGCCCTGCCCGGCAGGCTATGCCAGATTCTTCAACAGGGAAAGGGATTAGGTATCTGGGAGTGCCCATGTCAATAAAGGCCCAGTGAAAGCATCTTGTAAGTCATGCTAACTGCTCTGAAATGGATACTTGCAGTGTGCTGTTGAGGAAAACTTCATATCTACTCTCTGAGGGCCTGTGTGGTTTTCTCTAATGGTGTTTTCTTTGTATAGCAGGCGCTGCCCTAAGAGGGTGTGGGTTTTGATGTATTTTTGTGCCCTCCTTATCCCATGCTCCCCTTCCCTACCCCAGGCTCCCCCTCCCTATCCCATGCTCTTCCCTACCCCAGGCTCCCCCCATCCCATCCTCCCCCTCCCTACCCTAGGCTGCCCCTCCCTATCCCAGGCTCCTGTCTCGCGGCTGCACTCTCGCTGTGTGTTGAGTGTGTCAATCTGTCCCTCTCCAGCTTCCTTAGCTCTTCAGCCATTCATCCCCTCGGAAACTTCCAGCAACCCGTTCTTACCTTCTTTAGCTACACACTCCTCTGCAGTCTATACTGATTTCATCTCCTTTTGTTGTAGTCTTATGTCCACTGTGCTCCTGGGAGCAGCTGAGCCAGAGCCAATAGATTGTCACCACTGAAAACCAAGGGCAACACATGGGGCCACCAGTGTTGGTGATGGTCACCAGTGTTGCTGTCTTTGCAGAGTGACTCCAGGAAGCTCAGATGGGGTGGGGGTGGGCAGAATTTGGTACTCAGATCTGCTCCCCACCTTCTTCCTGTCTTTGTTAGGAGTCAACTGTGCACCTAAGCACTGTTCAGCCTCCCGGGCCAGGGTGTGGTCCTGTCTGGAGGGTCAGCATTTTTTGCACCTCATGAGTAGAAGTTACGATGAATTACACAGAGGGTACCGAGGCCATACATTCCAAACATACATCTCTTGGACATAGCCATAGCTGACGGCGTCACTGTGTAGCTATCACATAAATCCGGCCATTATTTTATCAGGTTGTCTTAGTTACATGTGCATGGGATTTAGAGTTTAGAACTGAACAGGCTTTTGTAATTCATTATGAAGAGAATCAGGCAGGGTGAGAACAATGAGTCTTTCCCCAAAGGAGATGGAAATCTCAGAGCATTTGTATAATCCTCAAGGACGTGAAGGATGCCTTGCAAGGCAGAAATGACAGAAGGCCTATGTGCAGAGCAACCTGGGGGATTAGGCCAGCTGAGCAATGATTTCCTAGGTAACTGTAAGGATTGGCTTTTAAGGGAGCCAAGAGAAATCCTTCCCTCTTGAGCATAGGGAATTGGAGAATAGCCCTCCTCTGACCTTGTCCCTTGGAACTTGAGTCTTCAAGGGCACAGCTGTGAATCGGACTCCTGAGTGAGCCCTGGAAGCAAACCCTTGCCTCTGGGTGTACACACTGGGAGGCAGCCCCCACCCCCTCCGCTCTCAGCTGTGTGGCTGACAGAAAATCAGTATTGGAGCCTCACTGGATGGAGCCCGAGCCTCTACCTCTCATGACCAATTGGTCCCGGCCACCCGATGAGGCTGATTCCATGTGGTCTTTCGGAGAGGCTTTTCGAGGATGATGGGGTGAGATTCCTGGCTCTCAGCACACAGAGCACATGTTCTCCAGTTGGCAAATGTACCGTCTGATTTTATTGACTGTTCAGAAGGAGGAATAGCTATCTGAACACTGATGCCATGAGGACGGAGGTGTGCACGGTGCCTTCCCCTTAGAATCTTACATGATACAGGAGCAGTGCTGCCATTCTTCTTTAACAGATGCCAGGCTTCTCGGTTCTGGGGGGCTGGCCCCAACGTGCCCCCTTTCGGTGTGGAGATGGCTCTGCCCTTTTCTGTCTTCTCTCTTGCTGTTTGGTTCTTATACCTCTGCACTTCTCACCCAAACTTCTGTAAATTTCTTCTCACCCACCTTTCTCGGGCATCTTCTGTTCTCTTTGATGTTCAGCCTTGGGCAGCAGGCCCAGGGGAAGGTTGGAGGAGGCCCTTAGTCACAAGCTGGCCATATCTGGTGTCCCTACCCTCATCTTAGGATGTGTAAGTTGAAGTAGGTTGGCTCAGACACAGGTTGTCTTTAAGCATAGGGTCCTATTTTTATTTGCTTTTTTTAAACCACAGAGAAAAAGAGCTTTGCTTTCTTTTCTCCCATACTTCCTGAGGTCAGAGAGACCCAGAGTTGTTAACTCTTAAACATCCCCTGCGAGTTTTTGCATTGGTAACCACGTCAAGGTTTTATGCCATGTAAGCAGAGTTGAGCCTTTTTTCCTGTTTCGTACATGTTGCTATAACATTCTCCATTTAAAATATCTACTTTTGTTTCGTCACAGCCCAATGATGATCATTACGCAGAAGATCACTAGTTTGGCTTACGAAATTCACGACGGTAAGAATCTGGAAGTTAATTGTTCATCACCAAAAAGAACCCTGTTAGAATAATTCTTGGCTGGAGATATTACCCTAACTCTATTCTCTATAGAGAAATGGAAGGAAGGAAGGAAGGGTTGGTTTGCTTAAGGTTATTAAAATATACTTCGCCCTCAAACCCTCTATTTTCTCTTGATTTTTAATTCAGTTCAGTGATAAAATGCAAAACTGTCATATGATCCATATAATAGACTGATAGTCTGAGTCAAGTTTTATTCCTATTTTATTTGTCTTACATTATATTGAAATCTACATACTTCCCCTGCTCTGTCCCCTTGCATTCCCAGCCATACACATATGTTTTCATATGCCAGCTGTCAAGACTCCTGGGGGTATTGGCTTAGGTTCCTTAAAGGTAGAAGGAACAACTCTGCTCAGAGAGTTTTCTGTCTATTCCTGCATATGTGAACCCCCAATCCTGGATCCACTCCCAGCCTAGTCAGTCCCCACATAGGGACAGGGCACAGCCTTGGCCGTTCTTGAGGGCAAGGAGGAGTTTTCTGCCTCCCTTTTGTTACTGACAAAGAGTTACCTGCTTCATTCAAAGGGAGCACAGGCAGAAGGGACAGATTTCCTTCTCATAACCGTTGGTCCGTGTTTAGTCCCTGGTGTGGAGTCCTAGCTTTCCTTTCTGCCTTCAGGGAGCAGAGCATCTCCTGGGCACGTGCTCCCCTGGACAGCAGCGTGTGCAGGGTGAGGTGTGGAGAGGCCTGAGGAGTCAGTCCCACCTTCCACGTCTCCTGCATCTGCTCCGGGACTCTCGTGCCATGTTCATAGTCTGACCCACACGAGAAGCACGCATCTTGTAGTTCTTGCATTCGGTGATGTGGGCAGAGATTCTCGGACCCTAGTTCTTCACTCACAAAGTACATGCTAGGAATGTTTTCTTTAGGTGCTAAGATGCACGTGTCATGCTGACAGGTCACACCTTGGGCTCTGGAGAGAGAGAGAATATAGGAACATCATGGGTCAGGAATACCATTCTGTCTATAGATCTAGAAGCACCTGCTGGCAATGTATATTAAGCTCAGAACTGAACAGAGCCCCATTTTGCAATCTGGTCTTTGACATAGATTTAATGAGCAGGTTTTGATGAGCCTTGCCATGTTTGGAGAGTTGCGATTCTGTAGCTCTGCATGTGACCACTCTTCCTGCAAATTGAAGCATTTTGTCCTCTAGATAGCCTCCTGGAGAGGATCTGCCCTCCACCTCATCATGCCTCAGGGCTCTAACCTTTCCTAGTCTCTAGTCTCTTGATTCCTCAGTGACTCTCATAAGGGAGGATAGCCTTGTCTGTATCAAGCAATCTAAGCCCATCGGTAGCTTGGCCTGGTTGAGCTTTATTCCAATGAAGATTCTAAACAGTGAATGACAGACATATCTGTAGTGGTGTCCAGAAGAACCCAAGAACAAGGTTCCCAGAGTCTCCTCCCGGTGAAGTCTGGGACAGCACTGGTTCTCCAGAAGCAAGTTTGGGAACATGTGATGTGTCATCTGTGTTCATTAGACCTGGGACCCTGGGTGCTTGCCAGGGGCTGGTCAAGCAGACACAATTACCTAGCTGGTGTCACAGTTGGAAATTCCTGGTGGGGAGAAAGATGTTGAGAATAAAGCATGTTGGCACACACATTTGCAGCCTAAGGAACCCTTGTCTCAGTGCAGGGACACCAGCAGTGGGTCATGCTTGCAGGCAGGCCCTACTGAGGACAGTGGCCGCAGGTCATGTAAACTCTGGGCAGTGGGTCTGGACCTCTCCTGTAGCTGCTCTCTGGCCTACAGTCTGGTGACAGTGTTCATTCCAGCATCCTCAGGAAGCAGATATTTTTTCTTGGACGCCTTCTAGGTGTGCTTTTGAGATTATCTAGCTCTGCTTAGAGAATCCAGCCTGATGTTATAGTTTTGAGTTGTGTGCAGGAGATTACTTAGGTCTGCACTGAAGGACGGCACAGCCTGGCAGTGTTTGGTTGTGATGTCCCCTGGCGAGTGTGGGGTGGAGTAAGGGTTTGTTGTTGTTGTTGTTGTTGTTGTTTGATTTCACTTCCTGTAGGAGTCTATTAGCCTAGCTGGGTGCTTATACTTGATAAGGGAGAATCAAGAATCTGCTCCCTATCTTAGACTGAACTATATTAATTTATTGTAGTGGTAGTCTTCTGGTTTAACAATGAAATCTTAATTTTTTTTTTTTTTTAGTCATTCTATTTTTGAGTACTCAAATTTTGAAGTAAGGAGGGAGGCTAGGCCTGTACATATAGACAAGATTATTCTATAAAGGTGTTTTCCTCTGAGCCATATATTTATTTTCCATGGTTGGTTTGCAGTTTAAAATGAGAATAGCTTCCTAGGTGAGTATAGCAGGGTACACTGGTACACGAGCCCCACACGACACCAGACACTTAGAAACGCTGCCCAGGGCCAGGGAGATAGCTCAGTGGTAAAAGCACGAGGACCTGAGTTCAGATCTCCAGTGCCCACTAAAAGTCTGGCATGGCAGGTCATAGCTCTACTCCAGCTACAGTGGACCGGAGACAGGAGGATCCTGGGGCCTGGCTGGGTAGCCAGTCTAGCCAGAATAATGGGCCGTGTATAGACTCACTTAGAGACCTCATCTCAAAGAAAACAAACAAACACACACACACTAGGGAGAGCATGGAAGAGGAGCCTGGGTGTTGACCTCTGGCCTGACAGGCATGAACATTCCTACACACAAAAACATAATAAAATACAACAAAAAGTTTGTATGTAGCAATTCGTGGCATCATGACTGCTAACCTGTACTTTTCCTAGTAAAAGGAAGGAAAGGAGGGAGGGAGGGAGAGGAAAGGCTTCCAGCAGAGCGCTAGCCTCATGTCCTTCCATAGCCCTAGATTATTTGACAAGGGCCAGTCTGTCTAGTATAGGGCATCAAGCTGTGGAGAGTGGCGCAGGCCCCTGAGGCCCCTCGTGTGCTCTTCTTTTCAGTGCAGTTTCTGGGGATTTGGTTTCTTCCTAGGGTTCCCCAAAGTATGCCCTTTGGAGGAAACTTGAGAGTACAGATAGCTCTGAGGAAGAGGTAAGGAGTCAGAGCTCTGGCCAAGCTCCGCTGCGGGTCAGAGCCCCTGCCCAGTCATCTTGACCTCCATGTTTTTCACGAGCTTGGCTTTCTTTTTCTTCTTTTTCCAAGGAGATTTATTTTTATGTGTGTAAGTGACTGTATCACCTGCATACTGTGACGGTGGGGGCCGGGAGAGGGTGCTTGTTGCCTGGCTCCTCTGCTAGGGCAGCCAGTGCTGTTAACCACAGACCCACCAATCCAATCCCTGATTTTTTTCCTCCATTGTCATCAAAATAGCTGTGTGGTTATCTTCCCTTCCCTACTTACTGAACGCATAGGTGATTTTATTTTTCTTTTTGCCATTATGCATGAGGTTGTGAAGGTCTTGGTCAAAATCTTAGATGATTCTCTTTTAGACTGGGGTGGGGGAGGTGGCTGGTCGAGGGTGAGAGAAATGTTTCTTGAGTCTTTGTCCTGCCAGTGTTCAGACGCATAATGTGCCCCTCACATCCTGTCTTCCTGCCAGACTGAGTGCCGCGGCAGGCAGTCCATGTCTCTTCCTCAGTGTCGGGAGGAAGCTGCCATTCTCTCATCCTTGTCTCATGTACAAGTGTCATCCTTTCAAATGTGTATGTTATCTAATTGAGACCACGCTGTATAAGTAAAAGCGTTCAGAAGCTCTGTGTACTCCTATTTAACAATGGTGGCTTGTTCTTTTAACAGTCTCCATGCTTTTGTATTTGGTTGATGTAGTCTGGCCGGCCTTAACTTGACCATTCTTGCTTTGGCCTCCCAGACATTTCTTAACTAATTATGTTCTTATAATTGATCATGACGTTAACAATTTGTGTGTTAATTGGTTGTCTATGTTTTTTTTATAGTTTGTTGGTCCTGGTTTTTGTCTCTGTTTATCTCAGTGTCTTTTTTTTTTTTTTTTTTTACAATTTATTTATTTATTATACATAATAAGTACACTGTTGCTGTCTTTGGACACACCAGAAGAGGGCATCAGATCCCATTACAGATGGTTGTGAGCCACCATGTGGTTGCTGGGAATTGAACTCAGGACCTCTGGAAGAGCAGTTCTCTTAAGCGCTGAGCCATCTCTCCAACCCCTCTCAGTGTCTTTTAATGGCTTGAAATATAGGTCTTTGGACAGTGTTGTAATTATCTTTGTATTTCCTACAAAAGTTTTCTAAGAGTATTGTTTGCTTAATTTATTCTCCCTTTGTCTTTAAATTGGCTGTTTTCCTTTTTTCTTTTCTCTTTTGGGGGGCATTTTAAATTGAATTTAGTGTTTCTTCATTTTTTTGAAAGCATGTGGATGTAGTAAGTTGATGTTTAGCTGTAGCAAGGCCTCCTGATTGAGACAAGACAAACCACGTGGGTTGAGACGATGCTCATGCTTCCGTCTTTACTCACTGGCACGTAGAGAGCAGCACCGTCGCCGCTGTGTTGAGTGACTTGTCCATGGCACTGAAGTTTA
This sequence comes from Apodemus agrarius, assembly GCA_964023405.1. Taxonomy (NCBI): domain Eukaryota; kingdom Metazoa; phylum Chordata; class Mammalia; order Rodentia; family Muridae; genus Apodemus; species Apodemus agrarius. The sequence goes on along the minus strand of OZ030011.1, from coordinate 99,434,996 downwards.
GTTGCCAAAATCCTTCAGGGGTCTTAGTGTCTCTAACAGCACTTTCTGTTACGGATAATAACTTTGTAAGTTAGAATGTATTAATTTGGGGGATTCTTCTAGTTGGATAATAATTTCCTTCAGACTAGTAACGTTCACTCTGCCCTGTGTAATGTTTAGTGTGTGCAGGGCAAGGTAGGTGGGACCACATGATGGGTCAGCTGTGACTGGACCTGTGTTAACATGAGAAAGAAAGAGGCACTCATTTGGGCCCAGATCTGGAGTAGAGCATGCACTTTAAATGGGGCAAGCGCCATTCTTAAGAGAAACTATAACTCACAAAGTGCTTCTTTCTGATTCTCAGGGATGTTTCGAAAGGATGAAGAACTGACTCCGTCGCAGAGGGGTTTAGCCGTGAGGTACGTGTCTTTAGATCTACGTTGGTTCTTACGGTTTCGCTGGCTCACACAAAGCAACCGTCTTCCCTCTGCACGGCTGCAGGCCTCCAAGGTGTTCCGTGCTAGGCTGGCAATCCCTCCTTGGCTCTGCCAAGTCCTGGGCCTCTGTACCGTGTGCGCCTCCTGTGAAACACAAGAGGTCCATCCACCGAGCTTTGTGTCTGAGGCTCTCAAAGGACAGATGTCATGTCTACAACTGTAGTGATCACTGTTAGTAACAGTCACTGCCACCCATGGGCAGTGACTTGATGGCAGTGGGTGGGCCAGCGTCATGACGCAGCACAAAGGTGCAGTGTATGTGTTCTTGGTTATTCTCTGAGGAACTAATGTGCTCAGCATCTTCCTTTGTTCTCCTTCCTGAAGAGTTGTCTCAAGAGTGGCCTGGTGTCCTGACCAAGTCTATGTCAACCTAACCCAGTTAAAGATGAAATCTTTCTTTTACCTTTGAAGTGGAAGAGTCCTTTGGAGTGATTGCTTCTGAATTAAGGAATACGTGCCTGTTGGAAGAATGAAATGTCCACAGTGGTGGACATGCGTGTCGCTAGTCATCCTTTGGACCTCTGGGACACTTCTGCCATCTTCTCCGGGGTTCCCTGTTTCTCTATGGTCAGTCTCCATACAGCAGCACATAGCCATTGCAGACACATCCTGATAAGCAGTCTGACTGGTTCTTACCTTTCCCTGGACTCGGACTACCGCAGACGCCATCACTTACAGGCATCTACTCTGATTCTTCTTTCCCTGTCAGGCAACCACAGGGTAAATGGCCAGTCACCCCAGCCCCACCTGCCAGGATGGCGGGAAGAGTGCAGATACTTATTCTCTGCCTGTATTCATTTTGAATTTCTTACTGTTTTAAAAAAACTGTGGCACTTGGGGCTAGAGAAATGGCTCAGCGGTGGCTGCTCTTGGTGAGGACCAGGTCGGTCCCCAGCACCCACACGACACAAACTATAACTCCAGTTCCAGGGGATCTGACACCCTCTTCTGCCTTATTCAGGCATCAGGTGCACACACATGCATGTGGGTAAAACACTCATTCGTATGGACAACAAAGCAACTACATTTCCCTAATTCTCTCTCTGAAACTATTTTATATTCTCCTTTCTCCAGAATCCTAGCACTCTCTGGCTCAGACTCATAATGGAAAGCTAGATCTCTTTTCCTTCAGTGGTGGATAGTTGTTCACGAAGACATCCTCCCCTCTGCCGTCCACGCAGTGCATGGCTACTGTGTGTAACCTCTGGGTTGACCTCATCCCGACTCTGAGAACAGCCCAGGTGAACTGTTATAGACCAGGAAATGACTCACTGTAGCAGGCAAATAAGACGCTGACAAAGGCTGCCCAAGGTGTCTGCTGGGACTCACTGCCAACGGCAGCTGGGCCCTGGGTTCCTGGCTATCTCTCAGTCTATAATCACAAACCCTCCAAGCTCTCCGAAGCTGTAACAGAATACTCCTTTTCTACCTCTGAGTTTGAACTACCCGTAGGGAATAGGGCTTTACTCTCACCTCTGACCTTAATCAGGTTCATTTTTTTTCTTCTCTTCGGTAAGGTCATCCTCAGCTTCTCAGGGAGGAGGATTGTATTGTCACAAGTCCCCTTGTGCCACCACACTCCCGTCACTCTCTGTGCTCAGATGTCTGCTTCCTTCTTCCTTGTTCCCCTGAGTCTTCAGCCTTGTTGGCATGGTGACCAACCACAGTGGCGTCCCTGGTCCAGCTGACCACTCCTCACTGGATTCCTGGACACCATACTCTCTTGCTTTTCCTCTTCTCTGTCTCCCTGCTTAACCCTCTGTACCTCCCATGTGGCTGACTGTTGCTGTACCCCAGAACTTAAGCCTCAACTTCTCAGCATTCCCCAGGGGCTTGAAGCCCACCAGCCACACACCCTGCTGAGCCCTCTCCCTCATCTCCAGCTTCCCATCCCCAGAGGCATGTCAGGGTGCTCACTCCGATAGCAGTGGGTCCGTTCACAATGGAGCCTCTGATTCCTCTCTGTTCCCTGCCACTGCCTTTTGTTTGCTAGCAGCATGATTTAGTATGGGGTACGAGCAGAAAATAGCAGACTTCGTTTTCTTACTGCACTAGCAAGTCCAGCAAGCTTTCCGTCCTCTCCAGAAAGCTGCCTCTCAGCATACCACCGTCATCCTGGTCCGCTCCTAGGTCTAGGGGACTGCTTTCCAGAATGCACTTGGTTTTCTCCTGTCCTCTATAGCAGATTTCTACACTGGGTCCAGCAATCCTCTGTGTACATGTGTTTTGTGTACGTGAATGCACTTGTGCAAGCCAGAGCAGAACTCTAGAAAAAGTTAGTAGCAAAAAGATCACACTCAGATCCTGGCTGGTCCCTGAGAGAAAGTGGGAAAAGGAAAAGATGAACTCAGAATGCTACACAGAGCGGAGTGAACCTTAGAGTGGCCAGAGATGGAAGTTCTGGGGAGGGGAAATATAACATCTAAAGGGATAACTATTTGGCCTGCCTTTCTCTTTAGTGTGGCTGAAGGTAAGCCTGCCTTCCTAGCCTGGTCCCCTGTTCAGGTGATTGAGAGCCTTGGTGTTAACTCTTTTATGGTTTTGGTAGCTTGGAATGTCGGGTCTCTTCCTAGGCCAGAGATTCCATCCTCATGACCAGAAGGAACCAGTTTTCCTTTTTTGGGCCTTTGCTCTTACAGTGTCATTGCTTCTTCTAAAGAGCTAACCTTAAAAATCACTTGGGAGATGGTCTAAAGTTGGGGAGTTGATCTAATGCATTTCCCTATCGAAGTCAGGAGCTTCAGAATGTTGGCCAGAGGGGTCATTTATTATCTGGCCTGGTATTCTAGTCCCCATTACTGTGTACTGCCCTCGTCAAGGCTACTGACTGTCTAGTTCTGAGAGGTGAGGAGCCAGGGCTTCCTTCTACCATTCCTGGCCAGAGACACAAGGATATTATTGTTTTGTTTGCTTTGGAGTCCTGCCCTGAGCTGCCTGTCCAGTTTCTAGCTTCTGTTCTCACTGCACATGGGTGTCACATGTGCTCACACCCAGCTCTGTATATGAGTACAGGAGACTTGAACTTAATACACACAAGTACACTGATTCAGTGAGCCGTCTCCCCATCTCCAGAGGCTCTCTGAATAGGCTGTGGATTGTTTTAGTCTTGTTTTTGTTTTTATTTGTACTCCCCTGATGATTAAGAACCCCCAATGCTTTCCTGTGTAACGTAAGTTTCTAAGTTCTGAACACAGCATCCCCCTCAGAATGGAGTCCAGGGCTCCACGCTCTTGCCTCAGTTTACATGCTCCTTGTCTCCTTTTGGGGTGGGAGAACAAGGTTCCTTTTGTAGGTCAGGCTGACTTCAAACATCCCATCCCCCATCCCTCCCAAAGACAAGGAGGTAGGCATGTGCTGCCACACCCAGGGTCTCCTCTTTAACTATAGTGACTACCCATGTAAAACCCCACCCTCTAGCCCTCTGCTAGGCCCTGCTCACTTCATAATGTGTGTACTGTTGGGTTTCACTCGTCCTCTCCTTCCCCAAGTGTAAGGTCCTAATCTTGAGAGCTCTGTCTGTTTATCAGTGTGTTCCCATCTCTGAAATGGCCAGTGATTTTTGTCCCAGGAGACATTTGAGCATGTCTGGAGGCATTTCTGGTAGAGGGAGCCCGGAAGGGCTGACATCTAGTAGGTGAAGGGCAAACCCCTTCTTGTGCAGGACAGTGCTCCCTCAGGGAGGGAGGCTAAGAATGCCTGACTGATGTAAGGCAGCACACAGTTGGTGCTGGGACAGACCAGCAAGGGTTTGGTGTGACAAGTGATGTAGTGGACATAGTTACAGTGGGTGGGTCCAGCACATCACGTGATTCCTTTGACAGTTGAGCCCAAACTTTCTTCAGTGAATTTTGTGGCTGAGAAGACTCTTCTCCCGTGGGAACTATGGCGCCTGCCTGTGGTCCCAGCACTTAGGAGCTGGAAGCACAGGGATCAGGTCAATGTCACGTTCAGCCACGCAGCTGAGGTTGAGGAGCACCTGGGCAACTCTTGACCCTGACCCAATACAAAAACAGGAGATGAGACAGAGACAGAAAACGGAAGTTAGCTACAGGCTAGCCCTGGCTACATAATGAGGCCCTGGCTTGAAACTTTAAAAAGAAAAAAGAAGGCAGCCAGGCATGGTGGTTTATATCTGTGATCCCAATCCCTAGGAGGCTGAAGTAAAAGGACTGTTAGGAGTTCAAGGCCAACCTGAACCACAGAGTGAGCCACTGATATGGAGCAAGACTGTCTCAAGACTGTCTTTTTTGCCTACTCTGACTCCTGCATGGTTATGGTATACATTCATTCAGTTCATTAATTCAAACCCTCCATAGTTACTTGTAAAGATAGTTATGAAAACCCTCTATAAAGACACACAAGGGGCAGGAGAGATGGCTCAGCACTTAAGGAGCACTGACTGTTCTTCCAGAGGTCCTGAGTTCAATTCCCAGCAACCACATGGTGGCTCTCAACCATCTGTAATGGGATTCAGTGTCCTCTTCTGGTGTGTCTGAAGACAGCTACAGTGTACTCATATAAATAAAAATAAATTAATTTTTAAAAAGGCGCACATGTAAACAATTAAATAATTTCTGAAACCATATTAAAACAAAACACAAATAGCACTACTAACCCACCACAAAAATATAAATAAATAAATAAATAAATAAATAAATAAAACTGACTGAGAAAAAGAATAGATGGAGTTTCCAATCAGAATGAGAAGTGCTTATTGATCTGTATGTCCTGTATAAATAACAACAATCTGGTTTATGGAGTACTTGCTTCACGGCTTTGTCCACAGAATGTTTTCCATAGAGACTGACGGTCTGAGAGGAACGATGGCCTCCAGCTTCCCCGGGGCCTGCTTACTGTGTCCAGGGGCAGCTGCTCTTTGGTCTTCAGTCGATGAACTGGACTGCCCACTGAACTGTGCACACTGTGAGCCATTTAGACAGGCCTTGAGGGCAAAGGAATCACAACTGTTTTGAGACATCCTTTTCCCCTGTTTCTCTTGGTTCCCATAACTAATCCATCAACTGACACTCCCCCCAACCCTCGCCCCCAGGTGGCACTGTCAGAGGCCACACGACGTGCTGTTCCCAACACCTCCAAGGCCTTGTCATCTGCTCTAGTCTGCCTGGTCTTTGTGTCTCCACTGTGCCCACACACAGGGCCAGAGTGGTGCTTTTGAAACATGGCTGTTAAGACCTGACTAGTTTTCCATATCCTTCAGCATGTCATGGTTTCTTCTGTGCCTTGGAAGGCAGGCCCCATGTGATCTTACCTCAGTTAGCAGGCTTTTCTCCTGTCCTGTCTTCCGTGCCTTGTCAAGTCGGCTGTCACTGTGTGAGTTCCACCAGTGCCCTCATCACTCCCCAACGCCTGGCTTTGTACAGCTCTCACTTTTGGGTAGTAAGCGTCACCAAGAGGCTTCTCTGACTTCATGCAACAGGAGACCCTTTCCCTGTGGCCTTTAGCATCTCTGAAGATTACATATAAATGCACGCATATTTTATATATAGTTAATTTTAGTCTGATACACACACACACACACACACACACACACACACTCTGGTCTATAAGCTCCATACATGCAGGATCCCATCTGCTGACTGCTCTGTCTGCTGACCTGGGGACCTGTTGTCCACAGGATTGGCACGCAGCGTGCATTTGTCGGTTGAGCAGGCACATGTGCTATGAGAGATGATTCCTTAAAGCCACACCATGGTCCTCTTAGGTTTCTTTCATTATGAGGAATCTAATGGAAAACTCTCTGTAGTTGCCTATAAATATCTTTTTGAAAACGCCCTACTATCTTTTTTATCGCGATAAGATATCTCAACAAAAAAGCAAGTTAGGGGAGAGAGAGGATTTATTTTGCTTATAATTCCAGATTGTAGTTTGTCTCGGGATTTCTATCGCAATAACGAAACACCAAGACCAAAGCAACTTGCTCCATCACTGAGGAAATCTAGACAGGAACACAAGGCCAGAATCTGGAGGCAGGAGCTGATGTGGAGGCCCTGGAGGAGGATTACTTACCTCCTTGTTTCTCCTGGTTTGCTCAGCCTGCTTATCTACCCCAGGACCACCTGCCCAGAGATAGCACTGACCACGATGGGCTGGGTCCCGCCCCCCCCCATATCAATCACTAACTAAGAAAACATCCCACTGGATTGCCTACAGATCAGTTTTATGGAAGAATGTCTTCAACTGTGGTTCCCTCTTGTCAGATAACTCTAGCTTGTGTCACGTGGACAAAAGAAAAACCAACCAGGACACTGGTCATCACGGTAGCTCTGAGCAGCAGGAGCTCAGAGCAGCCAGTCCTAAACAGCATTCCACAATAAACAGACATAAGTAAACGCAGAGCCCCTTTCTCTCAGCTAGCTTCCTTCCTTCCTTCGACCCTCCCTTGGGAGCCCTGCGCCCTGCGGCGGGCTGCATCTTCCCACACTAACAACCCAGTTGGCCCCTCACAGGCCAACCTCATCCACAAAATTCTTCGTGAAGACTCTCTTCCCAGGTGAGTTTGTGACAAGTTGAAATTACGGAGCCAGCCCACCAGTCCAAAAATTACTGTTGGGATTTCATTGCTCCAGCCTCCTAATCCTTACTTGGATACAAATGAACAACACTAAGGCGTCTTTCATTTCGGACATGGCAAATGTGGTGAGCACATGGCTGACGGTTCTGTGGATCACCCTGAAAGCTCCCGCCACGGCTCACAAGTGTGTCTCCCCCCTGCAGGCGCATGCCCAGTCTCCTGGAGTACGTGAGTTACACCTGTAACTTCATGGGCATCCTGGCAGGCCCGCTCTGCTCCTACAAAGACTACATCGCTTTCATCGAAGGCAGAGCCTCCCACACGGCACAGTCAAGTGAGAATGGAAAAGAAGAACAGCACGGAAAAGCAGATCCGTCTCCGAATGTAAGGGCATGGGACTCAACTGGAGCCCTGCGCGTCACAGCGTCTGCTTGTCTGTCTGTCTGTCTTTCTGAAAGTCTAATGTTGTCACTTGTTTTAATTTCCCCACTGGTTTCTTCCTTCCTTCCTTCCTTCCTTCCTTCCTTCCTTCCTTCCTTCCTTCCTGTGTTTGTATGTGTATGTGTGCACATGCACATGCATGCATGCATGTTGTGTAGTTAGGGATTACCCCAGAGTCTTGCCAGGGTCATGTGATAATGTAGTAAAGCAAATAATTCTACCACCGAGCTGCATCTCTGTCTTCCATGCCTATTTTATTTTTAATGTGTGTCTGAGTGTGTACCATGTATCGATGGTACACATATAGATGGTACACAGGGGTCAGAAGAAGGTCTAGGATCCCCTGGAGCTGAAGTTACAGGCAGTTGTGAACTGTCTAGTTGTGGGTTCTGGGAGCCGGACTCCTGTTCTCCGGAGCCACAGAACTAGGCTGCTGAGTGCCTCTCCAGCCCTCTCGTCCCGTTGAGGCAGATCTTACTAACTCAGGAAGCTGCTGCTGAGAGTGGCCTCACGCTGAAGCCTGGCCCTGAACTTGTGAATTCTCTGCCTCGTCCTCCTCAAGTGGCCAGATGAAATGTCTGCAGCCCTGCAGCCCTTGCCCGGCTGCCCTCTAGTTCTTCCTAAGTATCTCTCAGGACAGACAAATCTTCATGCTGCACCTGGTAGCCACATCATGACTACAGAGCACGTGTAAGTTCCTTAGAAACTGTGAGGAGCAGGAGGGACGGCTCCTTTCTAAAGCACCAAGCTGCTCTTTCAGAGGAACTGGGTTCTCTGAGCCAGCACCAACATGGGGCTCACGATAGTTCACAACTCCATTTCAGGGACTCTGGTGCCCTCTTCTGACCACTGTGAGTGCCAGACACATAGTGCACATGCAAATATATGTGTAAATAATATAAAATAAATAGATGTAATTTTTTTTTAAAGAAAGGAAACAATTCCTCAGTGAAAAAAATGCTGTCGAGCATGGGTCTTACATGGCGGGCCCCTCATGGACTGTGCCTTCTGACCAAGCCCACTGGAAACCCTGGGTTCTCCTTTTCTGGATTCTGCATTCTCGTCCTTGTTAGCGCCAGTCAGCATCTCGCTCTGGGCTTGGGGAGATGGCTTCGTGGCTAAAGCACTTGCACAAATATAAGGACTGTAGTTTGGATCCCCAGAACCCATGTAATGGCGAGATCACAACCAGCCTGTAATCCCATCCCTGAAAGGCGGACCTGGGGGCTCCCCAGAGCAAGCCGGCCACCATGATTAGCCATGTCGCCATATTGGGGAGCCCTGCATTTGACTGAGACGCCCTGCATTTGACTGAGACACCCTGCCTTGGTGACTGAGGTTAGTGAGGTCGGAAGTATTTCTGTGCAGGACTGGGAGGATCTGAAAGGTCCCGGGCGAGGCGGCTCCTGACTTTTGATCAGGAGAGCTAGGGTTTGTTGCTGCATTCAGGATATGCCTGGTGTGTAAAAAGCACACCCGGTCCTGTGAGGTGTGTGACTCTTCTTGCCCACCCGTTCCAGGCAGCAGTTACGGAGAAGCTCCTGGTCTGCGGACTCTCGTTACTGTTTCACCTGACCATCTCCAACATGCTCCCTGTGGAGTACAACATCGACGAGAATTTCCAAGCCACCGCATCGTGGCCGACCAAGGCCACCTATCTGTATGTCTCTCTCATGGCTGCCAGACCTAAGTACTATTTTGCATGGACCTTAGGTAAGTAGCATGTAGACTTGTTTACATCCTGAAGTATCCTGGGGGGCAGTGTATGTGTGTGTGTGTGTGTGTGTGTGTGTGAGAGAGAGAGAGAGAGAGAGAGAGAGAGAGAGAGAGACAGACAGACAGACAGACAGACAGACAGACTGGGACTGCAACTGCTGGCCTCAAACTCCCCAGTGTCAGCAGCAGCCCACCTGTGTCAGCCTTTCTAGTAGCTGAACATGCAGGCATACCACTGTGTCCAGCTCACGACTGCCCTCTTGAGGATATAAAGTCAAAGACTGAGTACAAGAATCAGTTATTTTGCAAAAGAAATAACACCCCTCCTCCCCACACACAAAGTTCCCGTTCAAGACCCATTTTATTATAAGATAAAAATCAACGTTAGTTGAGATGATATCGAGTACTTATCTTATCGTGTTGCACGTTAGATTCCATGCCGGCTAGAATGAATGCTAACATGTCCGGGGGCGCCCTGTCTTCAGGGCACCTATAATTTAGTATGACTTCATTACACTTACCATGGTGACACCATTAGATGCAGCTTACTGTGCCCAGAACTTCACCAGTAACGTATACACAGTCACAGCAGCTCACAGGAGGGTCTGTGAGTCCCGCCAGGTGACCAGGTATTAGAGAGGTTCCGACTCCCGCGGTGTGGGAGCGCCTGGCCTGTGGCTGACGCGGGGAACAGAGCAGGAAAGTTGGGCTTGGGAAGGAGAGACGAGCCGCTCTCAAGCCCTCCCCTGTGCGGCCTCACAGCCTGGGGAGGCTTCAGCCGGGCTGAGAGAGGTGACCATGCCGGGCTTCACCTGAGTGGCTTCTGGCACTTCTGCTTGTTATCACCACACGCGTCTTCCTGAATGCCCCACCAACTCGTGGTGCTCCTGCCCGCCTTGTGAAGGGTGCGCTGACGTGACGTGCAGCGTGTGCCGACGTGATGTAGAGCGTGCGCTGACGTGACGTAGAGGGCGTGCTCACATGACGTGGAGGGTGCGCTGACGTGACGTGAGGGAGCGCTGACGTGACGTGGAGGGTGTGCTGACGTGACGTGGAGGGTGCGCTGAAGTGACGTGGAGGGTGAGCTGACGTGACGTGAGGGTGAGCTGAAGTGACGTGGAGGGTGCGCTCACGTGACGTGAGGGTGAGCTGACGTGATGTGGAGGGTGCGCTGACGTGATGTGGAGTGTACAACTGTCGTGGCGTGGAGCCCCTTTTGTCTGTCTCTTGCCCTACTCACTACATCGTAAGTCTCTTTATTCTGAAGATTGTGTGATGCACATGAACATTTGAACACCACAAAGAGCGCATCACAGAAAGGCTGAGCGGTTGGTACTTGGCATTTCACTACTGCCTTTGTTTATTACTGTGAAAGGGTTTGGAACTCGAGTCCCTATTTTCAGTCTTTCATACAGAAATGTGTCCGTAAAAGTGGCTTTAACCCGGCAATTTAATGGTAATTAAAAGATAATGTTAGCTTGTGAGAATGTGTTCGTTGTGAGACAGGATCTCCTGTGTATCCTGGGTTGATCTCACTCTCCAGGGCCTTACGCGGTCTCTGGGGTGCTAGCCATGGGGTGCACTGTCATGCCTGGCCTTGTGTGGGGATAAACTAATATTGCCTTAATACTGCTTTTTCTTCTGCTCAAATTTAAACATTTTTAATAAATGAAATTTCTTAAATGCTGGCTTTAAACAGGGGCTCTGAGATTCCAAACCAACTTTGTCTGTTTAGGTTTTTTGTTTTGTTTTTAATAGTCGGTGTTGATATTGGTGAAATAATTCACTGGCTACAGGCACTTGTTACCTGCGTGACAACCTATGTTCAAACACACACACACACACACACACACACACAAATGAATAAATAAATAAATATAATAAATAAATTTGAACCATTGGATCTGTTAAACCACCAGCTACAGGAATATGGGCGTTCTGTCTCCGTTTGGATTTGCTTGGAGGCTGTTGATGACCCTGTGTGGTGGGAGAGGGTTTTTTCTATATTATTAGATTTTATCTTTAATCCTGTTAAACCTACAGGATTAAAATTACCAGTCGACTCACCATAAAGGCTGGCTCGTATGTATAACTTGACAGGAAAGTAAATCTTGCTTGTGCACTCCCCCCCCCCATTGTAATTTTTTGTTTAATCGAATCAATAATCAGGAACCAACCACTTAAGGGTAGGATTGGAGTCTATGAAGGTGTTTTGCTGCATTTTGATGGGTCTTAGCTCGTTTGGCCAAGGCATAAATGGTGTGAACTAGAAACACTTTTTGTTAGTTGCAAAGGATACACTTGAGGCAGGAACTTCCGGGTTTGTAAACAATGATGCTGATCGACTCCATTGGGAAAGGGTTGGAAAGCGAGTTCTGTGGGCCAGAGAGGGTTCTGGTCAGCAGTCAGGCAGGAGACCCCACTTGTCTTAATACTGCTCCAGGTCCTTACTCGGTCTCTGGGGTGCTAGCCATGGGGTACACTGTCATGCCTGGTAATATTAGTTTATCCCCACACAAGGCCAGGCTTGCCTGGAAGGTTCAAGAGCTCAGTCTAATACTGCTAAATAAAGAAAGAATCTGCTTCCATTGCTTAAGAGTAAGGCCGTGTAGACATCTTCTGGGAAAGTCGAGTAGATTGGGGGGCTGGAGAGATGGCTCAGCAGTTCAGAGCATTTGTTTCTCTTGCAGAAGGTCCAGGCTCAGTTCCCAGCACCAGCATGGTGGTTCACAAACACCAGTTTCAGGGGATCTAATAGGCTCTTCTGGCCTCCAAGAGTACTGGACATGTACATGGTACATATAATATGTATGCATGTAAAACACAGACACATAAAAATAAAATTAATCTTTAGAAAACAAAGCAAACCGTATGTATGTGTATGTGTATTCATATTACATGCATCGTAATAACATTTAATACTTTACTCTGTGACAGCTGATGCCATTAACAATGCTGCAGGCTTCGGCTTCAGAGGATACGACAAGAATGGAGTGGCTCGCTGGGACTTAATTTCCAATTTGAGAATTCAGCAAATAGAGGTTAGTCCGTGATTAAGACCGTAGTCATGTGACAGCGTCTATCCCAGTGTGCTTTCATGGGTTGTGGTGTGCTAACCGGTGCTGACCACAGTAGGCTGCAAACGCTATTTTACTAGAGTGAAGAGCGTGTTTGCTCTTAAGGAGGTCAGAGTCCATAGGGTGGGGTGAAGCCTGTGGTCAGCCTAGGATCCTGGGAGCTCACTTCCCGCAAGCACGCAGCAGAGAGGGCGCTAGAGATGATGTGAGCCTTTCAGCCATTGAACCTACATGTGGTGACAAGCCCTCTCCAACAAGGCGCACCTCCCAAAACTCACGGACAGCGCTGTCAGCTGGGAGCCCGCGTGTTCACGTGCATGAGACGGTGGGGGACGTTTCTCACACACGTGGACTGATGTTTATTTTTATACAGCGGCTTAAAGCTCAGCTGGCTTCGTGGCAGGTCAGGGTGCTGAGGACGACAGACTGTGTTCAGCATTAAACAGGATGCTCACAGTACTGGCTTCAGGGCTCGAGGAGGAGGTGGAAAGAAAAGTCAAATGATAGGGAGGAGGGCCGTGAACTAACCCCCCGACTTTCGTCCCCTGTTTCCTGGTGGCGGGACACTCCCCGAGGATGCAGTGAGTGAGGCTGGTGACTTGTGGGCCGCAGGAAGCTTTAGGAAGTGCTGGAGAGTAGGTTCTGACCTGGAAGGTGCGGGCATGTGTGTGGTGCTTGTACATCTGTGGTCCATCTAAGCATGAGCTACACGGGAGGGGACCCCTGGAGCGGGAGGTGACCAGGTAGGCCATGGAGGAAGAACGTCCTGTGGGGGCAGTTCACTAGATGACATCGAAGATGATGGGAATGAGGCTAAAGAAGCCAAGCACAGCCTCAGAAATTCCCAGCATCCACGGGGCAGCTCACCTTTCCAGAACTCATGTAACCTTTTGGATCTGGCGCCCTCTTCTGGCTTCTAGAGGCACTGCATGCACTTGTTGCACAGGCACCTGTGGCCTGAGGAGACTTCTGTTTAATTTTCTCCGCTCGAAAGCACCTGTAACCTTTGGGGATCCGAACTCTTCTGGGTCCTCTGTAAGCACCTGTACACACACGTACACACACACACACACACACACACACACACAAATAAAATAAAATAAAGATTAAAATACTGACTAGAAGAAGTTTAAAGATGGAGAGACTCACTCTGTGAGGCTCCTGTGCACGTAGGAGAGAGAGACAAGGAGGAGAGGAGGCCACAGTAGGCCTACAGGCCTGCATGATGGCACTCCTGAGGCAGACGGAAGCAGCTGTGGTGTGAGGCGTGAGGTCTAAAGGTGAGGATGTGGTGTATGGTAGGCGGGCTGTGCCTGTAGTTGGAGGCCAGGTCACCTCGGAGGGACTTGGGAGAACTCTGAAGTATTTATAATGCTGCTGATTATTTCTTTGTGACATTCCTCCCTCCAATGTTGCATTGTAATAACTGTTTTCAAAATAGGGACAGTTGGCATTGGGTAGCTTGAGAGCCTAGTCACAGCTGACAGCCATGTATGTGAGGGCTGGGCTGTCCAGTCATCACTTGGATGACCAGTAGGATGGTGGGCATCCTGCCAGTCATAGAGTGGGGTTTGGATAGGTAGATGAGTAGGAAGGGAAACTAAGGCAGGAGCACCAGAGTTCTTGATGTGATAAATAGGCTGTGGAGTCTAAAATGCCAGAAGGGAGCTGGGGACATGGGTGCTCACAAAGATGGGCCATGCACTTGGGTGGGGGTGGGGGCTTGGTTTGATCCCACCATCACCACACCTGGGTACGAGAGAAGACAATCACCCTGGAAGACAGAAGGCAAGTTGTAGCCTAGAGATAGACACACACACCCAGCAAGTGCTAGGTTTGACAAGAGGCTTCCCCCAAGCAGCTATGCTCAGAGGTTTACGGCCGTTGCTTACTGGAGGCAGTGTGGAGCTAGGGGCTCTTTAAGATCCAGAGTAGTGGAGCTGGGCTGGGTGGACATCCCTCACCTAGAAGGATGCAGAGTGTGGGAAAGGAGGGTGAGGGGCTGCCCCGCCCAGGTGGGCGCACATAGCAGAACACTCTGATTGTTCTGGGCTCTGTGAGGACCCCTGCATGTGTTCACCTGGGGGATCACAGCACTGCTCTGCTGCCTTCTGGTGTTCCTGGAGATATAGAAACTTTCGAGGATGATGTTACTGTATTAGAAGAACAGTGTTCAGTAAGGAGCCGATGCTATGCCATCGTGACCAAATGGTTTTTAGTTTAAATTTCTTAGCATACTAAAGCATTATTATGTAGACGTAAAGCTTCATTATTTTGTTGGCTAAAGGAAAATGGTCTCTTTGTTTTTCAGATGTCAACAAGTTTTAAGATGTTTCTCGATAATTGGAATATCCAGACAGCTCTTTGGCTCAAAAGGTATGTTCCTTTGAGAGTCACCCTTCGGCATTAGTGCTTTGGCATTAAGGACTTGGCCCCGAGCTTGCCAACGTAACATTCTTCATTCGTTGTTGGTGTGTCGAATGACATGTGGTCTTAGTTTTTATCCAGGGCCTGCCATTAGCACCCACCAAAGCAAGGCACTGTTCATCAACTCAGAATTTCTTGGAGTTGAGTCACAAGCATCTCTATGTTGATCACCTCAGCTTGACTCAGGCTCTTCTGATGTCTGGGCCTAGCCAGGGTCCTCTATAGCTCTTTTTATGTGTTGGCCATGGAACACACACACACACACACACACACACACACACACACACACGAAGGACCAAAAGACTTAGTCTCTCTCAGTAGTCAGGGCTCACAGTATCCTTAAAATCACCCTGGCAGGCTGCAGATGGTGCAGCAGTTAAGAGCATTTGCTGCTGGTGCTGAGGACCTGAGTTCAGCCCTCAGCATCCTCAAGATGGCTCACACTAATCTGTAACTCCATTTCCAGAGGATCGGATGCCCTAACACTTCTAACAGAATATGTATGCATGCATGCAGGCAAGACGTTCATACACGGAAAATAAAAGAATCTGAAAGACAACAGCAGACATCTTATAGCTGACCCCCTGGAGTGTAGAATCTGAAAGCACAAGAGCAGCCAGGGCCTAGAGAACTCAAGTGAGATGTGTCTCAGGATGTGTGAGGTGGGCGTGGTGGAATGGCACACAGGACGGGGGCCTCAGCCTGAGATAAAGGGCTGGGGATAGGAATCACATGATCACAGTGGCAGTTGAGTGCGCCCTGACACACAGCATGTGCTGCTGTTGCCTCCCAGCCCGCCTTCCCAGTGGTTCTGTCGTCGCTCATATCGAACCCTAGCTCCTGTGTTAGGAAAAGCAGATGTGGTTTTACAGACTCCCCCAAACTGGCCAGTGATCATTTTATACTTACATAGACCAGGGGAAAGAGAGGAGCCAAGCTTAGGCTTGCAATGACTGAGCCGGTGCCCAGGAGAAAGGGCGTTTGTTTTCATGTGCCCTGTGGGCCCAGAGAGCATCCCGTGGGCTTTGTGAACGTAGGTCCCCTCACTCCTCTTTGCTCTGTGTTTTCTATGGTTTCTAGGGTGTGTTATGAACGAGCAACCTTCAGTCCGACAATCCAGACATTCTTCCTGTCTGCCATCTGGCATGGGGTCTACCCAGGATACTATCTGACGTTTCTAACAGGAGTGTTAATGACATTAGCAGCTCGGGCTGTAAGTATCAACGTTTTTGTTTTATAATTCAGCGAGTGACTCTCTGTTTCTTTGACTGTGATCAGTTAGTCCCCATGCTAACTGTATACCAGGAGAAACCATACCTCTGGCATGCGTGGCTTAAAACATGTTATACCTTTATGGCACATTGAATGAGAGTTAACAAAGGAGAGTAGAACAGACAGGCCTTTTCTAAATCATTTGTTTCCTGTGAGTTGTAACCCTCGCGGCTCTCTCAGTTCAGAGTAGAGTATGACCGATCCTTGAGGGGGGCTGGGCCGCTCCCAGTGGGAGACACTGGATTGTGGGTGTGGTACTGCTCACCCACAATGTTTGCTGGTGGGACCTTGGAACAGTTTGGGGAAACATTTGACATCGCTTCATAACATGGAAGAGGAAGGGGGGATAAGTCGGCATGAGTGTCTGAAAGTCCACCTGAGGGAAGTAATCTGTCCAAGTGTGTGTTTTAACAAGCTTAGTAGAGTGCCTAACGGGTAAAATAGCTTCCTCTAACAAACCGGCAGATACTCATTTTGATGTGCTGTGGGAGTATATGAGGGAAATAGCAAGAAATAGTAAGACAGGCAGTGCTTTCTGGTAGTCGGCAGTCTGGCTGGGGGCATAAGCATGGATAAGGGTGTTCTGTGTGTGCACCTATATTACATCACAGGCATAGACAGGAGAATCCATGGACTTTATAGATAACAGGTCTCAGGAGAGTTTAAAAATCAAAGTTCTCTTGGTTGGGTTGGTTAGAGACAGATTTTGTTTATAGGCTTTGAAAGATAGAAGGTATTTCAATGCCAACTGGAATGTAATGGGGGCAAGATTCTCTCTTAGGCGTGGCCATAACATTAGGAAAGTTCAATGTATTTGGGAAGTGCCAGGGAGATGTAGTTAAAGCAGAGAGTTCCTGTATGTGTGAATAACAGAAAGTTCTGGATAGGAAAAAAGGAGACAGGCAGTGGGAGGAGCCTGAACTTCAGCCCAAAAGCCCAGTCCGGTCTCTCCGTTGCATCAGGGAGTCAGGGAGTCAGGACTTCTGTTTTCTCGGAGTACTGAAGACTGTACAGAGGGCTTGCAGTGCTAGGTAAGCACTCTAGCACCGAGTTACACCCCCCGCCAGCTAGGACTGGTAAACATGGTGGGATGGTGCCCAGACATGCTGGGGGAAATGGCTTGTTGGTATTAGATAGAGGGCACTAGAGAGGGCTGGGCAAGAGGTCCTAGGTGCCAGGATCCGTTCTAGCCTCTGAGAATCGTAACCTTTCACTACCACAGTTCTGAGGAGCCCACATGGCGTCTTTGTAACCAAGGCCGTGCCTCACCCGTGGAAATGTTAACACACACCAGACATAAAAGCAGAAAGAAAAATGAGGCATATGGTAGAAATGGAAATCTTGTTTGATTAATGTTTGCATTTCAAAACTGCAACATTTGGCTATTTTGTACTGTTTTGTAAAAAGCTGGGGACATAGCCGAGTACACTTACCTAGAATGCACAAGTCTCCAACCCTGCGACAGACAGACAGACAGGCCTTTTTGGAAGGACCTTCCCAGTTCCGTCAGTAAGTGGCGTGTGGTCCCCGTGTCCATGTACACTGGCGGATGAGAACTGAGTTCACAGGCTCTTCTGGTCTCCCACACACGGAGGCTGGGCAAGAGCACTGCCGCCTCAGCCCATGAGAGGAGAAGTTGGGCAGTGAAGGCGCGGACAGCCTCTAATTTACCCAGCGCTATTTAAGAAACCTCTGTCAGTGTCTGTTGCTAACTCTCTTGGGAAACTTTATTTTAAACAACTTCAAATGCACAGCAGAGCTGCAGACAGGCCCTGAGGGCCTCGGTACAGTCCACATGTGCTCGCTCCCTCCCCCAACAGTATGCACATTGCCTCTGTCGGAAACTGAGGCAGCAGGGTCAAAGTGTTACTCTGTGGGCTCCAAGTTGCTGTCGCCAGTATAGTTTATATATAATGTCAGTCTAAAGATGGAGCAATTTCCCGTGTCTTTATTTCCTTTCAGGTGAGAAATAACTTCAGGCACTATTTCGTGGAACCCCCTCCACTTAAGTTATTTTATGATATTATAACATGGGCGGCAACACAAATAACAATAAGTTACACAGTTGTTCCATTTGTGCTTCTCTCCATAAAACCGTCCTTCACCTTTTACAGGTAAGTGTCACTCTTCACTGTCAGGATGAGTAGCTGTGATTTCAAAGGAAGGTCCTTGCTAACTGAATAGAGCAATAGTGATAGAAAGATAATAGTACTCCAGCTATACTATCAATTACTTCTTTTTTTAAGATTTTTTTTTATGTATATGAGTACACTGTAGCTGTATTGGTGGTTGTAAGCTATCATGTGGTTCTTGGGGATTTGAATTCAGGGCCTCTGCTCACTCTGGTTGGCACTGTGTGCTTTGGCCTAAAGATTTATTTATTTATTATTATAACTAAGTACACTATAACTGTCTTCAGACACACCAGAAGAAGGTGTCAGATCTCTTTATGGGTGGTTGTGAGCCACCATGTGGTTGCTGGGATTTGAACTCAGGACCTTTGGAAGAGCAGTCAGTGCTCTTAACCGCTGAGCCATCTCTCCAGCCCCTATCAATTACTTTTTTTGTTTGTTTGTTTGTTTTTTGAGACAGGGTTTCTCTGTGTAGCTCTTGCTGTCCTGGAACTCACTCTGTAGACCAGGCTGGCCTCGAACTCAGAAATCTGCCTGCCTAAACCAAGCAATTCCAAGTTCCTTCATAGAGCAGTTCACCCCATTCAGCCCAAAGGTGGAAGCATGGCTCCCTCAGTGCCCGCTCCAGCCGGGGACCTGCCCTACCTCAGGAACCTGCCCCACCTCAGGAATCTGCCCCACCTCAGGAACCTGCCCCATCTCAGGAAGTGTCCAGAACATGACTACCAAAGGAATAGGAGAATGCTTCACCAATTGCTAATTACCTTAATTTTCAATCATAGGAAAGGAAAGGATTGGACTTACTTGGCTCCTTCACATTCTTTTGCACGTGACTGGCCGCTGTGGTCCTCTGTATTTCAGAAGTTGCTGTCCTGAAGTCTGTGGTTTTCCTTATTCTTTCCTCTCCTGTCCCTGCTCCACCAGTGTTCGCTTCTCTCTGAGTGACATCGTTGAGATTAGAGACTTGATTCTGTTCAGATCTTTATTTCTATGGGATTTGGACTTAGCACAAGAGCATGTGATCAAAGAATTAGATTCAAGCCTTAGGGTTGAGCTTGGTATTCACATGGGAAAACAAATAACGGGCTAACGTGCCCGTCTTAACAAAGCTAGTCTTCCGGGTGGGTAGACTGTTGGCTGGATTGTTTGTCCTGTATTTTTTTCTTCAGCTACTTGACCTTTCAACTTTGGAATCAGGTTAAGTCCTTTCAGCCTCAGAGTTCACACAGGGGCTGATTTTCTGGTAATGTGTTGGGTGCGACCTATATTTGCGAAGTGATCATCAAACAGTGTTAGTCACCTATGTACGGCTCATGTTGGTTCAGTCTTGGTACCAGAGTGAGTGACTGTGGGTTTTAGAGGAGGACAGGCAGTGACTAGATACATCTTCATGTCCGTCCAGTGTTCTCTGGTGACCCCACCTGTAATTTTGTGGCTACATTCAGATTACTACCTCTGTTAATAAGTGCCTTTTTACTTTGTCCTGTGCAGCCTTGAGACCCTTACAAAACACTAGACTATATCTAGGCCTATAGTCTGAGCTAGTGGTGGTTGGGCTGTGCTGCAGTTACCCACACCCCAGCCTACACTGTGGAGATAATGGAAGAATAATGCGGGGGATAACCCCATCTTTAGGGCCCTGGGTGTTGGCAAGGGTGTGGCTGATAATCATCTTCCCTTTTCTTGTAGCTCCTGGTATTACTGCCTTCACGTCTGTAGTATCTTGGTATTGCTGTTGCTGCCTGTGAAAAAGTCTCAAAGAAGAAAGAGCACACAGGAAAATGTTCAGCTCTCACGGGCCAAAAAGTTTGACGAAAGGGAAAATTCTCTGGGACAGAACAGTTTTTCCACGATGAATAATGTTTGCAATCAGAACCAAGACACTGGGTCCAGACACTCGTCACTAACACAGTGACTGGGACAGCACGTGACAGCTGTCTCCCGTCTGTGAGCAGAAGCAGTCTTGACGCCTTTGCAGAGCCTCCTGTTTAAGGAAGAGAGACTAACTGGGTGGAAAGGGATGGTCTCGGATAGGGGGCTTCCTATACACTAGATTGGAAATGGAATGAAATAACCCCTCCCATGCCATGTTCCTGTGGGTCACGCCTTATTCAAAATCTTCCCGTATTTCAATAGGGCACTCTGACCTCAGCATCTGCCCTCAAGGTCATACGTGTACCCTGTTGCTGAATGTACACTGCGTATCCCAAGGCACTGAAGAGGTGGGAAAATAATCATGTCAATCTGGATGATTAACTTTTTCCAAATGGATGTCTTGCCTTAAATCTTCCGTTTCCTAAAATGTTGTTCCCAGATGGTATTTTCAAGTGTAATTTCGTGAGGAGACGATTTCAATATTCGACATGGTGTGCTACAGAGAGGATTGAGGAGTCTAAAACCAGATATTTAAGATCGTGGGTACTTTAAAAAGGCAATAAACATCTCAGTATTTGAAGGGTTTTCTTAAGGTATCTTAGAGGACTTTATGCATGGTGGAACGGTAAACAGTCAGGGCTTAATTACAGGTAGCTTATTTTTCTGGGAGCTTAAAATACCTGGTGACAGTCAGGGGGCCCTTCCAGGAGGATGTTCTTAAACATAATTAAAGGTTGGCAATGTGATATTTTAGGCTTATTTTCTTAAGAAAAAAAAATAAAAACGAGGGAAGATAAGGTAAGGAGGCCAGAACGAGGAAAGCACCGTGCGTCCTGGAGCCAGTGGCAGAGGCTTCCCCTTCTGTGTCCGAGACCAGCGTGACTGTATGGGACACCACAGCTTAATGTTGAAACACTGTGGACTTTCTGAAGAAATCTCTCGAGCATAAATTACATAGAGTTAGAGGGGTTATAAGAGTAACAGTGATAGATGATTTAAAGATTTTGAAAGAAATCTCTAGTAATTAAGGTTCTTGTGTGGTTCATCAGTTTCTTGCCCCTGTCCCTTTCATTGCCATTTGGGAAAGATTTAGGGAAAAGAAAACTTAGTTGATGAGTCTAAATGACTTTTTTTTTTTTTTTGAAAATTAATAAATTAGTTTCTATACTCTTTAACTTCATGCATTAAAATTCTTCCATTAAACTCTTGTTAAAATGGGTGTTAGATTCTGTCAAAACAAATACATGTTTTCCTCTTAGGGGGCCACTTTTGCCTTGAGTGACTGGGTTTGTCTTTAATAGCACAGCAGTGTGGCGTAGGGCTACAGCAGCTGGGTTTGAGGCCACAGAACTGAACCTGAGACTGTGGAGAGGAGGGCGGGGGCCTTTGGGCTTCACTGCCATTTTGACCAATCTTTTTTTGTGTGTGAAGTTTGTTTTGGTTTTGCCTTAAAGTTTCAAAACGAAATGCAAGTTGTCAATCTACGGTGAGTTTGGTTTTGTTGGCTTTTGTCACTAATACATTGTAAGTAAAGTTAAGGAAGAAGCAGCAATAATGGTGGGAACCTAAAGGTGTCAGAGGAAGGAGAAAGGTGCAGATGCCGCCCTGGCCTCCTTTGCAGGGCCTGGGAGCCACGCGTGGCATACTTGCTTTTCTGAAGGCAGGTTGCATCTGATGAGGAACGTCTTCCTGGCCGCCAGAGTCCTCCCCATCACTCCTCCTTGAGAAACAACTAGTCAATACCTTTTCGTAGTTTTCTTTCCCATGTGTTGAAATCATGCTAGCTGTAGAGTTTGAGGAGAAAGAAAAGTGCTCAGATGTTTCTACGATGTCATGAACTTGGTGGAGAATCCAGTCACTGTTAAAGACAGCCCTGGGCGGTTCCTGAGTGAAGCCAGAGCAGCCTTAGGAGCTGCTGCAGGCTTGATCCAGCCAGCCAGCCACTCACAAACGACCCCATTTATGTCTGCTACCCCAACACACTTCGTTTCTAAGCTTATACATGGAGTCACTGTTGCCTCTTTCCTCTTAATGGATTTATAATCGTAGTATTCTCATCCAAAGAGCAAGGCAGTTAGTTCATCACCGTCTCCTTCCCAGCACATGCATAGCATTCCAACTTGACTGATTGCCTTTTTCATTCTTCTACAGCTAGCTACTAGTTACATTCATGAGATCATTTTTTTTTTTTTTTTTTTGGATGGCTGTCTTCTAATTTGGAGACATAATCATCAGAACGCAACCTAAAATTAAATAAATCAAACTCTCATTTTCCCCCTTAAAAAAACACATTCTATAAAATGAATGTCTGGTTGGGATACTGTAAAGATTATTTGTTTCTACTTAGAAGGATTTAACACTAATGTTTGCACTACTGTTGATTCTGAAGGAGGTCACTGTACTATGTGGTTACTTCATTTAACCGGCAGAACAGGGTTCACTGTGTGCTTATCGGATTCTTTTCCATTTCTTGAGTATCCTGAAATCATTCTGGAGATGGTCAATCTACATCATATTTATACTTCTGTCCAATTATATGCTTACTACTCAGGGAAAATAGAACAAAAAAAATATTCTTCCCTCAGATCTCATTTTCTTGAAACAATAATTGTCAATTTGGTGTGTCTCGGCTCACTGTTTTGTTTGTTTGTTTTTGTTTTTTTTAATACACATTTTAATTGGAGCTTGGAGTGACTGGGGAAGCTTGCTTCGCTTTTAGAGTACTCAAGAGGTGGAGAGAAGGTTCTCTGGGTTTCAGAGATGCCTGATTGCCGTGTCTTAGCACGCTGGTCCCTACTGTGGGACACAAGGGTGTCACCACACATGCCACTTTGGAGGAACAGTTACGTGGAGGTTTCTAGAAAGCGATGGTGATTTTGTGTGAGTGCTTAGTGGCCTGGGTGGTCCTCTGGCTCTTACCTGGGAGAGCGCCTCCTCCTCCACCCCCACCCCCAATCCTGTAGGGCAAAGGGCAAAAAGGGAGGGGCAGGTTCATAAAGGGAACTGGTAACTGTCAATGCTTTTTATTACTGGGGCTTGAGGTGGTGAGATTTTAAAAGACGGTTGTCTAGCAACAGGAGGAATACCTTTTTTAATCCATTAACTCAGAACGGGTAGCAACATGCCATGTCCTGGTTGCTTTCTTTAGTTTCTACTTCTGCTGAGTGAGATGGGAAGGGATTAAATACTCCCCGCAAGTAATGCTGATTTTAACTAGACAGGGTTTACCACCACGTAACTCTACAGCAATTATTTAATCCAGAGAATTAAATTAGTCATTCTTTTTTTTTTTTTAATTACAGAAAACAGTTTAAAATTGCCATCAAAATAATCATGAAGGTTTTACTTTTGAAGACTAGATTAGACTTTTAGGACAAAGGCTTTTCCTACTTGAAACCCATACCTCATCAATGTTCAGCGTGTGTCTTCATGAGCAAATATAGAACATTGAACTTACTGTTTCCTTATCGGTTGTTCCTAAGTATTAGCTCGTTGATTCTTAAGAGTTCCACACTATAACTGGCCCAAACATTCTTGAGAGAGTAGACGTGTTTAGAATAATTGCTTCTGCTGTGTCCACTGAGATTTGGATCAAACGTATAGTTATAAACCAGTATTGGGAAAGGTTTTATTCAGGCATTACTAATCTACCCTGGCTGAAACTTAACACACCCAGTCTAACCGAGGTGCAGAATTCTAGCTCACACTGTGACTGTAGCCTTAAGCTGCCAGAGGACCATACATCCCTGTTACATTCCACCAGTGGCATCTGAAGAACGGTTGATCACTTATCTGATTGCCCTCGAGGCTAACTTTCTGCTTACCACTGCCCTTGGGAAAGTTTGTATCAGGCTTCTGAATGCTGAAGGAAGAGATTTGCATTTTAAACAAATCCACTCAGAATTCTCCAGTTTGATGGATCAGATGTGGCAGCTCTCTCTACAGTGATTTTCTGTAACACCATGTAGTCAAATCTATTGATAATGATTCCTCATTTGGAAGAAAATCTAAAATGAAATTTTCCACATTGATATTTTGTAGGAATGCTCTTATCATCAATGACTAAGCTGCTTTTCGAGGCTCTTGTTGTACAGAGGATGCAGCCAATTTGCATTTTAATTAGGCTGCTTAATAATGTTTTGTATGTTTTCAGATAATAATAATTTATTTTAATAGGTTTTTAACACAATGCGAACTCCAGTGAAGAACTGACAAGAAGCCCCATAGGTCATTGATTGGGGGAACGTTGTCAAACAGAACCTGATGACACATTTCTAATGCCAGCTAATTTGTCTTGCCTTTAAAACTGGTGGTAACTCTTAATGCCATTTTTATAAAGCAAGGGACAGCCTATCTGTTCTATAAATAACCCTCCCAAGATCCTGTACAACCACTGTCTGAAAACGACCCAGCGACACAGAGCCTCCTCCAGCTGTGTTTTCCTCCGTGTTGCTTCTGTAACCAGCACTGGGATATAATAGAAAGCCAGACGTTACAGAGCAAGGGACATGCAGTGACTAAGCCACCTCAGGAGCACGTCTGGGAGAGGAGAGAGGGGTTGCCCGCTGCCATCTGAGCTGCTCCCGACACAGGCTCTATCTTGGGAAAACTTTGAGAAATCAGTTTGCTAATTGTTTTCTCTGTCCTTTCGTGGGGGAAGGACACAGGTAGAGCATTCAGCAAACTTTTAAAAATATGTCTCTGTCGCCGTTATAAATGTCTTTGGTTCTGTACACACCCATCTGTCACTGAAGTGCATTTGCTGCTGACTTAATCATACACACACAGAGAAAGGTTGAATGGAAATGCAGTCCTGTCTGTCTTGTCAGCTTTATGTACACGAAGGCGCCTCCACACCAGAAGGAGTGTCACACGAGGCAGGAGGAATGACAGGGGCACGGATTCCTGGGACGGGAAGGCCCCATCATGTTAGATGACGGTGCCTAGCTGCATGCCTGCCTTCCCTTTTAGCTGAACACTAGTGGCCTGACCCGAGGAGAGCCTCAGCTCTCACAGCCAGCGCTTGCAGTGTTTCCGTCTGCCTTCCTGGGTGGAGGGTATCTTGTGGTGGGCTGTGCTTTTTCTTGTTCTTTTAATTTGAAGATTTTTTTTTTTTTAAAAGAAGTGTTCTTTTTCAGCTGATCCACAAGTCAGTTGTCATTGTATGGCAAATTGAAACCACACTGTATCAGACAAGCTGTGACGTGACTCATAACCATTTCCCATCCTGTGTCTTCAGAGCTGCACGGTGGCTCACTTACTGCTGGCTTTTAAAGGTGTTTTTAAACTTACATGTGGTTCCCCCCCCCTTCTTATTTCGGTGTCTTTAAAGGGATTAAACAGTAGTTTAAAAGAACCTGTGTATGTGTTGGCTTATTTCTGAGGTTAAACACAGTCTATGGGTGGCTGAGCCCAGTGTCCAATCCCATGAGCAATGTTCTTTTTATCATTGAGTCTTAAATGTTATTTCACTCTAATTTTTATTTTCCTGGGTGTGTGTGTGTGTGGGGGTGGGGTGGTGGTGGTGGTGGTGGTGGTGGTGGTGCATGTGCCATGGTGTTTGCATGGCCAGAAGACAATATAGAGCCTGCTCTCCCTGTCTTCATTAAGTGAATCATGGCCGTTGACCTCAGGTCTCAGGGTTTGCACGGCGAGCACCTCACCCTCTTTGTGCCATCTCACTGACTCGTAAACGTTAAAAACACTGCTGTCTGTACTTTGGGAGGTAACCAACCCTAAAGTAAACCATGGAAGTTGGTATGTGGATCTGTAGCCTACAGCAGACGTAGCAGTAAAGAAGGCATCAGGCGTCCTAGCTTGAAAGGAAGAGCTGGCTGTATAGCCCTGCGGGTGGCTCCTTCTTACCACTCGTGTCCTGACTTGGGCTTTGCTTTTGAGATGTGCTGAGCTCTCGCTGCATCTGCAGTTTCTCCAGCATAGTGACCCACAGGCCCTTCCGTATGTTGGTGAGGTCTTTCTGGGGGATATGTGTGTGTGTTGCTTTGCCTTTACGTATGTCTGCACCACATGCATGTCTGGTGGCACACACAGAGACTAGAAGGCAGTACTGGATTCCATGCAACTAGAATGACGGAAGGTGAGCAGTCATGTGGGTGCCAGGAGTCAAAGCTAGATCTTGAAGAGTGGCCTTTGCTTTTCATCGCTGAGCCATCTTGCCAGCCCTGTTATAGTAACGTTTATTGTTAATTTGAGAAGCTGGGTTGGCCATACAAAGAAATCAAGTCATTGTGTTTGACCTGTGGAATGCCTGAGAGTAGTAGCAGTGACACACACACACACACACACACACACACACACCCCGCCCCCGGCCCTCCCACACCCATTCAGTTACTAGCCAAAGTACATATGGCAGGGTCTTTAAGGGCAATGCTTCAGCTGGGTTCTGAGTAAAGGTAGTTTGTATACAGAATGGCTGCTCAAGTGCTAGGTAAAGGAGAATGGATTGCTTCCCTTGTCTTGGATGAGCTACAGCATTGTGAGTGAAGCCTTAGAGCCCCGTCCCCAGCACAAAGAGCCCGTTCAGCAAGGGAAGGAAGCAGAGCTGGGAGTGTATGGGTACTAACAGGAGGCCTGGGCTCTCTGCTGGGCTTGGCTGCTGGGCCAAGTGCCCAGCTGGAGAAAGAAAGAAAAGCTAGGTCAAGGGTTCTACAGCGTGCTAGCCATGGCAGAGGAGGAACGGCAGGGGCGGAGAAGGTTTGTTCTGCCAGCGATGTGCTGACCTACTTAGCAGTAACTTTTCCCCCAGTTAGACAGGAATAGTGGGGAAAATTGTTCAGCTGTTGTTTAAAAGAAGCACAAGCCTGCAGGTATAGGTCACAGCCTGGTGCGGGCCGCTCAGGTGGAACACGTCTTCCTACTCTAACATAGAAGACTGACTTTTTCTCCAGTGCTAGGGATGGGATGCAGGGCCTTGTACTGCTGGGCCAGCGCCCACCACTGCTCTGCGATGCAGCACTCCAGGGTCACTTTTCAAAAAAGGATGATGCACAGAAGGCTGGCACACCTTCCTATGATGATTAATCTCGTCAGCCTGTCTGGATTTACCCCTCTGGCCACGTCTACAAGGAAGACACACTCTGATATGGACAGCACCATCTATGGGCTAACATCCTGGACTACATGAGAGAGCGGGCTGAGCGTCAGCATGGATCTCTCTTGTCGCCATTGCAGAGGCAGTGTGTCCGGCCACGCCCTGCTGCTGCCTGCCTCCCTGCTGTGATAGACCCTGTCCTCACACCATAAGCGCAATAAGCTGTCCTCAAATTGCTTTTAGTGGGGTATTTTTCTAAACCATAGAAATGAGAAAAATGAGAAACGAACTGCCTCTCTGGCCTCCTCCCTCCCCGGGCGTTCACAGTGAGCATCTGGGTAAGCTTTTCATTGCTGAGCTTCCCAGATGTGTGAATTTGAAAAACAATTCTATTTCTTCCAGCCTTCCTAGGCTTAGTGACCCTAAGCTGTATGCTTGTGCTCGTTCCAGCTGCTTGTTGGTGGAGCCAAATATCAGCTTCAGGGTTTTTTTTTTTTTTTAAGATTTATTTATTTTATGTATTCATATGAGTACACTGTCACTCCCTTAGATACACCAGAAGAGGCATCAGATCCCATTACAGATGGTTGTGAGCCACCATGTGGTTGCTGGGAATTGAACTCAGGACCTCTGGAAAAGCAGTCAGTGCTCTTAACCGCTGAGCCATCTCCCCAAGCCCCTCAGCTTCAGTTTTTAAAGGCATCTTCTTTATTGATAAAGTCTTCTCTATATATATGTCCTGGAAGCATCTCCCCTAGGGTGGGGCACACATCCCCCAGGGTGGGGCACACATCTGTCTTGCCCTGCTCCTTTCCATTCACACCAAATGCCCTGGGGTGGTGGTGGTGGTGGTGAGGTGTCCTCTGCCCAGAGAACTCTCCGACATCAGGATACAGTGTCCTCCCTCTGGGGAATGTGTTAGGGTGTTAGTCTGGCGTGTGTGTGTGTGTGTGCTGACCCCATGGTGTAACTGCTAAAGCACATATTTATAAATTAAACAATGAAAAAGATATTGCTAACAAAGGAGGAAGTCTAGACGTAAGAGGAGAGCCAGCCGAAATTATGGCAATGACGTGATGCTTTAGTCAGAGTAACTGGGGCCAGGATCGGTCCACGTCCAAGGGCGTCCATTACAAGAACTGCCTGTAGGTGCTGTATGGGTGCAGTTTCCAATGTTTCCTTATTTCATGGCGGAGAGCCAAGTTTAATCCACATTGTGTCTCGAAGGCCATGGTTAAGCGTGGGGACTGCTTGAGACACTTAACATTTCCAGGTTTGGCACAAACGGAATTACCTAGAAAAATGATTATCATGCTGTGTCTGCTAAATTGACAGAGCCTGTGCTATTTGATGCAAAGAGATTCCACACTCACACAAAACAACAAGGTTTGATGAATTCTAGTAGCTCTTTAATATGCCAACAACGAAGACTGATGACAATTATAGACGAGATCACCTGCTTCCTACCCAGACCCTCCCATTACTACAAACTAGTTTGTTAGTTGCTGCCTCCTTTTCTATTTATACTGGCCTTGACTTGGAAATAAAATCCACTCAAGTAAATAAAACTAAAAAGATACCCAGTACCCTACCAGTGGTAACCAATGGTCGTATCTTGATGCATTTCTTTCTGGTCATTGTTATTGATAATCAAGATGAATTTGACAAATCAATTCTGAAGCTTCATTTTAAAAACTTGATACATTCTGTACTTCTTTTTTACTTATGTTGACTTAAGGGGACAACAATGAGGAGAAAAGAAATAATGAATGGAGCGATATGGGATTAAATAAACGTGTGCTCCCTGAACTCTCCTCCCAGCTCATAGGACTGGGGATGGGGCAGCTGGTGTGGGGACTGGAAAGCAGGAGGGGACGATGGGGAGTGGGCCTGCTTACTGGGCATAACTTCATGAGAGGAATTTTCTCTGGCAGATCTTCAGGACTCGAACAGAATGAATTAAAGCCATTATTCACTCGTAGGAAGAATAATAAAGTAGATCGTGAGAAAAATCCAGGCTATATCTAAGAGAAGGGAAGTGCTGAGTGACTGTCTGTCACCTGACTTTCTGAGTCAGGAGCACTGAGGAGCTCAGGACAGCACACGCAGGCTTCTCTCCATTGGGTTTCTGACGCAGTACCTTTTGGTGAGAACTCCCTCGTGAAGGGCTAAAGAATCCCAACTTGTTGCCATGGATATACCATAGAAGTTTTACCTGGAGCCACATGGCACTACAGTTCTGTTTGCAGGATTGTAGGCCACTGTCCTCAGAGCATAACAGCCATTACCGTCTTCATCGGAGCAGTAGTGACCTTATGGGGGGTCTCGAGATCAGGCCTGGTGACCTCTCATAGAAAGCGGAGTTATCAGACAGTCCCCTGAGATCTTAGCCATTCTCTCCTGCATCTTCTTGCTGGGCGAACATTGCTCTGCCCCAGATGCAGATATTCCTGTAGTCTTGGGGGTGGCAGAGTGTGCCGAATGGGGAAGATTAGCGGAACCCGGACACTCTATCTCTGCGCCTATGGGGAAATCATCATCTATGTTGTGTTGAGACTTTTTAGTGTTGTATATAAGTAGGTATTATTGGAATCAGGGGTGCAGAGGAGGAGAGGAAGGTAGGAGGTGGGCCGACTTGGAGGAAGTGAGTGGGTCACCGTACTGGCTCGTTTTGTGTGTCAACTTGACACAAGCTGGAGTTATCACGGAGAAAGGAGCCTCTGTTGAGGAAATGCCTCCATGAGATCCAACTGTAAGGCATTTTCTCAATTAGGGATCAAGTGGGGGGAGGGCACCAGATCATTGTGGGTGGTGCCATCCCTGGGCTGGTGGTCCTGGGTTCTATAAGAAAGCAGGCTGAGCAAGCCAGGGGAAGCAAGCCAGTAAGCAGCGCCCCTCCATGGTCTCTGCATCAGCTCCTGCCTCCAAGTTCCTGCCCTGTGTAGGTTCCAGGCCTGACTTCCTTTAGTGATGAATAGCAACATGGAAGTGTCAGCTGAATAAACCCTTTCCTCCCCAACTTGCTTCTTGGTCATGATGTTTTGTGCAGGAATAGAAACGCTGACTAGGACAGTCACCCTGGTTACCCTGGTCTTTTACTGTACTCCTTTCTCTCCCTGCACCACATGTTCATAGTGTCACGATGTTCTACCTAAACTATGAGGCCAAGTCCTCACAGACTGCTAATCCCATGAAAGTTATGAGTCTAAGTAAATTCTTCCTGTCTTAAGTGGGTTGTGTCAGATGTCCTATCACAGCGACACAAAAGTAACTTAAACAGCAGCATTCATCACTCATCAAGGCAAACACCCTCAGAGCATCTCTGTCTTAGGATCTTTTCTTCCTGTTGTGACAAAGTCTCTGACACTGGCGACATGGAAGGAAGGGTCGATTTCAGCTCACTGTTGGAGGGTAGCGTTCATGGCAGCTGGGAAGCTGGGGCTTGAAGCAGCCGGGTCATGTGCGTCAGCAGCCAGAAAGCAGGGGATGAAGGATGCTGGTGTTCAGGTCGCTGGGCATGGGAAGCCAGCCTGAGAACTGTGCCACCCTTGTCTAGGGCAGGGCTCCCCAGCTCAACCCAATCTAGAAACTTCTTCATAGACATCCTCAGGGGCTGTCTCTTGGGTAACTCTCGACCCTGTTGATAGTTTATGTTAACTACCGTAATCTCCAGTACCACTCTTCCTCCCAATATTTTTCAGAGTATGAGTTGGTCAATGGTCAATAAAGTTTATGTTTCATATCACTGATTAAGAAGCCAGAGAATTCCGAGTGGTAATAGAAGAGAAGCTGACAATTCAATTTTTTATGTGTTTGCCAAATTCTTGGTAACAGATACATATTCATTTTATTTACTTTTAAAAAATACTTAATTTTCTAACTCCTCTGGGGTGGGGGAAGCGGGTACCACAAGAGAGAAGGAGTCAGATACCCTGTAACTGAATTTATAGGCAGCCATTAGCCCACCAATGTGGGTGCTGGGAACCAAACTCAGATTCTCTGCAAAAGCAAGAACGCTGAGCCTTCTCTCCATCTGTACATATTTACTTTATAATCATAGAAGAGTAACACTGTAGCTGAGGCTGGCCTTAATTGACAACAATCCTCCTGCCTCAGTCTCCTCTAAGCAGTGGGATTATGAGTACGATCTAGCATACCAGTCAAGAAAGAACCATTTTAGAGCAACATAGTATATAAAACATGCTGAGATTTCTGTGGAAAATATGCTAGACAATGAAATTGAAGCCACTGAGAAAGATCAGACTGCTGAAGTCATCAGGCCAGGTGCTGATGCTATGGAAAAAAGACCCAAGGGCGATTAAATTACAGCTCTGCTGGAGAGCGTGGCGAGGAGTGGAAAGATAATGCCTATTTTCCTTCGATGTAAAAGCACATGACAAGAAGGTAAGCCAGACTCTCAGAGTCGGTGATTCAGAGTCTTGGGTTGTTGAGTGATTCCAGAGTAAAACCCACAGGGTGTGCTTTTTGGAAAGATCTAGGCAGACTACACGAACCAGAGAAAGACCAAAGGACACCGGAAGAGGCGTGTCTTTGAGACAAAACTGAGGAGGAAACATCTTAGTTCTGCAGCAGTTCAGATGCATGATGGGGATGAAGGTCCACTGTGTGGAAGGGAGCAGGGGCTGGCAAATACTTGGGGTCAAAATGGAACTTTTCTCTGAGTCAGGGTAGCTTTCACAGAGGTGGGGGTGTGGCTAGAAGCTTGGAGATTAACCCTGCTTCACCTCGGACTGCCCTGCAAATACTGCCTCCTTGTCTCTCCCAACCCCCACAATGTTTTGAATGCTTTAAAAAATCTCTTTTATACAATCTTATCTAGTCATTCTTAAATCATTACAAATTCATTTCATTGCATAAATGCCTTATCCCCATAATTAAAAAAAAAAAGGTTTGATAATTTTACCCCAACTCCTGTTCAGACCTGCCTGGCCCAGGGCGGGGCCTGGCTTTAGGAGGGTTGGACTGTGTACCCAGACTCCCTTGCCTCTCCTCATCGAGCCCACCCTGCATCCTGGTACCTTAGTCTCCAGTTCCTAACCACAGTGCTTTCCAAAAGAGCCCGTGGGGAGAATGCTGTGTTCCCTGAATGTCTGCAGGGATTCGGTTGCAGGTGTGGCTCTGCAGGGCCTGGATGCCCTTAGGTTGGGGACTTGGCACTTTGCTCCTCTGCCTACCTCATTAGTGCTGTGTTTCCAGGGTCCCCGAAGGCAGGCACTGGGATGTGCTTGCCCCTCATTCTGGCTCCCCCACCCCCACCCCCGGAGGCAGGGAGCTCAGTGTAGGAAAGCCTGGTCCTGTCTAAAGTCAGCTTCCTGGCTTGTGGAGCTCAACCCGTTAATCTACTTGTCTCCAAGTTACAGGTACTTGGGGGAGGGTCTGGGAGGCTTGGGTGAGAAATGGACTGGAAGGCTAGGGTCAGGAACCTCAAGTCACCCTTTGGCTCAAATGTGAGCCCCTGGAGGTAGTGTCTAAGGGCACAGGAACCACGTTTCCTTTTCCTCAGTTATTTCTCTTCAGTGAGATCTTTTCAGCCACCTCTCTCACCCTCTCACTGATAACAGTCTCCCTCCCCTCCCCCTCTCCCTTCCTCTTCTTCCTCTTTTTCCTCTTCCTCCTCCTTTTGAGACAGGGTTTCACTATGCAGATGAGGCCAGCCTCTAACTCACAGAGATTTCTCTTGCCTCAAAACCCAATGTGTCTATTAGCAGAAAATACTGGCCAGCCTTGGGGGTGGCCTGGCAGGGTTTGAGGGGAAAGCAGACAGAACACTCATTTAGCTGGGTCGTCTGGGAGTTGCGGAGGCAGGAGGATCAGGAGCATAAGGTCATTCTTGGCTACATAGCAAGTTTGAGGCCTGCTTGTGCTACTTTGACTCGGGATCCAAACCAAACCAAACCAAACCAAACCAAACCAAACCAAACCAAACCAAACCAAACCAAACCAAACCAAACCAAACCAAACCAAACCAAACCAAACCAAACCAAACCAAAAAAACATCCGAAGCCAAACCAAACAAAGAAGGAACTCCGATTCCTTTAAAATAGACGAAAGGCCATCATCCAAGCCACTTCTGCACCTGCCACTCTTCTCACACTGCCCTCCAGGAGGCGTGGCCACCAGGAGGGCCGCCCACCACCCGGCCACGTGACCTGTCAGTTCCTGAATCTCCGGAAAATGGCCGCCGGGCGTGGTGCGGGCATAGCTGTGCGCTCCTGGCGTCGTGTCCTTTGACAAGGTCTGCGGCGCTGCGAGCCGGTTCTGCAGAGCCGAGGGCGCTGTTCTCGGCCAGGCCGTGACACGGTCAGCGCAGAGGCGGAGAGGTCGGGTGAGGGAGAGCGACGGAGGGTCCGACGGGGAGGGGAGGGGAGGGGGAGGGGAGACGAATCTGTAGGTGGCAGCCGAGACGGGGAGGGGGCCGGGGTCGGTGGCCGGGGTCGGTGGCCGAGTGCGGGGCGTCCGGGCCGAGAGGGCGCGGTCGGTGCAGCCGGAGCGCGGAAGGCAGGCGCTCCCCTGCGGCGTTCTCAGGTGGGCACTGGCGGGGACTCCTGGCCCAGGCCGCTTTCATGGCTGTCACACCCATCACTTAGTGAGTCCCTCAGCTGGTGCCCCAAGGCCGTACCTTCTCGGTTGCTTTGCTTTCCAGGGAGGAGCAGTCGTTTTCTTCTGTGCTTTCTTCCCGGTACCCACTGCCTCATTGTCCTGTGCAGGCTTTTAAACGCCTTGCAAAATACCGGCAAGCCCCTGATTAGAACGCGTCCATGTTTGCTTTGTGGGAATTTGTATTTTTTTCACCCTAGGTTGTCGTCACGTATAGAAAGGTTTAAACCATTTTAGACCATTTTCTCATTAATAACTGCTCGTGGAGCTCTCTGCTCCCTAGAGGCGCTTGCTAAAAATGCAGCATCTTTGCTCTTCAGAGATTCCCATTTCTTGGTGTGGGGTGTGGCTGAGGAAAAACCTCTTAGAGGTGATTCTCATAGGTTAGTCCCTGCTCGTGTTTTGACACCACGAAAAAAAACAAGATTAAAAGGAGAAGACACATAATTTATTTTTAAGGGCGGTTGGGTGTCTGGTTCAGAGCCGAGATTGAAAATGCTGTGGCAAGGTGCTTTCTTTGTTCTCAAGCTTTACAAGGACAGTCTACTTGATCAGACCGATTTGGGGGTCCTTGTTAAAAGTTTTTTTTTCTGAGCTCCAGCACAGGTCTGTCAAAATGGGACCCTTTGGGTAAGGGGACAAATAATTGCACACCAGTTTGAGAATCCTTTAAAACACCTGGAGAATGGTTTCCAGACTTGATTTAGGTGTCTCATTTCCATAATTTCTTCTTTTCTCTTTTTTGTTTCCTTTTTTATCTTCCCCCTTCTTCCTTCTCCCTCTCCCTCCCTTCCCTACCTCTCCCCCTCCTCCTCCTTCCTTTCCCCTCCCACCCCCCTCTCTCTTTTTTTCATAGGGCTTAATATGTAGCCCTGGTCTGCTTGGAACTGAGGAGATCAGCCTGCTTCTGCCCTCCAGGCCCGTATGCTATCACATCATTCACTAATCCAGCTCTTTAAGGGCATCCCCACAGCCCAGTCAACACCAGGGTGGCCGGTTGGAAGGGCCAGACACATATAAGGAAATGCCAGCCGCCTGCCTTTCTAGACTAACCATCCCAGCAGGCATGGGTGCTGCTTCTCTGGTGTCCATGACAACACTAACACTGTTTTCCCTTCCCAGTCACATGGTGGTTTATTATTCTTTCCATCTAGAATATCTGGATATTTTGTTCTGCCTAAAATTCAAACTTTGGGAATTCTATTTTGTTAAACTTAATGTCTTGCGTTTCTTTTCCACTTTAATTGGATTCCTTTCCTGTAGGCTGTCTATTCTGGTCTGTAACTCGTTCTTTTTTTCCCCTAGTCTGTATTGTGTATGCATACACTGCTATGTTATTTTTTCTATGATCCTGTGTGAGCCTGTCATCCCCTCTTCCAGCTTTTGCTAAAGAATATCAGTTTTCTTAATTTTTTTTTATATTTTATTTACTTATTATATGTAAGTACACTGTAGCTGTCTTCAGACCCCCCAGAAGAGGGCATCTGATCTCATTACAGATGGTTGTGAGCCAGCATGTGGTTGCTGGGAATTGAACTCAGGACCTCTGGAAGAGCAGTCAGTGCTCTTAACCGCTGAGCCATCTCTCCAGCCCCAGAATGTCAGTTTTCTTTTCTTTTCTCCCCCTCTCCCCCACTGAATTCCTGAATGTTTAGAAGGCACAAACAGAAACCTTGGGGAAAGGAGGCTTCCAGGGGCAAGGAGAAGTCAGGATACGGGGAAGCTTCATGATCTGTGTCTTGGGGCCATACTTAGGCCTTACTTAGGAAGAGGCTTTCTCTGTTCATAGCTGTAAGCTTGTTCTCTGATGATTGTGATTTTTACCCATCACCAATAGTGACCTGGACAGTCTTAATTCCAATTCTGAACTGGCCCAGCTTATCTTTTGAGAGTCACATGTACAGATTGTTGATATAGCCCTGCGTGTGGCTGAGGTAGAGAGCATGCTGTTGAGGGTGGCAGGGCCCTTTCTGTGGACAAAGACACCCAAAAGAGGCATCCTATATGTCAGTACAGTTACTCAAATGACCGTTCTCTCATGAGATCCTGCTTGTTCTAGGCCTGTAATGGTTCTGGAGACATAACAGTGGAGACAGACCTACGCCATTGTGGAATGTGAAGCCATAGCTGTCACTTATATGCAGGCCGTGTCTCACATATTGCAAGTATAAATCTGGTTTTCCAGGTTGATGAACATGGGCAAATTCGTGATTCTACCAATGTTGGTTCTAGTCAATGCCAGGCACTTCTCCAACTGTTAGAAACTGAGCCGTGAACAGAGCCCTTACTTGTACTGAACTCCTTGTTGGAGTCGGAAAGCAGGCTACATAAGGAAGTGGTGTGTTGAGTCATGCTAGCCTGTGCTGGATAAAGCTGAGTTATGGGATGGTGATAGTGGTCGGAGCTGTTCTGTACTTAGAGGCGGGGGTGCTCTGCTTGGGTAACACAAGATGGCCTATGTAAAGTGAAGTGGAGCCTGGCCGCAGAGGAGCCTTGGAGAAGGGGCAGTCTAAGCAAAGCTAGAGCTAGGAGTGCCCTGCAGGAATGTGATCCCGGGTTTAGTCTAGCACTGAGCAGTGTGAGCATTTTAAATAGTGTGATGCTGCTTGTGGGGTTTGTAGACCCCTCCTTTCATAGAGCAGAAGCTTTTCAGTCAATACAGTTTTTTTTTTTAAACATTTGATGACAGTCTATCAATCCCCTGTGCAAATTTTGTCACAGTTTGTATATCCCTATGTTTAAAATATGCATGCTGAGTTTGTGTGTACCATTTGCATGTAGGTACCCCGGGTAGCAGGCTCCCCTGGAACTAGAGTTGTAAGTGATCGTGAACAGGGAACTGAACCCAGATCCTCTGCAAGAGCAGGAAGTGCTCTTCCCCCTCAGATTTGGGTTCTTGTGAATCTTTGTCCACGTTTTATTAGAATTGCTTCCTAGGTGTGAACTTATTAGATCAACTAACTTTTTAAAAATAAAGCATATTGATATAATTAATCTATATGTTATAAAAATGTTCCTTTGGGGTATGGTTTTGAATTTTGACAGGTCCATGTGATTATGTGACACCAGCACAATCAAGGGGGGGGATACCCACTAACTCTCCAATTCTGCATTCCTCTGCAGTGTCTCATCCTTTTTCTTCTACCTTAGCAAATCCTGTGTTCCTGTCTGGTCTTGTTTCATAAGGTTATATTTGCATGGACTCATATAGTGCAATAATAATATCTGCAATAATAATATCCTGGTCCCCAAGGTAGAGGTACTTCCTGCATATAAAGCATGAACCCTGTCAAGGACCCCGGGATTCTTAGGCCCTCACAGCATCAGCTCAGTTAAGTCCCATAACCTCAGCAAGTTCTAATGCCAGTGGTGCAGTCAGTCCAGACCATTGGGAGCCTGTGGGACTCAATCAGCCAGGCTGCAGGCACCTGTCTGTAATCACGTCACTGGGGGGCAGAGGCAGGAGGATCTAGTTTGGGGCCAGCCTAAAAGATGTACTAAGATCCTGTTTCAAAACCATACAAACAAACAAAAATTAAACCAATGCAACAAAACAGACAGGCAGGCAGACAAAAGGACAAGTTATTTGTTCCAGAGTAGTTTGGAAGAAGCTACTTAATTCTCTCAGCAGAGGTAAAGTTTTTTATTTTAATGAACCCTGGTCTATCAGATTTCTCCTTTTGAATATACTGTGCTTTCACTTTTATGTCAAAGCAGATTTCTTAACCAGAGGTTTTAGAGACAGTGTGCTTTCTTGCAGCAGTTTCGTGCTTTGGGTGTTATATTTAGGTTAGTTTTTGGCTAAAACTTCTATAGTTCTAACCAAACTGAAAGTTTTGCATTTAGATGTCCTGTGAGCAGACTACTTAAACAGTTTTAGAATATACTTATTTATCCCTTGACAATTTAATATATGAATACAGTGTATCTTGTGCACCTACCCCACCCTCTCTGCTTCCTCCAGATACCCTCCAGAGTTCTACTTTTCCAGACTGACACCTTTCTAGTAGTGGGGGCTGGGAGAGAGCAAGGGAGTGGCCAGGGGGTGGGAGGGCAGCTGAGGTCGTCACATGCATACCTCCCATGGTAGGCTGAAATTGCTCACCATGGGGGAGCAGCTCTGGGGGGCATGTCTGACAAAGTTTAGCAGACAAGCTGAGCGCAGAGGCCTGGGTCGAATAGTGCACGGTCATGTAGTGAAGGGCCTGAGGGAGCTGTAGGTGTTGAAGAGAAGAGAGGCCACACCACTTATAGTCCTCGGCTGAGAGGAAAGCATTTGGTTTTTCTCTCCACTGAAAAGCCGTTGGAGGACTTTAAGTGGAAGGCTTCAGTCCAACTTAATAAGGTTCCAGTACACATTTCAGCCACAGCATCAGTCCTCTGCATGCTGGTCAAAGATGCAGATTCAGGGATCTCCCACCCAGACCCGCTAAGTCGAGGCTCTGAGAGGAAGGCCCAGGAATCTGTGCTCTAAGCCCTACACAGTGATTCTGCTGCATGCATGCCTAAAGGTTCTTTTCTATTTTTAATTAAGAAATACTAATTGTATATATTTATATGTTATGGTCTAGTGTTTCCATGTGTGCACGCATTATGGAATGATCAATTAACATGTTCATCACCTCATATCCTTATAATTTCTTAGATATGAGAACATTTAAAATCGACCCCTTAGCTACTTAAAAAATACGATATATTATTGATAAATCAAAGATACAGACTACAGAACCTTTTGCCCTGGACTGACTAAAACTCTGGGCTGTTGTACTATTATCTCCTTTTGTGTCCATTCCTGCACTCCTGAAGGATCTCCTAGCTCATTTAGAAGCTCACTGTGGAGCATCATAGACAGAGAGGGTCAGAGAGGCTGAGTCTAAGAAGAGACACTAGTTAGGAAGCTGTGGGATAGATACATCGGCATGCCCGTACTGGGCTGAAGTGATAGAGGCAGGGGGCAGCAGGTACGAGAGCCGGAGGGCTTGCCATGCTAGATCAGGCTAGACACGGATTCAGATCAGCTGAGGAGGGCTAAGTCACAGGGACTCCTGAGTCCTGGGCCCTAGAAGCTGGAGGATGGATCCAGGACCTGCAGCTGCAGTGGCCTGAGGTGGGGCTAGGCAACAGGCAGAGCACCGCCTCCTGAGTGCTTGGGGTAACAGGACGGACTGGGGTGCATCTGGCTTGGGTTTTGGATGAAATAAGTCTGATATGCACTGTGAGTCTGGGAAAGGACATCTTGTCTGCTTTTTGACAGTTGGGGTATGGGGATTTTTAAAATATTTCTACCATTGGAGGTGTGTCTGAACACATTTAAGGGTAAGACTGAAATATTTGATAACTTAGTTTTTTGGTTTTTTTTTTTTTTTTTAGTTTTTTCTTTATAACAACTTAGTTTATTTCTAACCAGAATGTACATTCTGTCTGACTTGTTTTTACAGGTGAATTAAAGTCGGCTATAGATTTCTGTGAAAATGTCGGTTCTTATATCACAGAGTGTGATAAATTATGTGGAAGAAGAAAATATTCCTGCTCTGAAAGCTCTTCTTGAGAAGTGCAAAGATGTAGATGAGAGGAATGAGGTGAGGCTGAGACGAAACTCTTCACGGATGTACAGACTGCTCTCTGCACACACGCTGTGCTCTGAGTGACGGTGGGAGAGGCAGGCGATTTCCCCTGCTCCAGCGCACGGATTCAGGATGTGACTTCCTGTTGAAAGTATTTTAGTCTCTGTTTTGAAAGCTCTTTTTAGCTCGTATGAATTGTTGAATATTGAATTTAGCCTTGTTGACTTTGTCCCCTGATGAGATAGGAGGACTGATTACTGCAAGCCAGAGCGCCTCTGGGAAGCTTTGTAGAGTGTCCAGACCTCCTCTCTCTTCCAGGCAGACAGGATTAAATATTCTTCCCCTGAAGTCTCAAATCTGCCTGAGTTGTTCATTCCACACACCTTTGGACTCTAGATGCTGCATGGTTTAAAGAGCATTATATAAGTCATGTGACTTAACTGATTAGTAAATGTCAGCTTACCTTGGATATTTCTGTTAAGTGACATGAGCGAAAATGTTGCTCGTATGTCATCAGATGCAGTGTGATGGCTGAAAACCATTTGCTAGGACATTTTAGAGATAGTAAACTTTGACAGTTAAAGACAGGACAGCAAGCTTAGCTCCTCAGCTCAGTGGGGGGAACCCTCCTCTGGAAGCTACACCCCTCTGCTGAGGAGGCAGCCTCAGAGTTGTAACGTCCCTGAGTTCCCGTCTCAGGACATGCCTCCCTCAGACACTGTCCCACCTCAGAGCAGTGTGGTTCCTAGGTGTCCGAGTCCCAGGATACCCTTCCATCTGAGCAGAAACACTTTCAGATGATCACTGGAAAAAACTGGTTTTCTCTTTGCCAAGCTGGTACCACCTGATGATGACTTCTTGGTTAGGTGTAGAAGCTGTGTCTACTTTGATCTCTTAGTTCTGGGACCCCATCTGGCTTGAACCTGTCCAGGTCTTGTGCATGCTGCTACTGTTTCTGTGAGCTCATCTTGCACATTGTTTTTTTTTTTTTTAGAATGGTCAGTTAACAAATGTAATGCTCAAATGGTAGATTTTTCCAGTTGAAAAGTCTGTTCATGCATGGTACTTCAGTCTCTACTGAGTGATGTGGACACACGTATAACTTAATGTCATCGCTGTAAAGAATGCCAATGTTTATGTGATTTACTTTCTACTTCTTTTACACCAGTATTTATGCTTAACTCTTTGCTTGATTATCCTTATAATAGTGTTTGTTAAAGTTTGCCAATTATAATTATTTGTTTGTTTAGCTGTTGTTTCTAATAGATTTTTAAATTCTTTGATATTTTTGTCCACTCATTTAGTCAACAAATATTTGAGTATCTGGGTGGCTCTGACTCTCCTTCCATCTATAATACTAAGTACAAAAACATAGTAGGCATGTGTTCTATCCTTATGGAGTTTTAGGAACGTTGGGGATCACATATAAAAATCAACTGGGGGAGGCTGGAGACGTGGTTAAGGTCACTGCCTGCTTTTGCGGAGGACTCAGATTCAATTCCCTGCTCATACGTGCTGACTCCCAACTGTCTGTGACTCCCATCTCAGGGAATCTCTGGCCTTCGTAGTCACTGCAGACACATGATACACACATGTGGATGTAGGCACATGCCTAAACACATACAGCTAAAAATACCCTTAAAATCAGCTTCTTCTCCTACAAACATAAATAGAGTTACAAACGATGCAGTAAGTGAGGGTTAAATACAGGAGGAGGAGGAGGAGGGGGAGGAGGAGGAGGGGGGGAGAGGAGGAGGAGGAGGAGGAGGAGGAGGAGGAGGAGGAGGAGGAGGAGGGAAGGTCCATGAGGCCATGTGGGGATGAGAGAGGTGAGGGACAGGTGGGCCTGCCCTTGTTTCTCTGACTTTGGAGCATTGGTGAAGTTTCAAGTTGTCTCAGAGATTAGAGGAAAACATTGAGGGTTTGAATCACAGGGATGTCAGTTTGGCATAAAAAACCAAGTAGTCCTGGAGAGAGAACTCAGTCAGTTTGATCCCTAGAACCAATAAAAATGCCAGGTCTGGGCTGTCAGGATGACTTGGCAGGTAAAGGTGCCTGTCATCAAGTCTGGCAACCTAAGTTCACCCTAAGGGACCCACATGGTGGAGGGAGAGAACCAGTTCCCAAAAGTTATACTCTAATCACCACACAGCACTCAACACAAAACAATAAAAATTAGTTTTGAAAAAGTAGAACACAGTGGCGCATTCGCCCAGTGTTGGGGAGGCAGAGAAGGAAGGACCCTTAGGACGCACTGACCAGCCGGTCTAGCCTGACGGGTGAGCTCCAGGCCAGTGAGGTGCCCTGTCCTGAGAGTGACACCCAAGATCATCCTCTGGCTTCCATGTGTATGTATACATGCAGGCATGCATGGAAACACACACACACACACACACACACACACACACACACACACGGTAAAACCACATGATTTAGAGAGTTGGCTCAGCAGGTAAGAGCATTGGTTGTTCTTCCAGAGGACTCAGGTTCAATTCCTGGCATACCCATGATGACTTAAAGCTACTTGTAATTTCAATCCCAGAGTTTCTGATGATCTTTTCTAGCCTCCAGGGGCACTGGGCACGCATGTGGTACATAGATATGCACGCAGGTAAAACACCCAACATGCATAAGATAATTTAAAAAGTAAAGTCACAGATATTTCCCCCCTCCACACACACATCAATACAGTAGGTAGATGCATACATGTTTATATAATTGAGGACCATGTGTGTGCTGAGCTTGCAGAGGGGGCTTGGTGCTGGAGCTCCATCTCAGATCCATCTGCTCAGGCCCTGCCCCATTTTCTCTATCTCTGCATTCACTTTTGGAAGGTGGAAATAAACTTCATGAGTTAAGGTTATGAGAGAAGGCTTAAACTACATGTGCAAGCCATTATGTATAACACGTAGTTTTTATTATCCTCTCTGTCTCTGTCTGAGATAGAACATGTAATTAAAATGTTATTCTGTAGCATATTCTGTCTGGAAAACTGGGCTGCCATAGGTATTGTGAGATTTTGGGTATGTTGTGCTAATTGTTGGCCAGATCCTGGTACTGTACATGTTTACTGATTCTGAATGGATTCATAGTCCCTAAGAGATATTACTAATATTATGGGGCGGGTTAAGTTTTTAATGGCTTTGATATTCAATTTTTTATGGAAATTGAACATAGAACCCTGAACATTTGAGGCAAGTGCCCATTGGTGAGCTATATGCCCTAACTGGCTTATGACTTTTAAACCATCAGTCAGTCTAGTTCTATAGGTTTAAAGCTGTTGATAAATTAAAGACATCCAAGAAACACGGCAGTGCTTTGCACACCTTTGTGAAAAGCGCTACCATTGTAGCTCTGAACAGTGCTGTAGTGAGAGCACACCATGTCGCTAAGCTTGCTTCCTGTTTGTTCTCCAGTGTGGCCAGACGCCGCTGATGATAGCTGCTGAGCAGGGCAATGTGGAGATAGTGAAAGAACTCATTAAGAACGGAGCCAACTGCAACCTGGAAGATCTGGTATGCATAACAATTGACTCATTAGTCTTCCTTTTCTTTAATTTGTTCATAAAAAGTGTTTAGAGAATAATGGTTATATTTTGAGGGCTGAATGCAGTAGTTTATGCCTTTCATCCCAGTCCAGGCATTTAGGAGTCAGAAGCAGGCAGGTTTCTGAGTTCCAGGCTAGCCTGATCTACACAGAATTCCAAGCTAGCAGGGCAACATACTGAGCCATTGCCTCTAAATAAATAAATAAATAAGTAAATAAATAAATAAATAAATAAGTATTTTTAAAAGTGCTTTGAAATATATCGTACCTTTGCCTAATGTGTTACAGCTTTTTTGTTATTTTTGTTTGTTTGCCTTTTTGTTTTTTGTTTTTTTTTTTTTGAGACAGGGTTTCTCTGTGTAGTCCTGGCTGTCCTGGAACTCACTCTGTAGACCAGGCTGGCCTCGAACTCAGAAATCCGCCT
Source organism: Apodemus agrarius (assembly GCA_964023405.1). Lineage (NCBI taxonomy): Eukaryota > Metazoa > Chordata > Mammalia > Rodentia > Muridae > Apodemus > Apodemus agrarius. The sequence continues at coordinate 99,391,845 of OZ030011.1, read as the reverse complement.
GCCTCTGCCTCCCAAGTGCTGGGTTTACAGGCGTGCACCACCACGCCTGGCGTTTGTTTGCCTTTTTAATCAGGAGAGGTTTTTTTGCTTATAACCGAGTATTTATTTCAACACCTCATGTTTTTCGTATGTGCGTGGCACCCTGAAGCTTCTATCTGTGGAATCAGGTGTCTCTAGAATATTTCAGTGTATGGGTTATGCTGGTAAGTGATTCTCTGTAATTACAGTTTATAGTGTTCCTTGGTAATTGTCCCTTATGATACTGCTTCTGAGGGATGTCACCGTCCAGTTTCCTTTGAGTTCCAGCATTCTTAGAGTTACTTTTAGAATCACATGGCTACCTTCTTTGCTTTGAGTGACCTTTTGAATAGGTTTTTTTATTTTATTTTTATTTTTATTTATTTATTTTTTTTGGTTTTTTCAAGACAGGGTTTCTCTGTGTAGCCCTGGCTGTCCTGGAACTCATCTGTAGACCAGGCTGGCCTCGAACTCAGAAATCCACCTGCCTCTGCCTCCCAGAGTACTGGGATTACAGGCATGCGCCACCACCGCCCGGCTAAAACACTGGAGGTGCTGTGCCGGGGATTGCACCCGGGGCTTTGTGCATGCTAAGCACGTGCTCTACCACTGAGCTACAGTCTCATTGTGCAGACCTGCCTCTGCCTCTCCAGTGCTGGGATTAAAAGCGCGTGCCACCACCCCTGGTGTGATCATTTGAATTAACTTGCTCCCTAAATAAAAGTTAGGATAATTCTCTTCTCATAGTTCTTTGTCACAATCTTTCTAATGTCCCCACTTGCAGCTGTACTGTAGTACTGTGTGAGTGTGTGCGTGTGAGTGTGTCCTCATGGCAGATTGCAGCCTCTTTAATTTGTGGAGCATTCGCTCGCTGCGTGACCGCCCTTTAGGTGTCAGTGCCGCTTCTCTCCTTTCTACACAGTGGAGTGTGAGAGGTGCAGGGTGAGCCTGGGCAAGCAGCTGTGGTGCTTCTCTGCACCATAGTCCTGACGTAGGCAGGCACCATCTTGAGGCAGCTTCCGCTTTGTTCCACAGAGGTTAGAGTGGCTCACGTGGTATCAGCTAGAAGGCTGTTTGGGCTGTAAGTTCAGGCGCATCCCTCACCTTGGAATGCTTTTATTTTGAAACGTGCCATTTTGGATGTTTTTCAAGGATAACTGGACTGCGCTTATATCAGCATCTAAAGAGGGGCACATCCACATCGTGGAGGAGCTGCTGAAGTGTGGGGCCAATCTGGAGCACCGTGACATGGTAAGTGTGGGCTTTTCAGGGTGGCTTAGTTAGCTGAACGTCACTGACAGTAACAGTCACCGGAAACCTTGTCTCTTACTTTATTTTTAAGATGGTCTTTTAGTGTTTTACGACTTGGAGTTAGATGTTGGAATGACTCAAAAAACTTTAAATGCTGGTATTACAGTCTCTTCTGTTTAGAATAGTCATTCAGTTCATCTCAGAATTAAAAGTTCTCAGTTCATTTTTTTTTAATAATTCATAAGTTAGTACTTTTAAGAAAACTTATTTCATTTGGATTGGAATTCAATCCAAGGAAAGGTGAATCAGATAGTTAAAATGGCTTGGGTAAGTTATATGCAGACTTTGGAATGTTAGTAGATTTATTCCTAACTGCGGTCTGTCCAGGCTGCTGCCCATGAGCACTGCGTGGCTCAGAGGACATGGTCTGTAGGTACCACCCACCTCCTGTTTGCTCATGATCTGGGTAAGGCATAAGTGGGAGAAAAAGGAACACTTCTGTCTTATTCTGTAAGATGTTTAACTTTTTAAGAAGTCAATTTTAGCAGTCCAAGTAAGGAAGGAAATATCTCCCTTGGCACATAAAGCTTCCATCCCTCAGCTGACAGGTTTGCAGAGTGCTCAGGGTGTAAGCTTTAAAGACACTGCAGATTTCTGTCTCTCTCTTCATAGTAGACTGTGCCACACAACGATTTCATTTCTGAGATCTTATGTCTCAAACCTAGGGAGGTACTACTGTCCTTAGCTTGGAGGTGAGGTGCCCCACATGTTAGGCCCTGCCCCTCCTCACTCTCCTTGCTTTCTATGGCTGTAAGCAGCCAGAGTGACTCTTAGAGCATGAGTGTCCCTGGTCTAACTTTGTGATGTTTACTCTACAAACTTTGCAGTGATTACTTGTAGACTTAGCAGATTTTATTCAGTTCATGTTCAATTGCATGTTTCTGAGGAGCTTAAGAATTTAAGACAATTATTGTCATAAAATAGTGGTGTTACAAAGATGTACATAGAGGGAGCCTGACTAAAGTTGTTCCTTGCTTGGGGATGATACAGTTTACACACCGCTTGTTGTTCTGTAGGGCGGATGGACGGCTCTCATGTGGGCATGCTACAAAGGCAGGACGGATGTTGTGGAGTTGCTTCTTTCTCATGGTGCCAACCCAAGTGTCACTGGTTTGGTAAGCACTAACAAAAAAGTAAATTTTTAATGTGAATGGTAAGTTGTCTTACAGAAGGCTGCAGGCTTTTTATACTTCATAGTGAATAGAGATTTTTCAGAGCATACTGCCTGTCATATAGAATGCTGTTTGACCAGTGAGACCCGGTAAGCATTTTTTTTTGTTTGTTTTTGTTTTTGAGACTGGGTTTCTCTGTATAGCCCTGACTGTCTTGGAACTCACTCTGTAGACCAGGCTAGCCTGGAACTCAGAAATCCGCCTGCCTCTGCCTCCCAAGTGCTGGGATTAAAGGTGTGCGCCACCGCTGCCCGGCTTGAGACCCGGTGAGAATTTTAAGACAATGAGAATTTTGTATGCTGTCTTTTTCTCATCTTCCAAGAAGATGAACTAGCAAGTCTCTGAACTCAAATGTTAGCCTTCGTTGTGTAGCATTTCAGGAGAGTGTAATTTCTTAGTCACCTTGCCTGTGCATCCTCACTCTGTGTTTCTTGAAGACATTTACCAAGAAGTCACACCATTTTTTACATGTTCTATTTTTCTGTACATTGTGTACATTTCTACATTTTTTTTAACTTTTATTCAACTTATTAATCTTTCCTATTGGCTAGATAATCACATTAAATAAGTTAACTCTGCAAAAATAAATGTGCTGATAATATATGTGTTATTAAGACTTAACAGATCTTAGTTGTCAGTTATATATTCTGAGTATTGTGTTTTAAAATGGAGAATGGTCTCTAACTTGATTTAAAAACCATTAGTTTGTGTTAGTCCTGCTGACATTTACTTAGTAAACTTGTGTTGTAAATGTCCATCTAAAGACTCTCCTCTTCTCCCGTCCTCGTGCGTACCTGTGTATCCCAGCAGTATAGTGTCTACCCAATCATTTGGGCAGCGGGCAGAGGCCACGCCGACATAGTGCATCTCCTGCTGCAGAATGGTGCGAAAGTCAATTGCTCTGATAAGGTGAGTTGCAGAGTCCGTACAGGTTCTGCTTGTGCTGTGGTCACTTAGAGTGTCCAGGTTATAAATAGTGTTATTTGAAACATCTCTCATGTATCTTATTTTTTTATTTCAACATTGTTTACCTGTGTATTCACAGGTTATAGATGAGTCTTGTATTTGTGTTACGGACCACGTGTTCTCGATATTTATTACATTTAATTACTCTCAAAAAAGACAGGGCAAATGAACTGTTTGAAGTGTTCTATAACTCTTCTTTCTGTTTTTTATCTTGCCTGCTGTGTTTGTGTGACAGCGATCTTACAATTCAGGTTCTATTCTCTTGTGCTTAGAATTCTAAAGCTGGTGGTGTGGAGATTGGAAATAGTGACTGCAAGATACATCCCAGATGTGGAAGGAAGGGCAGTGATGGGCTCTTAAGAGAGAGGCTGGTAGAAAGCTGGGTAGGCAAGGAAAGCCTACATTGTCAGGACTTGAACTAGAGACCTAACAGGAATGGAGGACCTGGAGGAGAGAATGCGATGGGGGGAGACAGGAGGATAGGATCTGGAGTTCAGAGAAGGGAGCCTGGCAGGTAGCCCCCAGGAGGATCAGCAGCTAACAGCCTGTCTGGACCATGCGCTGAGACTGTGGGAAGCGTGTACATAAAAGGATTTCATTTCAAAGGAAAGACCAGAATATGAACCTGAGAAAAAGTAGAGATATTTGCTGAGGTGGTTGAGCACTAACTGAAGAGCCGTTGGAGTAGCTAGGAAACAAGGTAAGGATGTTCCTACCAGATAGCAAGAGTTATTTGTAATGATGTAAATGAGTTTATGTGCTCCTTGTTGTCAGGGTAAGCTGGCAGCATGATGGAACAGAGAAAGAACAGACTTTCTAGCATGTACTCCTATATATCAGTCACTCAGGAGGTAATAAATGCAATGGATGTTCAGGGGATGGGAGCATATGTCCAGTTGGTAAATTGAGGATGTCTTAATGGGCTGTGGGGCTAGAGAGGGCGCTTCAGACAGACTGGGAGCACTGCGGATGCAGGAGTGAAGTTGGGGAGTTTGCCCTGCGTCCCTTACCCAGCTCCTTAAGCCTGTTCCCAGGCAGTAGCCAAGAAGATTGCTTTCCTTCACGCCCTCTCCTTTTGTCAGGCTTCTAGTCCCGCTTGCTGTAGTAACATCCTTGTTAGTCTATTGTGAAGACATGCCTATCAAGGGCACTGCGGGGTACAGTCTCCAAGAGCGTGTTTGGCAAGGTGTCTGATGTTATTCATAGAGACTAAATCACCACATATGGCTATTCAGATTTAATTTAAAATTAAGTAAAAGTAAAAATTCAGTTTTTTAGTCATATTAGATACATTTTACATACTTACAGTCATATATACTAGTGGCTTCTTACTGGGCAGTGCGGAATAATAGGGAATTTTTTTATCCCTACTGGACAGGCTGTCAGAGTTTTTTAATGTTTATGACCATGTACACATTTTATTGTTCGTAAAGGTCACTGTGGGTATTTACATGTCTACTGGTTGGCAGACTTCTCAAGGGACAGCATTACTTTATATTCTTGATGCTTTCTGATCATACTTCATGAGGGGTGCTTTTGAACAGTTTCTGGGCCTGCGCTGCCATGGTACTGCGTATCAGGTGTAGGCCTGGGGAAGTAACAGAAAACACAGACTCGGGTCATTCTGATAAAGAGAATGCCAAAGCTTTACTGAGGGACCAGCAATTTATACTTGAGGCTGGGTGAAAAACAACAGGAAAAAACATCATAGCCATAGGTCAGGCACCTGGGAAGTCCCTACCACACCAGGCAGGAAAGCAGGAATCAAGCTGAGCAGAGGATATTCCACTCTCAGGAAACCTGTGCGGAACAGCTCAGCTGGGGGGTTGAGCTAAGCTCGCCAATGCCCAACAGAAGATGTCAAAGATACAAATAGGTTTGGGGTTATGGCTGAAAGTGCAGGTCTGAAAGCTTGGAGGGCCCTGGGGTGCTTCTTTGTTGGGTTAGGTTTGGTTTGGGTGTTTGGTTTTCCAAGACAGGCTTTCTCTGTGTATGCTTGGCTGTCTTGAAATTCTCTCTGTAGACCAGGCTGGCCTCAGAGGTCTGCCTGTCTGGGTTAAAGGCTTTTCCTGCCTCTTGATAGCTTTGTCACTTTGACCCTGTTTTGGAACCTCACACTCTTGTGTGAAAATGTAATGCTGTGCATGTGCTTATTCTGTGATGAAGACGCGATGCCTTAGCTAACTGTGTGGGGCTGAGCCGTGCTCCACGCTTGCTTGCCCACCTTGAGACTGTTAAGCTTTACGCTCTCTCATAAGGTATGGGAAGCAGTGAATGCTTGGTAAGAATTAGGGACTGTGGGGCTGGAGAGATGGCTCAGCGGTTAAGAGCACTCACTGCTCTTCCTAAGGCCCTGAGTTCAAATCTCAGCAACCACTTGGTGGCTCACAACCATCTGACACCCTCTTCTGGTGTGTCTAAAGACAGCTACAGTGTACTTACATATAATAATAAATAAATCTTAAAAAAAAGAATTAGGGACTGCATGACTTGGTGGAAAGATTATCTTGATTATAAAGTAAAATAAAGCTCATCAAAGATCTTTAATGCAAAAATGACTATTTATTCAGGACAGATAAGATGAGGGAAAATAGGTTTTTATTTAGGACCGAAATTATGATTGGTATAAATACTTATATAAGAATACTCAAAATATAACTTCATTTTAAGCTGCTTTCTTTTAGAAATGACTGAAAGTAATTTTGAATTCATTACCTGTTTTAACAGTACGGAACCACCCCTTTGGTATGGGCTGCCCGAAAGGGCCATTTGGAATGTGTGAAGCATTTGCTAGCCATGGGAGCTGATGTGGATCAGGAAGGAGCCGTAAGTACCTCTGCTCTCCTAGCCTTCTAGCAGAGCCAAGTTTGTGCTTTAAGGGAATATTTTAAGCTAGTACAAACCTAGAAAAAAATTCCCTGGAGTTCCTAAATGATTTCCTTTATAATTCAAATCGTAATGATGTCTTTTTGAGAAAGGACTTCAGTGTGTGGTCCAGGCTTTCAGTGAGCTCATGCTCTTCCTGCCTTTTCCTTCCAAGTGCTGAGATTTCTTAAGTGTACTAACTTTCAAAATAATGATGCTATAATATAAAAATCACAATGAATATTTGCCTTTGAGAATCTCTTGCTAATATACATAAATTTTGGGAAATTAAAACCATCAAGAATAATTTTTTAGTAATCTTATAAACTAAAAAATTCTTTAGATCAAGTAGTTCCCCCCCCCTTTTAATTAAAAACAACTTTTTCATTTTTTTGAGATAGGGTCTCACTATGTAGTCCTGGCCTTGTAGAGCAAGCAGGCCTTGAACTCACAGAGGTCCTTTTGTTTCTGCCTCCTTAGTGCTAGGTCAAATGGTGTATGCCACTGTGCCAAGCTTATTTTTAATTGTAATTGTTGGCAAACATCCTGCTCCATTAAAATGCCTCTTCCTTAACAATGTCAAGTGATGTTAAACTTGCTGGGGTCTTTAAGTTATTTTTTTCCGGAGGCAGAGGCAGGCGGATTTCTGAGTTTGAGGCCAGCCTGGTCTACAGAGTGAGTTCCAGGACAGCCAGGGCTGCACAGAGAAATCCCGTCTCAAAAAAACCCAAAAAAAAAAAAAAAAATAAAATAATAATAAAAATAAATAAATAAAAAGAAGGTTAAAAATGGGGCTGGAGAGGTGGCTCAGTGGTTAAGAGCACTGTCTGCTCTTCCAGAGGTCCTGAGTTCAATTCCCAGCAACCACATGAGAGAGGATGCCCTCTTCTGGTGTGTCTGAAGACAGCTACAGTGTACTTATATAAAATAAATAAATAAGTTTTTCTTTTTAAAAAAAAGGTTAAAAATGGAGTTGAGTCTGACTGACTACCAGTTATTAGTTCATCATTGACCAGCAGCGGTGTATATCTCATCCTTGCCAAGTGTGCTGGAGAGCCATGAGGAAGGAGTCTAACCTTTTCTTAAAGGTTCCAGGAATATATCAGGATCCAATATTTGTGTACGGCAAGCAGTTTTAAGGCACTGAGGATGACTACTACTAGTATTATTATATTAAGTTAGACAGCATATGATGGAGTCTGAGAGGAGGTACTGCCAAATCTCTGGACATCTGAAACCAAGTTAAACTGTAGTTCATATATGAGGTCCTAGATGAGTGGCATCCGGCCTCAGGGCACTGTTCTTCCTGCTGGAGCCGCAGCAGGGTCCTGGGTCCTGACCTCTCCTGAGTTACCAAGTAGATGAGTGGCTGGTTTCTGTGATGATTTGATGATGAGGACCTCTATTTAAATGTCAGGAAGGTGTCCAGTATTTTAAAGGACTACTTAGAATATGTCTACAGGCTTTTAGGAACTGCTAAAGATCATTTATTAAACAATATGCTCTAATTCTTAATTCATTGTTTGTGGTTTTTCCCTAAATGTTTCATATAAAAAATTCTTAGTTTCAAGTTTGATCCATTTTACTTTGGGTTGTTTAAATTAGAAAGTGTTGAATCTTAAGTCTTTCAGTGACTTAAGCACTTGCTGCCAGGCATGGGGAACTGAGTTCTGTCCTTGGGGTTCATGTGATGCAAAGAGAAAATGAACCCGTAAGGCTGGTCTGACCTCCACATGTGCATATGCCTGAGAGAACACACAAGAAAAAAATGTAAAAGACAATTTTTAAAACACCTGAACATGTACCTCCAGCTGCTTTTGGCATATGTCTGGTTATTTATATTGGCACTTTGTCAGAAATAACATTTGTTTATTCCTATATTAGAAGAGGGCATGTGTAAGACACTGTACACATGTGGCACTCAGAGGACAGCCTGTGGGAGTTGGTCCTCTCCTCCCCCCCCCACATGGGTCCTAAGGGTCAAACGGAGGCCATCAGGCTTGATGGCAAGTGTCTTTACAATTGAGCCTTCTTGCTGGCCCTCAGAAATAACTCCTAGTGACTGGAGGAGCCGTACAGTGGGAGAGCCCTTACCTCGTGTGCTCAAAGCACCACCAACTGTTACGCTGTGATTTATATTTTAAAACTTCTGTGTGTGTGTGCCCGTGTTTGCCTGTGGATGTATGCATGTGAGTGGGAGCCTGCAGAGGCTGGAAGAGGATCCTCGAGCTGGAGTTACTCACGGGTATTTATGAGTCACCCAGTGTCGGCGCTAGGAATCAAACTCGGCCTTCCACAAGGGCAGCAAAAACTTTTAACCAGTGAGCGAGCCATTTCTCTAGCAACTGCAAATAGCTCACCTGTTTGAAAACAGTTTTCTGACTGGTATGCACAGTGTGTTCTAGAGCACACTGATTCTCTGTTTTTCTTCCTAAGAATTCGATGACGGCACTCATTGTGGCAGTGAAAGGGGGCTATACGCAATCAGTGAAGGAGATTCTGAAGAGGAATCCAAATGTCAACCTGACCGATAAGGATGGAAACACAGCCCTGATGATTGCATCGAAGGAGGGACATATAGAGATTGTGCAGGACCTGCTGGATGCCGGAACATACGTGAACATACCCGACAGGGTAGGGGCCTACTTCAGATTTGTTGCTGGTGGTGAAGTAGACAGAAAATTAGCTAGTGGCTCCTTATCATCAAGGCTCTTCACATGTGACATGAACTTGTTTTAAGAGTTTTATTCTTAACTTTGAAATTAAAAAATTAAAATTTCCAGTCTTATTAAAAGAATGTCCTTGTCTATTTTTATCAAATAGTTTGGTTACTGGAAATGTCACACATAGGGTGAATTTGTAACGCTCTTTGGTGAATATCCCTATAGGTGTTTTTCACAGCTGATGTTATTCATTGTCCAGGACTTAGATAGCATCTTTATACTTAAGTTTTTTTCTCTTGCCTGACTTCTCTGAGGTTTCACATATATGTTCAGAACTCTCCACTTGAATGTGTATTTAGTGAGCTTTTAAAAACTTACAGCAAAGTAAAGTGGAAGTGGAGTGTTTGTCTTTTGACTTCTGCAAACCACTTTCCTCCATTTTCTCTCTCAGCAAAGGGGCCCACTGCCCACTCTCATGCTCCCCCTTTCTTTCCCCACCGCATGTAGGTCTGTTGACTGGATGCAAACTTGCCCTTTCCCTGGCTTCGTCACCCCATCGCCTCCCCGCCCTAAGCCACCCTCTCTAGTTGTTAAACACGTCATAACAGAGTCTCTGTTGCCTCTGCTGTACCTCTGCTTGTTGATGAATGCATGCACTCCTTCGTGGAAGCCACCAAGGCTCTCTCTTGCACTTCGGATATGCACTACATTTGCAGTGTGCAGACCCTGTATGTCAGTGTCCTCACTTGAGTCCTTGTCCTCGTTTTGCACCATATTCCCTGTTTAGAAGGTTGCAGCCTTCTTAAGTCTCTTCTCTTCTCTTTGCACATGGTCTTGTCCTGCTGTGAGGTGTGGCTGTGTGCACCAGCTGTGCTTTCAGTCTAGAATGCAGCCTACACAGGAGGCTCCTGTCTGCCATTCTGCCTTTACTTAGACCTACCTCGTTGGAAAGGCCATCTTTAGCTCTCCAGTCCAGAGGGCCTCCTCAGTTACTTTTGATCGGTTATGCTATTCTATTTCAATAGTGTTTGTTTTGGTTTATTTATTTTAATTATATGTTGTTTTCTATTAGACTGTAAATTTGCTTACAACTGGGACCCTGTCTTCTTGTTTCCCAGGACCTAGAATGGTGCCTGGCACACTGTAACAGGGAAATGGTTTACTCACCAGTGTACGGTCCTCACCCACTCTGATGCTAACATTCTTAGCTATATAACTGGCCTGCCTTGGGTTTATGTATGCTGTTTGTGTTGCAGCTAAAATACTACAGCACAATGCTGAACACTCAAGGAATAATTGACTTGTAGCCTGTTGGGGTCCTCAGAATGGAAGCAGGCAATAGCTCACAGGTTCACTGTTCAGTCGCCAACTGACCTGAAGTTTAGCAATAAAATGACAAGCTACCTGAGCCCATGGCAAAATTAGTATTTGAAGCAGTGGGAAGCTGTGATTCAGAATGGCTGGCTGGCCAGGCAGTGGTGGTGGATGCCTTTAATCCCAGCACTTGGGAGGCAGAGGGAGGCGGATTTCTGAGTTCAAGGCCAGCTTGGTTTACAGAGTGAGTTCCAGGACAGCCAGGGCTATACAGAGAAACCCTGTCTCAAACAAAACAAAACAAAACAAAACAAAACAAAACAAAACAAAACAAAACACAAACAAACAAACAAAAACCCCCCAACAGAATGGCTGGCTGTTGCTGGACGAATGTCATCTGAGGCGTTCCCATACAGGAGGATGAGGCAGCCTGTGTGCCCTTTGCCTGTGACTGCCCACTGGCTGTATCCACAGACACTGGTCTGGGAGCCAGCCCTGCTGTCCCTTCAGAGCCCCAGCAGCATGCCAGCTCTACACTCCCAGCCTGGAGCCTGGAGCTTCTATCACATGGCAGGCCTTGAGGGGGATTTAGTATGTAACATCCAAACTGTCAGTGTCCTGTGATTTCAGTTATATGTATGATGGGAAATAGTCTTCAAAGAAACTAGATTCCACCTGAGTAATTTATCTTTTCAAGTTTCCATCATGGGATTTCATGAGTCCTTATTCACTAATGTTCTTTGTGTCTTACTCAGAAGGTTGCTAATATCAGATATTATAAGTTAATTAAAATATCTCACTTTAGTAATGGTCTTTTTCAAAGAGATTTTTAGAGCAAATCTATTATGTTAGTAAAGGAGTAAGCTTAATTTCAGAACTGTGTTATTTGTTTAGTAACTGACCTTGTTTTTTGTCCTTTTAGAGTGGGGATACTGTATTGATTGGCGCTGTGAGAGGTGGTCATGTTGAAATTGTCCGAGCACTTCTCCAAAAATACGCTGATATAGACATTAGAGGGCAGGTATGTGTGCTCACACGGCAGTGACCATGAAGGCTTGGGTCAAGTAGTCAGGATGCTGCTCCTCCTCCTTTCAGTGGAGATAAAACATGGACGCCCTAATGCACTGGCTGTGTGTTATCGTTGTTTTTGTGTTTTATTGGCACTATTCTAAAGTTCCACACCATTCTAGGCTGTGTAGTGAAACTGTCTCAGAACTGAGGCAAGGGGCTGGAGGTGGTTAACTGGCTAAGGGTGCTTGCTGTTCTTGGGGGAGGTGGGGGGACGCCCATGCTGGGAGGCCTAAACTCCAGCTCCAAGTGAGCTGACCCCCATTCCTGGTCTCTGAGCTTCTGCACATGATGAGCTTTGGCCCGCTGACTGCTCTGGGCAGCTTGTGCACATGTCATAGGCTGGTGCCAACAACCCTTAGGGAAATGTCGACACAGGAAACCTAGTGTGGCAGCACAGGAGTCGGTCCTCAGTTAAAAGCCGTATTTTCACTAATGGGTGGTCCCTAGATCACCTGTTTCAGACCACTGACCGCTGTGTCTGTCGGTCTTGTGCATCTGTTTTTAATTGATGTTCTGAAGCTCTGCTTTCCAGATCTGTGTGAGTCAAAGGGTTGTTTTTTTTTTTTTTTTTTTTTTTTTTTTTTTTGAGCAAGGTAAGTTGCTGACGGAGCTGCTGAAGACTGTCTAGGGTCCGGGTAGATATAGGCAAGTGGAATTGCAAAGGGATGCCCGTATCTGTCAGACACACTCCTCACTGTCTTCATTGGGCTGTGGATTTAATCATGATTTGTCCATAGCAGAGTTCAGGTATGGGTGACTTTTAGCCTGTTTATCTCCCTGAAGTCTGACTGCATTAAACAGGGCCGTGGATGTGGCACAGTGATCTAGTGTCTGCTTAGAGTGGGTGATGCCCTGGGCTCCATCAGGCGCCACAGAAACAAAAGACAACTTATTAGCTCTGTGGTTTGCTCCTGTTTTACTTAAATAATACTAAGTTTTTCTAAGATTCTTTCATAAAGAGTTTCTCAGAAGTAAATCCTAGATATCATGAAGATTGATATTACTTCCCACCCGTATAAGTATTCACACTTTACATTCACAAATAGTAGTTTTTAGTACTGCATCTCACAATTTTCTTTCCTTACACAGGACAATAAGACCGCGCTGTATTGGGCTGTTGAGAAGGGAAATGCGACAATGGTGCGAGATATCCTGCAGTGCAATCCTGATACAGAAATATGCACGAAGGTACAGGGCACGCTTCATTCTATTAGCTGAATGATTTCAACCTTGTTTTTTTTTTTTTTAGCATTTTTTTAAAGATTTCTTTATTTTATGTTTATGAGTACACTCTAGCTGTCTTCAGACACAATAGAAGAGGGCATTGGATCCCGTTAGAGATGGTTGTCAGCCACCATGTGGTTGCTGGGAATTGAACTCAGGACCTCTGGAAGAGCAGTCAGTGCTCTTAACCGCTGAGCCATCTCTCCAGCCCGATTTCAACCTTGTAGTGGTGATGCCTGGGGCAGCAAGCATACTGCCAGCTGTTCACAAACCGTGACAAGGTTGCCGCCCTATGTTCTGTTTGGAATGCAGAACATACTTGCTTTAGACAACCTCTGTGAGCCATGTTTGCGTCCCCATATCAGGCATTTTAGTTTTACTCACATCATGTGAAACTGTACAAGACTTTGGTGGTTGTAGTTAGGTGTGTGCAAGTATCCTATATGAAAGTATATTTGGAATTCTGATAAAAAGATTAAAGTGCCTTAGTACTATAAAGCTATTTCCATACCAATCACTGGTTGGGAAAGCATCTCCTTATCAGTTTGTAAACTAGGTTTTCTTTAGAAATATTTCAAATTTGGACATCCTGAAGTAAAGGAAAACTGACCTTTAAACCTTGTCTATGCCCACAGGATGGCGAGACACCACTAATCAAAGCCACCAAGATGAGAAACGTTGAAGTGGTGGAGTTGCTGCTGGATAAGGGGGCTAGGGTGTCTGCTGTGGACAAGGTAGGAGCAGAGCTGTGCCGGCACCTCGGTGAGGTCGGGCCGTCCTTTAGAGTCTGAGTGATGCCTACGTGAATCTTGAATCTGGCTTTGCATAGACTATTTCACAGAAATAAACTTGGAGACAAGATGTTCGATCTTGCTCTGTGTTTATTTTCAGCATATTTGCGAGTTTGCTTATGTTGTCCAGGGTTTTGTGTACCGAGGATGTTTTGCTTTCTCCCAGGTTTGAGATTGTGGAATGGAGTTGGGTAGTCAGGATATGTCGAGTTTGAGGACTGATAAACAGTCAGGGGACTGCGACCAGCAGACATTGGGAAGTGTGGACTGAGACTCTGGCAAGACATCTAGGATCGGGTTGGGACCTTGGGGTTAGTGCAGGATGTGGGAGTGGTGGCAGCGATGAAGACAGCAGGGTAAAGAGCAGGCTGACCTGTTAGAGTCTGCACCATGTTGTTGGTGTTCTAATTATCCTTGGTTCTGAAGTGTTTTCCTTTTCTGTCATCAGCTACATAAAGTCGGAACCATTTTGTCTTCTGACTTTGTATCTTCCAGAGAACCCAGCACATAAAGTTCTTTCATTGGCTTGGTTCAGTAGTTATTGTATCACATGTACAACACAGGAAGAGAACTCAGAGAAGGAATAGCTGTGAAGCAGAAGAGCCTTCCTAGGAGCCATTGGAAAGACATGCAGGCCTCTTCCAGTTAGTGTCTCAGAGCCATCAGTGTGGATGAGAGCTGGGGATTTAATGTCTAAGTTTTACATCATGGCTGTCTTCCAGGGAATGTTGTGAAGTGGTCAGTAGAATACTAGGCAGACCCGGGAGGTCCTTCACAACTCCGAGTTTTCCAAGCAGCTGAAAGAGTTAGGTACTTACACCCAACCAATAGACATAAGAAGGGGCCCCTGTGGTTGAATTAGGGAAAGGCTGGAAGAAGCTGAGGAGGAGGGTAACTAGATAGGAAGACCAGCAGTCTCAACTAACCTGGACTCCCGAGATCCCTCAGACACTGACCCACCAACCAGGCAGCATTCACTAGCTGATCTGAGCACCCCCTCCACAGCCCCCCATATACAACAGAGGACTGGTCTGGCATCAGTGAGAGAAGATGCTTCTAACCCTCGAGAGATGGGAGGCTCCAGGGAGTGGGGAGGCCTGGTGGGATGGGGGTACGGGAGTGGGGACATCTTGGAGACAGGGGGTGGGGAAGAGAATGGGATGAAGAACAGTCAGAGGGTGGACTGGGAAGAGGATAGCGACTGGACTCTAAATAGAACCAGAAAAGGGTTGGCACGATCTTTTTAAAAATTAAGAGAGAATTAAATGAAGAAAAAAAAAAACTTTAAAGTAAGCTCAGAAGCTTCTATAGCCTATAATGAGAGTTCAAGAGAAAAAGATAGGAGGGCACACGGAAGTGTCCGCAAGCCTCTTCCTCCACAGCAGGACGTCGGTGCCGAATGTGTATTGCAACAGGGGGATGAGGGCAGTGACAGTCCATGGATTGTTTTGTACCCCGCCTTGTGAGATAGATGATTTCATTTTAAAACACAGTACACCTATATTTTAAAAGATTACTCATGTGCATATATTAAACTTAAATTTTTAGGAGTTAAAAAACAACTCTAGCTGGGCAGTGATGGTGCATGCCTGTCATCCCAGCACTTGGGAGGCAGAGGCAGGCGGATTTCTGAGTTCGAGGCCAGCCTGGTCTACAGAGTGAGTTCCAGGACAGCCAGGACTACACAGAGAAACTCTGTCTCAAAAAACCAAAAAACAAACAAACAAACAAACAAACAAACAAAAACAAAACAAAACAAACAAACAAACAAAAAAACCCAAAAAACAAAAACCCAACTCTGAGTTTTCTTAGTGTGGGATGTGGGCACTTGTGTGATTGAAGAGTCTCACAGGGAAGGGGCAGATAATGCAGGGAGCAGAGAGGATGAGCCCGCTGGTGCGCTCAAGGTCTGACACCGAGGACCCACAGGGCAGGCGCTGGGCAAAGGCTCTGGGGCTGCTGGCATTGATGGGACGGCTGAGGACGGGCGGGAAGGCTGGTAGATGTGAACTGGTTGAGGAAAGCTGCTGCTGTCCTTGGTCAGTGGTGGTTCTGGAGGACAGAAGGGTGCTGAGGAGGTCCTGGCCTGGGAGGCATACATGACAACGGCTGTTGTTCTTGAAGTGAGCTGCAGGGAGAGAAACTGCAGAAGCCAGAGAGGGGGATGGAAAGGAGAGATTTCTGAGGAACACTTGTACAAGTCTAGGGAAAGGAACTGTGAAGAATATAGAGACCAAATTTACAGGAAATGTAAACCTCCAGATTGTCTGTTTTGTAGAGGCATAAAAAGTATTGCTCAGAACTGCTTTTGAGAACAAGCAAGTCCAGCCTGTGCTGCCATTTTACAGAAAGGTGACACTCCCCTGCATGTTGCCATCCGAGGGAGGAGCCGGAGGCTGGCGGAACTTCTTTTACGAAACCCCAAAGATGGACGGTTACTTTACCGGCCCAACAAAGCAGGCGAGACTCCCTACAACATCGACTGCAGCCACCAGAAAAGCATTTTAACTCAAATATTTGGAGCCAGTAAGTAATGGGTTTTGTCCCAGACTGAGGCCGTACATGCACAATTCTCTGTGTGTGTCTGTGTCTGTGCGCATGCTTGCATGTGTGCCTGTGTGTTTTTATATGTGTGTGCATGTGCCATGTGTGTTTTACTGAAGGCTGAACCCAGGGCCCTTCCAATACTAGGCAAAAACTTCATCACTGAACAGCTCACACTTTTTTAATAATGAATTTCCAATAAAAACATATGGAAAATAAATGGTTCTACACACCTGGCCCAAAAGAGATTTTAACAGTTTTTATTTTATTTATTTATTCATTTTATTTTATTACGTATGAGTGTTTTGTCTACATGAATATATATCTCTACTACAAGAGTCCCCCTACCAACAAGAAGGCTTTTTAAAAATCCCGAGCTATTAGTGATGTGAAGGGTAAAGGCTCTTGCTGCTCAAGCCTGATCCCTGAGCCTGATGTTTTAAACAAATGTTTTAAACTCTTTTTTAAAGATTTATTTATTCATTTCATGTATGTGAGTACACTGTAGCTATCTTCAGTCACACCAGAAGAAGGCATTGGATCCCATCACAGATGGTTGTGAGCTGCCATGTGGGTGCTGGGAATTGAACTCAGGACCTCTGGAAGAGCAGTCAGTGCTCTTATCTGCTGAGCCTTCTCTCCAGCCCTAATTTTTTTTTATTATTTTTGTGTGTCTCTCTCTCTCTCTCTCTCTCTCTCTCTCTCTCTCTCTCTCTCTCTCTCTGTGTGTGTGTGTGTGTGTGTGTGTGCATGTGTGCGCGTGCGCACATCTGAGAAGGATAAAAGAATGTTGGATCCCATGGAACTAGAGTTATAGGCCATTCGGGACTGCTCAGTGTAGATGCTGGAACCAACCTGCGTCACCTGGAAGAGCAGGAAGCCCTGTTAACCACGGAGCCATCTCCAGCTCTTCTTACTTCTTCTTGGCTTTTCATCTAAAAAAAATACTCTCATGGCTTTTTAAAAAATTGAGTCTTTAAACTTTTCTGCAAAGAATTATTTTGCGTTTGATTATCTATTGTATTCTTTAGTAACACTTTATAGTGCGTGTACTTAAATGTCTCTAGAATTGAAATGGTCTTGCACTTCTTTCCCATCCCTGGTTCTAAGGATGGCACTCGAGGCTCATGCATGCCAGCAAGTGCTCTACTGCTGACCCGTCCCCAGCCCTGCGGTGTGAGTGATAGAGAAGAAAGTATCATTCGCCAGCACTTCTTTTCTTTGTTGTACCTCAAGATGATGTATCTTATCATTAACTAATAGGTATATAAGAGATGTATTATGTTCCTCGAAATATAGTATTTGTGTAAGAATCTCTGAAGCTGTTTTTATGCAGGTTTAAATGCTCAAGATAAGGTTGTCCCCACCCCCCCACACACACATCCCCAATTCAGTGATACCAAAGTTTAAGGATGTGGTATGCTTCTAATTACAGGACACTTGTCCCCTACGGAATCAGACGGTGACATGCTTGGTTATGATCTGTATAGCAGCGCCTTGGCAGATATTCTCAGTGAGCCCACGATGCAACCACCCATCTGCGTGGGCTTGTATGCACAGTGGGGGAGTGGGAAGTCTTTCTTACTCAAGAAACTAGAAGGTAAAGGCATGTTCTGAGAAGTCTTGATACTCAGTACAGCTCTGTGAGTAGCTGTCCTGTCACTCGTCTGCTGCGGTGGTTGGCATTTCTCTCCCTCTAGTCGGTCCTCCCCTGAGTTTTCTTTCTAAATCAGGTCCAGGTGTGGGCTAGCATTGAGCACAGCCCTTGGTGCATTTCATAGATCCTTCCCACACTCGTCAATTCTAGATCCAGAGAGCTCTGTGCTGCAGTCAGGACTAAGTGCATTAATAAACCAGGCCTTTTCTGCTGGAAGTCATTCTTGCTCTTCAAGGACAGGCTTCAGTACTGCAAATAAAAATGACCTCAGGTTTTGTTGAAACAGTGACCCTGTTGTGCACCTTTGAGAACCTCAGTGGCATGAGGGGCTCTGAGGAGCGGTGCTGGCGTTTGGGGAGAGTACAGTTTCTGCTTCTGCTTATGGGAACAAACCATACACACCAAGATCAGGAAAACCTCGGCAGATGGGAATAATGGAGAAAGAGTTTTATGCATTTCGGTATGAGGCAGGACTGTGGGGAAGGACAGGGCTAGGTGTGCAGTGGGGGGCAGGGCGCTCAAGCGGACTAAAAGAAAATGTTAGTTTGAATGATTAAGCAGCAGCAGGATTATCTAAGGCACTTGTTAAGTGCCAGCACAAGTTTATATTAAAACAGGAAAGTTAAAAGTTAGAGTGGGTTAAGAGTTTATCCAAGCAAGACAAATAAACTTGACATTGATCTTCCTTTCAGATGAAATGAAGACGTTTGCAGGACAGCAGATCGAGCCCCTTTTCCAGTTCTCGTGGCTCATAGTGTTCCTCACCCTGCTGCTGTGTGGGGGGCTTGGCCTGGTGTTTGCTTTCACAGTTGACACAAACCTCGCCATAGCAGTCTCACTGAGTTTCCTGGCTCTCTTATATATATTCTTCAGTAAGTCTTTGTTTTTTTTTTTTTTTTTAATCTTTTTTAAAAATGGAGAAAAACATTGAGTGCATGTTACTTAAAACATCTGTCTCTTAAAAACCTACTTGGGTTTTATAATTGGCTGAAAAAAGTTGATTGGTTTAGAGTAACAGTGAACATCCCTGGCTGGAGTGAGCATTGACTTGCTCAGACCTGTCTTACGCAGCGTGCTACATGGTGGTGGTGGTGACCTCGTTCCCACTTCGGTGGCCCTTGCTGAAGGGGGGGCCCCCGTGGCTGTTGCTGGCCAGGTTTTGGATATTTTGACCATTACTATGATTTTTAGTTTTTCTGAAAGCAAGCTAGGAAAGCAAAACAGTCTGTTTCTGTGTTGTCTTCAATTGTAAGAAAGGAAGTAGATTTATTATTGAGGGAAGTAGTAACTTTAGCAGTTGCAGACATGACAAGCCCAGCTCCTTGCATCTGAACTACCAACCTGACTCATGAGGCTTGGCTTTTGCTTCATTCCAATGCCAGTTTTTAGTTTCTGGTTTCATACACCTTCTGTATGTTGAGAAGGTCACTTGAGGGATTCTTCGAGGAGTATATAAGAATTAGTATGGACCATAAACAGTTACATAGGCCTAGCTCTCCTTTACTTGATACTTGACTATAGAGAAAACAAGCTGCCTAACTAATTCAAACTGTAATTTCAGTTGTCATTTACTTCGGTGGACGGCAGGAAGGAGAGAGTTGGAACTGGGCCTGGGCTCTCAGTACCAGACTGGCAAGACACATTGGGTACCTGGAGCTCCTCTTCAAACTGATGTTTGTGAACCCCCCTGAGCTACCAGAGCAAACTACAAAGGCTTTGCCTGTGAGGTGGGCTGCTTCTTTGACAGAGGAATCTTTAATAAGGGTAACAAAAGAGTTTATAGAATTTTACAGGTCATCATTCCAAAAAATAATGTTACCTTAGTCTTTTAGTTGAACAAAACAAAACAAAAGTATGTCCTAGCACCTTTGAGAAACACTTCATAGTATATCCCCTTCCTATGCATGAGGTCACTTTTCCACAAGACAAAATCTGCTTACTTTTGTGATATTTTATTTGCACAGAAACCTCTCCCTTTTCCTTGTGCCTGTTACATACTTAGGGCTTTTCTGGGAGTAGTGCCAGGGTTTAAACCAGGGTTCAGAGTCATCCACCATGACGGGGCCACAACTCCCTTCCATTCCCACCCTTTCTGATACCTTGGCAGGAGTATTGACCTTCAGGGTGGAGTCCTGGAAGAAGGAGGTCTGGAGCAAAGGCCTCCCTTGTCCTTGAAGGAGCAGTAACCCCTGGAAGCCCTGTTCATGCTGACCTGCTCCTTCCTCATCTCTTCAAGTAGACATGTGTGCCTAGAATTGCTGAGCATCTCACACAGGGACTCATGAGAAAGAAAGGTGTAAGAGTCTAGATGGAAGAAAGGGGGTTTTTGCTTTTATAAGCTAGAATATTTAGAGCAAAAAGCTTCCATAGAGGTTGGGAAAAAGAATTAAAAATCTTTTAAAAGATTATGAAGTTTTAAATTATAATAAGAAAAAATATCCATAATTTCTGATGAATGTAAGTCATTCTAACCATCAAAACTATGCTAGGAA
The DNA here is from genome assembly GCA_964023405.1 of Apodemus agrarius. Lineage (NCBI taxonomy): Eukaryota > Metazoa > Chordata > Mammalia > Rodentia > Muridae > Apodemus > Apodemus agrarius. The sequence continues at coordinate 99,371,757 of OZ030011.1, read as the reverse complement.
TATAGGTGAGAATAAATGAATAAAGGTTAAAAAGTTATAAATATAAGCTGGAGATATAGATGACTCAGTGGTTAGGAGCACTGGCTTCTCTTCTAGAGGTCCTGAGTGCAATTCTTGGCAACCACGTGGTGGCTCATAGCCATCTGTAATGTGATCTGATGCCCTCTCCTGGCATGCAGGTGTACATGCAGATAGAGCACTCATACATAAAACAATAATAAATCTTTTGTAAAAACCAGCCCTTTAAAAACATAGAAAAAATTACAAATACAGCAGGCCTTTTTTTTTACTCGTGAGTTCTGCATCTCTAGATGTAGTTAAGTGTAAATTATAAATATTTTTATAACTTTACCTGAATTAAAATGTTTAGACTTCTCTTTGATACCATTCACTAAACAATGTAGTACAACGTTTGTTTACTGATGTTTACTGTTGACTGAATGTAATATGTTCATTGTATTAGATATCATACAGAATCCAGAGATGATTTAAAGTAGACTGCAATATGTGCATTTTTTATTTTGTATGAGAGACATGGGCTGATCCTAGAACCAGCTACCTATGAATACTGAGGAACCATTGTAATCAGCACGTAAATTTAAACATTAAAAAGATTTAAAGCTGAGAAGTTTTAGAGGAAAGCGTTTGAGGTTGGAGATAGGGCTCAACGGTTAGAAGGGCTTGCTGCTTTTGCAGAGGACTCCAGTTTGGCTCCAGCACCTACAGTGGGTGTCTCAGGACCACTTGTAACTCCAGCATCAGGGGATCTGAAACCCTTGTCTGGCCTCCACAGGTATCTAACACACACACACACACACACACACACACACACACACACACATACACACACATATATCATGAAATATTTTTTTAAAGAGGTAAAGCATACAATATAGGATAACACAATGGAGGAAATGTTTACAGAAAATTAACAGTTTGAACGAAGATGGGAGTTTTGAAACAGAACAACCAGCATAGTATCAGTTAGGACCAGAATTTATAGTACAATGTCATGCCAGACTATAACCTTGAAACATGCTTTATCTCCTGGGTTGAAGGTGAGAATTTAGTTTAGACATGGAAGGAAAAGAATGAATTAATGCAGAAATAATTCTGAGACTGATGTTGTCAGGAAATCAATTTTTTTCAAGAATAACTCTGAAAAGAATATTTTATAATTATTCTAAAATCCTGGTATATGTTAAAGCTATAAATAAAATAAAATGTTAGGAAAGTTTATTTAATTTCATTAAAGAAATTAATAAATTTTATTAAATTTATTTTTTAGGGTTTATTTATTTTTATTTTGTATGTGTGTATGGTTTGCCTCATGTATAGCTGTGCACTGTGTGTATGTATGCAGTGTGTATGGGGTTCAGAAGAGGATGTTAGATCTCTGGCCTTGGAGTTGCAGCCAGCTATGAGCTGCCACGTGGGTGCTGGGAACTCGACCGTGGTCCTCTGGAGGAGCAGCTGGTGTAGTCATGGAGCCATCCCTCCAGCAGAAACCTTCCTTCCAAATGCTGTTTCTGGGGTTGGAGTTCCTGTGTATAGTGAAGACTCTCCTGCCCTGACGCAGGGCCTCGGCTGGCATTGGCGCACCTCTTTTGCCCCTGTTCTGACACAGGCCAGGCTCTGCCATCACTCTCCCCTTCCCCATTGGCCAGCCACACACATTTAACACATTCGTAAGAGAATCTCTAACATGCTCAGCGGAGAAGATGACTAATCACACATCTGCTCCACTCCCTTAGAACTTTAAAAGCAAGTTTTTGAACAGAACATTAAAAAAAAAAAAAAAAAAAGGATAAACAGGGCTGGAGAGATGACTCAGCGGTTAAGAGCACAGGCTTCTTGTATGGGGATCTGGGTGTGATTCCCAGCACCCACACGGTGATTCACAGCCATCTGTACGTCTACTTCTAAGGGATCAGATTTCTTCTGCCTTCTGTGGGTACCAGGGATACATGTGGTGCGTAGACTTAAAATTAAAATAATTTTTTAAAAGAAACTGGCACTGTCTTTAGAAAAAATGAAATGTTGAATAACTGATAGAGATGGCACGCGTATGCTGGAAGTGCCGCATTCAGTAGCCACGCAACATCATAGCATCGGCTTGGTCTCCCCCTAGGTTCTTGTTTACAGATTACAATAGACTCTCCAGTGTTGGAGGAGAAACTTCCCTGGCTGAGATGATCGCGACCCTCTCAGATGCTTGTGAGAGAGAATTCGGCTTTTTGGCTACCCGGCTTTTTCGAGTATTCAAGACTGAAGATACTCAGGGTAGGATTACTTCCCTCCTACTCTTCCCTCCTTCTTGGAGTGTTTTTATGGGTGAGGAAGGGAATAAATGTTCATTTTTCTTCATGAGGCCATGAATTGAATCTTAGAGTTACCATATGCTCTTGACCAAAAAGATTTCAACATTCTGAGTACATGATGTGGTAATAATTATTAATATGATTTATTCTATTACAGGTAAAAAGAAATGGAAAAAAACATGCTGTCTCCCATCTTTTATCATCTTTCTTTTTATTGTTGGCTGCATTATTGCTGGAATTACTCTTTTGGCTATATTCAGAGTTGACCCAAAACATCTGACGGTGAACGCTATCCTCATCTCCATCGCATCCATCGTGGGCTTGGCCTTGGTGCTCAACTGTCGGACGTGGTGGCAGGTGCTGGACTCCCTCCTGAATTCCCAGAGAAAGCGCCTCCATAGTGCCGCCTCCAAGCTACATAAGCTGAAAAGCGAAGGATTCATGAAGGTAAGCACTAGGAAGTCCCACCATTAGGAACACCAGTGGGAATGTGCTGCTGTCGCCATGCTGCCGTGGGCGTGCTCCGCAACGTCAAAGAGTTACATTGAAGGGTTTTGTTGTTGTTTTGTTTTTATTTGTTTTGTTTTTATTGTTTATTGTTTTATTGTTCAGTGGTAGGAACTGAACCCAGGACCTTGTGCATACCAGGCAAGTATCATACCACTCAGCTATATGTCCAAGTCTATTGCATTTAATTTAGTTTAATAAGTTTGTTAGGCTTATAGGAACATCCATATATACCCCATGTATCTTGTGTACAGCCTCTGTTATCAATACCTGTTACCAGAGTGCTGCATTTGTTCCAGTTGATGGGCCTGCCTTGGTCCGTCATAGTCAGACTCAGTGTACAGTTTACATTAGGTTCATTCTTGGGGCTGTGCATTCTTTGAGTTTGCACAAATGCTTGATAACATACCCAAGATTACAGTCTGTTCACTGCCGTGAGAGTGCCTGCCTCCCCCGTTCAGCCTCTGTCTCTCCCAGCTCTAGTCAAACCCTGACGGGTTCACTGTCTCAGTATCTGTGTTTTCCATGATGTCGTGTAGTTGCATCCATGCAGTATGTAACTCTTTTATAGTGGCTTCTTTCATCCCTTTTATAGCTTAAAATTGCATTGCTTTTTGGACCTGAATAATATTGTTGCCTGGATGAAGAGTGTACATTTATTCAGTTACCCACAGAAATATATCTTGATTTAAATTTTAGTAGTTATGAATAAAATTGTTAAAGTATCTGTGCTCACTTTTTTTGTGTGGATGTAAGTTTTTAGCTCTTTTGAGTAAAAACTAAGAATTATAATTACTAAACCTTATAGCACGAGTCTATTACTAAACCTTATAGCACGAGTCTATTTAACATTGGTAAAAACTAGATACCACCAGGGAGTCAAGAGTCTCGCAGCTCTCAGTAGGTGTTGTGGGTAGAATTGAAGCCCACAATTGAAGCTTTTGTCATTCAGAGTCTTTAGTTTCAAAAAACAAAAAAACAAAAACAAAAAACAAAAACAAAAACAAAAAAATGGGCTAGGCAATGTGGTGCACGCCTGTAATCCCAGCAGTTGGGAGGCAGAGGCAGGCGGATTTCTGAGCTCAAGGTCAGCTTGGTCTACAGAGTGAGTTCCAGGACAGCGAGGGCTGCACAGAGAAACCCTGTCTCGAAAAAAACAACACAACACACACAAACAAACAAACCAACAAACAAAAACAGTCTTTAGTTTTGGCAAGTAAGTCTCTGAACCTCTTCTGTAGTCTGCAAATTCCTATCATAGCGTCCCCTGATGACATCCTGAGAGTCAAGTGTTGTGTCCATAACTGAAACCCTTGTGCCAGGGTGTAAATGGAACCACTGCCAGCAGCAAGAACTTTGGGTTTCTTTCCTCCCGTTGGATGGGTTTCTCCTGTGCTTCTAAAGGGATGTGCCTTACTTGTCTCTTCTGTGCTTTGTGCAGGTCCTGAAGTGTGAGGTGGAACTGATGGCCAGGATGGCAAAAACCATTGATAGCTTCACTCAAAACCAGACAAGGCTGGTGGTTATCATTGACGGCCTGGACGCCTGTGAGCAAGATAAAGTCCTGCAGATGCTGGACACGGTAAGTTTTAGCCATCTCCAGACTTGTCGCTGTGGCCATGTAGGATGCACGACTTCACAAAATATCTCAGTTGGGACGGAAACTGTGCTTCTTATTTAAGAAACATTGCTTTCTCTAGTAAGTCTCTCTTTCATAAGAAGAATTCTATTTTAAAATTCAGAATCATAGCAAAAGCTACTGTTTGATCGAGAACATTTAAATCACTTGCCTGAGGGCACTTTAGGAAACCAGAAGCAGCTCACCTGGAGCCTCTCTCAGTCCAGGCGAGGCTCAGCCATGTGAACAGTCCTGCTTGCACTGAGATGACAGAGGGAGCCCATAGAATTCGTAGTGTGTATTAAAGCACAATCCTGGTAATCTAAGGTTTGTTATAAACAACAGTGGTTACCTGACTGCACACAACTCACACGTGCGCACAGAAAATTGCCTTGTGTGTTGATCTTACTTTTGTGTAGCTGCAGGTGTTTGAGGAGGAAACCACCTCTTTGTTGGTTTTGTCATTGGTAGACGATAGCAACCTAAGATTGAGCCCTCTATAAAAGTTGTTTTCATAGAGAATAAATTTTGATAAAAAATGAGTGATATTAAAAAATATAGCATCAAGGATAGTACAGATTTTAAAACGATATTTTTTATATAATTTAAAAATTTGTGTCACATCCGTACCTTTCTTCTACCACAGGTCCGAGTTCTGTTTTCAAAGGGCCCTTTCATTGCCATTTTTGCCAGTGATCCACATATTATTATAAAGGCCATCAACCAAAACCTGAATAGTGTGCTTCGTGATTCAAATATAAATGGACATGACTATATGCGCAATATAGTTCATTTACCAGTTTTCCTTAATAGTCGTGGGCTTAGCAATGCAAGAAAATTTCTTGTAACTTCAGCAACAAATGGGGACATTTCGTGCTCAGATACCACAGGTAAGTGTCAAGCCCTAGCGTACTCCATCTTGAAGACAACTTGCAGAAGGAAAGGTTGATGTAGTTGTGGTCCCAAAGGGACAGGAGTCCAGCCCATCACGGCAGGGAGTGTGACTGGGGGGGGGGGGGAGGGGGGGGAGGCATGGCGGCTGGAGTAGCAGGTCGAGAGGTCACATCTTACCCTGCAAGCAGGAAACAGAGCAAACACAAAATGGCATTCATCGTCAAACTCTCAAGACCCAGCTCCAGGGACATACTTCCTCCAGCAAGTCTCACCCTAAACCTCCCAAAGAACAGCATCAAGGGGGGACAAGGGTCAGACACCCGAGGCTCCGGGAGAAACTGATTGTAACCACCACAGCTGTCTCAATGCTGTCTTCCAGGAGTACAGGAGGATGCTGACAGACGAGTTTCACAGAACAGCCTTGGGGAGATGACAAAGCTGGGTAGCAAGACAGCTCTCAACAGAAGGGTAAGTGCCATTCATGCCACTTAATGGTGTGATTGATTTTCCTTCGAGTGTTGGGGTTGAGCCCAAAGCCCAAAGCCTTGCACATGCTAGGCAAGTATTCTGTCACTTAGCTGTACCTGACTCTGGTTTTTATTTTTTTAGCAGTCATTCAAATAAGATTAAGTTAGTGACACCAAATGTCCTCCTGTAAACATGATAAGCTCTGGAGATCAGCGTCAGTGCTGAGCTCCCTTTGAGTGCCAGCCGCCTCAGAGCTGCCTGAGGGTAAGGACCTCGATCTGGGAGGCGTCCCCTCCTCTGCAGCCTCTTCCCAGATGAGGTGCTGACTCCGCTCCTCGAGTAGTAAGATTTCATAGCCAGCACATGATTGTGGCGTCACATCCGTTCCTGAGCAGGGGCCGTCTGTACGTTTATCTCTTTAGGTTCTTCCTCCTTGCTCAACATTTACGAGGTCTGGATTGTAGTCTCCAGGCCCACATGGAATTCTGGGCCCTTCTCAATCTTTTCGGGTTTCTGGTTCAGTGCTTCAGTCTCTCTGTCCACCCATCTTATTTGTAGAGCAAGCCAGGTGTTTTTGCCTGGGTTTGTAAAGTGGGAAGATGCCCACTGGCGGGGGAGCTTGGCTGACGATGGCACATACGATGGCTGACGATGGCTGACATGAGCGTAGGCTGGCACTGCCTGTTTTCTTGTTTGCTCCCATTTGGACATTGCTTTGTAAACCTGCGTCTTTGGCTTTGTGCCCGCATGCTTTACAGTTATGAATTCAGACAGTATGAATGGCAGATGATTTAGCCAAAGTCAGGGGAGTGTGCGATTCTGCAATTCGAATTTCTCTCTTGGCAGTCCAGTTTCTTGGGGACCTATGGTTTCATCTACCTTTCCCATGTTTTAGGACTCGGAAGAATATGCCTCTGTAGCGTTTGTTCTTCTCTTAGGAATGGGATTCCTTATCTACTCCAGCCTACTCTACAGAGTGCCTTCTGCTCTTTGAGGAAATGCCAGGAAAGTTGAGAGTGGCTGTGTCTGGGATGAAATCATGTAACACTTTAAAACAACCTAAAAACAGAGATGCTGGATCCCTGGAACCGCAAACTTACCTGTTTTATCTTTTCATGGTTCCCTGGGACAGAGGGAGGCTTCATGGAGCTTGGCCGAGGTTCTCTTTATGGAGTTCTGTGCACTTCTTATCTGAGATATTACATTTTCCCTAATTGTACAGCTGTCAGCGTACATGGGATGCCTGCCTGCCAACTAACTGTGCTGTGTAACCGCTCTGGAACGGGTCTGCCTCAGAAGTAACTGTACTTGGCTGGCCTGGAACCTTTCTCTTTGGTTACTGTTGGGAATTCTGCTTTCTTGCCCACCGAGTTGGCTCTGTAGTCTGTCCTGTTGTTCTTACCATAAGCGCGCATGCTAACTCTCAAGGACGGCTGCTTCTCACCGGTGCTGTTGTTTCAGGATACTTACCGCAGAAGACAGATGCAGAGAACCATCACCAGGCAGATGTCCTTCGATCTCACAAAGCTGCTGGTCACTGAGGATTGGTTCAGTGACATCAGTCCTCAGACCATGAGACGGCTGCTCAACATTGTTTCTGTGACAGGTGACCTTTGTTTTTCATGTTCTGTGATACATGAGTTTTATTTTATTTATATTTTTTGAGATAGTAGGCATTGAACTCCGGGCTTGTGCACACTCTGTGAATGTTCTGCTATTACGTTGCACCCCCAGCCACCACTATAAGCTTAAGTTAGCAGAACACTTTGAGTATAAGCTTCGTTGGTAGTAGGAGTTGGCAGTAGTAGTTGTAATAGTAGTTGACAATCTGATATCACTTGGAAATTTATTTTAAAATTTCATGATTTTAAAGTTCTTTTGCTTTATATTTTGGCTAAATTTAGGTAATTTATATAACTGAGCACAATTAATATTTGTGTGAAATTCAGATCTTTATGTACGCTATGTTATTTCAGTTTTTATATGATATTTTGAATAAAAATGTTTGTAATACCATGGAGACTGTTAGCCAGGCAGTGGTGGCCCACATCCTTAATCTCAACACTCTGGAGGCAGAGGCAGGCAGATCTCTGATCAGGTTCAAGGCAACCCTGGTCTACAGAGTGAATTCTAGGACAGCCATAGCTACACAGAGAAACCCTGTCTTGAACCTCCCAAACCTGCCTACCACCCCAATAAAGGAGCTTATTGCTATGACTGAATTCTTTGGATGCTGTTCTTCTGTATGTTAAGACTAATTAGCATTAGAGCAGTCTTAGACACACTTGCACTGTAGCTTATAGAATGCGTTTCTTTCCTTGTATGGCATTGCTTGGTACCTTCTGGCATTTCCTAGTGTTGACTCTGTCAACTGGAATTGCATTTTAAACTAAGTTTAGGGCTCCTGACATAACTATATTATAGGTGGGGTCATACCTAAGATAACATTTTTATAGTTAAATCTCTATAAGTGAGACTTCAGCCTTCTCATACTGATTAGACAGAGGAACTATTTCCCTGATATTACCGCTAACACTGACATACTCACTTGACAATATGTCTTATCATCCTCCTTATGCCCAGAGTTGTCTGGACACAGTAGAAATTAAACAGGAAGTAAGACAGCCCCCCTCCCACTCAGGTTTCCTTCTCTTCCCTGGAACTTCTGGCTCTGCCCCTGCCAGGGCCCTGCTTCTGCTCTCAGCAGAGCTCCTTGATAGGGTGCACTGCCCTCTCTCTTACTGTTCTCCCACCAGTCCGCCAGACTTCCCAAGACCCTTCTCAGGGCCTCAGCGGGACTGCACTGAACATCTGTCTTCTGAGATAAGGTTCCCCAGTGGCTCCACATGGAGCGTGCAGGGCCAGGGCCCCATCCTTATCTGGAGCCACGAGCGGCTGGAGCAATGGTTTCCTAACTGTCGCCAGTTAACATCTGTGTCCTCTTGCTCTTTAGCACTGGACTGCTCTTGACTACGGTTCTTGGAGCTCAACTTTGTGTCTTGACCGGTTTTCATTAACATGGCTTGTCATAATTCTGAGCAGGGGATTTTCTCAGTTTTTTACATGTTAGCTTACATGTGAGCTTTTCCATGAGACCTTCCTGCATCTCAAATGAAATGACTCTGCCGCCTTCTTCCATATTTCCTCCTACTCCACAGAACATCTGTCTTCTGACACACACTGTCCTTGTCTGTGTGCTCTCTGGAGGGGAGACCCTCATGCAAGGGTCTTTGTCTGATCTGCTTAACTGCAGTACCCACTTCAGCATCTGGGATCGATTGTGAAGGAGTAAGAGGCCTGAATGAAATTAGAACCACACTTCACATGCTTCTTGAGAGAAGCATCCTGAGGAAGGGAAGCAGTACCCACAGGGGCTGGGAGCTGGATTCCAGAACAGCCGGAGTGCCAGCCTGGGTGGGGTTGGCGGAGCAGAGAGCTGTGGCTCATCGAGGCCTTATGGCTCCAAACCCACAGCAAGGAATCTAGATTGTTGGAACGTCTTCCGGTACTCCAGAGGGACCTGAATTGATACCTTTAAATGTTAGCTATGGGCAGGGCTGAGGCAGGAGGATCTCATGGCAAACCTGGGCAACTAATTGAGTGGGATGTAGAGGTTTACAGCTGTAATCCTAGCAGTCTGGGAGTGGAGGCAGGAGAATCAGGAAGTCAGAGCCAGCTAGGATACACGAGAAGCTATGTTTTAAAAACCAAAAGCTCAGTCTTCTACAAGAAGTATATTGTCAAACTTACTTTAATGCTCAGCCTTTCATTTTTGTTGCTCCCCAAAAGACACATCTAGTTAAATATCCACCTAGTTATTTCACAGGCTGTTGTTGTTTGTTGGATTTGTCATCTGCTTTGCTGAGTGACTGCTTCTCAGGAAGGCTGTGACTATCATGTGTTCTGTTCTGGGTTTGACCGCAGAGTTAGTATTCATGGTAGGCCCGTAGCTGGCAAGCACGTGTAACACGGCTCCTGGGATGAAGAGTCGTCCCGCCATCCATCCTGCAGAGCGCACCACCTTCCCGGAAGGTCAGTGGTGAGCTGCAGAGTGAGGGCTGAGGCCAGGTCGTCACCTGTACAGTGAAGAGTAGGACTGCAGGGTCCCCATGACAGCCTGCCAGACAATGTGGGTCCACGTGTGGACTGACTTGCTAACAGTAGTAAAGAACTGCTCTGTTTCCACTGAAGAACCAAGCCTGTTCGTAGTCCTGTCAAGGTGAAGGCGCTGAGACGCTGGAGGGAAGCCTGACTGACAGCTCCAGTGCTGCTGGCCTCCAGTGAGCTGGCCTGGGGAGGACTGCTGAGCTCCTCCTCTGAACGCCCTGCCAACAGGCTCGTTCATGTCAGTGTGTAGACAACAAGTTCTGGTTACAGTGGAACGTGCTCTGTCTTAGTAAGAAGGGAAGTGAATTCAGCCATAAACACTGACTGACCAGCATGTCTGGTCCACTAAGGTCTGGAGAAGTCCTCCACAGCCAGCATTTAAGGACTGCCGTGGCGTTTCATTTTGTTTGCTGGTTTATTTTTTGATACAGTCTTACTGTGTAGCTCAGGTTGGCCTCAAGACTTGTCCTATTCTCCTTCAGCCTCCTGTGTGCCAGGATCATTGATGTCTGTCACTATGCCCTCTAAATCTTTAGAACCTGTTTGTTTGTTTGTTTGTTTGTTTGTTTTTCGAGACAGGATTTCTCTGTGTAGTTCCGGCTGTCCTGGAACTCACTCTGTAGACCAGGCTGGCCTCGAACTCAGAAATCCGCCTGCCTCTGCCTCCCAAGTGCTGGGATTAAAAGAACCTGGGTTTTACAAACCATATAAATACTTGATTTAAATCTTTAGTATAACCAAATGGCAAAGTTTTCAAATCTTAAATATCAATTATTTGTGACTATGCTAAACATTTTGCTTAGTACATCTATTAATTTTTAAATGTTTATGTATTCCTTAAAGGGCGGCTACTAAGAGCCAATCAGATTACTTTCAACTGGGACAGGCTAGCCAGCTGGATCAACCTTACCGAGCAGTGGCCGTACCGGACATCCTGGCTCATACTATATCTGGAAGAGACTGAAGGTATTCCTGATCAGATGACGTTAAAGACCATCTATGAGAGGTATTTTACTTGACTGCTTTGCATTTAACTTTGCTTTGAGTATTAAGCCACAAATAGTGTGTGCAAAGTCTCTGCTTCTGAATCCAGTGAGTCTTCCTGGGTCCCTTGGTGGGCTCTGGAGCTGTCACCACAGAGCTGCTGCCCTGCGAGCTTACGGCTCCTTTGTACTTCCTCTTTTACAGCCCTCTACAATTGTACGCTACTATGGCTTTTGTAATGTCACACAGCCAAAAGGATTGTGTGTGCCGGAACACTTATAATAGCTTTAAGGCCCAGCCGCCAGTCTAATAAACTGTTCCTTAAAGCTGGATGGGTGTGCTGCCTGCCTTTAATCCAGCAGGTGAAGCTCTGCCTTCTGGGCTAGCCTGGTCTATAGAGCAAATTCCAGAATGGCCAGGGCTACACAAAGAAAGCCTTTCTCAAAAAACCAGGAATAAATAAACTGTTTCTTAGAAAAAGATAACTGTAGAAACTATGTAAACTTTTAAAAAATGGAGTGTAATTTTATACTGTTTTAAAATATAAAATAATAATACAGTTTATATTTTATAGTCTCTAAGAGTTCAGATCATTTTTATTCCCTTGTAATGTCATCAACATTTGATTTTTTTCCTAGCTGGTTTTAGAATTGTAGAGGACTGTTAGAGTCTGTCCACAGTTCTGAGCTCCTCTACGCTTCTGTTCAAGAGTGTCAGTGGCTTACCCGTGGTGTGGCTCCAGTGAGGCAGGGACATGGATGCCCATGTGTCATGGAAACTTGGCTTGGATTTGTTAGAAGTCATTGTGTCTTGAGATCATGAGTGGACTTATCCTTGGTTGTAAAATACAAAACTTTATTTCCTGAGCAAATGTGTCTGTCCTAAGTTAGAAGTTGGGTAATTGTGTTTTCTAGATGAGTGATTATTACAGTTCAGAATATTTTAGAATAGTTACTGCAGGAAGATGGAGGTTCTGAATGTTAATAACTTCCCAAGTCACGCAGTCTCAATGGCAGAGCTGCTGTTTTCATCTGGGTCGATCCAATCTACATGTAAACACTGCACTCGCTAACTTCACTCACAATTCTGAGGCAGGTACTGCTATCCTTATTTTTCACATTAGGAAACAGACACCAGTGGAGATAAGTCACTTGCTAAAAGGCCAGTGTATGCTAGAGCTGGGATTTAGAGTGAGGCCCTTCAACCTCACTCAAGTGTGTGTGTGTGTGTGTGTGTGAAGGACTCCTTCCACTGTGTCCCCATGGCATGGACACTTTTCTAGCAGGGCTCCTGCTAGAAACACACTGAGGTTTGTCATGGAGTCAAAGGCTGGAGTTTCTAATGGAAACAAGGGCTGCAGTGTTGACCTTTTGTGTTTTTCTATTTCTTTAGGAACATTGCAAACTACTGTAGTTAGTTTTGTATGAGGTTTCCTGTGTTTTTTTTTATTAATAGTAACAAATTTACAAAACAGATAACTGCTATTTTTTCTATAAGTTGTCTTTGCTATCATAAAAACATGAGTTTTCTGTTAAATAAACTGTTAGTTACTGCCTCTCCAGTCTGTCTGTCTGTCTATCTCTCATTGTCTGTCTGTCTCTATCTGTTTCTATCTCTCTGTCTCTTCATTTTTAGACAGAGCAGCCATGCTAGTCCTCAGCATTAACCCCTTTCCTGCTGTAACTGAGAGTTCATGGATCAGAGAACAATTCAAGAAGTGTATGTAGAGTCCAGGTAATTGGTCTTCTGCACATTCTATGACAAGGTTGACAAGAAGGATAAAAGTCCCCAGGCAGTAGAAATAGGAGAAATATACAATGAAGCAGATTGAAAGACATTTCAGTCTCTGACTCCGGCCTGTCTGACGGAAGCTGTCAGGTCCCTGGAGCTCTGCTGGATGCTGTACTGTTGTTTGGACAGGTGTCTTCCTGAAACCTGTTCTTGTTGCTTTTCTTATTTTTGTGGTCCTCAGTGTAGAACCCAGAGCCTTATGCATGGTGGTAGCACATTCTACTGCTAATCCACACCAGCCCAACTTGTTTTCCTTAAGAAGCCAAGATGACTAGGTATTTTGGTGCTTAGATGCTTTCTTTCCGTTTCTTTTGTTTGCCCTGGTTGATTTCTTCATTAACATATATTTAGTGTAATTTTTTTACTGACGGCCAGAGCTTATGCCATTGTCTTTATGCTCTTATGTGTTATAGGGGCTGACTGGGTGGACAGAGGGAGAGATAAAAAGCATTCGTGTGGGGCCAGGTGTGGTGGCGCACGCCTATAATCCCAGCACTCGGGAGGCAGAGGCAGGCAGATTTCTGAGTTCAAGGCCAGCCTGGTCTACAGAGTGAGTTCCAGGACAGCCAGGGCTACACAGAGAAATCTTGTCTCAAAAAAACAAAAAAAACCAAAAAAACAAAAAAGAAAAAGAAAAAAAAAAGGCATTCATGTTCTTGAAGGAAGTACATGTTTAATTGTCTTTTCTATTTGATAAACTTAAACGATTTTACAGGAATAAGAATAATACAAACACTACCACATCCCCATCTTCCCTCAGACTCGTCTGTTACTGTTGACGTCACTGCTTCTCAGTTCCAACCATGTGGTCTCCGAGTCTTGTTCTCTCTGTATGTTTATAGATCTATACCAACACAAACATAGTTTTCCAAACTAGTGTGAGAAATTACACATACCATATCATTTGCCCCTAAGTGCTTGAGCTTTGTAAACGTGCGTATTTGAAATGAGTAGGGCGGGAGGGAAGATGGCGTAAACAGTCAGCCAGCTAAGTCATTTTCTGGGGGGTAAGGAACTTTTTAGTCTACTGCTCTTTGGTAAGAGACAATTGCTTGGTGTTTTATTTCTTACGCTTTTTTAAGGAGGAAAGATTTCTTTTGGCTCATGGCTGTCGTCTGTTGTGAGAGCAGAAAGGACTAGGAGCTCACGGGATGGCAGCCGGGAGGCAGAGCGGATGTCTGCGTTTGCAGGCTTACTTCTCTCCCACTTCATTCTCCTGCACCTGCAGCCTGCAGGGGCTGCTGCTGCTGCTGCTGTGTGGCCAGCCCTTGTCAGTGTGATATTCAGCAAGTCTCTTTAAGCCATTACCTTCCATTTTCACCCCTCAGAGGCCTGGCTCACCCTGCAAAATGCATCCAATCCATCTGCCCTCAACCTGGACAGCTCCAGGATTGTTCAGTAGTTGAGGTTCAATATCTCCTCTGAGACACAAGACGAACTCTTAGCTGTGAACCCTTGCAATATCAAAAAGAAAATGACCTGTTTCCAGATTACAGTGGCACCGAGTAAAACAAGGGAAGGGCTTAGGACACAGAGATAGGACCGACCCAAAGTCAGAAGGGCAGACATCTGGGTCAGCATCCGCGCATCTGCGGTGGTGCAGTGAGGCCAACAGGTGCAGGGTCCTTGCCTCTGTGGCTCTGCCGTCGCCGCTCCGCAGCCTTTCCTGGGATTGCTCTGTGTATTGCCTGCAGCTTCCTTCAAGATATGCCCCGGCACCTGGGCTCTCTAACTTCCTTAGTCCTTCCTCGCCCTGTGTCTTTAGCTCTGCCTTCACGATTTAGACATTGTTTCCTCCAGGGCCACCTGCACTCACACCAGCCCTGTCAGATCCTTTGCCTGTCTTCCTAGGCTTTTCTGAAAAACCTGTGCTTAGTGTCCCTGACCCTGTAACACTTTACTTTCCGTATGTCTGCAAAACCAGCGTCAGATAGGTGACCCGAAGTGTGCAGAGCCCTCGGCTGCCTTGGCGCGACCCTGTCCTTCCGCAGCTCATTCCCTCTTCAGGATCTTACATACTACTTGTTTAAAACTAAGGTTGTCAAATCCTCCTGGTCCAGCTTTCCTCTTAATTCTCCCTGTAAATAGGACTAAAAGTAGCTAGTGTCATTTCCTCTGCCAGATTTCTCAGCCCATCATTTAAAACTCAGTCTCTTCTAAAGTCTTAAAGCATGGACAAAACAGATGGGAACTTGAGCTGGAGAGATGGCCTTGCAGAGGACCTGGGTTTGGTCCCCAACACCCTCTTCCAACCTCTGCAGGCACTGGGCACACATGTGCTACATATTCATACATGCAGGTAAAACAGTCATACACACAAAATAAGACTATAAAGTATTTTTAATGTAGACAGGGTATTTGCCAGAATGTAGTATACCTGCGTGGCCTTCTAGTCCTGTTCCTGGCACAGTCCTGTTTGGTGCCCACAGCCTGATCCTATCCACATTCCAGTGCCTCGAGTGCCTCCTGTCACAGCCCACCAGCTCTGCTCAGGGCACCTGGAGCTTCTCTAGCCTACAGCCCCGGCTTCTCCACGTTCTTCCTGCAAACCAGGTCCCGGGCTTCTCAGGGCTGGCTACAGCAGTCACTCCTCTTGTCTCAGACTCACTTTCTGTCTTAGACATTCAGGGCTGCGACTGCAGCTGAGGAGAGAATGGCTGGATTTAGCTTATGCTCGCTCGCTCTCTCCCCCTCTCCGTCTGTCTCTCCCTCTCCCTCTCCCTCTCCCTCTCCCTCTCCCTCTCCCTCTCCCTCTCCCTCTCCCTCTCCCTCTCCTTCCCTCCCCCTCTCCTTCTCCCTCCCCTCCCCCTCCCCCCCCCTCACGGTGAGGAGGGCCTGGGCGAGCAGAGCTGCTTTCATTGTGGCAGACAAGAAGCAGAGAAAGAATTGCTCATGCTTTGCTTGAAATTTCAAGTTTGCATTATATGTACATCACGCCATCTGAACCTCATAGGTAGTTCTGAAATTCTTTTCATTTTTAACTTGAAATATGACTTGTAGACAAGAAAGAATTCTTAAATTTGACATGTTGTGACATCTTTAATCCCAGTGCTTGGGAGGCAGAGGCAGATGGAAATCTGTGAGTTTGAGGCGGGCATGATCTACAGAAAAGCCTTGTCTCTGGGTGGGGATTGGTGGGGAGGAACACTGCATGTTGTTTAAAGATAATAGCAATTATTGTACTCTTTTATGAAAAAAATAGAATATTGTGAAAGAATTATTTGGGAAGTGGAAAATGGTTTTTTAGTCATAATGAATATAAATTGTAGTGGATTTTTATAGGGGACTATTTTATTTTGATCACATCAATAAAGAATAATATATATTAGAGGCAAAATGAGACCATGGCAACTTTCTTTGGTGATTTATCCAACTTATAACTTTAGACCTCAGCCCTGATGGTCTTACTGTCTGAGAGCAGACTGCTTTAGCATGACTCTGAGATGCTTTTCTTTTTAAATATGCCGTATGTGCCTATAAATACTTTCAGAGAGTGTTTGTAGTTATCCAACAAAGAGAAAAAGATAGTGTAGAAAGCAATCTGAAAATTCATAAGGGGTTTTACGTAAAATAATTAAATAAAATAATTTGCAGTGAATAACTGTAGGAAGACAGTTTTCTCAGCTTATTGAGAACCTGTCTTTTACTTTAGCAATTTAGATGCCTGTTTGTACTTACCCATAGCTGAATTCTTTGGTGCTTGTCATTTGAATAATAAAAAGTTTTATTTACAGCTGACAAAAAGCAGCAGTATATAATTGATATTCATTTGTTTTATTAAAGAAATCTGATTTGGTAAAAACAATTGGAAAATAGTATTTTTAACGCTACTAGTAAAATTTATTTTTTTAATCCATAAAAAGCCTCATTTATTTTTATAGCAATTTGATGACACATCTGCTTGCTTTATTCAGCTGAAAAAGAAAATGTTGGTTCTTGGTGTTTGGTAAAATTGCTTTGTTAAATTATTTTCTAAATTGTTCAACTTTTAACAAATGACATTTGATACTAACACTGGAAAGCAATTTCAGCTAATTAAGTAGATCCCTCTATAAACCATTGGAACATTAAGATGACATACTGTTCATTCAAGATTATTTTAATTGGTACAATTATTGTAATTTTCTTGCAATTATGTGTTGAGCTAAAAGCTTTTGTCTAGATCATTTGAGGGTTTTTTTGTTAACATACATTTAGTAAGAAGAAAGAAAGTTAAATAAAAACTGTAGATAAAGATTTTCTGTCTACCTTTTAGTGTAGCATTTTAGACAATCATTGAAATATTTTAGTATAAAAGTTTATTTCTGGTATTTTAGACACTTAAAGCAATGATAGAGGCTTTTAAAAGATCAATTTAAATAGTTTTCATGATGATAATACTTTAAATTTCTGTTTTGACATTGCTCAAGCAATGATTTTTTTCAAGAAGAGATGGTCAGCAGAACTTTGTGTGAGAAACAACCTTTTGATAATCTTGGACTCTTAAAGTGAATTGAATCAGTTTTAGAGGAGGTTAAGAATGAGGGTCACTTTCCATCTCACAGAGACAGCTGCTTGCTGTTTACTCGGACATTGCTATATGTTATTTATGGACCTATCAAGTCATATTTTAGCAAATATATCAGATATTCATTTCTCGTACTCTCATCACATCTAACTGCCCTAGTTCCTTAGAGCTAACCAATCTCCTCCATGTCTCCTCTTCCCAGTTCCACCTGTCACCACTTGGACGAATTAGGCCAACCTTTTGAAGTCCTTCATCTGTGATTGTCCTTAAA
This sequence comes from Apodemus agrarius, assembly GCA_964023405.1. Classification (NCBI taxonomy): domain Eukaryota; kingdom Metazoa; phylum Chordata; class Mammalia; order Rodentia; family Muridae; genus Apodemus; species Apodemus agrarius. The sequence continues at coordinate 99,354,289 of OZ030011.1, read as the reverse complement.
TCATGCCTTTAAGTACAGAATATGTCTTTTGTACTGATACTTATTTTCTTAAAGATCCTTGGAATATCTATTTAAAACATTATTTCATGCATGCTAATACTATTAAGGTGTTTTATATGTATAGTTTTGAATTTTACTAAGATTCTATATTCTTAATATGATAGGGCTTCTTAGAGATTTTGATGTTGCCATCACTCATAATTTACTAAATCTTGCATATAATTTTCATAAGCATAGCTATGGATACTCCCAACACACATTTGCTTAGAATGTAGAGGTTAAATGTTTATTAATATCTTTGTCTGTGAAAGAGATTCATCTAGTTCTTTGAAAAAATTACCTGATAATTTTTTCATATAAGAAAGAAAACTAAGTATGTTTTCACTGGAATAAAGATTCCGTGACTATTACAGAAGTTTAGTTAGATAAAATAAGTAACACTAGCAGGGTGTTACTATGAAAATATGAAAAGTAAGCCTGCAAACTATACAGTAAGGTAAAATATTGACAGATATATGTGAATTTTTGATTTTTTAAAATGATTTATTTATTATGTGTAAGTACACTGTGGTTGTCTTCAGACACCCCACAAGAGGGCATCAGATTTCATATTGGATGGTTGTGAACCACAGTGTGGTTGCTGGGATTTGAACTTAGGACCTTTGGAAGAGCAGTCAGTGGTTTTAACTGCTGAGTCATCTCTCCAGCTTGCAGGTTTTTGGTTTTTGCATTGTTCATTTATATTATTGATATAAATTTGCAAATCCAGATTTATTTATGTAGGTTTTTCAAGACAGGGCTTCAGCCAGGTGGTGGTAGCGCACACCTGTAATCCCAGCACTCTGGGAGGCAGAAGCAGGCAGATTTCCGAGTTCGAGGCCAGCCTGTCTACAGAGTGAATTCCAGGACAGCCAGGGCTACACAGAGAAACCCTGTCTCGAAAAAACCAAATCCAAACCAAGACAGGGCTTCTCTGTGTAGCTCTGGCTGGCCTGGAACTCACTGTGTAGACAAGGCTGGTTGAAACTCAGAGAGAACTGACTTCTGGGAAATAGTTCATGAGAGCCTGTTATGGACAGACACCACTGTAAATAGTAATATGTACTGTAGGACATGCATGTGCAAGGTGGGTAGAGACCCCCGTCCCAGGGACTTCTGCACACAAGCCACATATAAACTGTGTGATTAGCAACAAGCCCTGTGTAAAGGGTGTGGAGAGAAACAGTGGGGAGGTAAGGAGAGTGCTGGCTGTGCATGACAGTCCTCACGGAGAAGAGAACTAAGCAAGACACGAACGTGGGACAGATAGACCAGTGCGACCCTAGTGGGTGAGAGGGTCTCTGTATGCTGAAGACTCTAGCACTCATGTAGGTAGTAGAACATAAATGTGTTGCTTTTGGAGTAATATTGAATTTGAATTATGGATAATCAAAACATGGACTTTGGGTGCTGGAGAGAGAGCGAGGCAGGAGCACCTGCTGCTCTTCCAAAGGATCTCGATTCACTTCCCTTTGGAGGCTCACAACCATCGGTAGCTCCAGGCCCAGGAGATCCAGTGGCCCCTTCTGACCTTTCCAGGTACCAGGCATACACAGTATACAGACATAGACATATACAGACATAGGCGAGCAAAACACCCATCCACATAAAAACAACTAAATAAGTAAATAAATACAATTTTAAGAAGCCATAGACTTTGAGTAACACAGTGGGCACTAAGGATAGGGAAAATGATTGATCCAGATTATCTGGGAATTGGGTTTGTATGTCACCAGGCGTCACCAGCATGGTCTGCTTTCTCATCTCGATCTTACACCCCCATCTCCTACCCCATTCTCGGGGAGCCTGTTACATTACGCAGTAGGCACCCCACTTCAGGCTCTTGACTCCATCGCTGCTGTGTGCCTCCACAGGCTGCCTGCCCCATGGGATTTGCTCACCAAGGACTGCTTCGCTCGCTCGCTCTTTAGGTTTTGTTTCCTCCATAAGATGGTAAACTCCACCAAGTATAACTTCCTTCTGTTTTCACACACACCAGGGGCAGCTTTCTTTTTTGAAAGAGTGAGGAAGCCTGGTGGCTTTTGCATTGAGAAAGGCGTGCCTTCCTCAAGGTTGCAGATGTGAAGCCTTGCTTTCTCCTAAGAGTGGGCTCCTCCAGACTCTTCATTATTTCCAAATGCAGGGAAATGTTTCTTTCACTGTTCTAATGGTGAGTCCCTGTACCTTACTGTAGAGCTTATGGTAAGGCTGAAACCACATGACTGGTGACTGCATACTTCACTAAAGGTTGGTGGCTCCTTCCTTTGACAGCTGACACTAAAATCGCAGCATTTCTTTAGCCTGTAGCCAAGCTTATGTTTGTAGGACTTTGCGTCTATAAACCTTTGATGAGGCAGTGGGTTGTAGTCTTTTTTTACAGGTCTTTCCCAATACAGTCTCTTCTTACAGATGATCATCTGTGTCCCATTAGAGTCAATGTATCAAGGTATGATGGCACGTGCTTGTAATCCCAGCACTCAGGAGGTGGAGTCAGGAGGATTGCTCTGAGTTTAAGGCCACCCTGGACTACATATCAAAATCATGAGCCAGGCGGTGGTGGCACATGCCTGTAATCCCAGCACTCTGGGAGGCAGAGGCAGGTGGATTTTTGAGTTCGAGGCCAGCCTGGACTACAGAGTGAGTTCCAGGACAACCAGGGCTACACAGAGAAACCCTGTCTCGAAAAAAAACCAAATTCAAAAAAAAAAAAAAAAATCACGTGGCAGAACATGATTAATAAATAATCGAAGTAAATAAAGGCCATGTGTACTTAGATGACTCCATTTTGTTGTGCTAATCATTTTGATTGTTAGGTATTAACAGTTGTTACAGTTAGACCTGTGCTGGGTGTGCGCTAAGGACAGCACTCCCTACTGCGGTGCCTGCGCAGCCCTGGAAGGTAGCAGCCAGTAGACTGGTCATTGCCCGAGCGTCCCATGCATGCTCTGCATGACCCAGGGAGAGAGAGCAGGAGGGAGAGTATCGGAGCCAGTCTGCAGTTGGTGGACGCAGTCATCTGTAGGACAGCTGTGGGTCTGCGACAGAAAAACACAGTTTTCAGTGATATCCAGAGGCATATTTGGGATATATATCAGTAAGAATGTTACTTAGGTATACACTTTCTAAAACATTAAATTTATTATATCTATTAAAAATGCAGGCTTTCACAAACTACAGAAAACTACATACATCTTCAGTTCTGATGGTGTCAGAGGTGGAGAGTGTCAGAAGGTTGTTGGCATTCTTTGGCACTTTGCGTAAGGTGTTATACCTTTATGTTCATTGAATATCTTTTTTTCCTAAATAGGTTTTTCTCTAGCTTTTCTTTTGCTGATCTAGAGACAGAGAGACAGGCAGACAGGCAAGACTGACCGAGACTCAGACTTAGGGCTCATCGTGTGCACTGCCCTGCTGAGTGTTCCTCCAGGTCCCATTTCACTTCTAAGAGGATAAAATTGATTTTAAAAGTATTTCCTCAGCATTTAAATTCATGGCATCATTGTCAACATTTTATGCTGATAGAAAACTAAGAAATAATTAACAAATTCTCCAAAATTTTGTGTAAAGATCATCAACATGAAACTAAAGTATATTTATCAAGACTATTGAATATAGACAGGAAAGTCAGTTTCTCTGAAGCATGCTTTAATGTGTAGACATGCAAAATATGATTTATATCAGGTTGACTATTTTACAACATGGAAAAATTACGTCATGTAGTTTTAAACAATTTCAATTATTGAACTATTTCCTAGAGGTCTTAAGACATCCCTTTACAGATCAAATAAACGTAATACTTTTGTACAAGAAAACACAGGACCAGTGTACTGTAACAGTGTGGGCTTGTTTTGAACAGAGCTGAGAGTTTAATGGGAAGGATGCTGTAGTACTCAGGAACTCCACAAGATGGCGCCATCTCACTGGAAATTTTATTAGCATGCCTGGCTATGAGCCAAGGGTAGTCCGTTTTTTTACTTTCCCATTTATAGCAGGAAAATGGGGGCTGGGGAGCGACAGTGTAATGAAAGGTCGAATTTCCATTAATTTCATTTATTCACTCATTCACTCATTCATTTGTGTGTGGGAGTGCCATGTGGAGACTAGGAATTAACCTTGGGTGAAATTCTTCAGACTGTCTACCTTGGTGAATTTGAGACAATCCTTTTTTGGTTTACTGAAAGATAAGGTTTCACAGTAGCATGCAACTCACCAAGAAGGCTAGGCTGGCTGGCCAGTGAGCATGTGTTTGCCTTCCCAGTGCTGAGATTACAGGTATGTGCCAGGACGCCTGCACTCCATGAATAAGTACTTCATGAGTACGCTATCTATCTTCCCATCACAGGGACATTTATCATCATTGAGAATCGCAACCATAGACATATAAATGCATATAATTGTATGACATAGTATTTTCAATTTTGTAGTTCCTTTTTCTTGCAGAATTTTTGCATGTATGTATGTGTGCATCCATACATATAGTATATGGGTAGAGGGGTGTTGTATATGCTAAGTAAGTGATCTACTACTGATCTACCAACTCTCTCTTATAATTTGATTAAATTCATTTTTGAAAAACTCCATAGTTATCAACAAGAAAGAATTTTTGTCTGCTTACATATTTTGACTTTAAAAATATTAAATGTACTAGACTTTTAATCCCTGCACTGGGGAGGCAGCGGCAGATAGATCTCTGAGATAGAGGATAGCCTAGTGTACTGAGTTCCAAGGCAGCCAGGGCTACATAGAGAGAACACCTCCTGCCCTACTGCAAAACCCAATAAGGAAGTAAGTAAATAAAAAGATGGTGAACATCTGTCTTAGTTAGGATCATACTGCTGTGAACAGACACCACAGCTGAGGCAGCTCGTACAAAGAGGACAGTTAATCGGGGCTGGCTTACAGGTCCAGAGGTTCAGCCCAGGATCATCAAGGTGGGAACATGGCAGTGTCCAGGCAGCCATGGTACAGGAGGACCTGAGAGGTCCACATCTTCATCTGAAGATGTGAAGATGAAGAGAAATCTCACTTCTAGGCAGCTAGGACTAGGAAATTAAACCCACGCCCACAGTGACACACCTACTCCAATGGGGCCATACCTTCTAATAGTGCCACTTACTGGGCAAAATATATACAAACCATCACAACATTGCTGATATTATTAAAGATTAGGTCTTTATGATAACATGCAAAGGTTTTGCTTTAAGCTGTGTAGACTAGCTTTGCATTCCGAGTTCCCATTTGCTGTGCCTGGTATCTTTTTATCAGTTGGCAGGAACCTCTGATATTATCACAGTCAGTGCTACCTCAAAAGCCTCGAACTTTTCTCTCATTTACTTTCATCTGAGCATTTTAAAATAGAGATTCCTGATGCCAGAAATCAGGCTGAGATCCTCAGTGGTCCACACTGTGCTCAACTTCAGTCTCAGTCTCTCTCTCTCTCTCTCTCTCTCTCTCTCTCTCTCTCTCTCTCTCTCTCTCTTATTTTTTAAGATTTATTTATTCATTTTATGTATATGACCACACTATTGCTCTTTTTAGACACACCAGAAGAGGGCATCAGATCCCATTACAGATGGTTGTGAGCCATCGTGTGGTTGCTGGGAACTCTTAATCTCTCCAGCCCTCTACTTGAGTCTCGTGTGAACTCTTTTGCTTCTGTCTCTTCACTGAAAGCATCATACTATCCTAGATTAAAATCATGTTTGGTCATCTCTGTCGCCATCCCCTTCTGACTCCCATGCAGGCCCATGCTGTAAAGCACCAACATCCGTGCTGTGAAACATTCACCAAGTGAATCCTATGCAGAATTCCTAAATAAAATAGCTCATAAAACTGATTTATTCAAATTAAATATTTAAAGGAAGTTAATTAGAAAACTGAGCTGCTCTGAAGAATTTATGAAAGCAAAAGTTACGTGTTGAGGTTTTATCTTTCATTGTCTATTGTAATGCTAAGTGAGGCCCCACGGCCTGGAGTCTGCACTTAGCCTCAGGGACCCTGCTCCCAGGTTAATTCTGACTGATGACTAAAGATGCCGGCTGCCAGACGGGCAGAAGAGACAGCTGAGGTCGAGGTTGCTGACTTGGGTGGAGAGGACGAGTAGGAAGGGTCAAGGGAAGGTGGCTTAGAGGGCTGCCCAGTTGGGTTAAAGCAACCACGATGGGACATAGAAAATAGTAAGTGAAGACTTGGAGTTATTGATGGGGCCCAGCTACTGTGCTTCCTGAGGCATATCTAAAAGTATAAAGGCTTTGTGTATCTTTCATCCAGGGACATAATTTTTAATATTTTTTTACTACAGTTATGTATTAAGATTAGAGTCTCAAGTTCATTTAAGTATCTCTAGTTAGTTTTATACCAAGAAAATTTGTCATTATAAATAGATGCTAATGTCACAAGCTTTAAAACTTCCTTTTTGATGACTATATAGTGTTTAATTAATCTTATCTAGAAACTTACAGGATTGATTGGGAATCTTTTTTCTTTGGGAGTTACCAACAGTGTAGTATGTAATTACTGAAGCTCAGTCCTGCTCTAACATGATCCTGTCCCTCGGGCCACAAAACAGCTCTCACTGTGACTGTTACACGTACACTCGGGCACACAGGCTGTGGGAGGAGTGTGCTTTGTTATATAACCTTATGAATAAGAAATAGCTTATATTTTGAGAAACGGTGAAAGAAGATACTTGTGTGCTTGAGGAAGAGGAGATATTTTGTCCCAGGGTCTGAAACTGTTTACTGCTCTAACGATGGAGCTGATAGGCTACAGTCCATGCACTAGCCAGCTTTATTCAGAGCATCAGACAATTTATACTCGTCCAATCACAAGAGCAAGCTGCGCGTGGCAAAAATGTTTTTCCATAGAGCTATATCGACAAAGAACAATAGCTAGTTGTAATGAATTATCTGAAGTAAGCGTACTCTTTTCTGCTACACTTGGGAGGAACTCGAAAGCATAATCCTAAACAGTTCTGTGTTTTTGAAGAAACTTAGGTCACAAGATTCTTGTATTGGCTTCTTGGAGTTTTCTCACAAGCACTCAGATTCTCCTCACAGGACTCTATTGTTAGACCATGTTCTGACAAAACACAAGTACATAGTCAGGAGGACTTGTTAGAAGAACTCTCTGTTGGTGGTGCTTAGTGTGCCAAAATCTAACATACAGCAGCATTCTGTTATATTGTTTCTCCCATTTAAAGACATGCAAGTCAAAAGAGCACACCTTGAATCCCAGCACTCAGAAGGCAGGGGCAGGTGGATCTCTTAGTTCAAGACTAGCCTGGTCTACAGAGTGAGTTCCAGGACAGCCAGGGCTAGACAGAGAAACCTGGTCTCAAAAAAATCCAAGCAAACAACAAACCCCAAACTCAAGCTCTGTAGCTGGGATTTGTGGGGACAGGCTGTGCTGGCAATGCTTCCTCTCCAAATCCACCCAGAAGCTAACGCAGAACACTGGCTGAAGCCAGCCTTCCAGCTCAGAACCAGAGGCAGGGGCAGGGGGCAGGGGGCAGGGGGCAGGGGGCAGGGGGAAGGGGGAAGGGTATAGAAGAGCCAGGCCTCTCTTAGAGGTGGACCTTCACCTGGATCACACACTCAAAAGACTAAAGAAGTAGCAGTGGCCTTTGCCAGGTGACAAGATAACTAGGCACTCGTCTGTCACTTGGGGAACAGTCGGGCGTGCTTCACATTAGTGAACATTAGAGTTCCATGCTGGCTGGCTTACACTGACCTCAGTGTTTATGATAAGGGGCAGTGTCTGAGTAGCTGGAGAAGTGGCTCAGTGGTTAAGAGCACATGCTGTGCAGAGGACCCTGGTTCAGTTCCCAGCATGGTAGTTCACAACCATCCAGAATTCCAATCCAGGAGATCTGATTCCTCTTCCGACACTATGCAGCAAGTATGCATGTAATGCGCATATATACACACAGGCAAAACATTCATACGTGCAAATAGTAAATACAGAAATTGATTTAAAAACATAATATTTGTTTGGAACAGTACATTATTTCTATTGCACCAACTGGTATTCCAGCCAGAGTGACCAGACAAGAAAAATAGAAGGACCCAAATTATATAGTAGTTGTAAAACTATCTCTAATTATAGATACAAAGATACTGTATAGAGATTATCCCAAAAAGTCTACAGGAGAGCTTCTAACAATAAATCCAACAGTGTTCAGGATACGGATCAACACTAAGATCATTTGTGTGTCTGTTCTCATGCTGTAGAGCATCTGAAAGGATATTTTATTTAACCAAGGCAGTTAAGGAATGTCCACTAAAAGCCACACCATTGCTAAGAGACGAAGGACGATGAACTAATGGGAGGACACTCTGCTCATGAACGAGGACATGAAGTGACTAGGACAGCAGGGCTGCCTAAAGTTTCCCTCGGACCCTCGGAGCCAGTGGAAAAATCCTTGAAAAGTCCCAACAACCTTCATGTAAAGAAAGGGCAACGATTTGAAGAAAAACAGAATCTGAAGGCTCACACTTCAGAGCTCATACAAGCTACAGTGTGGCAGAGATACCAAGAACACACACAAGGCAGCCAAACAGAATAAACCCAGACAACTGTGGCTACTTAGGCATGTCACTTGGGGCAAGGGTGCCAGGCCTGTTCAGTAGAGAACAGGCTGTCCAACACAAAGTTCTCGGACAATAGAGGCCCATATTCATCCTTGCCTCACAGTACAGACAAAAATAATTCAACATGCTCCACCTATTTTTTTAAGATTTATTTATTTATGTGTTGATTACACTGTAGCTGTCTTCAGACACACTAGAAGAGAGCATCAGATCCCTTTACAGATGGTTGTGAGCCACCATGTGGTTGCTGGGAATTGAACTCAGGACCTCTAGAAAAGCAGCCAGTGCTCTTAACCACTGAGCCATCTCTCCAGCCCCCCCACCTATTCTTTTCCAAGCACAAAATTTTGTCAGTATCAGAAAGGGTAACATTTTAGGAAGAACGTGTGTGTGTGTGTGTGTGTGTGTGTGTGTGTGTGTGTCTGTATCTGTATCTGTATCTGTATCTGTGTCTGTGTCTGTCTCTTCCTTTGGCAGATATTTATTAAGCAACTGTGTGTGCTATGACAGTATTCTAGGCACTGGAGATGTACTGGGGGTCAAAACCAAACTTGCTCTCAACGTTGATGGAAGCGACAGTGTGGAGAGGGAGTAAGACGTCTCAGAAGAGGCTTGCACCAGTAGGTGTGCGTATGGCATCAGTGTAAGGAGTGTAAGGACTTTAGGTCTGTCAGAGAGGAATGTGAGCTGTCCTTCAGGTGGGCTTCCCTAAGCATGAGAGCTGTGTGGAATACAAAGGAGGACTGAGAATTTAGTGGGTGAAGACAGGAGGGGGGAGTGCTGGGTTTTGTTTGTCTTTCCACAGATAGTAGTGGTCATAAAAATGAGTTTTATGGGGCTGGAGAGATGGCTGAGCAGTTAGAAGTGCTTGCTGAGCGCCAGAGGACCCCGTGTAGTTCCCGTCCACGGATGGCAGCTGACACACTTCCAGATCTCTCGCTCCCAGGAAGCCAGCGCTTCTGGCCTCCATGATTTTCTGCACTCATGTGCACATATATCCACATAGGCATGCACACCTATTATATAATTTAGAATTATTTTAAAATTGAGTTGCATGGTGTCTTTTGTTTCTGACTCTGGCAATATAGTGGGTGGCTTTTGTTGTTGTTGTTTTTTTTCCTTCATTGCTAGTGATTAAACCTGGGGCTGTGTGGGTGCTAAGCAAGGGCCCTTTCATTAAAGTACATCCCCAGCATTGAATGGGCCCTTTTGTCTGTATTGATGTGAGGGTCTTCTGGAAGTTAAGTTTGTCTCAGGTGTAATACAGTTCTAAGGCAGACGAGAGTGTATAAAGATGTTTGGATTCCTAGAAGTCATGAAGCCTTGGGCTTGATCATCAGTGAGTGAAAAGTGGGGGGTCGGGTGGGGGGTGGTAAATCTTAATTTTAATTCTTTATTGGATAATCACATTATTAGATGTCCAGCTTCAGAAAAAATATAATGTCCTTTTCCTAAGTTATACATTGTGGATCTGCTTATACTTTAAGATAGAAAGTTTTCCATTTCATTTTGAGCCTTACTTTGAATGGAATTGACATGAATGGCGTATGTAAATTCTGCCAAGTAATTCACTTGTGTCTTCTATAATAAAGCACTGTCATTTATAATCAAAATGCTTTAACTGGATGTGGGCATTAACAAGTGCTGTTCCATTAGTGGCATCAAAAGAAACCACACTTAAACTTCCTGGGAGATCAGTGCCGCCCGATACTGTGAAACTGCTCTCTGTGGGCCATTTAACTGCTGGCAACTTTAGTTCACATGATTCCTACTGCTGAAAATGTAAATTCGCTCTTAATTGAAAAGTGAAGTTATTTAAATTCTTTAAATGCTAACCTTTGGAAAAAATATCTGAAAAATAAAAGCCCATATGATTTTGATGGCCCACTGCCAAAAGATTATCATTTACATAAACGTCTCTTTTAACAGAAGGGCTTAATGCATTGAGCTCAAAAGGTTAGAGTAGAGACTTCAATCTGGAAAGCAGCAGTAGACGTTTGGCTGGTGAAGAGCCGCATTGTTCCCCACGACTGAGAACACTGTTCGCATTCAGGCTGAAAGCAACTGCTGGCATTAGGATTCGGTTAATTTGTTTCATGTGACTTGTCAGCTGTGTGTTTTTATCTAAATCTTCCTAGCCTCTTCTTTTTTTGTGTGTTACACTCCTGAAAACTGAACTGCCTTTTTAACTGTTTCGTTTCTAGTATTTTTTCTGTTTGCAAATGATACCATGTGATCGTTTCCAGGTTTTCATTACTCTTTACATGTATTTAATAATCAGTGTGAGTGCTGTTTTACTTTATTGAAAGCAATCGTATCTTAAAGAACTTTCTGCCGCGTGCATGTTTGAATCTGTAGCAGGACTTTGTGAGACCTACAGACAGAATCGCTCGCCTGTTTTCTCACGAGCACCCCATTCTTTCCTTGTTTGCTAATTTTGTTCTCTGGATTTTCCCTCGGATGACTTTTAATATCTGGCTCCCAGCCAAGTCCTGGGTCTCAGCAATGAAGTGCTGATCCCAAAGAAAAGATGCAGCTGTTGCTAATCTTAGAGTTCCATCTCACTTGGGAAGAGCAGGAAAATGTTCTCTCCCCTAAAATGGAGCCCCAGAGCAACCCAAGAGCACGTGCTCTTAAGTAATCGGGAGTGCTGTGAGGCAAGCAAGCACCAGGACCTCAGAAGCTTCTAGGGCCGAGGCTGTGCAGGCTCACGGTTGGCGTTTGCCTAGGTCCACAGAGCTGCCCTCACAGTCAGAAAGGTGGCTGTGCCCACCACCTAGGCAGGTTTCCTGGGGGTTCATCACCAGCCTCTGTCTCCCTCATCCCACCTCCCCAAGTTTCATGGGCACTGTGATCCACTTCCTGACGGTGGCCAGATTCTTTACTTAACATGTTTGCTATGAGACTTGCCCCTGTCAGTCAACACAGCCCACTCCCTTTCCTGTTGAGTTGTATTCTGGGATAGCAGCCTCCCTCTGCTCGACCGGTCACTCCGCAGACTCTGGGCTTCTCTCAGTTTTCCTGTCTGCCTGTTTGAATGTCTCCATTGTAGTTTTCATTGCTTTATCTCTGGAACATTCTATCATGCAACTCAGATCAACTTACTTACTACACAGTGTTTAGTAGGAAGAACCCGGAAGAATTTGAACATTTTGGCCATTTGTCCTCTTTCAAGACAGTTTCATGTTGGTCATTTTAACAGTGCCTACTAAGTGTTTTTAGTGACTAAAACATTAAAACGTTTATTTTTACATTTGAGAATTTCTGATTGATTCAAAATTGTTTATTGTTTGGACTCATGTATATATACATATACATATATATATATATATATATATATACATACACACAATAAGGGAGTACAGATATATTATTATATTTGATTGACTAAATCTTATCTTTTCCAGTTCACTTTCTGTGTTTTATCATATCTACTATATAATAGGCATATATTACTTTTACAATAGAAAATAGCCTTTTATAGAGAAGAAAAAAGCCTATGCTGACACTTTTTTAGTTTGTGTGATTTATTAAAAAATTTTTTCCTTGCAAAAAAAAAAAAAAAAACCAAACCAAATGAGCCATGGTGTCACATTGAAAAAGGCCAGGTCTCAGAACCGGTCTCCAGCTCAGTGTGTTCACAGCCCGGCTCACCGCTGCGGGTGGGGAGGGGCAGCCAGCTGGGGTGCGCCTAGTGTGTGTGTTCCTTTCATTGTCTCCCAGGTCCACACCCTACTCTTGGCCAAAATCAGTGAAGTTCTGACTTCATTTAGGTTTCTTATCTGAAAAAAGGTTTAAGAATGAAGAATTTGACTCTGATAGCAGCATTAATGGATTTTTCATTTCTTTCTTTTTGAAGAATATCAAAGAATATCCCAACAACTAAAGATGTTGAGCCTCTTCTTGAAATTGATGGAGATATAAGAAATTTTGAAGTGTTTTTGTCTTCAAGGACTCCAGTTCTTGTGGCTCGAGATGTAAAGACCTTTTTGCCGTGCACAGTAAACCTGGATCCCAAACTACGGGAGATCATTGCAGGTGGGCGTGGGAGTACAGCTCATTTTTCTTTAACGTCCTCAATTTTTTTTTCATTTCCTCTGCTACATATGCAGCTGGAGCCATGTGTACTTCTTGGTTGGTGGCTTAGTCCCTGGGAACTTCGGGGGGGGGGGGGACGACTGGTTGGATGATATCATTGTTCTTCCTATGGGGTTATTTTTGAGGCAAGGTCTTACTGTGTAGCACCAGTTGGACCCAGAGTCATTGTAGTCTTCCAGCCTCGGCTTCTGAAATGCTGGGATTGCAGTCATGTGCCACCATGCTAGGTAGAATTTCCTGTTTCTAATTTAGCTATCTAATTTTATCTTGCTTTATGAAAAATTAAGAAATTTGAGCCGAGCATCCGCAGAAGAATTAGTTAGAGTAGCCCCGGGCTGTGGACCCCGTGGGGAGCTGCGGTCTTAGCCCTTTACTCCACTGTGCCCTTGTCCTTGCTTGCCAACCTCTCCCTTCGGAACACTCAACTTCTCTTCTTTCATATATAGTCTTGACATTCAGATGCCACGCGTTGTAATTGTCCCTCATTCACCTTCTGTTCTAATAGGGACCTCCAACTTGAGCAGAAAACAAAAAACTTTACTTTCATTTTAGGTTTTTGACCTAATTTATAAACCAGGACTTGACTTTAACTATTAAGGGTTAATTTATGTTATGGCCATGCTGGGGATTGAACCCAGGGCCTTGGGCATGCTGCGTAAACACTATGTTACTGGATGTGGCCTCCCCTCTTTTTACTTTTATTTTGAGGTAGGGTCTCAGTAAATTGCCCAAACTGTCCTTAAACTTTTTTACATTGTGGTTTTAGAGCCCAAACTCTCGGTTCTGGTTTGCATTTGGGTTCTGAGAGGCTGGTGAGAGGCCGGTATGCACCGGAGCATGAACAGCAGTGCTGGAACACAAGGGTTCCATGTACTGCTCATCAGACATAACTGAGCTTTCTGGAGGATGGAGGGATCACCTTCAGTTAGTCCTGTGAAGTGTAATGGCTTCACAAGTGCACACTGCTCTTGCCCGTGTGTGGATGCTGAGGGAGATAGAGCAGGCAGAGAAGGGGCGGTGGATGAGGCAGGGATTGGGTACAGAGGTACATTTGGGTAGAGGGATAATTCTCCACTCTCCTTATACAGTAGGGTGATTATCGTTAACTATGACTTAATGAGCATTTCAAAATACCCAGAAGAGGCCATTTCCAATGAAGAGTGTTTGATGGGGCCACTTCCTCAGTGTGAGTGTTATGCAACATATACATCTATTAAGGGGGCACATTGTGCCATAAATATGTAGTTATTATGTAACAACAAAAAAGCCCAAATTCCCAAGTTCTTTTTCTCAGTGTTTGCTCTAAGCTCTTGTGGCTGTGTGTTCTGTGTTGAGAGGTCAGCTTGTCTCAGTCCGTGAGCTCACAGCTTAGCTCCCATTGTATATATTACACAAATTTGAGTCTTTTGTTAGCATAACACAAAGAGATCTTTAAAGAGTCAAAAATTATAGTGCTTGGTAACTGAAGAGAATCCAAGTGTGATAACTATTCTAATGGTGAAAAAGAACTCTTTTATGTACATCAGTTGGACTTTTTTTTTTTTTCACTTAAAGTCTGTGGACAGGTAAAGATTTCCTGTCAACTCATTTAAACTCAGCTGGAGTCACTAGCAGTGGTGAAAGTATGTCCTTACTTAGTAGCTGGCGACAGGACTCACCATTAGTGTTCTGTTCTTTTTTGCCTTTTGGGTTGTGATGGAATTTTCAGATGTTCGAGCTGCAAGAGAACAGATCAACATAGGAGGCCTCGCGTACCCCCCGCTCCCTCTGCACGAAGCCCCTCCGCGGCCACCCTCTGGGTATAGTCAGCCTGCATCTGTCTGCTCCTCCTCAGCGTCTTTCAATGGGCCCTTCCCAGCCGGGGTTGTGTCCCCACAGCCGCACAGCAGCTATTACAGCGGCCTGTCGGGACCCCAGCACCCCTTCTACAACAGGGTAAGCGTCAGCGCCATGGCTTTAGAGTGTCTTCTGGGGCTCCAGATTCCTGTCTGTGGGCTCTGGTACTGGTTTGGAACTATAATTTGGCTTTAAAATAGGAAACCGTAAGGCTTAAATGTTCAAGTGTATGGCTTTTTAAAAAACTAAGTCTTGGATTTTAGTGTATTCTAGAGTTCTTTAGAATATGTGTGAATATAAGAATATTGGCTCTTATTTTCTTGTTCCTCAATAGTTCCTTTGGTATATTTTGTTATAGCAGTTTATATTGGCATTTATAACAGTGAGAAATTACTAGAGTCATTCGTAGTTCTTAGACATATATGAAATAATAATGGGCCCAAACTACTTGAAGGATCAAATGTTATTGCCAGTTAATTCCACCATAAACCATTTTAATTTCAAGTACCTTTAGTCATATGTAATTCTTTGCTTAATACACAGTTTCTTAACTAAACAATAAAAGCACAGTTTCCAGTGGTTCACAAACCATATTGGATGTATTCACTTGAAGTGTCTGTTCTCATCTTAATGACCCTAATCATGTAATGACACTAATAATTTTCTGTAGGATAAAGGATCATGAACTTTAATATGCTTTGTGGAATCTTGTAAAATCCATTGTAAGTTCTAATCCTTCTTTTCTCCCTGGTTAGTGTACTTCAGGAAAACACAGGGCTAATATTCATAGAGGACAACTGACTCTAGGACTTTATCCATATGAGCTGGCAAGAAAGAGTTTGGAATAGTGTGGCAAAGAAGGAACTGAGAATTTAAATTAAATTTTTATTTTTAGATATCTATATTGGTAATTAGCTTTGCTGTTTGTAGAGCCTTAGAAATGAGATACCATTTTCCTGTGTGGACAAGATAACACAGGATTAGCCAATAGCATTTATGAGAATGTTTGTTCTCTGTCAAAATTAACTGTGTGGTAGGTGGTGCGGATTACAGATCTGCAGTCACCAGTCTTAAAATCTGCTGCACCTTAAAAATAAGGTGACTCAATTAATACTAATTAAAGGTGTAAAAATGTGTTTATTTGAAAAAGAGTTATGAAACCATCTATGCTGACATCTTACATTCATCATTCATTTATTTTAAGAGCAATAATGTAATATACTTTTAAATTTTTAATTATTTTTAAGACATTAAAATTTATCTTGTTTTTAGGTTTAGTGTTTCTGTTATTATTTAATGACATCATTCATACATTTAAAAGTCACAGTAATTCTCATCTCTTAAAGTGTCAAGAGTAAAGAAGAGAGAAGCAGCCACCTCAGTGCAGTGCAGTCTAAGGAATTCTGACCTTTATGCTTCCAGTCCGTACAGTCTGATGTGTAAAACTGGCTACATGTTTATACGGAAATTAAGTCTTGTGTGGCTAGCAGGCTTCACGTCTTAGAGTCTAGAGCACACTCCAGTGTGCTGGACTCCGCTGAGCTCCAGGGCCCCCAGGGATGCTGTCCTGGGAAACACTGCTGATTGTTCCCAAATGACCAGGGCAGTTTCGAGTCTTAATAACTTTTTTTTTTTTTTTTTTTTTTAGGTAAGGCAGAGTATTCTAATAACATTCTAGTCTGCTTTAAAGAAGAATTTGTTAATTAATACATAAAAATCATATATAGCAAACTTGTTAAGATGCTAGATATAAAGCAAATGTTTGTGTTCAGTCACAAGGTACAAAACTTGAGCTGTGTTTTAAGCCTATATCTGAGGAAGGAGACAGTGCCATTGGTCTGGATCTCCAGGCCAGCGGGTGCAGGAGCCTTTTGTTTTGTCACTTGCTTTTGAAGTTTGGAGTTGTGTTGTTAGTGTCACGTGATGAGTCTCATTACACTTTGATTTCTGTAATTGTTCATGCCCTTTTCTGTTACATGTTTCTCCATAGCCATTCTTTGCCCCACACCTTTACACGCCAAGGTATTACCCTGGCGCTTCCCAACATCTCATCTCACGCTCACCAGTAAAAACGAGTTTGCCCAGAGATCAGAACAATGGCCTAGTAAGTATATAAAGGGTAACTAAAATACTAATCTCAGAAAAGACCATGGTACCATTAAACGCTTTTTTTTCTTTTGCTTTCTAGACTAAAAGGGTACAACTTACTTTATAATTTCAAAAAACAAGCTATTACAAATATAAAATGTGTGTTCTCATTTCTGGTAAATATCTGTGAAAGACCAGCCATCTCAGTGGCTAAATGTTGAGATTTTACAACCGGAGATCTCTGGCTCGTAATGCAGTGTCTGCTACCAAAACTTCACAAACTAGATCTTATAACTGCTAATTTCTAGTATCTTTTTAAAGGGCTTGCATGTTATCTCTCTGTGCATTTACATTAGCATTTCCGCTTAGCAGATAGAGGTGCTGCACGAGAAAAGCATTCCAGCCTGCGGCAGGGAGTCCAAAGAATAAAATTGTTTAAACATACTATTGAATAAAATTAATCCAAAACAAAACATATCTATGCAAAATATATTAGGGGCTCCTGATGACAAACTTTAAGTAACTATAATAAAACAAGTTTCCTATTAACATAGTTAAGCTACATCTTAAAGTGGTGGCAGGGGATTTCAGTCAGAGTTACCTGTGTTGTATCAGCATCGTGTTCCTTCATCTTCCCTGTCCCTCACCCTGCCGTTACCCACTCTCCTGTTTTATGTTGCTAGGAAGTAATCAAGGAGGATGCTGCCGAGGGCCTTCCCTCACCCACAGACTCCTCGAGGGTAATGGAGTAGTCTCGTGGCGTGGAACACTAGTGTCTCGTTGCTTCGCAGCAGTAATGATGTCTTAACGCATTTGGCACTAACTCACTTATGGTGTGATGGTCAGTGTAGAAAAGCCAAGCACTAATAATTACAACTCATGAGTTTCATTCCAAAGATAATGTTTTCTCCTGCGATTCCCCTTCTCAGTGATGTGGGAGGGCTTGTTTTCTTCAGTAGGAAGGGCTGTTTCCAGGAGTCATCAGAGTATTCAGGTGGATTTTTCTTTAGTGCTGAACATTGTTTTCCTTTATCACTGTTTTTTTTTTTTTTTAAATAAAGTCTGTACTTGGTATGATTTGTGTAGAATAGCTTTGAAGTGTCACACATCACTCTGACACTAGAGGACGCAGGGCTGGGTGCTGGGAATCAGCACATCCCTGGCCCTCACTTGCTTCCTGTGTCTCCACCACTGACGTCTTCCTCCTTCCGTTATTCATGAAAATAAACCGTCTAGACAGACCCAGTGCTGTCTAGCATCTAAGGAAGGTGTTTAACAATACATGAACACAGATTGTAGGGGAAGCCACTTAAATAGTAACCCTTCCAGAGCATCCGTGAAGTCTTAGCCAGTCAGTTGAGGAGTCCAGCCTGTGTGATATGTTCAGAATATGTTATCACATACAGACATGGCTCTCTGATCTAAACCTGTTCTAAAATGCTCTAAGCAGTAGAGAATTACAGGCTGGGGTATTACATCCTGAGTTTATCAAGAACACTTAACATGTGCATTTAAATAGGTGATATATTTTTAAACCTTATTTTCCTTTTAATCTAGTTGAGACAAAAATGGAACCATTTTGTTGTTTTCATTGAGGAGTTGATTCTTAAGTCATTGACATTGTAGCTGAAATGTGTGGGTAACTCAGTTATTTACAAACGACAGGCATCCAGAGTCACGTCAGTCCTGTTTGGGTGCTTAGGGACTCTGGCCCATGGAGCATCACCACTGTGTGCAAAAGTGACTTTCAGTTTATTCAGAGAGTCTTTGCTATAGGGAATTATGTGTGCAATTCAGTTCTAGGGACTAAAATTACTCAGTGAATTTCTGATGAAAATCTGGTATTATGAAAGATTTCATGCCTTTGATGAATGCAGAAATACTAGATTTTCCCATATACAGAAATGTAGGCAAACACTTGTAATTAAAATGTGTCAGTAATTTATTTTTTCTGGGTCCATTAAGGAGAACATTCTATAAGGTTTGCAATATGTCTTTTTGGGCAAGGGGAATAATGCAGTTCCATGCTTAGAAGCTTAATAATAGCACATACAGGCACCTCACATAGAGCAGTGTCTGTGTCTATAAGATAACACACCTCTTGTTCTTAGCACTAGAAGGTAGCTTGTAACTGGTAGAGCAGATAGTACATGCTCACCATGCTTCTTGTGCCTCTAAGAAATAACAGTGACCAGTTTGTAACTTGTGTCTTATAGAAGACTAGGAAAGCAAGTCGACGTTTGTTCAAAGTCAGTGAAAGCAGTGGTGGAAACTGAAGAACCTGCCAGTCTTAGGCCTTCTCTTGGTGTATAGAGACATCATGACCACAGCCGTGCTTATAAAGGAAACGTAATTGGGGATGGCCTATAAGTTCAGAGGCTTAGTCCATTATCATCATGACGGGAAGGGCAGTGCTGTATAGGCAGCCATGGTGTTGGAGTATGAGCCGAGAGTTGTTCCTATGGATTGGGAGGTAGGAGAGAAAGAGGGAGAGGGAGAGGGAAGAGAGAGACACAGAGACAGAGACAGACAGACAGACAGACACAGAGAAAGAGACAGACAGAGGAGGGGAAGGAGGGGGACAGACAGACTGACTGACTAGGCCTGGGTTGAACATTTGAAACCTCAAAACCTAACTCCCAATGACACACTTCCTCTAAGAAGGTCACACCTACTCCAACAAGGTGACACCTCCTAATAGTGCCACTCCCTAGTGACCAAGCATTCAGATTTACGAGCTTATGGGCCTCATACTACCACACTGCGAGCTGAACCAGCAGCCAATGGGACAGTCTTGGTGCTGGAAGCTGTTCAGTCCCAGCTGGGACAGCAGGGCTAGTTATTGGCCTTGTCTCTTTGGCCAGCATACCCTGCATAGTCATGATGAGAAAGGCCACCTGCAGACCAGCCAGGAGCCACATGAGCATTTCATAACATTGTGATATTATTACAGACCCATGATTACATAGAGCGAAGGCGAGGCCAGAAGGTTAACTGACTATGGTCTTTGCAAAATACAGATGAGCTGGTCTGTTTTTACCACAAGAAATTTTTGGCAAACCTTTGGAAAGCAAATCTTTGTGGAAATAATAAGTTTTCTCACACTAACATTACAGAGGTCATAGCCTACAATGTACAGTCAAACTAGCAGGTAAAGTATAGATAAATATTTGAGTGTTTCACAAAGTCGGGGTTGAAAAGAAGTCCTGTGCTGTTTTTGCCCCCTGTAATTTTATGGCTGAGAGAATATGCATGCCATATCTTGTGAAAGTGAAGATAATCTTAGACCTGAGGTACGCTCTCAGAGCATTAGAGTTGGAAAGGACCAGTGTGTCCTTGTCCAGAGGTAGAGAAATCCTTTTTCATAATTGAAATTTAATCTGCACCTCAGTTTGTAAGAGCAGCCCCTGGGCCAGTTTCAGACCTCTCTGTTCTTCTGGGGTGTCTCTAGGCACAGCTTGGATCTTGGGTTCTGGTCCAGCCTCCATGGAACAAGTGAAATATAGGACTCACACCAGGACCCAGGAGCAGGGTGGCAGGGAGGGCCATCTCTGGCTTGCCTGGCCCATTCCCAGAGGGTGAGCAGGCTGCAGCCTTTGCGGTTAATAGGTCATGTGATGCACTCCTGCCCTTGCAGAAGCTACCCTGATTCTGTGCTTTACCACCCTGAAAAGCAGGCCAGTTTCTTTGGTCTGATTTAGATATTACGAAAGCTCAGCATATTTAAGTACATTATTACTTACTAAGAATACCCAGGTCCTTAAAGACGCAGAACTCAAACTGCTTCAGTTGGGTGGGATTGGCTAGCAGTGGAAAGCAGTGGCCACACTCACAGCCAGTTTAGATTAACATGGGTGTTTCATTTATTGATGTTTCTTAGGTGCAAGAGACATAATTTAGATGAGTTTTGAGGTTTTGCAAATGCCCATACATCTCTTAAGGACGGCTGTGACCTGGGAATGGCATAGGCAGTCCTGTGAACACGGAGTGCATGTGTACACACTACAGCAGCTACAGCATCACTAGATCGGACCGCTGTTAACATGGTCTCAGGCTGCCTGGAGTGCCGCGAGGCTCCTGCCTGTATTAGGGAATTTGAAGCTTTTCTGACGATTATACTATTCTCAGCCTAGTTCTCACCAACGTGCCCTTTGGCCTCTACATAGATGTGAACTGGGTGGTCCCACATAGATGTGAATTGCTTTGAGGAAAAAGATTTACATAGTTCACAAAACACTCTTAGAAGGCATTGTTTAGAAATACTGGAAAAGAGCCGGGCGGTGGTGGCGCACGCCTATAATCCCAGCACTTGGGAGTCAGAGGCAGGCAGATTTCTGAGTTCAAGGCCAGCCTGGTCTACAAAGTGAGTTCCAGGACAGCCAGGGTTACACAGAGAAAGAAACCCTGTCTTGAAAAAAACCAAAAAAAAAAAAAAAAAAAAGAAAAGAAAAGAAAAGAAAGAAAAAGAAATGCTGGAAAAGTAAGGAAGAATGGTTTGTTTTAAATGCATAAAATGTATAGTAAAAGTATTTACTATCCATATATAAGATATATATATATATATATGTTCTAAATAATTAAAATGGATCCAAGTTTATGAACACCAGGACCACTGCATGGTACACTCCCAGTGAGAGAAATGTAAACGCAGTTGAGGCACAGTGTGAGGCCCTAGCTGGCTGCTGGAGTATCTCCTGCTGCTTCATGAGCTCAAGAGTTAGCTTAACATGTGGGGGAGTATGGGAGATTATCTCCCCAGGAAACTGCGTGCAAAGGGAAGCCCTTCTGTGTGCTATATGTAGCATGCAGAATAAGGGCTGACCCACTGCTCTCAGGTAGGCTTCTGCCTACAAGCAAACTACTAGCGAGAGTCTTAGTGAGAGCTCTGTCCAGATGTCTGACGTCGGGGAGCCGTTCCCTAACTCCGCATTGCTCAGGAGTCAGCTGTGGTGGCAAGGCGAATCTTCAGATGCACTCAGGGTACGAAGGGCTCCTTGTGGAGGGCTCACCTTGGGCTAGGTCTCCTGAGTGACATTCTGTTAGTGACCCAGAGGTGCTCTAGAGAGCAGCTTCGAGTTTGCTGCTTGTGGTGAGGACTGAATGTCATGGGCAGACATTTTCCCCCAAAGGAAGGAAAACAGCATTTCTTCATCATTGTACATTTTTATTTATTTTTGTCTTCCTTACTGATTTAGCAGTGTGCACTCTTGGCTGATACTGAATGGGCATTCATTGTCCCAACATACTTATTGAGCATGTGAAGGCCCTCTGTGGTGGGCAAGAGCAGGAGGCAAAATGGGAGGCACCCTGTCCGTACAGCCTGCAGGCTCCCAGGCCACCAAGGCTCGCCAGGGTCTCTCTCTTGACCTCCAGATCACTTCTATACATCATTGAAAAGGCATGGCAGTATTTACTATCTAGTATAATTGCAAAGAAGTTTCATAGTTAAATAGGCAATATTAAGATAATTACACGATTTCCAGTGTCTTCTTACTATTACATTTACAGAATGAAGAAAACTGTGGATTTAATAACAGCATTACAGCATTACAAATAAAGGTCCAAGCTTGTTTTGTTTTGTTTTGTTTTTCAAGACAGGGTTTCTCTGTGTAGCCCTGGCTGTCCTGGAACTCACTCTGTAGACCAGGCTGGCCTCGAACTCAGAAATCCACCTGCCTCTGCCTCCCAAATGCTGGGATTACAGGCGTGCCCACCACGCCCAGGTTCCAGCTCATGCAGTAAAGCTGTTGCTTCTTGAAGGTACTTTATATCCATCACTGAGTTTAGAGCTTGCAAATTGTGTGCAAGGCAACATATGTCCGAACCAAGCTGTCTCTTGTTTGCTCAGGAGAAAAGCTGGACAAGAAAGCAGCCGATGCAGGTAAGGAGCCAGGCACTGTAGACTGTCCTTAGACTGTGGGTGACACATGTGCCCTTCCCCCTCATAGACTGTGTGTGCCACAGGCGCCCCTCACCCTCAGAGACTTCCTGAAGTAGT
The DNA here is from genome assembly GCA_964023405.1 of Apodemus agrarius. Classification (NCBI taxonomy): domain Eukaryota; kingdom Metazoa; phylum Chordata; class Mammalia; order Rodentia; family Muridae; genus Apodemus; species Apodemus agrarius. Next base: position 99,331,639 of record OZ030011.1, on the reverse strand, counting down.
GTCAACCAGCTGGAACATTGTGCACACTTTTAACAGTACTTAAGACATGGATTTTCGTTATCCTACTTGAACCAGGGGGAAGTGCTAGGGGTCCCCCTCCCTTATTGAAATATAGCCAAAACTGTATTGACTTCCTGCATGGAAGTCTTTATGCCAGGTTTCAGTTCAATTTTTTTTTCTCTGAATTTCAGGTAAATGGACTGAAATTTTTTAGGTGATATTATAGTAATGTTGAAGTCCTAGGTATAGTTAGAAGGTTAATTGTGTGTGGGGTGGGGCGGAGAGATGGTGGGGTGGCTGAGAGCACTGACAGTTCCTCTGGAGGACCCAGGTTCAAATTCCAGCCAGCACCGCATGGTCTTCCCCTCATAATACCAGTCCCAGTGTATCTGCTGGCCTTCCTGGGCACTGCATGAATGTATACACAGGTGCAGTCAGAAATTCTGCACATACAAATAAATAAAATTTAAAATATTTTTAAGGTTACAAAGCAGACACACATATTAGTATTTGTTTCCCCTCCTTTTAGTTACAGTCCCTTGAACTATAGTGTTACGCCTTATCCATCGGCTCTGATGGAATGGTTTCTCCGGCAGTTTGAAGAATACGTTGCATAGTGATCATAACAGCACAGGAGGAAGAAGGGTCAAGTTGTATTTCCAGCTAATTAGCGTTTGTGCTTCTTGTTTGGGGGCATCTGATAGTAAACCACCACTTCACTGCAATTGTCTAATACCTGCGCACATCCCAGTGGACATGTGTGTATAGTCCTTCTAGAAACTTACCTGAGTTTGATATTAAAGTAGAAGAGGTTCCCACTGTGGATTCCAGGTACTGGTCATGTTCATAGACGGACGTCTGAGGTGAAGCTGGTGAACCCTGCCCCTTGTTCACGAAACACCATGTTCCGTTGACTCTATGAATTTGTCAGTCATTGGTAGAGTGTTTTAAGCATTTAAAAATATTTGCCACTGATTTTTTTAAGTACAGAAGAATAATTAACAACAGTGGTTGTTGCTTTGAAATAGAATTCTTAAAGTTTTACAGTATGTCAAAGAATGTGGCTTTTTAAAAAAAAAACATTTCTGATTTGTTGGGCTGTAAGACATTTCAAGACATTTCTTTTGAACAGGCCATTGAGGCATCTGTCAGAATCAACATAGTCAATGAAGCAACACATATTTAAAGATACGTTTCTTACTACTAACTATCCTTTAATGTAATCTACATGATTAAGCCTTATAAATGTTTCTTAACATTAGAAAGAATATAGAAATATTAGAAATAATATAGAAAGAATGTTGGCTTTTTATGGAAAAGTATGATTTACCTATTTTTCTTGTTGAATGTGTCATGCATGATTTATTTTTTAATGAAAAAATAAGTTTTAAGAGTGTAATTTAAAATTTCTAAGTATCTACTAATAAAACAGTTCGGACGCATGTGTGTTCCTTGCTCAGTGCTGCTGATACCAAGGTTTGTTCAGAGTTGAGAGGAAATAGAAGGCTTGGCAAGGGCTTTGCATATGTATGTGATATGTGTGCTTTGATGATTTATTTCATATTCATGGTCTTCACTCTGTTTTATTCCTTCCTTAAAGCCGTGTGACTCTGGGTTTAACAAACAGAGACAGGTACAGAAACTCCTGGTGAAATCTCACTTACCTTACTAGGTTGTTAGATGGTCCTCGGCCACGTCCTGCTGGGCTGTTTATAGACCTGTGCTCATTCTGTGTCTCGGGTTTATTTCCATAGTTGCTTTCAGCCTCTGCATGGCAGCCATTGCTAACTAATCCATTTTAGCTTATCTAATAAACTGACTGATGATGTGGCATTTCAGAGTGTACTGTTAATCTACTGACACCAGAAAGCAAATCCGCCACCTCAGGTAACTAGTGTTTTCATAGCTGTGCTTGAATTGGAGGAATTTTGATTAAGATGCATTTTGAAGCTTCCATTTAATGGTTTAAACAAGCTAATGTATGCTTCGTTAAGTTCTCCAAGTAAGAAAAATAAATAAATAAATTCTGACATAGAAAACCAGTTTACTGAAGTGATCTGGTCTGGATTACACAGGCGGATTTCAAGGAAGACAGCACATAAATGTTAAAGGATTAGCCTTTGGAGTCTGTTTCCTCTCAAAACAATATAATTAGTTTCTTTTAAAAATTTAGCAACTTAATAAATTTTTATATTCCTCTTAGGATATTTCAATTAAAATTTATTATTTTGGTTATAAGATTCATTTAACTTAAAAGTAATTTTAGTATATATTATTACTTTAGAAAAGGCTTGGAAAGTGATTCACATTTTTTCCTTCATTCAAAGAAACTATTGCAATATACATGGTTTTCAAATTACTGCTTGATAAACACCAGCTTACACATGGGAGTCAGCTGTGATCTTCACTCGGTGGCTTGAGGTGGCCTCTTCAAGGTGTCACTACTTTACAGCATCCTTTCTTTCTTTCTAATACATTCTTGGGGTAGATATTTGAAACTCTGCAATGTCCTGTTCAACTTGCTTGGCTTTTGCCCATTAATTGATGGCCATTGATGGAGTTTATGGTACAGCTGCTATGGTGATGGTGTGTGCCTGGTGGGGGTTTCTGTTTCTCTCTGCCATGTGCACTGGTTGAAATTCTATAGGGAAAGTGTCTTCTTCCTAATTCATTTACTTAAGTATTTTAGCTTTAAGGCTGAGCGTGGTGGCACATGCCTTTAGTCTCAGAACTTGGGAGGCAGAGACTAGCCAATCTCTGTAAGTTCAAGGCCAGCCTAGTCTACATAGATCCAGGACAGCCAGAGCTACATAGAGAGATCTTGTCTAAAAAAAAAAAAAAAAAAATAGTTTTAGGAGTATGAATTTATTATTTTTTTCTGTGAACTATTATAATATCATAATTTATATTTATTGATCAAATATTTATTTTGTGATTTTTTGAAACAAAAAAGAAAGTAAGCCAATGTAAATATATTGAAAGCAAGGACCCAAGGTAAAGGATTAGATGACATTTAAAAGATTGGTATTATTTAACTGTAAAAGGAAATGAAGTGTGACAAGATGAATGAATGAGCCTTAAAGCAGCACACATTGAGAGTCATACAGGGAGGGCCACACACTGTAGAAAGTGCTGGCTGTAGACACTTCCAATGCACAGGGTTGCCAGGGGCTAGGGTGGGGTTGAAGGGATGGGAGTGACTGCTAATGGGAACAGTTTCCTTTGAGGGTCATGGCTCACAAACTATATAAATAAAGCTAAGGTCATTGAGTTGTACATTTAATGTGGAAGTTCCGTGGCATGTGAAGAGGAAATCAGCATGCTTTCTAAAACTCACATAGTTGAGAGTGCGTAGTGAAAACACCGGCTGGCTTACTAGACAGGAAAAAGAGCCATGTGCAAAGATATGAAGACCAAAGTATGAAAAGACTGGTCTTTGTTATTATTTTAAAAGCAGTTCAACCCTGGATCATGTAAAATATGGCACAGTTTATGATTAAATAAAAACAAACTATAAATAAGCGTATTTGGTGCATTTGTTTCAGGTCATCTGTTCCTATACTTGGATGTACCTGTGTTCCCTTTGTAGAGCTTGGTAGAGTCCCTGACTCATGAAGTCACTGTTCCTGTTGTCCGAGTCATACATTCCAATCCGACACACCTAGGTGCATGCATACTCTCACACACATGCACATATGAACATGCACATACATGCATGTGCATGCAACATGCACACAAATGCCCAAATGTGCACACACAATGCATGTGTGTGTATTTCTGAGGTAGTACAACTATTATTTTTCACATTGCAAATAAGTATTAACTGTGCTTCACAGATGTTTTTAAACTATGGGATAGTTTACAGTTTCCTGACACCAGTAAAAGAACCAGTAGAACATACTTGAAATATTTATTTACCCTTTTCCCCCTGGCAGTCCAGGAATTCACTATGTAGATGGCTTTGAACTAAGAGAGAGGTTCACCTGCCTCTGCTTCCTGAGTACTAGGATTAAAGGCATGGCCAGCACTGCCAGCAGAGGTGATAAATCTTACTTCTCACAGGAAGAGTATGTGGAAGGCGGGACAGGACAGATGAGAGTGCTGTTATCTCTAGCCTGTGTCAGGTGGCTTCTCTTTATCATGACCGTAGCTTCCATGACCTTTCCAAAAATAGTTGGAACAATGAAAACAGTTCATTTACGTAGAGCCTGATCAACTTGGCTTCAGTCCAAAAGAGTCTACCACTTCCTAGATAACTCATTCCGGAAGGCCCAAGCCAAGCTCCCCAGGCCTGCATGTGCACCTCTGGGATTGGAGGGATGCACACAGAGCCAGACACAGTGAGGCCCTCTTCAGATGTCACCACTTTGGAAGTGTTAGTCTAAATATGCTAGATTTATTGTTTTGGTTTCCTTTTTAAATGAAAATGGGCCTTTATAGATTAAATCGCATGACTATTATAGGAAAATTTAAATTTCTTAGATAGTTCCAAAACCTTAGGCTACAAAGGTAGTGCATAGAATGTTTAAGATTGTTTAATATAGACACTTGAAAATTATCTTAGACATGTTTTTGTATTCTATATGTGTAATTTTCTTCTTTTTTTAATCTTTTAAATTCTCTCCCTCTTACTGAGGGCAGTGCCCTTATTTCTTAAAGTTAAGTGTAATCATTTGAGGACTTGCCATAGGTCTGGGCCCCAGGATGACCGTCTTACAAAAGTGGTTCGTGTCAGGCAGTCTCTACTGCAATAAATGCTCCTCCTTACATGTCAGACAGCTGAATCTATTCATTAAGATCATTTTTCTTAAGTTCTATATGCATTGGCTGTGTTTTCTTTATTTCAGCAGTATAACTTAATGAATTTTTCTGTCACATGACCTCAAACACTTCATATTAATGCTGCTTATGTTTCTCTTGACTTATCTAGGCATCCATCCCTGCTGCGGGCACCTCACTGTTACTGAGTTCAATGTCTGTGGATGTCGTGTGTGAGAAACTGAGGCAGATAGAAGGGCTGGACCAGAGCATGCTGCCTCAGTATTGCACAACAATCAAGAAGGTGACGGGTGTTTGCATCTTACATATAGGAAGGATTGAGAGTGCGAGAGACGGGCAGGCTGCCAGGCAGCGCGTCTTCCCCCTGAGCCACTCAGCGGGACACCTCGGAGTGAAATGGGTGCTGTCCTTTTGAGGACTACACATGCTCTTTTTTCTAATTTTATGAGTAAAGAAAGAGTAGCTGAATTACAGTGCTACTTAACCAGAGTCTAATATAAGTAAAAATAAAATAGCATGGTGAGAAATACAACTGCCCGTTCACCATGGAGCAGAGAGCATTGACCAGTGTGGTGTGTGGGTACATCCATTATCTTCAGCTGCACAGTCTACATCTGTAATCTGAAACCTCTGGAATAGGAAGCTGTTTTGAGCATGGAGATCAGTATAAGACAGATATCAGAGCCTTTGGTTGTTGGACTTCGTGCTAGATGCTCAGTGAGTAGAATTCCAATGAATATGCCTTCCTTAGTGGGAAGCACTGCGCTTGGGAGCAGTGTTGTCCTGAGCGATTTGGGGAAGGATATAGTTGTGTTTGTGTGACTTCATTTCCTACCAGCTGTCTTTTTTTTCTAAATCATGAACGATTTATGATTGTGTCCTGTTTGAAGAACCATATAGGTTGGGCATGGAAGGCTGAAGCATCCATGAAGGGCTTTCTTCCAGCCTTTGTAGTTCCAGAGTCACCCCAAAGCCGAGCAGTTAAGCCTGGAGGTGCAACAAAGACACTGCCTATGTGAAGTTAACTGACTGCAAGCCTCGGCTGCTTATGTCCTTTAAAGAATTACGGACATTTTTATGTACAATTTTACTGACCTAAGCCTGCATTTGGGCAGGAGTTTAGCACATGCCCATTTTCTTACAGAGCTAATCCGTGCCTATCCCTGTCAGTCTGCATCAGCACCTCCTCACCACCCAGCAGCCCCGCTCCTCCGGGCAGCCGGCCAGTGTCAGGAAAGCCTGCTCCTAGTCTGCGCCCACAGGCTCTGTATGCTTGCTCTTAGCTTTAACGTAGACATGGAGCATCTTACCCAGCCCAGACACAAGTGCTACCTCATTTTACTAGGTAGTAGTCAGACTTTTGTTTTCATAAAACCAGAAGGCCACCCTGTAGTTATTTACTGTATCTCATTTAAGTGCAGATAAAATTACAGGGACCCAAAAAATTGAAAGCCTATTTTTATCCTGACTTTAATGGACTAGGCAGATAGTAGCTGGCCATTCTGTATCCATTAGAAGTGGAATTGGCCTGTTAGATGCATTTCATTTAGATCTTCACAACTAACACACTCACAGGCCTAGAAATCAGTTTTGCTTCTAGCAGAGCCGTGTTCATCAGATTATAATAGAAAAAGTTATTTTATTTTATTTTATTTTTAATTTTTTTGCTGCCCAAGAGGGAGCAGGGGAAACATTTGAGAGTCTGATTGGTCTTGAATTGTGGTTTGTTTCACTGAAATGCTTGACACTTAGGAAAATGTCAAGTGGTCTGTGTGGCTGAGATACTTGACTCATTATATTGCATGGAGAGATACGGCCACTCTGAGGGCAGCCGCTCTGCAAATGGAATAGAAGCAGACCTGTAATCACTAGTGATTTAAAACACTTTAGATTTTGATTTTGTTTTCACTCAGGCAAACATAAATGGCCGGGTATTGGCTCAGTGTAATATCGATGAGCTGAAGAAGGAGATGGCTATGAACTTTGGAGACTGGCATCTTTTCAGAAGCATGGTAAGGTTTTTACAACATTATCATACTACTTTATCCTACTGTGTAAAGTTGTCTGCAATATTATAGAAACCCAGAACTAAGAAGTACTGGCCAAAAGTGATACATTTTCCATATTAATTTTAAAAAACATTTGCATTTTGTGTGTGTAACTTGTTTTTTTTTTTAATTGAGTTTAAACTTATATTCAACCCAGTATTATGGAGAATAGTCAACAGCATGTGGAATCTCATCCTTCCTGAGGGAGAAGCAGTTCGCTTTTATTTGACAAAACATGAAAACATGCTCTCCTTGACCAGTTCATGTGGGCCCCAGGCCCTCTAGGCCTCCACCTGCAGTGTCTGTCCTTGTCCAGTGCTCTGTTAGACAGCAACACAAAGGAGCCCCTTTAGAAAGAGCCCAGCTTCAAGGTGAGTTTGCTCACCCTTGGTGCTCCTCTGGTTCCCGTTGTCCTCCATCCACTCCCAGCTGCGGTCTCGTCACCCTGGCTTGTCCTCAGAAACCTTGTCACATTGGTCCGCCCAGAGTCTCTTGAAAGCTGACCTTCCCCGCGCTCCCCGTGCTCCCCGCGCTCCCCGCGCTCCCCGTGCTCCCCCTGCTGAGCATCCGCTTGTTGCTGCTGTGGAGTAGAGCTGCTCTGTATGAGCCCAGCGTCCCTGTCATGGGAATTCTCCCGCGTTCCCCTTGGCTCTGGGTTCCTTTACACACTCCAGTTGAATTTTGGTTTTTAAGTTTTAAAAGTTGTACCCTAAAATGCTGCTACTTCTCTTAGCATTGTTAATAGGATTAAGCTAAGATTTGGCATAAAGTCACTGGACCATCATAGTGGGAAGTGTGCTTTCTTGACCCTATTGCAATAGCTGTACTGTACTTTATCTTCGGCTCTCTCCGAAGCGTCTGTAATGGGGTTTGTCAATGCAGATGATAATGATTCTTCTCCCAAGGTCTTAGAAATGAGAAGTGTGGAAAACCAGGTGGTCCCTGAAGACCCACGTTTCCTCAATGAAAACTCCAGCGCCCCAGTTCCTCACGGGGAATCTGCTCGCCGCACTTCTCACAGCGAACTGCCGCACACGGAGCTTTCCAGCCAGACCCCCTACACCCTGAACTTCAGCTTCGAAGAACTCAACACGCTTGGCCTAGATGAGGGAGCCCCACGGCACAGTAATCTGAGTTGGCAGGTATTTATTTTGTCATTCTTCGTATAATTGGAGAATAAAGACTGCAAATACGCTGGTGCATTAAAACACTGTCAGACAGTGTTGACTGAGCACCCAGCTGGGCGAGAGCAGCGGCGTCTACTCAGGGAGTTGACTTTATTTTGAAAGGGAAGGATTGGCAACGTACAGAGGAAGTTAAGTTACTCAGAACTGATGAGAAGAGTGAAAGCAGTCGGGAAGGCAATGGTAGGAGAGTAAGAATGGGGGACTGGGCCTGGTGGTGCACGCCTTTGATCCCAGCACTCTGGAGGCAGAGGCAGGAGGATCTCTGAGTTTGAGGCCAGCCTTATCTGCATAGAATGAGAATGGGGTTGTATTAGGGTGGTTACAAACTTGCATTTCTTTGGTATTTTTCTGTGAGATATGGTAATTACCAGCCAAAGTGCACCTGTATGGGAAACTAGCTTCCTGCTGTCCTACTGACACCTTCAGATTGGTTTCCTGTGTCATTCAGGAGCACACACTACACACCACTTATTCTTTCTGTCATGTTGCTCAGGTTGGCCTTCAACCCCAGGGCTCGAGATTGCCCTGCGTCAGCAGCGCCTGGCGTTTAGGACCGCAGGCCTGCACACATTTCTGTGGGGAGTCAGAAGCATAAGTGCAAGTGAGATACGCAGGGGAGGAGGAGGGAGGAGTCAGAAGAATGGGAGAAGCAGGGGGTGCGGAGGGGGGGGCCCTAGGAGGAGCAGCAAGGGAGGAAGCCATTTTATTATTTAATACTGATTACAAGAATTGCTTTATAGTGTGCTAAGTTCAGATTTGGTCCTTTGGTCTCTTTGTTCCCACAGAAGCAGTTCCTTCCTTTCCAGCTTTCTGAGAAGCTGCTCCTCCTTCCCCCCCCTGCAGGCGCGTCCTCCTGTGGCCCTTCCCATCCCCCAGCTCTCAGCTTGCCTGTCCATCTTAGCCTATGTTCTCAGTCAGGTCCCTGGGCTGACGACTGTAAAGATGTCCCTACAGCCCAGTGACCTGAGTGTGATCCATCCCTGGGACCCAAGGCTATAAGGAGAAAACCAACTCCTCAAAGTTGTCTTCTCACCTACGCACGTGACACACACACACACACACACACACACACACACACACCACACACACACACACACACACACACACACACACACACACACACACATATCAGGGCCAAGAAAACTTTTTGTATATATAAATTACTATAAATAGTTAAATAGAACCTGAAAATGTTTCTAAATATTTTTGAGTAATTCTATATTAACATAAATAATATTTTTATAAAAAATACTACTTTTTCAAACAAAAGAAGTCCAGTGAGAATGGGAATGTTTTACATATATCTTTAATGACTGTCTTCATAGAAGACCACTGGGTGCTCCCTCCCTGCCATCTCCTGTAACAACACACATACATGTAGCTCTGGTACTCTGTGTGAAGGAGAAAAGACACAGACCAGCATCATGTCCTGCAGAGTGCAGTTGAGGACCCCTGCGTCCCCTGCACAGGGGCTCACACAGCCTTTGAGGACAGCTGCATTAGTGGGGGAGAGAGGCATCGTTCTAGTCTGACTGCATCCTGTGGGACCTCAAGGAGACAGACACTGTCTCCTTTCCAGAGAAAAGATGGTCTTGCCTCTCTCTATGCCTCTGTTCTAGCTTTTCTGACAGTCTGATCGTAAACTCTCTTGATGCGGTTTCTTTATTTCCCTGCCTCTTTTTTCTAATCTGTACTTTTAATTGCTCATGTATTCGCTTTTCTGCAATCTAAAGCAGCTGGAACCTTAAAACCCAGTATTAGAAACTAAACTTAAGGGGGCTGGAGAGATGGCTCAGTGGTTAAGAGCACTGTGCTCTTCCAGAGGTCCCGAGTTCAAATCCCAGCAACCACATGGTGGCTCACAACCATCTGTATGCCCTCTTCTGGTGTGTTTGCAGACAAAAACAGTGTACTCATATAAATAAAATAAGTAATTCTTAAAAAGAAAGAAAGAAAGAAAGAAAGAAAGAGAAAGAAACTAAACTTGAAAGTCCCTGTTCTGGTTTCACTGGGTCCAGCCATCCGCAGCTTCCACCGAGGTTCATTGCAAACCCGTGTTACCCCCTCCCCCTCCATTTTAAGAACATTTTCTTTCTCTGAATTAAAATTGGACAGGAACTTCCAATTTTATCAAATTTGAAACAGGTTTCTTTATTGTACCTTAAAGACTTTGTTTTGTTCTTGAGATCTGTCCTTATTTCTTCTTTATTTCTTCTAAGAGGAATTCTTTCTAGAAGGTGCTTTTACCTTAAATAAAACAATTTAAAATTACTAAACATAAATGTTCAGATGACTTCTACAACCTGAAATTGTTCTTTTAAATATAAACAGTAAGTTAATGTTGCTAAAAATTTATAAGCTAATTACAAAATTATTCATAAACTCATAGCTCTTGTTAAACTGTTAGGTAATATTTTAAAAGACCCTAGTATTGTGATAACTTTTACATTATTAGTGTACATATATGTTTCCTAAGCTGATGTTTATTATGTCTTTTCCCCTTCTTATTTGAATTCTTAATTTTTTTTTCTGTCTTCACAGTCACAAACTCGCAGAACCCCAAGTCTCTCGAGTCTCAATTCCCAGGACTCCAGTATTGAAATTTCAAAGCTCACTGATAAGGTGCAGGCCGAGTATAGAGACGCTTACAGAGAGTACATTGCTCAGATGTCCCAGTTAGAAGGGGGCTCAGGGGCGTCAACACTAGGCGGCAGATCTTCTCCACACAGCACATACTACATAGGCCAGAGTTCTTCAGGGGGCTCCATCCATTCTACTCTAGAACAGGACAGGGGGAAGGAGAGTGAGCTAAAGCAGGAGGATGGGCGGAAGTCATTCTTAATGAAGAGGGGGGATGTCATAGATTACTCCTCATCGGGGGTGTCCACTAATGAGGCCTCACCCCTGGACCCCATCACTGAAGAAGATGAGAAATCCGACCAGTCAGGTAGTAAGCTACTCCCAGGCAAGAAATCTTCAGAGCGGCCCAGTCTCTTCCAGACGGACTTGAAGCTTAAGGGAGGTGGTCTGCGCTACCAGAAACTGCCCAGTGATGAAGATGAGTCTGGTACGGAAGAGTCCGATAATACCCCACTGCTCAAAGACGACAAGGACAAAAAGGCCGAGGGCAAGGCAGAGAGGGTGGCCAAGTCTCCCGAGCTCAGTGCCGAGCCTATCAGAACATTCATTAAAGCAAAGGAGTATTTGTCGGACGCCCTCCTTGACAAAAAAGATTCCTCAGATTCGGGAGTGAGGTCCAATGAGAGTTCTCCCAACCACTCTCTCCACAATGAGGCAGCAGATGACTCCCAACTGGAAAAGGCAAATCTCATAGAGCTTGAAGATGAGGGCCACAGTGGGAAGCGGGGGATGCCGCACAGTCTGAGTGGCCTGCAAGATCCAATTATAGCCCGGATGTCCATTTGCTCAGAAGACAAGAAAAGTCCTTCTGAGTGCAGCCTGATCGCTAGCAGCCCTGAGGAGAGCTGGCCTGCCTGTCAGAAGGCTTACAACCTAAACCGCACGCCCAGCACTGTGACTCTGAACAACAATACTGCGCCCACTAACAGAGCCAATCAGAACTTGGACGAGATAGAGGGAGTCAGGGAAACATCCCAAGTCATTCTGAGGCCTGGGCCCAGTCCCAACCCAACTGCTGTGCAGAATGAAAACCTCAAGAGCATGGCACACAAGCGAAGCCAGCGCTCCAGTTACACCAGGCTCTCGAAAGATGCATCTGAGCTGCATGCAGCCTCCTCCGAGAGCACGGGCTTTGGAGAAGAGAGAGAGAGCATTCTCTAAGGAAAAGAAAGTGGAGTAGCGCTGTCCTACCTGAGGATAAGATGTCGTAACTTTGAGTTGACCCATCTTCATTACTCATCATGTTTATGCATCACAGATACCTGATAGGTGGTCAGGCCCCTGGGGAAGCAGACAGGAAAGCCCGAGGACAGTCACCAGCCATCTCCATTGTCACTGTCACCACAGGCACTTTAATATCTCACTACCACTGCAATGCCCTTTCCTGGCACACAGCTCCGCAGAGGGATGAGAACAAACTGAATACAGAAATAGGTCAGAAGTGGATCTGAAGTTGGAAGGGCTTAAAGCACAGGGAAGTAAACCTAGAGATCTCCTTTATGAACTAGTCATGTAACATCTGAGGGAAGATCTAGTGTTAGATGAAGCAGAAACCAATTTCACTGTTAGTGTTTAATCTTGGTGCAGATTTATAGGTTTTAGAGTAGTCCAGAGACTAAAGTAATACCTACCAAATGGATAGCCAGTGTTCTGTATAAGAATCATTGCTTTTAAGAGGTCTTAAAATTTAAGTAGAAAAGATATACTAAAGAGGGCGATAAAAGTTGATGATGAAGTGATGATAAGCAGTGGCCTGGGCCATGATGGATCATTAGCCGAAGAGGTGGAAGAGGGCAGTATATTCCTGGACACTCTCCAGACCTAGCCCCGGCTTCTGACACCATCTACCTGTGCCCTCAAAACCATCTTAGTCTGTTCTGCAACTCCTGAGTAATACACCTAACTTAGCTTATGGCTAAGGAAAAAAAACTTATGGTACTGGTGATTAAACTCAGGACCTCACAAATCTAAGTCCTGTATTGACTAGCTGCATCCCCAGCCCCAAACATGAGTCCTTTCCTTCCTCCAGAGATTTGGGAAGACATGCATATAAGAGTCCAGTAGACTCTTAATGAAGGTGTGGGGAAGTTATTCCGTTAGAGGAGTTAGTGACGGTGACACTAGACAAAGGACAGTATTTAGTTTGCTAACATTAAATCACTGCCTCTGTACTGCAATAGTTTAATGCATCTGTGCCTAAATCAGCATTTTAGTTGGGGGGGGGATTATAAGAATGGAGGCATGGTTTTAAAAGAGGAATCTGAAAGCATATAACAAAGCAAGAACAGAATTGGAGCTGGTGTGACTGACACTTTTGTTATTCTTAGCAAAGCTAGGAGAACGACCACATACATTTAAGAATCATGTAGGCTAGAGATGTGCCTGTCTTCATCATGCATCGAAACTGTTTGCCATTTGATCATAGTGTGTTTACGTAGATCAGCTCTAGTGGTTCGTCCTGAGCCGTGGGTAGGATTGTAGAAGTGAGGCTGCAGGTTTACTTCCCACTGAGATGTCCATTACTGACTAGACCTGTGTGGCTCACTTGGCACTGTGCTGGTAGCTGCTGTGTCTCACTGCCTTGCTGTTTGAGTGTAATTGGGCATTCTCATGAAGTGCATATGTTGCATGATCTTAACGGGTGTTTTTAAACGTTGAAAACAGCACGATGTTATGACATTATGGATTAGTAGTATACAGTATCATGTAATGGGTGTGTCAGAGGCAGTGTGACTAGTCATAGCTCACAGCCATGGGAGCCCTTTGTTCACACTGTCTGTGACGTCAGTGCTGGAGTGCCTAGTGCACATGGAGACTAGGAACAATAAAGAGTTGCATGCCATCCTGACTCATGGAGTTTTATTCACTACAGCAATGATAATTCCCATTCTGATTAAAAATTACAACACGGTCTGTGTGTCTGTTTTGTCCTATGACTGGAGTATATAAAGACTTACAGGTCATGAAATGGGCAGAATGTTCCAGACAGCCCTTATTGTCTTTATGAGAGAGGTTGGCTCTCAAGCCACTGGGCCTAACTAGTGCTTTCACGAAGCACAGTGTCCCAGAGCTTGTAGGCACCAGGGCACTGAGAAGTCCATTTCTGTAGCTATAGGCAGACGGTCCAGATCCCTGAGGAATATCAGCTTATTACGTGACCATTCTGGGCATTGCTTTCTCCTACTGATACAGAAAGTGACAGGCCAGATGGATTCCTGAGTCATCTTTATCCCCGAGTCTGCATGTCAGTGTGTGTCTGTGTCTATAATGCATAGCTCAGTCTGACTCACACACAGGAAAGACTGCTTTAAGCTGGATGAGATAATAGGAAAGTGAGCCGAGCTGGGGCCCTGCCAATCCCGTGGACTCCGAGCCACTGGCTTCACCGTCAGCCGTCGCCTGTGCTGGCAGAGCATCCTGACGATGACACCGTGGCTTCCAGGGCGTTATTCTGAGTACATCTGCAGCCCCGGCTGTCCTGGAACTCACTCACTCTGTAGACCAGGCTGGCCTTGAACTCAGTCACCTGCCTCTGCCTCCCTGGTGCTGGAATTAAAGGTATGAGTCTCCTTTCCCAGTGCTGGATGATTAAGGATCAAGAATCTTACACTACAAATTTTAAGCATCACTGAGCATAATGGTTCGTGCCTGTAATCCCAGTACTCGGGAGACAGAAGCAGGAGAACCAGGTGTTGAAGGTCAACCTCAGCTACATAGAGATTTTGAGACAGCCTGGGCTGTGTGAGGCCCCATCTCACAAAACTAAAACTGCAAATCTGAAGTGTTTTCAATAAGAGAACTTGCTTTTATGTGTTATTTTGTATAGGTTTTACATATAGTCAGGATAATCTTAGTTGCCTAACCAAAGTAATTTTAAGAGTTGTATGTGCTTAAATACTCATCTCAAGAATTCAAGCTAATTCGCATGTTCTAGTGCTATAGTAAAATAATCTATGATCATGATTTTTTTCTTACTAATCATTAGAATTTTTGGAATGAGATTAAATCTTTTTTCCTTTCAGTCTGGCTAAACTATTAAATTTAAAAGGTTTTAAAACCACATAATTTTTGGTTACACCAGGAATTCTCAGCCTCTTTAGAAATATCCCTGAATTAAAAAAAAAAAAAAATCCATGAATTCCTGGCAAACACCTGAATAGATCAATATACTTACCAGGAAAAGAGAGCCTAGGGCCCTTTTTAATTTATGGGTGAATGACCTTGAAGGATTAGGTAGAAAAGAGGGTGCAATCAAATTAACATTTTTGGCAAATATGTGCTATGGGTCCTATCCTGCCTTATCCCGATCTCTCCTGGGCTAAGTAGACACAGCAGAATACAAAGCGAATGGGGGCCCCTCCTGCTTGGGGCAGGTGAGCCATCTGAAACGAGTACCTTTGGGCCCTCAAGCTGAAGTCTAGGCTGGCATTACACAAGTGAACTGAGAACTAGAGATTTATGGATAGCAGCGAGCTGGCTGTGGACAGGGTTTAATTGGCTCATCGCTTGGCAAAGGTTGAGAATCCCTGGTTGAGACTAATTAAGTAGAAAGAGATTTAAAGTCTTACATAATGTTAAACCCTTTCCTGCCTAGGAAGAAAATGCTGCCCCTGTGCTAGATAGACAGCGGTTCAGAAGATCCAGTTTAAACTGAGGTATGTAAAAAAACTAGTTTTCCAAGTAAGAAGTGTCTGGAACAGTTGCTAGTTAACCACTGTCACCCACATGGTCAAAGAGTCAGCAAACCTCGCTGCCGTGAGCCTGTCTCCTAGGACTGCCAAGCTACACCTGTGACGTCTCGCCAATCTGTGGCTTCCTCAGCATGAGCTGAGCAAGAGCTATAGGCTTGCCCAAGTGGATTGGGGGGACAGGGAGGGGGACATGAGGTCCTGACCCTATACAGAGCTGCAGGAGACCAAGGGATGCTGCAGTAGGAGAAACGGTCCTAACCAGGGAAGAGCACACCAATTGTTCATCCAGTCCCAAATGGACAGCCCTGAAGACATAAGTGGCACTGTAGAGGCAGCAGGTTATGTGTGTGTTCAGGAACACACATACCTATGTGTGTGCAACAATAGTTAATGAAGAGTAGAGACCGTGAGTTTGAGAGAGAGAGCAACGAGGGGCATATGGGGGAGTTTGGAGTGGGGGAAGGGTAGGGGAGAATGATATATATTATGATCTCAATTAAAAAAAGAAAGTAGTGTGCCGGGCGTGGTGGCGCACGCCTGTAATCCCAGCACTTGGGAGGCAGAGGCAGGCTGATTTCTGAGTTCAAGGCCAGCCTGGTCTACAAAGTGAGTTCCAGGACAGCCAGGACCACACAGAGAAACCCTGTCTCCAAAAAAACAAAAAACAAAAACAAACAACAACAAAACAAAGTAGTAAACCTCAGTCCTGGTCTCAAGGTCCTCAGGCTGTTGGCCTAGGCAGGTGCTGTGGGTGAAAGGCTTCCCAAGGACATTCTGGAACTCAGAGCTGAAACCCTCTCTGAAAGGGACCTCAGTGGCCGAAGGATGAGCATTGCTCTGGTCTCCCAGGAAAGAGAAGCATTTTGATAAGTGATGGGAGAGGTCGTCAAGAAGGATCGACCCCTCGTGGACCCCTTCTTGACTCAGGATAGGATCCCACCCCAACAGTCCCAGCAGAAGGTTTCAGACCCTGCAGGACGCTGCCACTGCTGCCTAAGAGCACTGTCGCCAGCCCTAGCCAGTGTCAGCACTTGACCTCTGAAGTGTGGCCATCCGGCTGGTGTGCGCTGCTTTTGTGCCTCTGTAAAGCTGAAATATTACTAGTGAAGGGCCATCTGCATTCCCAGACACAGCAAAGTGTGGAGTCTGAACTGGAGTGAAGACCAACATAAGTTAGCCAAAAACCAACACAAAACATACAGTGTTTGACACTGCATCACTGTTTCAAAACAAAATATTCTGAATCTGTCTGTGGGTACAGTCTGTGGTCTGACTGACAGAGGCCATACCCCCGTCCTTACTCTGCGGCTAAGGATGTCCTTTGTAGTGTTATTTATTTTACTGCAGTCTAGCAAAGCATGGACTGGGCATGTCAAAATGAATTACTAAACTGTCAAGACGTGAGTGTGTGAAACCATATCCACACAACAGAATGTCTCCTTTAGTTGTTAAGAAGCTGTTTGAGGCCATTAAGGTCTTGATTATTCATGATCATTTTCCAATTGTATGGTATTTACATGTATTTACCTCCTTCTCTTTCAAGGCAACAAGGGCTCTAGAACCTTAGTATCTGCCCATAGACCAAGCAGCGCTTCTCTCTCATTCTCCTGGCAGTTCGGTTAATTTTCTCAGCTGGCTTCCTCACCATGTATAAGGGGGTGAAGAAGATACGGCCACCACTCTAGCCAGAGAAGAAATGTGCCACCTTACCCAGATTTATCTATTCTCTGTAATTGTAGAGTTTAAGTTAGGTTTTTAATGAAGTGTTACTTTTATGAGATTTTAGGCAAAAGCCCAATGTATAGCAAAAAAAAAAAAAAAAAAAAATGTAAATAATCCAGCCTCTCCTCTCATGTCCTATAGCATATTCTTGGTCAGATAACTAATAAAACATAGATATTTTCAAAATTGTCACAGTTATTACGCTTGCAAGTTGTGATTCTTAGAACTTTTAGAGGCATGCTATTTTAATTAATGCAAATTAAACTATTTTATTTTGAAAGAGATCATTTTCTTTTTGGATTCTATGTTTTCTCCATGTTTTGCCCATGTTCTTTTCTGTCTTCTTTTGTCTGTGTTTTCTTGGAGGCTGCATTATATGCATCCTGTTTTAGCACAGTACCTCAAGAAGAAACTTCCACAAAACTTTTTAGAAGAATCTGATTTCAGATAAGCCAGCAATGTCTGTAAATGAATAAGGCAGATATAAGCCAAGCTAGTACTACTGCCGGAGTCTGCAGTGCCACCACAGCACGCTACAAACGCCTGCTACCCCACCCCTCACCAGTTCCTCGGAGGCCTGCCTTCTCTCAGCTTGATACCTGCCCTGTCACCTGTCTGGCCTTAGAAAGCTTCTCTGTTTATGATTCCAGTGATGTTTCAAGATTAATACCCTGCTTGACTAAAAATTCCCAAGGATGGTTGCCCACAGCCCACCACGGTAGACTACATCCCTTTAAAGTGCTAGGTAATGTTTTTAAATCCTCTTGTGTACATTTAACCCCTGGCGTAGTGGAAATGCCCATCCTATACATCAGTTTAATTGTAGAGTCAGACTAAATTGATATTTCTGCACTTCACATTAGAATCGTGAAAACTATATTCAAACGTGACTTAGCAGTGGTGAAGCCCCAACTCCAGTGAGACTGTCTAGCGTTGGGACATCCCAGTGCCATCCTTAGCAAGCTCACAACCTAACGCCAGCCTTTCTTTCAGTGGGTCATGTTCAGGGCCCACCCTCACCCATCCATCATCAGACCACTCTGATCGCCTGACCCTATGAGGGGCATGCCATACTGAGTCCACAATTGACAGGAATGAGCGATTACGCATTGTTTGAAGATCTCCTTAGCGTGTGTAGCAGGAATATCATTCTTAACAATTCCCTGGTCTCACTAACCAAATGCATTTGAGTTTTAGGTTTTTAGCTCCTGGAGAGTTTTGAGTTCTATAGATTGGCACACCCCAGTCCTTCCCAAGTCTACTTTCTCCCTATCAACTCTATATTTTATCCTTTTAAAATTTTTTTAAAACTTTTAAGACAAATTAATGCTGCCCAAAATTATCTTGGATATGTGGCCTTCTACTGGAATGTGGTTGGTTTATCATAGGCGAATCTCTCAGAGCAAACTGGCCCTTTATTTCCCAGAAGCTAACCAACTGCCAGTTGCTCCACTGTTAGGTGTGGGATTGTGTGCCCAGTGCCCTGCTCCACGCTGAGAGTTGGTCTGGCTTGTACTTTCATGAGTTTTATACAGACTGCTGGCCAAACCACTGTAAGTTCATAAGTGCAGCCGCCCTGCTGTGTCCAGAAGGGGGTTCCCTGCAGCCATCCATCGCCTCTGCCTCTTATGCTCTTTTCACTCCCTCTTCTTCAGTGATCCCCGAGCCTTGGGAAAGGAGTGAAGTGGTGTGTGTGTGTGTGTGTGTGTAGTGTCTTATGTTCCCTTTAGGGTTGAAGATTTTACAGTCTCCTATTCTCTGCACCTTGGCTGGTTGTAGGTCTCTGTGTTGATCACCCCCTACTGCAAATGAAAGCTTCTCAGATAGGGGTTGAGCGATGCACAGCTTTACGGATATGATGAAAAGTCACCAGGGATTGGTTTAGTACTGTGTCCACTTAGCAACATAATCGTAGGTTCTCCTCTAGACCTACGACCTGTCTAACCATAGTGGTCCAATAAATGGTGCCGGGTATAGGTTTCATATTGTGGAACTGGCTTTAAATCCAATCAGAAAGTGGTTGGTCACAGTCATGGTTTGAATATGCTTGGCCCAAGGAGTAACACTATTTAGAAGTGTGGCCTTGTTGGAATAAGAGTGTCACTGTGGGCATGGGCTTTAAGGTCCTCACCCTAGCTGCCTGGTAGTCAGTCTTCCACTAGCAGCCTTCAGATGAAGATGGAGAACTCTCAGCTCCTCCAGAGCCATGCCTGTCTCGACACTGCCATACTCCCACCTTGATACTGGACTGAACCTCTGAACCTGTAAGCCAGCCCCAATTAAATGGTGTCCTTATAAGAGTTGTCTTGAAGCCAGGTGGTGGTGGCGCACTCCTGTAATCCCAGCACTCTGGGAGGCAGAGGCAGGCGGATTTCTGAGTTCGCGGCCAGCCTGATTTACAGAGTGAGTTCCAGGACAGCCAGGGCTACACAGAGAAACCCTTGTCTCAAAAACAAAACAAAACAAAACAAAACAAAACAAAACAAAACAAAACAAAACAAAACAGAAATAAAAAAGAGTTGCTTTGGTCATGGTGTCTCTTCACAGCAGTAAAACCCTAAGACGGTTCTCATAATGCTCATGTTACTATTCCATCAGTGGGCGTGTCTTGCCAGGCCAATCATTGTTGCAGCTTGCAGATGAAAACTAGCCACTAGGGAAGTTATCAACTTGATTACATCACGTTCTATGACTCAGCTACACGGTGTCTTCAGCGGTAGGTCATACCATCACCAACGTCATTTACAACATCATGTTGTTCACATAAAAACACAGCTCCATTATCCTGTGGCTCCACCATCCTCAAGGCAGCAGAGCCCTCTGGCCACTACATATTTGATCAATAATATGGCCAAGAGAGGCAAGGGATCAACAGTGAAGAATGAACTGTCCAGACTTCAGTGTTATGAATGGTACTTTTGAACGTTTATGCACATTGGCTTCTCAAGTCATGGGCTCCTGCTGAGCTGCAAGGCAGGCTGGGAATCTGGGTGTGGTTCTGTGCTCTGAAGGAAGGTCACAGTGTGGTGAGCACATCGATAGGACATGTATTGCCCCAGCCTATTAAAGATGGTGTCTTCTTGCATTAAACTAACAGGAGTTAATTCTTTGTGTTTTAATAGTTTACTTTGGTACAGTTGTTATCCAAAAATCCTAACCTCTGACTGGGAGGAGTTTTAAATCAGCCAGTTCTACCCTAGTTTTGAGAAGTAGGGAGCAGGGCAAGGAGATTTGAGAAGGCTGTGAACTGAGCAAAGAAAGCTTTACACCCCCACTAGACCCTTGCCGTTTAAAGCACCAGACACACCCATGATGTGCTTGGTTTTTTTTTTAGAGTCAATTCTTGAACTGCCTCTCCAGGAGCAGCCACAGTCACATGTGGGGTTCTTATAGGTGCAGATTTGTGGATTGTGCTTCTAGCTATCAGGGTAAACAGGAAGCTTGTGGAAGGCTGCTGGCCTGAGGGTAACCATTCAGAATGAGCTAAGAGAAAGAGTCTCACAACCAGGTCAGCTATGGCCAGGCTTTATGTCAGAGGAACATTAGAAGAGAACGCCCAGAGGACGCATGGTGGGGCCTTGAGAAAAGAGCCTTCCTTTCAGATCCATAGGGGTTGAACTAGATACAGCCGCCATGTATAGCTCAATGGACTTCCTGGAGAAAGGATAGAGAATGCTCTTTCTTCTTTTCTTTTCTTTTCTTTTCTTTTCTTTTCTTTTCTTTTCTTTTCTTTTCTTTTCTTTTCGTTTTTCTTTCCTTCCTTCCTTCCTTTCTATAAATTATTTAATACAATTTATTTATATAAAAATATTTTATAAATATAAATTATAGTAAATTATTAGTTATTAATATAAACATTCTTGACAGGTTTTGAAGGGGGTCAGTCATCTTCCTGCCATGTGATCTAGTCAGGCCCAGCCTATGACTCCTTGCCACAGAGGCCTAGATGTGTTACCTAGATAGGACTCTAAACATGCATGGTCAAAGGGGGAACAAGGCGACAATACAGGGTGCTTTCTTACCATTGAGAGAGAGAGAGAGAGAGAGAGATTGAGAGAGAGACTGTGATTGTGATTGATTGTGATTGTGATTGTGATTGTGATTGTGATTGTGATTGTGATCTAACATTGGCAGGCTCCCACCCACTTTGACTACCCTAGAACCTGGCTGGAGCACAGCTACCCAAAAAGAAAGAAGATAAACTCCAGTGCCTGAGAGTTCCTGTCCTAGGAGTTGAGTTCCCAGTGTTAGAAGCCGGTGGACAGTGAGGCTGACAGCACTCCTGTTTGTGACCAAACCCTTCTTTTAAAAAAAAAAAAAAGTTATTTATTTATTTATTTATTTATTTATTTATTATATGTAAGTACACTGTAGCTGTCTTCAGACACTCCAGAAGAGGGCATCAGATCTCATTATGAATGGTTGTGAGGCACCATGTGGTTGCTGGGATTTGAACTCAGGACCTCTGGAAGAGCAGTCAGTGCTCTGACCGCTGAGCCACCTCTCCAGCCTTAAACAAACCCTTCTGCCATCTGAGGTCATTGGCTACTTTCCAGGTGTTTTGTGCTTGAATATCTTTGATTCTGAGATGCCCGTTTCCCTCCATTCTGGCTTACACGATATTACAAAATGTCCTACAGCAAGCAATGCCAACAGCAGCACTTTCTACTTCTTCATGATTCCTATGACAATAGCACTTCCTGCAATTGATGGGCCATTGCTTAGTTCAGTGAGATATTGTCCTCGTATGTGGCCCAGCTATGTTGAGCTAGATCTCCAGCAGGTTGACTCGTAGTGGGTTACATTCCATTGGACCCCCCCACCCCAGCACCAATCCAGTGCTTTCTGTCTGGTGTCTTAGCAATTACTCCTCATCCCACTGCCCTTGGTTCACAACAGAGAAACAGAGACAGTTAGTGAGTCACACAGCTCCTAAATAGTAGAGCCAGAGTCCGGATCCATACACTGAGACGCCATAGTATTGTTCTTCAACGGGTAGGAACCAATTCCTGCTTATGTCTTTCCAACACACATTTGATTTAGCTTTACTTGCATGGCATCATCATCCTTCTTGCTTCGAAACAGAGTTTGGGACCCTCAAGGACATAACTTAGAAAGGGAAGGCTCAAACCCTATCATCATGTGAATTATATTTTTTGAGATCAAGAATCTTAATATTTTTAAGTCAAACTATTATTGTGCAGCATTTTATTTTACTTTTAAATGTATTGGTTCCATGTTGCTGTCTCTTGTCCTGAAATTCTTCATGACTTAGCTCAGCGCATCGCAGTGTGGACAGACTCTACCCGATGTGCTCATCTGACAGCCACTCCCTGCTCGCCAACACTTCTGCTCCCGTGTGTCCACCGTCAGGGATTATGTATTAGACCGCATTCCCAAATGCCACTATACTCTGTGATGTAATATAATAATGCCTAATAAATATTAATAGATAAGTAGAATGTATATATTTTGAAATGGACGTTTTGAGTTTTTTAGTGACTGTGTTAGTTGTCTCCTAAGGAAGAAGGCACAACAGAGGCCTCTTTCCCAGTCACCAAGGCTAAAAATTTGACAGCACAGTCATATTGGACAGTCAGGGCCACTTCAGCTTTGTATAAACATCTGCCTAGTGACCCCAGAACTTGCTACAAAGCCAGACACAGCTATCAGCAGTTGACATGGATTAGCCTACAAGCCCTTCCTGAGTGTGCAGAGTCAAGCCCGTGGCTTCTGGGAGCAGCTTTATCCATTCCCACCGGGTACCTCCATCCACACTCTTTTCTTTACATATTAATTATCCTACAACAGAGCAGGTTTCTTCTGGCCTGTTTATACGGCCCTAGATTTGGTTGACTAGCGTGAACGTAGAAGAGAGCCTACTGGAAATTGAAGCGCGTCAGTAGGAGTGGGAGGATATGAGTGGGTCACCAGAGGGATGAGTGTCGTCAGAGTCCATTATACGTCTATATGTCATCCCGAGACCCGTTATTATGTATAATTAATATATGCTAAGAAACAGACCAAGACCAACTTGTCGAATCAAAACAATCAGGAAAAATAAACATCAACGATGTGACATCCTCATTTGCAAATGAAAGGGCCGAGGTGTGTGGAGGTTAATTCCATAATAAGAGCAGCAACCAGCACCCAGGCGATGTTACCCAGCTGACAGCCCAGCTCCGCGGCAGCTGCAGGTGAGCTATGTGCCAGGCTCTGGGGTCTGTCCAGGGTGGTGGGTGAGCTGGGTGAATGCTGGTCCTCTTACTCAGCAGCGCCAGTGCCCATCTCCCCCTGCCTTCCTCCTCTCTGACCCTCAGGAGCCAGCGATTGGGACCTGAGGCCACCCTGACCCTGGACTCACTCTACATATAGGTCTGTATGTAGTTCTGTCATGCTGAGACCTGCCCGGGCTACAGAGGAGGGAAACCTTGCCTGATACCACCACCACCACCACCACCACCACCACCACCACCACCAGATGAGAGCAGGGGTATAAGACCTACAAATAGAGCCAACTCGTTGTAAAAGCCAACTCGTTGTAAAAGCAAACTCATTGTAAAATCGTTTGATTATTATTGGAGAGAGAGAGAGAGAGAGAGAGAGAGAGAGAGAGAGAGAGAGCGCCAGCCCTCTGGCAAGACTAGAATTACTTCCACTCAGGATGAGAACTGAAGTTCTGATAAGCACTCTATAGGCCAGTAGACTGATTAAAACTCCCCTGGTGGGGAGGCGGAGGATGGGGGGAGGGCTGAAATGTTGCAGATCCAAAGACAAATTATCACGAGCTATCTTTAGCCATTCATCCCCGCCTGGTGCGAGCCCTAACATCCCTCTGGCTGTTAAGTAAGTACTTTTGGAATGCGGGAACAGATCCTGAGCTCCCGCTAACCAGCATGTCACCTGATAGCGGCTGAGCAGAAATTCTCCCACGCAACCTCCGTGTTTGAAGTGCCTTCCCTAATGGATGGCTTTCTGTGTTCTGTTACCATAAAAACATTCGGAAGCTGTTACCACATTGTCATAGGGTGTTTGGGGGTGGCCTGAATCTTTGTTCCTGGGCTGTGGACACTGGGATTTGGCTTCAGAATAAACCCTGAGGTGAGAGAGCTGTGACCTGGTTGAGAAGGAAGATCCACATCCCATCTTCCTGTAAACCAGGACAATGGAGCCTTTTCAGGCTCCTCCGACAGAAGGCTCAGCTTAGCAGGGTATTTTCCCCAAGTGACCTTTGACACTTTCCGTAAAGCGTGTCCAGCACCGAGCATGTTAAAGGACATTTTTTTTCTGTTATTCTTTAAATCAACTGCAAATGAGAAGTGCCCACCCATGGCACCTCAGAGTATAACACATCTAATTTGGCAAATATGAGCACACGTTATTATCTGTCCCCAGAGGATGGGCGCGTCTCTCTCTACCTTGGCTTAGCCACTGACCCTTAAGGAAAGGGAGCACGGGTAACACAGGTTAGTTACTTCATATGGGTCTTTCTGAAGCTACTGAAGGATGTACTCGAGTCAAACAAGACACTAGACCGAGAAAAAAAAAACTATATATCTAGTCATGGAAACCGTATCTCACAGATAAGTGAGTACATCAAGACTGTTACTCATCCTTTTATATTGACAGTCCTGCATCGAGGCGGAGGCAGGAAGACTTGTGTGGAAAAAAGAAAACTGATATGTTTAAGTTTATGGAAAACATAGAGAAAGAACAGATGGTAAAAAAAAATCACAGTGAAACAAAGAGGAAAAAAATTAAAATAATGAAATTAAGTCACTATTCTAAGAAGAGGTGGAGGGGCAAGAGGGCCAGGTATATTGGAAAATTTGGACCAGATAAATTTATAAGAAAGGCAGGAATTATGAAAATCAGCTTTAGAAGAACTAAAAGTACATGCAATAAGAGGCAGACTTGCTGATGTGCTGTTTGGTCTGTGTGGTGATTTGAATATGCGTGGCACTTTTGGGAGCAGCCTTGTTGGAGAAGGCGTGGCCTTGTTGGAGGAATTCTGGTGGGGTGGGCTTTGAGACCTCCTCCTAGCTGCTTGTGAGCAGTCTTCTCCTGCCAGTCTTCTTCTGATCAAACCATGGGACTCTTGGTTCTTTCTCCAGCACCATGTTTGCCTGGGCAATTGCTATGCTTCCTGCCTTGATGGTAATGGACCAGCCCCAGTTAAACTCTGTCCCTTAGAAGAGTTGCCCCGGGCGTGGTGTCTCTTCTTAACGATGGAAACCCTAACTAAGACAGTCTGGTATACTTAAAATGGTGTAAATACAGTTGGCTTAATTATAACTCTGCTTGGGAAGATGAACAAGAGAAGAGCTTGTGTGTGTGTGTGTGTGTGTGTGTGTGTGTGTGTGTGAGAGAGAGAGAGAGAGAGAGAGAGAGAGAGAGAGAGAGAGAAAGAGAGATGTTGGGGAACTCTTGGTCCTCCTCTGCAGTAAGAAGTGGTTACAGGTGTGCTGGATAGTTTTTTGTCAACTTGACACAAGCTAGATTCGTCTGAGAGGAGGAGCCTTAATTAAGAAAATATCCCATAAGGTCAGGCTGCAGGCAAGCCTGTAGAGCATTTTCTCAATTGGCAATTGGTCGGGGAGGGCCCAGCCCAGCCCACTGTGGGTGGTGCAATCCCTGGGTTGATGGCTCTGGGTTCTATAAGAAAGCAGACGGAGCAAGCCGTGGGGAGCAAGCCAGTAAGCAGCACCCCTCTATGGCCTTTGCATCAGCTCCTGCCTTTGGGTTCCTGCCCCGTTTGAGTTCCTGTTCGGATTTCCTTTGATGATGAACAGTGATGTGGAAGTGTAAGACAAATAAACCCTTTCCTCCCCAGGTTGCTGTCGGTCAGACTGCTTCAGCACAACAATGGCCACCCTGAGCCAGCACAGCTTCTGTCTTAGGGTTTAGTGCCGTGAAGAGACACGATCATGCCAACTTTATAAAGGAAAACATTTAATTGGGGCTGGCTTACAGTTCAGAGGTTTAGTCCATTATGGTCATGGGGTGGGGCGCGGGGACGTGACATCAGGCAGGCGGACATGGTGCTAGAGAAGGAGCCGAGAGCGCTACAGCGTCACCCGCAGGCAGCAGAAGGGGACTGTCACACTTGGCCTAGCTTGAGTGTAGGAGGCCTCAAAGCCCGCCTCCACAGTGACGCACTTCCTCTATCAAGGCCGAGTCAGCATTCCTGTGAAAGCCACCACAACTAGTAAGACTGATCATCGGAGCACCGATGTGTGAGGCAGGACTGAGGAGGTGCGGGTGTTTGCACCCGGCACTGGTCTGCTTCCTGTAGCTCTCCTAGTTTGGATTTCTAAACTATGACCTTGATTAATACCGAAAAGGAAAACAGAAAGTCACACATCTCAGCCTGCCCAGGCACCCTTGCAGTGGTTCTCCCCAGGTTTCTAAGGCTATTTGAAGAAAGATCACCACTCCTATCTTTCTGAGGTCTGTGGTTAGCAGACACTAGGATGAATGGCTCACACTTTGTGATAATGTCTCATTTATTTCAGGCCAGGTGTTACTTTGAATTGTTCGGCCATCAGCCGTGTCTGTACGTATCTTAGTAACTAGACTCTATGCTGACTTGAATTTTGATTTAAAAGATAAAACTAGTTTGTTAATGACACCAAGTAAGCCTGAGTTTTCAAACTCTGTGTACGATGAGGGCTTTTATTTATTTATTATTTATTTTTACCAAATGAACATTATTGTGAGGGCATTTGCATGCTAGTAAAGGCTATTCCTGTGACTCATGTGACAGAACATATTTAAATCACATCTATAAGGATTCTGTCAAAATATTATGTGGGAAAGGGTTATCAAAGGGGCTTTTTAAAAAAAAAAAAAACAAACTTTGTCTGGGAATGAGCAACACTTCAATAAAAGTAAAACCAGCTGCTAAGGATGCAGTCTCCGCTACAGCTTCCAGAGAGGGAGAAACAGAACTCAGGGGCTGGGCAATGTTTAAACTGAGCAATTGCAGATTCTTTCTAACGTAATGATTTATTTATTTATTTATTTATTTATTTATTTATTTATTTGAGACAGGGTTTCTCTGTGTAGTCCTGGCTGTCCTGGAACTCACTTTGTAGACCAGGCTGGCCTCAAACTCAGAAATCTGCCTGCCTCTGCCTCCCAAGTGCTGGGATTAAAGGTGTGAGCTACCACCGCCTGGCGTAATGATTTATTCTTTATGTGTGTGTGTGTGACTGTGCGAGTTTATGTGCATGTGTGTGTGCCCATTGTACGTGCCTGTGCACACACTCACAAACCAGAAGAGGGCATGAAGTGTCCTTCTCTATATTTCTATGAGGCAAAGACTCTTTCCCCAAACCCCATGCTCCCCCTCATATTGGCTAGGCCAAAAGCCAACAGCAAATCCCCTGTCTCCATACTCCTCTTGGAGCTGGTGTGGTAGGCGGGTTAAATACGGGGTGCCTCTCACCTTGAGCAGACATATTCCCAAGTGCAGAGACGCCCACAAGGACCGACACTGGACACCGGCACCTCAGTTCACCCTGTACCCCTGGACTTCCCTGCTGTTGTTTGGCTCCAGATTTACCAAGCGTGTGGGCTGACCCTCCAGAAGGCTCTTCCTTTCTCAGGCAGAAACCTGAGCCCCAGGCTCCCACATGTAGTGAAGCCCAGCACACGGAGAGGAGACTTATGAATCAAACTTAATGCACAATCACACACACACCACCACCACCACCACCACCACCACCACCACCACCACCACCACCACCACAAACTTAGTAGTTCAAAACAACCCACATTTAACATGCACTGTATCAGAGTCTGATGCTGCCACGCTCACTCTGGTTCTGCAGGCCTCCTCTACCTTACTTATCCCAAAGGTCCAGTTTCATTGACATATGAGCCTCTCATAGGGATACTAATATGGCAGCCGGATCCCCAGAATAGAGCACATGCAGAGACACAGAGCACCCCACACAGTGGCTGTACTTTTTTTTTTTACAGCCCATTTCTGAAGTGGCCCATCATCACTGTTCTCACACCAACCAGCTCTGCTACAAGAGGGGATTTGGCAGGGGGCGTCACCTAGGTGACCTCCCGCTGGTGGGGCTGAGTGCTGTGCCAGGAGTCACTGTCAACTTGATAGGCTGAGGGTCATCTCAAAACACACCTGTTAGGGTGTCTCCATAGAGAGATCCATTCCAGATCTGACACTTTTAGGCTCAACCTTTGGGAGGCAGAGGCAGGGTGATCTCTGTGAGTTCAAGGCAGGCCCGGTCTACATAGTGAGTTCCAGAGCTACAGAGTAAGACTGTCTAGAAACCAAACCAAACCAAACCAAACCAAACCTAACCAAACCAAACCAAACCAAACCAAACCAAACCAAACCAAACCAAACCAAACCAAACCAAACCAAACCAAACCACATGTCAGTTCTGAAAGTGGGTGGCGCCATCCCTTGGTCTGGGGTGATGGAGTGCACGAGAGAGGACCAAGGAGAGAGCTGCACGCGCACCAGCATTTCTCTCTCTGCTTCCTGTTCTGCAGAGGTGTGAGCCAGCAGCCTCGCTTGCCCACTGCCACGCCCCGAGCCGCTTCCTCAGCCACCCCTT
This sequence comes from Apodemus agrarius, assembly GCA_964023405.1. Lineage (NCBI taxonomy): Eukaryota > Metazoa > Chordata > Mammalia > Rodentia > Muridae > Apodemus > Apodemus agrarius. Next base: position 99,302,978 of record OZ030011.1, on the reverse strand, counting down.
CCCGGGGCCTCCAAACTGTGAACCAAAGGAGCCCTTCCTCGCTCGCCTCGTCTCCTGCTGGGTGTTTGGTCTCAGCAATAAGAAAGACAGCGGAGACAGGCCTCTGCAGACACCACCCCTTGTGCCGAGGCCAGGGTCCACCATGAGAGGAGACCCTGTCCCTCGGGCCCATGGCAGGAGCCGCCCCTTCTGAAAAGGCTAACTTCTCACTGCACACTCCGCCATGCTCGACGGTTCTGCAGAAACATTTGGTGGAAATGGCAGGGATAAATTTGGCCCTTGCAACTCCTCCAGGCTTATCTTGCTGTGCCACTGAAGCTCTCGATTTAGTAGAGATGCTGGCATTTCTTCCAGCTGCCAAAATGTCTAGGTGTCGACGGTTTCCATGTGTCTTTCTTAGCTAGAGTCAAGCTATCTCAAAGTTATTTACCAGGCCGCACTTAGCTTGGATTCGGACCCAAGAGAATAGCCAGTTATGTAAGCACACGCTGTAGAACACCGTTAAGTCATCGGCTCACTGACCTTTCCCAAATATTAGCCCCTATGCTGATAAAATACCTCCTGAGTTTTAGCTGAACTTTGAGCAGCAGCAGAAGATAATAGTATTTCTATTTCCACAGTGCCATGGATAATTCATGTGTATCTGTAAGACAAAATGTCTGTTATATCTAATAATGAGTTATAGAATATACACGTGTGTATCAGATATACCCAAATTATCCTTGCCATCCTAGACTTATATACATACAAAGTAAACTCTCTTTATATTAGGGTTTTTCTTTGAAATGATTTCTTCATTTTTTATTTAATGGGTATGTGTGTTTTGCCTGCATGTATATATCCATATAGTACCCGAGGAGCTGGTAGAGGGTGTTTGGTTCCCTGGAGCCGGAGTCACACACAGATGGTTGTGAGCCACGGTGTGGGTGCTAGGAACTGAACCCCCCCCCAATCCTCCGAAAAAGCCCCTAGTGCTCCTAACTGCTGAGCCATCTCCTCCGCCCCCACGGATACAGTTTTTAATTTAGAAAGTCTATTAGGATGTGGGGACTTGAAATGACCATTTTAAAAACAGATGTAGAATCAAGGTGACTCAGTTCCCAGGACATTAGCCAAGGGGAACATTCGGGAGCACTTCCTCCCCCCCCACCCCCAGTGAGGATGAGGCACACCCGTGGGAGAGCCTTGCTATTTCTAGAGACATTCACCATTGACGGTGTTCTTCCGTCTCTATTTTTAAAATTATTACTTTTTTAAAAAAAATGTGTATATGTGTTTTATTTGCATGTATGTCTATGTACCGTGTGCACACCTGGCGCCTGAGGAGGCCAGAAGAGGGCTTTGGATCTCCTGGTACTGAAATATAGGTGGCTGTGAGCTGCCATGTGGGTGCCAGGGTCCAAATGCGGGCCCTCTGGAGGAGCAGCACCTCCTCTTAACCACCGAGACATCTCTACCCCTCAGGTCTCTGTCTCTCTGTCTCTCTGTCTCTCTGACTCTCTCTTACGCCCTCCCCAACCCTTCTCTTTCTAGACAGGGTTTTTCTATGTAGCCCTGGCTGTCCTGGAACTCACTCTATAGACCAGTCTCATTGCTTGTTACCCCATGGCAATGTGGAACCTCTGTCTCCGCCTACCCAGTGATGGGATTAAAGGTGTGTACTACAGCATTTCAGCCTCTTTCTTGAGGGTTGGTGGCCCTTCTCGTCCTAGTGACTAGCTAAAATGTACAAAAGGAAGAAGGTTCTGAAAATTTTGGACAGGCCCTCAGGCCACGCCCACAGGTAGGAAGGAGGTAGCTTTGCCATTACCAGAGAAAGGAAAGGGGCCTGAGTTTTATATCTGATGTTGAATTCGATCCCAAGATAGTATATATTAAAGATTTTTATACGCTTAACGTTTTCTCTGTTAGGCCTTTATATTCTTAGCTATAGGCAAGAGCCCAAGTTTTTTGAGAGCCTATAGCCAAACCATCAGTGAAATGGAAGGGAGAAAAAAAAAACCCTCAACGTTCTTACTGGAAGCCATATGCAAGTGCGATCGATACAGCGACAGCATCTCACCAGAACGCTGCTTCTATTTTTTACATCTCTGTCGTTACACTATGGGTGTGAATTTTAACTGACATTTTCCAACTAAGAGAAAAGCACTGGGGGGAGGGGCGACCAGATACGAGGAGAACACCGATGGCCTCTGGTTTGAAGGAAGAAGGTCACTTGGTTCCAAAGGGCTTGTTACCCCATGGGCAATGTGAGAACACAAAGGACTCCAAAGGTAGGAAAGCCAAAGAGACCATGGCGTGCTTGCCCTGTGACCCCCACAGCTTTGTGTGTGTGTGTGTCCATGGCTAGGTTTCCATCTCCCCAGAAGCACACCAGGAACCCTTTCAGCCCTGTCATGCAGTCTGCCCCTACAAGACCACAGTTTCTCAAATGGGGGGGCACTTTGTGGAGCACGGGGACTCTCACATACATTTTCTGCACGGATAAGAGGGTATTTGTTTCTGTTCTCCCTGTAGTGATCTGTAGCCTTTTGTATTTTCCAAATCTGGCTGCAAAAATATCTGTGGTTTTACTGCCGTTCTAGCGCTCCATCACAGCAAAGGGAAGGGTCCTCATGCCTCCCTTCCCTTGAACCTGAGACGGACTTGATGACCCCCTCCAGCGAGAGGCAGTGACTGTGATATCCCATGATGTTCACGGCTAGGTCACAAAAAGCGATTCCATTTGGCTGTTTCTCAAGACCTCCACACGGCGTATATAGCTGCCATTTTGTAAGGAAGTCCAGGCAGGAAAAACCAGACATATAGGAGTTGCCAGTGACATCTACTGACAGCCATTAATGGTGGTTCACACCTATAATCCCAGCCCTTAGGAGGCAGAGACTAGTGGGTCTCTGTGAGTTTGAGGCCAGCTGGGTTGTCAGAGTGAGGACCAGGCCATCTACATGCTACACAGTGCAGCATGTCTCAAAATTCAAAAGCATGTCTGAGAACAGCTTTGAGATGCTCCAGCCCTGTCGCACCGCTGACCACAGCTATAGGATGTACCATATGTAAGAACATCTGGTTAGGGCTGGAGAAATGGCTCGGTGAGTGGGTACGGGGTGCATAAGATGAGGACCCATTCGGATCCCAGCACCCGAGTAAAACCCTCAATGCATCTGTAACCCCAGAGCTGTGGAGACCGAGACAGGAGGGTCACTGGGGCTTGCTGGCTGCTGGCCTCACGCCAGGTTCCACGAGAGACCTTGTCTCAAAAGGAGTAATACAGAAAGCAGAGGGACAGAGAGGGGCACCTGGTGTCCTCCTGTGCACACACTGCAAACGCTCACAGTCACTTTCCACATCAATAAAGTGCTGTATTAGGATTTTGCTGCTGTGAACAGACACCATGACCAGGGCAACTCTTATAAGGACAACATTTAATTGGGGCTGGCTTACAGGTTCTAGGGTTCAGTCCATTGTCATCAAGGCTGGAACATGGCAGCATCCAGTCAGGCATGGTGCAGGAGGAGCTGAGAGTTCTATATCTTCATCTGATGGCTGCTAGTGGAAGACTGACTTCTAGGGAGCTAGGGTGAAGGTCTTAGCCTACTTCCACAGTGACACACCTACTCCAACAAGGCCACACCTCTAATAGTGTCACTCCCTGAGCTAAGTATATACAAACCATCGTAAGTACAGTTACAATAAGACACCCCATTGAGACAAGTTCCCTTCCTCCAGAGCCCCGTAAAACTGTAAGACAGAAGACTGCCAACACACTATGTAATGGTTGTCTTACACCATCCCATCTGGGGTAGATCCTAACGTGATAGCTGATACCTCGAGCACAGTCTGAAACAGAAAGAGATCAAGCGTTTTAGAATTATAATCTCTAAACATTTTTGTTCATGCAAACCCCGTCGCGTCGTGTGAAAATACGTATATTCTCACACTTTTTTTCTTGCCATCTAAAATTTTTGTATCGGTTTAAATGTCTGCAAAATACATTTTTGAGGCAAAACATTACATTATTCCGTAAATGCACCCAAGGGGCTAGCTACAGGGCCCTTTGATAGCCGTGATCACCAGCGTTAAAACACGGGGACAGCATGTCTTCTTTAGTGATCAAAAAAATGTCCCTTTCACCACCCCCACCCCCACAAACCTGCTATCTCTTTCCTCTTTTTTCTATTGGTACTCATTGTGACATAACACATTGTGTCAGTGACATAACACATTGTGACATAACATTGTGACAGTTCATCTCCATTGCCAATTGGATGTATTTAGCGTCACCTAGGAGATACACACCTGGACATGTTTGTGAGGGCGTTTCCTGTTGTGAGGACGATAGACCTACCTGAAATGTGGATGATTCTGGGCTGAATAAAGATAAAAGGGAGCAGGCAAGCAGGGCCCAGCATCCCCCTTTCTCTGCTTCCTACATCTTGATAGGAGGCACAGCCATCAGCAGCGAGGCAGACCCTCTGGTGACAGGAATTGCACTCTGAGGGCTGAGCCTGGGAACTGAGCCCCCTTTGTGTCCAGGAGGCCTTCCGGGTTCCCTGTTCCTCCTCCCTGTGTAGTCTGCAGGTACCCTCCCACAAGCCCTGCGCTCCTACTGCAGCAGGTCCTCCGGTCACGTGTTTCACAGACCGGTGCCCTTCCCCCACAGGGAGCCCCGCTAAGTGTTAGGTTAGGCTTCTGTCCCCTCAAGACAAGTCTGTAGCTCAGGCTGCCCTTGAATTAATTTTGTAGCTTAGGTTGGCTTTTTTCCGGTTGGCTTTTTTTTTTTTTTTCTGTATGTGTGCGCGTGCGCAAGTGCACTCATGTGCTCATGTGCGTAGAGGCTCTATGGTGTCTGGAGTATTTCTTGGGTACTTTTCACCTTAGTCATTGAGTCAAGCTCTCTCAATTGAACCCATAGCTTGTTGATGTGGCTAGTCTAGTCTAACTAGCTGGCATGCTCCTGGGATTCTTGGTCTCTGAGTCTGGGCTGTTGGAATCACGTCTGCCATGTCCCCCAGGCGTTCACATATGTTCTGGAGACCTGGACTCTGGTCCTCAAGGTTGCTGTTTGCAGGGCAAGTACTCTAATTGCTGAGTCAGCTCTCCAGCTCACAGGCTGGCTCCGAACTTGCAGCGATCCCCCTGCCTCTGCCTCCTGAGCGCTCAGATTATAGGCATGCATGGGGATGCTGGGTCCCAAGTGGAATGAGGTTTTCAGGGACTCTTCTTGGTGAGGATGTGTTGAAACGGAGCTACTATATCATCACCACACCCACTGGTTTCTAGGCGTGGAAGGCCTTTGCACTAGTGTGTGTCAGTGTAAGGGAGCGATCTGGGGGTCTGGGATCCAGAGGGCCCGGCCGGAGCTGTTTCCGGTTGTCACCCACACAGGGAACTGTGACCCCGCAATGTCTTGCCGTGAGGCCTGATTCTCTCCCAGGACTGTGAGCAGGAGTTCCTCTGGTCTCACTGAGCACCCCTGGATACGATGTCATTCTGGAGTCTCTAGGAGAGAATTCCTACCCACCCTGTGTAGCGTGTAGAGGCCCCGCATTTAGGTGGCTCTGTCCTCCACCTCCACAGCTGACAGCATAGCATCTTTATCATCGGCACTGTCTGACAAAGGTCCTCTGTGTGGCGAGATGTTGTCTGGGCTACTAGGATAGCCCAAGCTGCTATCTCACCTCAAGTCTGAACCAGGTTTTGTTGGGGGTGCTGTTTATGGAGAGCAAGACTCATGTACCCCAGGCTGGCCCCGAACTTTCAGTGATACCTCTCCTGCTGCGGGTAACCTCAGAGTGCGGGGTTACAGGCACACATCACCATTTGCAGCTCAAGTCTGCACCTCAATCCCAGATATAAAGTCCCCTTTGCTGTGTGAAGCTGACACCCATTCCGAGGTCTGGGGACATCTTTGGAACCACGCCCTGTGTCTTGCTGCTTTTGAATCAGGTTCTGCTCCAGTCAAGTTCAGGGAGTCACAAACAGGCCAGGGTCTTGGCTCTGGTTCCCTTCATGCAAACAGCTGGCTGCCTCGGTTCCCCACTGGTCTGTGTCTGAGCACACATGCGTATGTGGAGGCTGGAGAAAGACATCGAGTGTGTTCTAATTCTCGCTGCTTTATTGTTTGAGAGGAGGTTTAATCACTGCCAGACTAGGTGGCCAGAGAATCCCGCATTCACCTGTCTCTACCCCGCAATGCTGGGCTGAGAGGCAAGCACGGCCATTGGGGTGCTGGGTGTTTGAACTCTGACCTTCTTACTCCTCAGCTGGTAGTCTCCCCATCCCAACCCTATATTTTATAATCAGATAATACTTATAAAAATTAAATTTAGCCACAGGCCCCCAAATGCCTGGCTGATAAAATGACACCAAATCAACAGCTGGGCCCCGGGGCTCCAGCCTATGCCTTCTGGGCCTCTTTGGAGTTTGTCTGGGTGGACAGTCATCAAAAAGTTAAAAACTGATGTGGGGGGCCGTGGGGGGAGGGAGGGGATGAGGCGGGAGATGTGGCTCAGTTGACGGACTGATTGCCTGGGATACGTGAAGCTCTGGGTTTACTCCCCAACAGTACATAAACAGAAGACAAATTGTGTATATATGTATACGAATGCATATATGTGTATGTATGTATGTATGTATGTATGTATGTATGTATCTATCTATCTATCTATCTATCTATCTATCTATCTATGTGAAATGTTATGTGCTCATGAACTGGTGCCCTTGAGGCCAGAAGAGGGCGCTGGATCTCCTGGAGCAGTGTTTAAATGGTGGGCTGCCCAGTGTGGGTGCTGGGAACTGAACTCAGGCCCTCTGGAAGAGCAGGAAGAGTTTTCAATCACCAGGCTGTCTCTCCAGCTCCTCACGTGCATTTTTTTTTTTTTTTTTTTTTAGTAAAAACAGCCTCATGCTACTTCACAGCTATATCAGAGGATAAAAGGTGGAAGAGTTCATGAGAATGTATTACTACAAGAAACCCTGAAGCTGAAAAAAATGTGTGTTTTGGAAAGGGTAGAGGTTTTGAGAAAAGATGGATTCGTTTCGATTCCCGGGATAACAATAGAAATATATTGTAAATGAGGCATTCGACTTCTGCATTTGTTGCAATATAGTAATTACAGTTATGAAAATCCTGAGAGGAAACAATCTACATCAGATGTGGAAACAGCTTAGCTTAATGTGCTGAGTTCTTGCAAACAAGATCTACCCTCCAGGTTAATAACGGATCCATTTTGCAGACAGCCTGTCTGAGCTGGTAAGAGAGGCGTTCTCTGGAGGACTCTCAGACATCCATCACCCAAACGCATGCTCACCGAGCTTCTCCGATGTGTCTTCTTTTCACTCGGTTATTTCTTGAGGGGGCGGAGTGTGTTGGGTATGTTTGCGTGTGTGTATGTGTGTTTGCAGATGTGTGGGCGCACACGTGTGAAGACTTGAAGTTGATATCTCGTGTCTCCTTTGACCTTTACCCATGTTATTCATTGAGGCAGGGCCTCGCAATTGAATCCAGAGCTTGCCCATGGACTAGTCTAGCTAGCCACTTGAGTTGGGGAATCTGCCTCTGCCTCCTGGGTCCCAGGATTACAGATGACTTTGACACCTGCTTAGCTTTGACCTAGATTCTGTGGATTTGAACTCTGGTCCTCCCAACCTTATCAAGTCACCCTTAATCTACTGATTACTCTGCTCATTTGATCCAGACACTCCCGAAACCGAGTGGAGCCCAAGCCGGACGTATTTGTGTACACCTGTGATCCCAGCACTTGGTGGCCGAGGCAGGAGGACTGCCACTCTGAGGTCAGCTTTGGGTTGAGGGAGCCTGTCTCAAACACTAAACGGCTGGGCCACCGTAAGCTCTGACGCTATAGTTCTAGAACTTGAGAGTGTAGGCAGAAAAATCGGGAATTCAAGATCACCCTGGGTCACATAGCATACTTGAAAACAAGTTTCCAGACAGTTTAAGCCACACAGTCTCTGCTCATAAACCAGACAACCAAACACTCAGAGACACACACACACACACACACACACACACACACACTGAGTAGCCACAGCTTTGCTCTCAGGATAACATCTGTCTGTGTCACACGGGGCCCAGCTTTGTGGGGGACACCTTGAGGACAAACTGCCTTATTCACCCCTTTGATTGTACTATTAATTTCAAGGATTATAAAGCTGACCGGGGATCCTGGTTTATGATATGAAGTTGAGGGTTGCCATTGTGACAACTTTATCGTTTATTCTTTTATTGAGGCGATGATACCGACAGGCAGGTGCACTGTGTAAGTAAGGAGCCCAAAAAGGCGTTTGCACCAACAGCTTGCTTCTGCACCTCGAACCTCTGGGGAGTTCAGCCCTCCTCTTGCCGAGGGCTCTCAGCTCTCCAGGGAGCTGAACGAGCAGGGCAGCTAGCCAGCTTCTCTCTTTACTGACTTCTCCAGCCTCCCAGGTTCCTGCAGCACTGCGTCCCACCACTCCTCGGCACTGTCATCCTTTCCAGGCCTTCTGCTGTCTCTGGGCCTTTGCACACTCATTGAGCCCTCGAGGGTCCGATACTTGGCTGATGTTCAGTTAAGCATCGAGTATTAACAAGAAAATGGCTGCACGGACATCTCCAGCCCCCGGGCTAGAGATCTCAAGAAGGGAGACTTCGGTGGGGTCATTACAGGCTCTGGGAGGCGCAGCCACCGAGCTGGCTTTTCCAGTCTTAGAAAAGCTGCCCCTCGCTCCGCCCTGTGGAGTGGGCGCTGCGTGGCAGGCTGGGATGAGGAGGTGTGGGGTGCGGCTTCTGGGAACCGTAGGTGGGCAGAGCAGCGGCACCCCGCCGCTTCCTGGAAGGTCCTTGGGAGTTGCTGTCTCTCACCCCCAACAGGCTGAGACCGGCAGAGTTCAACCGCCTCAAAAAGCAGGACTTGACTGTGGGTTCGGAGCCCTGGCTTAGCTTCTTAGTTAGTCTTGAGTTCGAGTCTCTTTCCTCCGTGCCCCTCATTTGTCCTCAGATCACAGCCTGTCCTCCCACTGCTAGAAAGCCATCTCCCCCGGACAGGGAGCCCTGCACTGGTGCATGATGGGGCGGGGCGCAATAGATGCTAAAGCATTGAATGCTTCAGTCAGCGAGCGTGTGTGAAGCCGAGGGCTCGCTCTATTCAGGGGTAGACAGCCCAGGGGCGGGGAGCCAGGCTTGCTCAGCTGGGTTTGACATTTTCTTCCTACAGAGGACAGATTTCAGGATAAACTAGTTAGCATACAGAGTCCTGCCTCCATCCGCCTCGTTGTCCTCTGCACATGGGCTCAGGATCTTCCGCAGATCCCAGAAACCTGGAGTGGAACCCCAGGTGCGCTGCAAGTGGGGGTAAAGTCACCTCAGTGTTTAGCGTTGAACTAATAAGCCAGGCAATCATAACACAGGGTGCTAAAAGCTACTTGGAGCTATGAATTATTGCTGGAGTTTCCATTTAAGCTTTTCAGCCCACAGCTGACCCAGGGAAACCAACCATACAAAGTGGCTAAGTGGTGAAATTTCCACTCAGGCTTTTGGTTCTCTCTGATGGTTTCTGTTTCTTTATTGCATATCCCTGTCAGGCCAGGGAGTGTCCCTGGGGACGGGGCTTTCTGTTTCCCATCAGCTGATGTTTGCAAACATTAGATCGCGCATTTGCCTTGAGAGGACTCTTAGAAACCATTGTCAGGCACAAAATCAGATCTCATAGAAAGTGGAACTTACTTCCTAGTGAGGACATTTCAAATCAGAGCAACTCAATCAGTTTGGAGCAAATTCAAACACGAGATTTTTTTTTTTTCACTTAAAAACATATCTTACTTAGGGAGTTACAATTTCAGTTGACATTTCTAATGTGTACATTTTTTTTTTAACTGATGGCTTCAGGGAGCTCTGATAAAACCAGAATGCTAAGAATGGCCTTTCCCGATCTGGGCCTGGCGTTGCTTCCCTAGGAGTTTTGAAGACAGAGTTTGAAGAGATGTTTGCATTTTGATGAACTTTCCTCCAGAGCCCTGCAGCTGCCTAATGCTGACTTTGAAGGCTTGACTGTGTGGCAAACCTGAGGGGAAAGGCAGTTTTTCTCATAGGCAGGATCTAGAGAGATGTGTGTGTGTGTGTGTGTGTGTGTGTGTGTGTGTGTGTTTGATAAACACAGGAGATTATGAGGGGGGAAGAAGAGGGTCTAAAAGGAATGAAGAAGAGAAGAGTAATGCAATTCATGCAACGTCAAACTGCAGGGGGCAGGGGCTCAGAAAGATCGGGGACAGTAGGAGGTGTGAATAAAATCTTTAAAAAATACATCTAAAATAAAATGTGTTGGGGGAGGGGCTGGAGAGATGGCTCAGCGGTTAAGAGCACTGACTGCTCTTCCAGAGGTCCTGAGTTCAATCCCTAGCAACCACATGGTGCCTCACAACCGTCTGTAATGGGATCCGATGGCCCCTTCTGGTGTGTCTGAAGATACTGGCAGTGCACTCATAAACATGAGATAAATAAATGGTTCATGTTTATTCCCCACCCCCAACCACCCCACCTTCCCACCCCCCCAGCCCCCCACCCCCACTCCCACCCCCGAAACAGTTTGCAGCTTCTAGGAGGAGAACTTTGAGCTCTGACAGGATGTCCACACGTGCATTCTCTCTGGGAAATGAAAATGGCCGTGGGAGAAAGGGAAAGGCTGCCCTAGGGCTGGACCACCTTTCCCGTTGGTCTTCCACACTCCGCTGGTGGGGCTCGAGGTCGGTTGGCACCTCATAGCTACACAGGCTCTTGCCAGGTGTGGAAGGAAGCTCAGAGACAAGAAGTCAAGGGCCCGGCAGATAGATCAAGGTCAGTCTGCAGGGAGTGTACAGTGGAGCCTGTGACCTGTCAACAGCTAGACCTTTGCATAAGGGGACCAGAGAGTCCTTGTGCTGCGGACACACCGAGTTTGTCCTAGTTTGGTTTTTGCCTTTTAGTCTCTATTCTCTTCTTCTCTCCCTCTACCCCTACCTTTCTAATCCTTCCCTGGTAGTTCTTCTACTTAGAGGCTATAGCTCTATCATTATTGTTGTTGTTATTTATTATTATTATTACTATTACTGTTGTTCACTTTCCCACACATGGAAGAAATCACATACTCTTTTCCTTCTGAGTCTGACTTACTAGATTTAACACTCTGACCTCTGGTATCCCATGTTAAATCAATTATTCTAACAGCCACCCTGGAAAGGCAGTGGCAAGTGATTGATTAACTCCTCTAGACACCCCGGTTTAGAATAAGTTAGGGGCCTATGAGATGGCTCACAGGTAAGGCTCACCACAGAAGCCTGGAGACGTGAGTTCTATTCCCGGAACCCCTGGAACGCCAGAAGAGAGCTGACTCTACCCAATTGTCTTCCAACCTCTACATGTGTGCATTTTAATCCACTACTATAATTTTTTAACTAAATTTGAAGCATGCTTTATTAAATACCAGACAAGTCCATATCTGGGTTCCCAGAGTATAAATTACATTATAGAGTGGAGAGGAGCTTATAAAGAAAGGTAAAGCCCACAGGGCTAGTTACCTCCCATCTTTGTCCAATCAGGGGCAAGCACACATCCTGGCCTACGTACCTTCCACTCACTTGGGGTCAAGCTGTGATCGTCCTGTGCAATCGAGGCAATCCAGCATGTGTACAGAAGTGAAAACACTCGGCTTGTTATCTCTCACGAACAGCCCCAAGAATTCCAGGAAATTATCTGTCCTCCTGCAAGTGGGGCTCACCCGTTAGAGGCGTTTTTTGTTTTATAGATCTCTTAAGCACAGTCATTTAAACTTAAGAGATAACTTTAGATGTCATACATGCCTGCCCCCCAATCATCCAATCATAAGTGTGTGTGTGTGTGTGTGTGTGTGTGTGTCTTGGTGTTTTTAACTTCTGTGGATACCCAAAGGAAGAGTTCTTTCCTTTGTCTCTCCTCTTGATCTTACTCGAACCTTTTATACCCTCTGCAGGTCAGGCATTTCTTCAGCAACCTGTTTTCTCCTAGGTGAAAGAGAGACTTCAGATAACCTCTGGCTGTGAAGGCATTTCTCCTATGCATTTTCAGTGGCAAGCTAGAAACATATACTTTTTTGGGGGGGGTTGTTTGTTTGTTTTTTGGGTTTTTTGTTTTGTTTTTTGTTTTTGTTTTTTCCAGACAGGGTTTCTCTGTGTAGCCCTGGCTGTCCTGGAACTCACTTTGTAGACCAGGCTGGCCTTGAACTCAGAAATCTGCCTGCCTCTGCCTCTGGGGTTAAAGATGTGCGCCACCACTGCCCGGCAACATATACTTTTGGAAGGAAAAATCTACACTTTCAGTTCAATGGCAAAATTTTAGGATTTGTCTTTCTCCAACTTTATATTGTCTTCATTTCTCATGAGGAAACTCTTGGGTACTTTCAGTAACATCACATCATGGCTTGTATCACCTAGATACACAGTGATACCACCATCCTTACTAACATTCTGGCTACTAAGAAGTGTGCTTTCTCTGCTCTCCTTCGCCCTTAGAGCATGTGCCTAGAGGATATAGGTGGAACTTGTGTGTTGGAAGATGAGCTGGAACTGAGAGACTGAGTCCTGGCTGGACAGTAGCGATGCACTCCTTGAGTCCCAGCACTTAGGAGGCAGAGACAGGCAGATCTCTGTGAATCCAAGGCCAACAGGGTCTACATAATAAGTAGAGGGGGGAGCACTAGGTCCAGCTGTGTCTATCATCTCCCCCCAATTCTATTTCTACACAGATGTTCGTGTCCCATCCTCCCTCCTCCAACCATGACAGGGTTTCTCCGTGTAGCCCTGACCTGGACTGGAACTCATTATGTAGCATGTAGACCAGGCTGTCCCAGAATTCACAGAAGCCCACCTGCCTCAGCTTCGCAGGTGCTGGGATCAAAGACGCGTGTTCCCACTGTGTGGCTTGCCGTTCTCTTCAGCTTTCATTTGGATAAAACAACATTAAAACCTAAACCTCACACACACACACCCCGAAGTCAAAACTTCGTGACAGGATGCACTGGGGACCCTCACATTCCTCTGTCTGTTTACTGTGCCTGTCTGTTCCCCACGATGTTTTAACTGGCTTAAAATTTCCCTCCCCCTTTATTTCCAAAAATGAACTTCTGTCAGCATATTTATTTTAAACCAATCCCAGTAGACTTTTTTTCTTTTCTTTTCTTTTCTTTTCTTTTCTTTTCTTTTCTTTTCTTCTCTTCTCTTCTCTTCTCTTCTCTTCTCTTCTCTTCTCTTCTCTTCTCTTTTCTTCTCTTTCTTTCTTTCTTTCTTTCTTTCTTTCTTTCTTTCTTTCTTTCTTTCTGTCTGTCTGTCTCAAGCTTCTAAAAGTCTGATCCAGAGTTCCGCACGGTGGCACACACTTGTAATCTCAGGACTCAGAAGTCTAAGGAAGGTGGGAGGTGGGGTGGGGTGGGGGTCTGTGTTCAAGGCTAAATAGCTAACCTCGGGCACACAGTGAGACCCTGTTTCACAAAAGAAGACAAAGCTAGGTGTGGTGGCAGCTCATGCCTTTAATCCCATTCCTTGGAAGGCAGAGGCAGGGGGTTGGCTGTAAGTTTGGGGCCAGTCTGTTTTTACATAGTGAGTCGCATGCTAGTCAGAGATATATAGTGAGACTCCACACGCACCCTGCACCACTCCCAAATAGGAGAGAAAGACAAAAACCAGGAAGAAAAAAGGTGCTAACTCCATTAACCCGGGACAGTGTTAATTCACAGTTCAGCAAATGTAACTTCTGTGTAGACGTCTAGGCTGTGGCCAGCCGGGCTAGTGAACAGATGGATGTGATTACACTAGACCTGTTCCCATCAACTTGACATAAACTAGAGCCACCTGGGAAGAGGGGCACCTCAAATGGAGAGATGGCTCAGTGGTTAAGAGCACCTACTGCTCTTCTGAAGGTCCCGAGTTCAATTCCCAGCAACCACATGGTGGCTCACAACCATCTGTAACGGGATCTGATGCCCTCTTCTGGGTGTCTGGAGACAGCGACAGTGTACTCACATACATAAATAAATCTTGAAAAGAGCAAATTTTGCCTCTATCACTTCGGCCTCTGGACAGGTTTTGGGGGGCATTTTGTTTTCTAATAATCGGTGTAGAAGATCCCAGCCCACTGCGGGCAGTACCGTCCCTAGGCAGGTGGTTCTAGGTTGTATAAGAAAGCAAGCTGAGCCTGCAGGTGGTGCACACCTTTGGTCTCAGTACTGCAGGGTGGGTTCTGGCTGGGGTTGGGGGTCAAGGTTGGAATTGGGTGTAGGTGTGGGGGCAGGGGCAGGGGCAGGGGCAGGGTATCTCTATAAGTCTGAGGCAAGCTAAGGATACATAGTGAGACCTAAAAAGAAGGAGAGGAGCTGGGTGGTGGTGGCGCATGCCTGTAATCCCAGCACTCTGGGAAGCAGAGGCAGGCGGATTTCTGAGTTCGAGGCCAGCCTGGTCTACAGAGTGAGTTCCAGGACAGCCAGGGCTATACAGAGAAACCCTGTCTCGAAAAAAAACAAATCCAAAAAAAGAAGAAGGAGGAGGAGGAGGGGGGGGGGAAGAGGGGGAAGGAGGATGAGAGGGGGGAGGGGGAGGAGGAGGAGGAGGAGGAGGAGGAGGAGGAGAAGAAGAAGAAGAAGAAGAAGAAGAAGAAGAAGAAGAGGAGGAGCAAGCTGAATGAATCACAGGAAGCAAGGAAGCAAGCCAGTAATCAGCATTTCTCTGTGGCGTTCCTGCCTCCAGGCTCCTGCCTTGACTTCCCACAATGGTAGACCGTAAAATCCAGCTTAGCATTGCTGCGATGGACCTGACCGTGCCCTTTGGGGAGGCTCGTGGAAGGCTTTTGGAGCACCTTTTGGCTAGAAAAGACTGTTGAGTTCTCGGAGTTTAATGGGCTGTTAAGGACGCTCCACAGATAGGCGTGCTGAGAGAGGTTCAGACGTGGAGCCCTGGCTTGTGAGGACTCAGAGGAAGGCAAAACCTTCACCGGGACGGTGGGTGCTTTGGATTAAGAACCTTTGGAAGCAAAACTTTCGCTTTATTGGACAATTGATGCTCATTAGCTGGAGCCAAAGAAATCAGCTGTGGCTAATAAGACACCAGCAACGCTGAAGTCAAAATCTTCTGGGAAGAATTTCCACGGGATCAGGGCACAGAGCTGTGGAGCATCGCAAGCTGGCCGTCAAACTCGGTAATGTGTGGACGCTCCCACATGGTGGTCCGGGCGGCATGGAAGGAAGCTGGAGGATTGCAGGGACCCTGGAGAGAAGTCGGAGCGTGGTACCATGCGGCGGGATCAGGGCTCCCAAGGAGAGGCGAGACGTCTGCTGGTGAATATGTAGTCTCGGTTGCAGGACCAATGCCAGCATCCTGGAGACGCCAGGGCTCTGCAGTCCACCAAGGCTAGGCGCGGCTATGGGGCGGAGCATTCTTAGCCCACGAAATAAGCTGCGCTTGTTTTCCGTGAGTATTCTTACTGCGCAGTTGGACGTGCGAACTGGGACTTTGATTACGGCCCGGCCTGCCTCACGGTCGGTCGGCCACTGGCTGGGATGAATACTTTTCATAGCCACGGTGAGGTTGTCGGCCGAGCCTTCCTCATGTGGTACGCCGCCTCCTCGCCCCCTTGCGCCTCACTTCTGATATTTTTTTTCTTTGTGCAAGTTCTTCAGGCCTTTCTTTCACTCATCTATCCTTTTTTTCAGTAGTTCCTAATCTGAAATTTTTTAAAAAAGATTTATTTATTCATTTAGTGAATATGAGTACACTGTAGCTGTACAGATGGTTGTGAGCCTTCATGTGTTGCTGGAAATTGAATTTAGGACCTCTGCTCGCTCCGGTTAACCTTGCTCGCACAGTCCCTGCTCGCTCCGGCCCAAAGATTTATTTATTATTATAAATAAGTACACTGTAGCCACACCAGAAGAGGGCGTCAGATCTCATTACAGAGCCGCCATGTGGTTGTTGGAATTTGAACTCAGGACCTTCGGAAGAGCAGTCAGTGCTCTTAACCCCTGAGCCATCTCTCCAGCCCCCTAACCTGGGTTTTAACCTGTACATAGAGTATTGAATTTCAGTGTGTTCCGTCTCAAACCGTGGGACAGTTTACACATCAGAGCAGACCTGGTCCGGGGGTTCTTCCAGCACGCCTCGGTCCCTCCCATACAGGGTATGGATGGCACACCCCGCCCCGTACCCCAAACTTCTCCAGCTCAGGGACTGACCGGGCTGCCCTTCCCTACGCAGTCCAGCCATTTTGGCTAACTGCCCTTTTTGTCCCTTTAGCCTTCTTGGCTGCTGTACCTGGTCCCCCTCCCCCACCTCCTCTTTCCCATCACCCCGCTCCCCACGAAGTCCAGCCCGTCCACTCCGGACTCTCCCAGCTGCCCCTGCCTCTGGCTGTGCTCTCCCTCTTACCCATAATAACCGTTTCTCCCCCACCATACCCAGAAGCCGTCATCTCCTTTCCGTTCCTTGTATTTATTTTCACCCACAGTGACCATATTACCTGTATTTTATTCATTTTGAACTCCATTCTGTCTTCTTATAGCATTTTGTGATTTTCTTATGTTTTCAACAAGCGTATTTTTTTTTCCCTCATCACTTTTCTGTTTACAGTTTAGGTTTTCTGTATTGATCACCTCTTCGCTGTGCATGCTGCATATCCCACACGGTCAATCGTTTCCAGTGCTGGTTCTATCTTTTTCAGTTATGACCGCCTTTCACGAAACCATTGGACGTGAATATTTTGTGCATTTTCTCTACAAAAAAAAAAAAAAATCTCCACTTTTGTCAGTCGGGGTCTCGGGTGTCACCGGATAGAATCTGAATTTAATCTTCATGAACGCTTCTCAGCATTCACATCCCTATAGTAAGTGGATGTGTGTGAGTCTCTACTCTAGATAAGGACAATCTGGTTGTGAGTTTAAAAAGAATCTTCATTCCCCTGTTGAGGTGGGCATGAATCCCTGGTTCTTAGCGTCTGAAACAACGGGACACATCACGGGGTGACCGCAGTTAAGTTTGTTTTTAGTAAAGTGAGTGGTTAGCATAGAATACAGTGCCCAGGACAGCAGCTGGCTTGGGCAAGCTTGTAGCCCAGGAGCTCTGGGGTCTTTGTATGTTTTTTGTTTTTCTTTTTTTCTTTTTAGTGAGTTTAGGTGGAGAGAGGAGCAGATCCTCAGGGTCAGGAATGGGGTTGATTCTTAGCTTGATGGACAGGTGATGAGCTGTTCCGTAACTACGGAGAGTCTCTCCGTTCACTGGGCACGCATCCGTCCCCTTCAGACATACATCAGGAGGCGACTGTAGAGGGAACGTCTTGTGTACGGTATGGATGGAGGGAACATGAGGGTAGGAAGAGGAACGGGGCCTAACTTCAACACGGGAAATAGGGATTCTCCCTCGATGGGTCATTTCAAGGACAAGAGCTTGCGCCCAGGACCGGTGCCTTGTCTGTCTTTTCTACCAGGAAATGCCTGGCTCCAAGTTACTCACACGAGGGGCCCCACTGGGGGTATCCTACAGGGAAGGGGCGGACCAGACACATTCTTCCAAGGCCCCAGGTAGCTGGACTATTTTACAGGTATATTACAGATCCATTCTACTTTCTGATTTGATCCAGGCTGCTACCCCGGCTTGCCAGATCTTGTTTTAATTGTGTTGGTCAAAGCCATAGTTTGTTTAGTGGGGTCACCTTACCTGGGGCTGGTCTTTCTCTCTCTCTCTCTCTCTCTCTCTCTCTCTCTCTCTCTCTCTCTCTCTCTTTTCTTGCCCTGCTTAGAAATGCTTCTCTCTCCCGCAGTCTCGGCCAGTGCTCCTCAGACCCCACTTCGCTAAACACAGTGGCCACCCCAGGCTTCTCAGATCATCTCGCTGCCATTGCGTACAGGGTCCCGGCCCTGTCCTCATCTTCCTGGGGAGATGTAAAAACGCACGGACCAGAGGAAGGATTCCATAAAGCGGAACCAATGGCTTTATGACAGTTATTTACTGACAGGATTATGGGCAATCACAGGCCTTCAGCCTGTGTGGCAGAAGGGAGGGCTGATTGGAATCTCAGGCAGGGGTCTTCTGGCTCCTCCCCCTTTTATATAGGCCAATCACCAGAGGCCAGGGTCTTCTGACTCCGCCCCCTTTTATATAGGCCAATCACCAGGCTCACATTTGTTACTGTAGACCCTGCTATCAGTTGGACCATTCTTACTGCAGGCGTCAGACCAAGATCCTCTATAAGTCACTACCATTATTCTGCTTCAAGACAGCCTGGCCTGGAATCGCTGTGCCAGGTAGGTCTAAAGCCAGAGGCCTCCTTTCTAACAGCAAGTGGTCAGAACACCAAAGGATACAGGAGGAATCAGGCTGAGGAGGAGTTCTGGGGCAGGGCACCACTGAATTCAAGAATTTCTATATCCGCTTTTCCCTGGCAAGAATAATACAGTCATCGCTGTTAGATTCTAACCTGGAAGCCCCTCTCCCAAGAGGAAGCAATGATAGACTGTGATGGTTTGTCCACTGACTGGCCAGGTGTGGACCGGCTTGTCTACTGTGGGAGGGATACACACCTGCCTGTCTCTTAAGGATCCTGACACAGGCCTGGGCACTGAGGAGAACTAAGCTCCTGTATTGTTTGATGCCAGTATGACTGTTATTCTAAGTGTAGGGTAGTGCAGAGAAAAAAATGTTACTTCTCGAAATTACAAATACAGTTCGGCGTTAACAGAAATCTGTAGTAGACATCACCACAGACCAAAGAAACAAACCCGACATCCCGCTGGAGTCAGAATTATATCAGAAACCACAGCATGTTAATGAATAGAAAAAGCTTTCGGAGAAGAGTAATGCCGAGGGCTGGGAGTGTAGCTCAGTGGTGCGTGCCTTGGGTTTGAGCCCTAGCACTAAACAAGCAAGCAACCAAAATCAATGTGAGGAAATTTAAAACTTACATGGTGAGAAACATCGCCAAACGAAGCATGAGAATGTGTAAATGTGCCTCAATGTTATGATTTTAAAATCTCAAAATCGGGAGCTGGAGAGATGGCTCAGCAGCTAAGAACACTCACCGCTCATCCAGAGGTCCTGAGTTCAATTCCCAGCAACCACGTGGTGGCTCACAACCATCTGTAATGCTATCCAATGCCCTCTTCTGGTGTGTCCGAAGACAGCTACAGTGCACTTGTACATACAGTAAAATAAGCATTTTTTTTAAATCTCCAATTACACAAATTTAGAAGCTGAAAGAATTTTTGAAACTGATGGTGCAAGAACCATCTAGACTTACATCTTATTTAGTGGAAGAAAAAAAAATGACACTAAGGTCTGGAGTAAGGAGACGTTGCTCACTCTCAACCCATTCTGATAAAGCGATGCTTCTTAACCTTACCTTTAATACAGTTCCTCATGTGTGGTGACCCCCAATCATAAAACTGTTTTTGTTGCTGCTTTGTGTGTGTAATTTTGCTACTGCTGGGAATCGTAAATATCTGATATGCAAGATATCTGATATATGACTCCGTGAAAAGGTCATTTAACCACAACGGGGTCACGACCCACAGGTAGAGAACCACTGTGATAAAGTGACACTTGGCTAAAAGGCATGAAGCAATTCAGGAAAAATCAACGTTTAAGGCAAAGTTAGGGACAGAGGAGCGGAATCATGCTGCCAAACTATCTGACCTAACAACTGTGCGGTCACTTTACCAGTCACAAACTGGTAGGCGGGAGATACCACCACAGCGTAAGATGCTAACTGGCAAATAGGTTGTAAGCCGTAAAGGGGTGGAGCGGCTTTATATATTCGTGCTAGCGGCAGAGTCTTTAGGGATGACATCAATCATTTTTAGAAGGTAACATAGCCAGGGCCTGGTTAGGATAACGCTCTGGGCCACCTGCTCCCAGCATCTACAGCAGAACCGTAGGCCAGTAGCGATCCTCACATTCGCCAGTAGGTGGCACTCGGCCTCCACGGCGCGACCAGCTGCAGTTAGAAGTCCCCTCCAAAAGGAGCCACTTTCCCCAGGCTGCGGCTGATTAGTAGTCATTCACGTGTCGCTGGTTGTCCAGCGACCCTACAGGTGCTCCGAAGGGGCTTGCCGTTCCGATGGTACAATCGTCCTTCAGGGTCAGGTCCCCAAAGCCATCCGAGGGGAGGATGAGATCCGGCAGTCACGAGTCTGAGGTCAGGCAGGGGTGGGGCAGCAACGTGTACTCTCGTACTTCTCTCCCGCTTTTTTGTGTGTGGCCCGGGCAGAAGGGTGATGGTGTGGTGGGGTGGCAGAGCGCATACAGGGGCTATAGTTTGCAACAGGTGACTAGTGTGTTGGCGGCTGCCAAGGCCTCTCGGGCAGTCTCCAACCCAGGTGTAATGGGCAAAGCAAAGCGTGCATCGCGGGCATATTCACTAAGGAAAACCCCGCCCTGCAGGAAGGAGGCGGGGACCACCGGAACCGAAGCTGCCCCTCCTCCACTCACCAGGATGGATTCGGTGTCAGGCGAGAGGAAACACCTCAGCCAAGGCAGACTAGCAGGCGCCACCCAAACACCTGCTTGGCCTAGAAAGTGGCACCAGGTGAGACGCACATTCTCGTTCCTCTTGTCCCATCCTCCCTCTAGGCTGTGCCGGTCTTCCCAGGACTACTTTCCAGAACCACCCCATTCCAACCAAGTCGCTTCCAACTTGGGAACTAAATCTATGCACCTATTGAATGCATATTCAAATTAGCGGCCCAGTGTCCTCAAGGCTCAGAGAGCTGGATAGAAATGTTGGTGATACCTTTTTTTTTTTTTTTTGAGTGGGAGGGGCTCTTCTCGCACCTTCCCTCCGCTCCTTGAGGTTCAGAGTGCAGTCAAGGGTGAAGAGCACTTAATAGCCACAGGACTGGGAAAGCAGCTGGCCCAGGCAGGCCTGGGTGAGCCACAGGTGAAGAGGAGAGTTAGGAGGAGTTCTGGAGTTCATGGCCGGGTTTACCACTTAATTCCCAGGGTGTAAACCGGGACAGCCAAAAAGCCCCTTTCTCTTTCTAAAGCTGGACCTTGCTCCAAAGTTGTTTTTCTAGGACTGTACACTTATGAACTCAAGGGAGTCTTCTCCTACACTCCCGTTTAAAACCTGTCCCAATGTACAGGCACAGATCCACACCGCTAGGTGTGTTGAGTTTCCAGTTTTGGTCTACTGGGCCGCCAGAGGACACATATGTGATAGAGGGGGCGAGAGAACAGAAGGTGCCCCAAGAAAGCACAAGACATCCCCCAAATCACTCAGAATCCAGGCATGGATGTCAGACACATTTTATTATAATCTTAATACAGTCTACATAAATTTGAACTGGTATTTATTTGGGTTCAGTTATAACATAGCATAAAAAAAAATCAAAGCACTGGTTGTCTGAAATAAAGCAAGCAATCAACATTCAATAAACACACTTGATTTATTGTATAAAAGGGTTAAGTTTACAACTAAACTTTTATAAAAAGTTTAGCATAAGTACGTCATTACATTTTAATGCAGAAATAGGTTATTTCTGCCACTATACAAGAAAACTCTAATTAAAGAGTCCACAAGGTTTCACTCAATATATATATATTTATATATAAATATATACACAGCATTCAGTAGGCTCGTGTCAAAGAGGCCATTTCTGACCAAAGACTTCATTTAAGTAACCGAACACTGGGCCCTTCCGGTATTCACGCTCCACCTTTGGAAAAAGGTAAAGTCTGCTTAGATTGGGCAATTCCTTGTGATTTTTTTTTTTTTTTAACGTTTTCGCTCCCCATGGTGGGAATAGTATATAAAGAAAACCTTCCAACTGTAGAAAGGGCATTGAAAGTCTCTCATAAATAACGGTATCACAGTCCAGGCCGGAGAACACCTGGGGAAGATGATCATTCTTAGTTTTCCTTCCGTTTTCTTTTTTAAAAGGTCCATTCAACTTGTTCTCCTGGTGAAATGGTTGATAACAAAACAAAAAAGTCTTAAAAGATCCTGTAGACTTCTTGTTGTGCAAAAGAAAAAGAGAAAGTAAAAAAAAAAAAAAGTCCCCAAATGCCTGCAAAAGATCGGGAGAGAAAGGCAGTTTAGGAGAGTGTAACCTAAGGGCAGAGGCGGGCAGCCTGGCGCCGCCGAGGAAGCCACAGTTTGAGCATTTAACCAAACCCTGGCGTCCAGATGCGGCACACAGACCCGGCCCCAGCAGCACAAATTAAACATGAAAATAGCAGAGACTCCAGGGGAAAACTTCCCAAACCCAGTCTCCTATTTGGATCTCTAACAGCGTGCTCACAGGCGCCAGTCTGCTTCTTGTAACAATTATTTGATTGAAAACAGCCCTTTAGTTAACAGATAGGGAAATCTGGATCCCAGAGCACAGGGGTAAGGCTCGGGGTAGCCGACTTCAGCTAGCCAGAGAAATCTCGGAGGACTACAGTTTGGGGGGAAAGGGAATCACTATGGAATTTGTGGCGATAAGATTAATTACAGCTGAGGTTAGTACCTCTCGTACCACCACTGGGCTTACAAGAAGCCAATAACACTTCGTCCTGACACCTTCATAGTAACTTACTGGCATTTATTTATTTTTTCTTTTTTCTTTTTTTTGTAAAGGCAACTGTTCTGTAATCCTGAGCAACCACAGCTACAAGCCCCTTCATGCCTATCTGGTGAGACAAGCGGCACCCGTAACGCAGTGAAGCAAGCATGCATTTACCAAACCAAACATTTAACAGACACACAAGCACATTACCGAGCCGCGCACACAGGAGGCACCCGCAAACACTCACCATTTATTTAGCCACAGAGTACTTTGCTATCATTCGACATAAGCTCAGAAGGGAATTCAGATGCCTGGAGAGAAAGAGGATAAAAGGCAGGATATTAGGCAATCTTAAAGGAAGGTAGCCCCCCTCCTCCTTTTACAAAAGTGCCAACAAGTCCCATTAAACAGGTTCACGCTACGCTGCAGATCCAGACGCAACCCACACAGAACTTATAAGTAGCGATTTCACATGACGCTCAATGTACAGTTTTCTTAAAAATAAAAGTTAATAAACCTGTCTCGTCTCTACGATGGGCTTTAAGAGTGACAGCTCGGGCGACCCTGAGCATCTGGGCAGCGGAGTACTTGCAAGCAAGTCTCACCTGCAAGGACAAGATGCTGATGTCCGTGTTCAGGGTGGTCAGCGGCGTCCTGGACGCCTGGTTCTGTCCAGGTCTCTGGTGATGCAGGCTGACGATAGTGGGATGCGAGTCCAGGGCGATCTGCAGGTCCAAGATGTAATCGATGACGTGCTGCAGGATTTCCATCTTGGTCACCTTCTTGTTCTGGGGGATGCTGGGCACCAGTTCCTTGAGCTTGGAGTAGCAGTCGTTCATGTTGTAGAGCAGACTCATCGGGTCGTCCACCGGGGTTTTGCTCCGGGAGATGCCCAAGCTGTGGTCCGACAGGCTGTTTTTCCTAACGGACCTCACCGGACTGAAGGCTTTCATGCTGCTCGTAGGAGGAGAGAACGGGAAGGGAGCCGCCGCAGGGGGCTGAGCAGGCTGCGCGGCACCAGGCTCTGTTCAGAATGAAGCGCGAGCCGGGCGGGGCGTCTTTTATGTGCACTCGCCCGGCCCGCTCAATCGGGCGTCCCTGAATCGCCATTGGTGGTGGGGTCCCGTCCATCAAAGCAGGCGAATTCTCCCATTGGTGAGTGCGAGCTCTCGGCTCTTCCGCGTTCTCAGCCAATGCCCGTAGGGTGGGAGGAGCGGGCGAGAGCCCAGCTGGGGTGGTAAATTGAGTACAGTGTGCGCTGGGCGCCCAGGGGGCCGAGAGTGCAATTGTGCCCGCCTGATTCCAATTCCCAGAGCTGGCAGGACCCCTGCCCCGGGGGTGTGCCCGGAGCTAGCTATCCCCGCCCCAGGACTTCCAGCAGCCCCACGGTCTCCGCACAGCAGACGGGAAGTCTCAGGTCGCTAGCCTTAGGGAAGACAGCGACCGGGGCAGAAGGGAAAAGAAGCGCGCCTTTGGGAAGTCACATTTGTAGAGTTCCTTCTTTTAAGATAAAGAAAAGCTATTTAAAGGGGGGAGGGACGGGACCCCCTACCCACGTACACATTCACTACAGGTTTAGCGTGGGGCTTTGCAACTTAAAGCAACGCGGGAGGCCTTCTCGGAAACTCAGTGACACGAATTGTAGGAACACTGTGCGGTCTCCTTCTGACCGCAGAGGAGCCCCGAGGGACCCGGTACATTCGGGACCCTCCCCCCTCTCCAAGAATGAGGCAGGGTTAGTATAATGACTCCATTAATCGAAGGTCATTAGTGGGATTTGTACACTGGAACTACATTTACATACACTACCCTTGGTCTGTGCCCTTCAGTGTAGGTGGCAAAGTGATGCGATTAATTATGCACAAATCGTGATTTCTGGTGTCACATTCCAGCACTTACAGCTCTCGGGAAGCTCTTTGTCAGGTAGGTGGTCCTAGCTATTGACTGACAGCTTATCGCTGTTTTTAAAGAAAATTCTGTTACGTACGAGGTTTGGAATCTTTCAGCACCCTTCCTAGATGCAGCTCCATTTTGAAAAAGTTTGGAGCTCTTGACTCCAGTACTTTAATTCTGAATTCTTGTTTTGCTGAAGACTGCCACATATTAGTCGTATACTAGAGGAAAAATATTTATCTTAAGCCCAGAAAGGTCTGAATCCCCCACAACCTCTAAATGCAATAAAGAGGAAGAATGCAGAATCGGGGCAAAGCTCCGTCGTGGAGAAACAGTATTTTCCCTTCAATTAATGATTAATTCCTCAGCTGGTGGGCCAGGCATTCTCTGGCCTCCACGTGACAGCCATGTGCCCAGGGCTTCTGAGGAGGCAGAGTCCGGTGGTGCAGAGGTGGTCAAATCCGGCCACCTCAGTTTGGAGGCTGCAGAAGGACTCTTGCCCTGCAGGGGAATCTGCAAGGCATGCAGTACCTCCTGCAACTCGGCGACAGCGCTAGGATTGACGACTCGCCTCTGTTATTAAGCCTGGAAGTGATTTACTATCTGAGTCCCCCCACAGTTCGAGCCTCTTGATGTACTTTGTGTGCATGTGTTTCTGTCACATACGTGCCACAGCGGAACAGATTTTGTTTTGACACTTTTGGTTCATGATGTTATACTCTGAGTATTTTACAATAATAGCCAATGTAAACAAACATCTCTGGGATTCTCAAATTATTACTTATGATTCTTGGACATTGCATCCCTGCGGCACTGACGCATTCTTAGCTTTTTCCAAGGACACCGTATGTTAGCACCCGTGCCAGCCTCATTATCCCAACAGAAAGGCCCTGGGCTGGATGATAATGAGCGCTGTGCAGCATCGCTCCGCACACTGGCAGCGACGACGCACGAGCGCCTTCTCTCTCCCAGGACCATTCCTGTACCCTGATATAGTAAAATTGCTAAATATGGTGAAAGTTTTCTGGCGTTTCTTTCTCTGGCTGCCATGCCAGAGTCCAGTCTGCCGGGCTGCACTGAATCCGATTCTATTTGGCACACTACCCAGTTTTTGCATTCATTTAAAGATCATTTTGAGGGGGATTGTGAAACTGTATAAGTTAATGACTGGAAAGGACAGAGTTACCAGTAAGTCTGTCACAGCCAGCCTGGGCTGACATTTCTTCAAATTATGTTTTGGGGCTGGGGATTTGGTGGGAGCCTTTTTCGGGGCAGCTTATAATGGCATAGAAAAACCTGTCCTTTGGTGTGGATGCGGATTTTCAGCCGAAAGCCCTGAAGTTCAAATGGCCCCAGCTGCAGGACGCGCCCAGCTGCAGTAAGGGCGGGATCCGTGGGTGGTGGGAAGGTGTGAAGGGCTTCCGGCAGGGGTGGCGGCGGTGGAGATATTGGCCGCCCCTGCTACCCACCGGGACGCCCCCCATTTAAAGCAACAAACCCGCATGGAGTTGCCCGGGCCCTGCTACCAGCCCCCCACCCCCGGATCCCCCACCGTGTCCAGGCCACGCGCGGTAATCAGAAGCAGGTCCCGGCCCAGCCACCTTGGCTACTATCCCCGCGTGATGCCACGAGGGCGGGAGGAGCCGGCTCGGCGGGGGCGAGTCTCAAGGTCTTCCCTGCACATCTGGCGCAATTGGGAGCTCTCGCCTTTCTTCCCCTCGGTTTTGTTCTCACAGCTGTGTCCATTCCGCCCGTGACCCCCCGAGTGATCCCTGACAGGTGATGAATTGGCAGCAGCGGCGGCGGCAGCGGCGCGCGGGCCAGGCCGCGGCGGGGCCGGAGCCGGAGCCCCGGAGCAGACTCTCTGGCGCCAGGCGCGTGACGCCGCCCATTCACGCCGCCCTGCAGCCTTGTCCTCGCGGCGCCGCTCAGGCGGCTGCCATAGCAACCGCGCCGTCACTCAGCGCGCGCGCCCAGCTGATCAATGCCTGCAAGGCCCGGCGGTCCCAGGCTCGCCCTGACCGGGCCGTCAGCCTGCGCGCACCTGCAGCCTCTGCACGTCTTAAGTTTCGAGTGATTTGAGGGAAGAAGGAAGACCAAGAAGAAAAGAACAGGGGGAAAAAAAAAGGGGGGGTGCGTAAGAGAGAGAGGAAAAAAAAGGCCCGGAGAGGGAGAAGAAAAGAACTCTTCCTTCGCAGAAGGGGGGCGGGGGAGGGGGGTAAAGTGGCTTAGACCTTGCCAAAGCAAAAGGTTTTGCTTTATTTCATTTGTTTTTGCAACAGAGGCGTGGAGCTGGCGGGAGGGTAGAAGTGGATGCAGAGGAGGTCACTGTCTCATCGCAGGACAAGATTTATTTATTCCTCTGGATCTTCTTGTTTCTCGCCTGGATGGCTTTGACTCCAAAAGAGGAAAAAAAAAATCTTTGAAGGACCCTTATCCTCGACCCGCCCACCCCCACCCCGCGCCACGTTCTACTGACATCCTCTTAGGAATCCTTAGTGGTTATGAAAAAAAAAAAAAAGCATCGGACTTTTCCAGAATCGCCCCACCCCCAGCCTGGGAGTTGGTCGGGTGCACCGCTGCCCGGCGTCCTCTGGCCTCTCTGAGACTCAGCGTGCAGCTCCCGCATCTGCGTGCTCATTTCCGCTGCAACAGCGGCGCGGGGTGTGGGGGCGAAGGGGCAGCCCTAGCCCCTCCATAGTGCCGGGTTTTCTCCTGACATCACCTAGAGGCCAGAAACTTGTAAGTCAGCCCGGAGACGCAGACACCTCCTCTGTCCGGGTTTATCTCCAGGGAAAGCTCCCTTTTAGGAACCAGATGCCAACATTTCCGGATAGTTTATGGCACCGGATCCCTCAAGGGATCGTCCGCTGAGAGTGTTCGCGGCGGTCATTCATGCCCGTCCTGCAGAGTCGTCCTCCGCCGGCCCTAAAACCCAAGGGTTAGGTGGGAGCGCTGGGGACTTGGGGGGAGGGGGTTGCGGCGCACACCCCGCCGGCGCTGTTATCTGGCTTATCCGAGTTTGTTGTGGTTTTCGAGGAAACAGCATCTGGGTTGTATAAGGATCCGAGTTTTTGCTTTTCGTGTTTATTTAATACCTTGGCAAGAGGGAGCCCTT
This sequence comes from Apodemus agrarius, assembly GCA_964023405.1. Taxonomy (NCBI): domain Eukaryota; kingdom Metazoa; phylum Chordata; class Mammalia; order Rodentia; family Muridae; genus Apodemus; species Apodemus agrarius. Next base: position 99,275,438 of record OZ030011.1, on the reverse strand, counting down.
ATCCTGAAACCAGATAAACCGAATTTGGGTTTTAAAAGGCCTTAGATGAGGGAGGCTAGGACTAAAGGAAAAGGAGCAAAGCCACGAAAAGCAAACAAGAGGATGTTTGTTTTTCTCTTTGGGGTAAATTTTTTGAAGACTCTTACACTTCGCGTCACACACAGCTAATAAATGGCATTAGCGAAGCGCCGCAGCTACTAACAATGGCTTAAGTCGGCCCGCCCTTGCCTCGCCACAATCCCGGCCATAACTCCTTCTAGGATTCCTTCACAGTTCTGTTTACCTGCAGATCTCAAGCCCTAGCTTAAAAAAAAAAAAAAAAAAAAAAAAAAAAAAAAAAAAAAAAAACCGTGCCAAATCCAATTGCTTGCCACTGTCTGATCCCCTTTTAGAAGGATCGTTTTCCAGCCTGGTTCAAAGAAAGCCAAGTTTGGGAAGTTCGGCGGAAGGGTCCGATTTAACTATGGAGCGCCGCAAATATTTTGTTACCAATACTGTGAAGTGCTCCGATTTGCGGCCGCTTTTGGCAATGGCAAAGGATTTTCCTGCGACTTTTATTCCGGTCACCAAATTTAAGAAAGAAAATTAACTGGACAGAGCGATACGTCTTGGAAAACAATCTCGGGCAGCCTGTGAAGTGCCGGGAGCGGGGGCTGGCGTCGCGGAGTCTGCGCCACCGGGAGGCGCGCTCCGCGGGTCGGGCCACCACTGGAGCCGGGGTCACCGAGGGGACCCCAGGCCGCAGCCCGCTGGGCGCCCCCATCCCCGCCCCCATCTCCCAGCTCGCCAAGCCGAGAGAGCGCAGCGCACAGGCCACCCGCGGCTTCCCACTGGCGTCCGTGGGAACCCGCAAGCAGCCTGCAACAAGGGCGGGCTTGTCCGGAATCAAACTGCTTCTTAATATTATAATGCCGCACCAAAAGCAAAACCTGGCCCGGCTTGGGAGTCCCTAACAAGAAACACATTGTGTGTGCTGCCCCCGCCTTGGTTGGCTCCAGCCTCGTTTGCGCGCTGGCCGCGCTGCAGACAGCTAAGTCCAGGACTGCGGTCTACAAGAGCCCGAGCCCGGAGCCCGCACCACGAGCGCCCGGGGCACCCCTGCCGCGCCCCTGGCGGGGTGGGGCGCCTAGAGATGCTTGGGTGCGCCTGCAGCTCCAGGGCTCTTGCCTTTTGCTGCCTCTGCAGGCTACTGGGCTCATCTCTCTGGACATTGGTGGCTCCAATTCCGGTGGGGAAAAACTTGTTTTCTAAAAACAGTTTGAAGGTCTTCTACTTCCCTCAATTTTTTGCCCCCTTCCCCCCCCAAAAAAAACCCTTCCTCCTCTCCAGTGGTAATTCAGACTTCTCTGCAGTTAAAGGGAAAACCCTCGAGGGTCTTGCAAACCCTCCCCAGACCCCCACCACGTGCCGGTCATTGTTGCCCCCACCCCTGGCCCCAGGCACGTGTCTCCATTGCCTTGTTTCGTGGGAAAGGGCAGGACCTTGGCCACATCCTCAGAGAGGTGACTGCAGTTGACTGAGAAAGCCAGGGCCTTTCTGGGATTGTGAGCTAGACCCAGGGATTTGGGTTGGTCTGGTCAGCCTGATGGAGTCCCTAAGTCTTCTTGGCACCGTGTGGCACTGGGCGTGGTCTGTTGAGATTCCACCATTGTGCGCTTCGGCAAGAGCCTGGAGGAAAGGCCTGTGACTTGGGCCATGCATTCACATTTTATTTTATATTTTAATTTTGAGAACTCCTTAAATGGGCACCTCATCTAAATTATTCCCATCCCTCCCTCCGTGTTCTTCGAACTCAGTGTTCCTCACCTCAGCACGTGGCCTCTTCGTTACTATTGCTACATGTGCAACACACACACACACACACACACACACACACACAGAGTACTGAGTCTCCGCAGCTCTGCTCAGATGCACAAGCATCCAGGGCGGACACTGGGATTGGATACCCTGTCTGGGAGCTCTTCCCCAGAGGTCTCTATTCTCTCTCAGCAGCCATGACTACCCTTTCCATCTAGGGGTGGGACCACGTGGAATTTCCTCTGTTCACTTGGCTTGTGGTAGTGTCACCATGCTGGCTTTATTCAGGATACCATATTGTTGAGATTTCACACATGCATTTTCCATGCCGAGGGGACATTCTTTAGCGATAGGCATTCTGGACCTCTGGGTGTTAATTTTAGTGGTTGTAGGTATAGGGGGAGAGAGAGTTTAGGCGCTGCCCAGTCATTTATTCTCTGCATTTGGACCAGTTGTGGATCTCAATCACAGCCTCCATCTGTTGCAAAAATAAGCGTTTACAAGATGAGGTAAGGAGGTAAGAGCCACACTTACCTGTGAGCATAATGATACGTATTCAGAAAGCATAGGGCCAGAGAGATGGCTCAGTGGCTTAGAGCACTGACTGCTCTTCCAGAGGACCGGGACTCCGTTCCCAGCACCCACACGGCAGCGGACAACTGTTTGTAACTCCACGATCCAGTACCCTCACACAGACAAACTGCAGACAAAGCACCAATGCCCATAAAATGAAAATAAATTATGTTTACATGTCTATTGATTTAGGAAAATGGCTGAAATAGACTTTCCTCCAGGGTCTGTATCACCTCTAGCCATGGGTATTCATTAAGTTTTCAGTAGTAGATGTGAATTCCCTATTATATAGATATTAAATCTAATTAGATAGCTGTTGGTAAACGTGGTGAAAGTGTTGGTAAAAACGATGAGAGGGCCATTATTTCACCGCCAGGCATATATTGCAGGTCCTGGGTGTGGTTCGTTGGCTTTAAGGCAGGGTAGGCCTGCCCACTGGTCCTTCCCTCGGCTGATCTCACAGCACCTTCCAATACCATAAAGCCAGGCCGCCTGGAGGAGCATCCAGGCCAGCTTCTGTGTCCAAGCTGTGTGTTGTCTTCAGCAATCGTCTTACCTGGGAGGCAGCCGAGGGAAGTGGCAAAAGCCCACCTTGCTTTAGGAGACTTAACCTCTGGCCATGCAAGGTGTGGGTATTCCCACAGTTCAGGAGGTTGAGGGAGGGGGATCATGAAAGGCCATGAAACCTACTGAGACCTCAAGGGAAGGGGGGAGGAAGAAAGGGGGAAAGGAAAGGAAAGGAAAGGAAAGGAAAGGAAAGGAAAGGAAAGGAAAGGAAAGGAAAGGGAGAGAAAGGGAGGAAAAGGAAAAGGGATTGTATAGAGACAACCATGCCTGGCACTGGGGTTTTAATTAGTGCTTGGCTCTTAGGGTGTGGGCAGCATCACCCCATGTGGTATAACTCCATTAAGAGCACACACACACATATCTATGTGCATATGTATACACACACACACACACACACACACACACACACGTAAAGTTGTAAAATAATTCTATAGCCTCCTATGGGGAGACTGGACGACGGATGGCCCAGACTCATGAGCCTCGAGTTCCCAGAGGGTGGGTATGGGAGCCCCTAGGTAGAAGCTGTTGGCAGCTGCTGTAAGACCGACCTCGTCTGTGGGGGTCTCCCCTGAGAAGACGCTGAGGTGCCTCTGGCAGGAGGGTAAACGCCTCTCTGTTAGGCACGGCCAGCGCTTTCAGCTGATGTTACCATTGCATGCACATCCCGGGAAGTGGGATCCAGCTGAGGCTGCAGCCCACCCCTCCCTCTAGACATCCCCCCTTTTTCCTTTCTCTCCCTTTCTCCCTCTTCCTTCCCCCCCTTCTTCCTTTCTTCCCCCTTTGTCTCAATACATTTCATGGCCTTACATGATACCCTGCCACAACCTCTGGCCTCCCGAATAGCTTGGACTGTGGAAATACCCATCCCCTTATCTCCCATCCCCCACCCCCATCCCCCCATTCCTCTAATCCCCCCATCACCCCATCCCCTCATCCCCCATCCTCCTCATCCCCCCCCCTTTTCCTTCATTTCTTTGCTCTGGTTGCGTTCACATCTATGTCCCAGTACATACACTCTTGCAGTGGATACTCAGGTGAGTCACTGTGGGCCCCGTGGCTCTCCATAAGGGGAGAGCGCCAGGCCTCTCACTCTGTGCCTCCACTGAGCCTCCTGCTCACAGGCCTGGGTATGGCTGAGAGTAAGTGCCCAGGTTTCCTCTGCCAGGCAGTCCAGACTGGAGGGCAGAATCTCAGTCCCAGGAGCCCAGCCCAGGCCTTCCTGACTTCAAAGGATGTGAACCAAGCCTTTGTACTGGGTGACCTAAAACTTTCTGGAAATGCTCCACATCTATTTAATTCTTTGAGAGAAATTTTAACTAAGAAAATTTACCACAGATGCTTTATGGTCCCTTAAAAAGGCCACATTTTGAAATAGAACATGTTTAGGAGTTCTCCAGTACTCTGTCCTAGTAATTGCCTTTGGGCAATGGTTCTCAACCTGTGGGTCATGACCCCTTTGGGGAGTTGAATGACCCTTTCCACAGGGGTTGCATACCAGATATCCTGCATATCAGATATTTACATTATGATCATAGCAGTAGCAGAATTGCTGTTACGGGATTAAGTAGCAACAAAAATAATGTTATGGTTGGAGGTCACGACGACATGAGGAGCCGTGTTCAAGGGCTGCAGCATTAGAAGGTTGAGAACCACTGTCCTTGCAGAGGAAGGGCCAGGCTCTCTGGGGTTTAGAGAAAACATGGCCTGCTGCACTGCCCTGAACCCTGACTACAGAGAGAGGAACTCAGACTGTGAGTGTCAGTAGTCTGGCCCCCTAGTGCTGCACTGTGGCAGGTGGATGTGGCCCAGCTCTGATGATTTCACGTTCCTTTGTCACATCTGAGAAGGAAGAAGATTGTAGCACCTTCCTGTGATTTTATTTTGACTGTTCCATGCACCTCCCACAAAATGCCTGGGAGAGCATATTACTCAGCTACACGGACACCCATTGATAGCTTAAGGTTTAGACAGACAAGGGATAATTGTTTTTAGGGAGAGAATGCCTCTACATCTTTTTCTGTTAAGTCTAATGACTTTCTCAGTGATTGATCATAGGAAGGAAGATATTCTTACAGCAGTTGGAGGGATGGTTCAGCCTTAAGAGTACTTACAACTCTTTCAGCCTCACCTCCTGGGTCATGCTTTCAGAATGCCAAGGAAAGAAATTCTACGATGGAGTCCTCTAAGACCAAAATGCCAGAGCTGAACTCTGGGGAGCTTGCTTAGTGTACAAGTCCCAAATTCACAAGTCCTTTATAGACTCCTCACAGAGCCTTCCCATGACTTTGCTTAAGCTAGCTCACTGTATCAATTATAAGGTGGTGTCCAGATGCTCTCCAGTGGCGATCCCTCTTACACTTGGGACAGGGAACTCCAGATGCTTTCTGGGTAATGTCTGCCGATGTGTATTGGTGACTCCGACATGGCTGAGCATACAGGAGGATCTGTTGAAAGTAAATGAAATAGCTGGGGAGTGGTGGTGTAGCCTTTGATAGGTCTGTGAGTTCGAGGCCAGCCTGTTCTACAAATCAAGTTCAAGGACAGCCAGGGCTGTTACACAGAGAAACCCTGACTTGAAACAACAAACAAAACAAAAAACAAACAGAAGACCAAGGAATGAATGAATTTATCAGTGGCAGAGTTAGCTTAGGCAATGCCAGCTGCTGTACTGAGTCAACCCAGAACTCTGAACATACTAGAAAGTCTCCCTTTGATGGACGTCACTGAAGGGCATGCCGTTACATTGGAGCAGTGACTTTGGGACAGTAGCATTGCTTTATAAAGTGTCTACCATATTCTCTATGGGGCTCCTAAGGTGTTTGCTTCTGATTCTATCCGATCTGAAGACCGAACAGGGCTTGATGACCCACACTGGGGGCGTGAGACAGACTAGCTTCTACTTCATCATTTAGAAGAAGGCTCCTAATCTTGGACACGGCTAACCCTGAGCCAGCTGGTTCACTGTGCCTCCCGGACTGTCAACTGGATGTCCCCTGCTCTCTCCTCACTAGGTTCAAAAAGAACCCTCCCTTCATCCAGTGTGGCAATCAAAGATGTCTCCTCATGTGACTTGAGCCTCATTGCTGTGGCTGAGAACCAGAACTCAGTCTTATAGTCACACGTTACTGCAACGGAGGCTGGGAGACCTTAGCTCCAGTATCCCAGGAAGGAAGGACAACTACCTTAGTTGACCTACTCATGATCAGTCTCTTTCATGGTGACCTTTGACCTACTGATTCTTCTTGTTAGGACACCATTGCCTGTTTCAGAGCCATTCTTTGAGGTGGGGGAGAGAGAGAGAGAGAGAGAGAGAGAGAGAGAGAGAGAGAGAGAGAGAGGTTGCAGTAAGAATTTGAGTGACAGGTTGTTGGATTTTGGTACTGTGACAAAAGAAACCACACTCTTGTTCTATAGCATCTGATGTTAATGAGTAGATATTGAGATGCTGACACAGGACAGGAGACAGCCACGCCAGAATCCACTTCTAAATGTACAACACGTTTAAAGTTAAGGATGTTCTTATGCTAGCCAGGGAGGGAATGAGTAAGGCCCGTGGCTGAGTCGAGGGAGCAGGTTTTGATGTCTCCGTCTTCCCTGAGGACCCTTGAATCCTGCAGAGAGCCGCCTGGCCTTGAGAGAGCGGGAGAGGTAAACATGTGGTATGTGGGTGAGTTCCCAGAGAGGAGCTGTCACTTGAAAGCACAATAAAAGGATTGCCCTGTTGGCGTCCTCGGCCTATTGGGTGATCATATAATTAGTCCTGAGTGAAAGCAAGAGGAAACATGTCAGGAGCTGTTTTCATGGTCCTCTTATGAACGTTTACATAAGTTAATGAATACGCAAACAGATGCATTGAAAACACAGCAGGAGTAAAACAACAACGTGTGGCATACAGGGGGAAGTCAGTGGGCTCCGGAGGAATCAAATCCTGCCCCAGGGTGGGAAAGGGACAGGTTTCCTTGAACACAGAAATTACAGCTAGTGTGAGGGATAGCACCAGGGACCCAGAGCTCAAAGATGTCCACCCACCCACCCACCCACCCACCCACTCATCCACCCACCCACCCACCCACCCACCCACTCATCCAGGCATGCCCACACGTTCGTCTATCCGTTCACCCACCCATCTGCCCTTCCCTCTAGGGTCTCTTCATCCCTCCATTCGCTCACCCACACCCACCCACCTGCTCATCGATCCACTCATCTACCTATTCATCTATTCATGCACTCATCCACCATCTACCCAACTACCCGTCTGTCCTCTCTGTGATCTCTGGCTCCTTCTCTCAGCCTCCCCACCCACTCACCCATCCATCTACTCACCTACCCATCAATTCATCCATCTAACTATCCACCTGTCCTTCTCTCTGTGTTCTCTGGCCTTCTCTCTCAACCTCCCTGTCCGTCCATCCATCCACCCACCCACCCATCCATCCATCCATCCATCCATCCATCCATCCATCCATCCATCCCACCCCACTTTCATCTACCCATCTACATATCCTGTAAGTACCGAATGCCTACAATATGCTAGAAAAATCCCCTGGGTTATAAAATATTGGTGAATAGAACTGACAAAAATCTGTCACCATCAGGAATGTCTTCCATTCCTGGGGGTGGGAGAAACCAAGCACACGGGGGAATACATGAACAGTTTACTGTACAATTGACGGAGCTCTGACTACAGCACAGGAGCTGGGAATGAGAAGCGTCAGAAGCAATTTTGGATAAAGTGACCCTGGGAGTCTGCATTAAGAAGGTGCCAATTGAGGGGAGGTTTGAAGAAAGCAAGGTGGTATCCATGACATGGTCTGGGGAATAGCATTCTGGAAGCGGGAACAGCCAGCAAAGAAGGCCCAAGGTATGTGTACACAGGCATCAATGGTGCACCGAAATGGCCAGTGTGCTAGGGGGTTGAGTACGATGTATTGCAAGCACTATGAATTTATACATAATTCTCAGTATACAGAGGGACGGAAGTACAATTTGTGATCCCCCTGCCTCAGATTCCTGTGTGCTGCAGTTATAGGTATACACAACCATGCCCAGCTTCCTTTTAACTATCTTAAACCATGTATTTCAATGACATTACATGTAGCCACGTCCCTGTGCCACCATCGACATGGCCATGTCTCAAGTCTTCTGCCTTTTCCAAGTGAGACGCTGACCTTGGTGGTCACTGCCCTTCTTGGTTTCCATGGCTCCATCCTAGAGCCTACTTTTTTTTTTTTTTTTTTGCCTCTTGTGGAAGCAGATATGTCAGCTAGAGTGGCAGCTTGAGCTTCCTCTGAATGCTTTTTTAAATCACTGTGTCCAGGCAGTGGGGACTGCTCGATTGACTCTGTGGCACTCAGAAGCCTTGCTGCCCTCTGTGGCATGTGCGCGTAATCCCCCCAGTGACAAGGGTGAGGAATTTAGATGGCTTCTCTGGACGCCGTACACAGTCAGTAGGTGTGAGACGTCAGTGCTCAAAGTGCCTGAATCACCCAGGTGCCTTACTGGGCTAGTTGTGGGTTCTTTCCCTGCCTGCCTTTTAGGCCTATGACCCCAGTCTCACTGGAGGGAAGGGCACACATCTGTTTTTCTGGGCTCTTAGAATCTACACCCGCCGAGGCTGGCCTCAGTGAGCTGGCTGCGTTTGGATGGTTAAGGTCATGCTTACTCTGCACCTGGAGGGCACACCCACCCGTCCCGAAGTCCCACTGTTCGGAAGAGGAATGCTTATTTTCTCTGTTCACACCCCTTGAACTTGGCTGCAGTGGAGAGAGGGTCAGATAAGCAGCCGATGGGAGAGCCAAGCCTGGGGTCCTCTGTCCTTACCCTCACCCTTTCTGTTCAGTCAAATATGGGTAACTGGTGGGGGTCATTCCAGATGGAGCAGGGCAATGGCACCCACGGGCAACACTCCTTGTGTCAGCTCTGCTCAGAGTGACAAGCAGTCAGGATTTCAGGTTTTAAGAAGCTGTGGACTATGTGGCTCAGTCCCACACACCCTGCCTAGCCTGTAAGAATCTGGGTCACCTCTGTCTCGATAGGAGGAATTCATGTGTTCAAATGAAACTCTTGGCCACCTCTGATTCCTGTAGAAGCAAACTGTGACCTTGGAGCTGTACGTCAGGGTGGCCAGCTGGCCCTGTATGTCCAGGAGAGCCTGGAGAGCCAGGAGAGCCTGGGTCCGCTGGCTGGTGTGGGCAGTAGCTTAGCATTACCTGGAGTTTTGTGTTTCTTGATGGCCATGGTCAGCTGTGCTGGGAATGGCCACTCGAGAACAGCGTGGAGCTTCGAAGAAACTAAAGCAATTAACCTCATGCTACTAAGAATAGTATTATTCATCGACAGGATTAATCAGTTCATTTGTTCTTAGTTTGTTTTCTGGGACAGGGTTTCTCTGTGTTGCTGGGGCTGTCTTGGAACTTTGTAGATTAAGCTGGTCTCGAACACAGAGACCCGCCTGCCTCTGGAGTGCTAGGATTAAAGGTGCATGCTACCATGCCCAGCATTTTGTTAGTTTGTTTCATTTTTGAAGGTAATTTAATATCAGAAGGAATGATGCAGTTATAAAGTTTTCATTCATTTGAGATTAAGTAGTAAGATTAAGATTACATATTTTATTGTGTTGTTGGTGGTAGTGGTCGTCTGTTCTTGGTAATGGTGATGGTGGTGGGGGTAGTGTGTGTGTGTGTGTGTGTGTGTGTGTGTGTGTGCATGCGTGTGTCTGTGTGTGCATGTGTATATATGTGTGTATGATGTGTGTGTATGTGTGTGCATGTGTGTGTGTGCATGTGTGTGTGCATATGTGTACATATGTGTGTGTATGTGTGTAAGTGCTCGTGTGTGTATACTACCACAATGTGCGTGTTTGCATACTACCACGTATCTGTGGAGGTCAGAGGACAACTTTCTGGAAGCCACTTCTCTCCTTGCATTATCTGGGCTCTGGGTACAGAATGAGATCATCAGCCTAACAGCAAGCCCGTTTGCTTGCGAGCCAGCTCACTGGCCTCCTCACCCCCAGCTTACTTTTTTTTCTTATACTCAGTTGGGCCAGGCCTGCTGGCACTGTCCTATGATCCCAGTGCTCAGGAAGCAGAGGTAGAATGACTTACGTCCAAGGCCAGCCTGGCCATGTGAGGCCCCTAGGGAGAACAAACACCAACAAGCTCTAAATCAAAGGCATCTTTCCATTTTGGTGCTAATGAGTTCACTTTTTGTTACTGTAGGGTACATTTCTCCCATCTCCATCCTGTTCCCTGGGTCCATCTCTCCACAGCGCTCTGGGGAGCTCAGCCTGTGCCACCTCCGGGCCTGTGAGAGGCCGGCTGTGCCTCGCTCGGTCCTGGTGCACCCTTTCTTGAACCGATTCCAAGCTCTGCCTTCATTGGCATGGAAGGCAGAGAGGACACTGCCAGCCTCAGCCTGCCCCAACCTGCTGGTGACCTCCCCAGGGCCCTGGAAGCCCAGTGACTCAGCATGACTTAACAGCCCCGGCTTTCCATGGGAACCGAGATAATTTGCCACATATCCAGCGCGGGATAAAGGTTGACGCTATTTGGAAGAACAATTCTGAGTTAATAAGGAGAGGAAAAAAGAAAACCAGATATCTTTCCACTCTAGAGGCAGGTTCTAGGACAGACAGTCTGGGCCTTGCTGCTTCGGTACAGTCTGTGGGTTGCTACGGGGCCTTTTTTGTTAGAAGTGATAGGGTTTATTCCAAACTCTAAGATGATGTGGCATGTTGACCTTCTCTTTTTTATAAGCTACATGGACAGATGGCCGCTTGACAAGGCTGTACAAACACTGGCACTTGGCTAGCCTGAAGACAACGTTGGGGTTTTCATTGCTGGGACTCCCAAGGTGATTGGGGCACTGGTTTTCTTGAGGTTCCCCCCCCCTCGGAGGCTAGCTAGTTGGAACCTCTTTCAGGGTCTTTGTGCTCAGCCTGCCTCGAAGAACAACAGGAGCTGGCCTCCTGTCCCCCAGGGATGCTATGTGGAGCTCATGTGACCATCCAAAACTGTTAGCTGGATTCCTTCTTTTAAGGCTGGGTGTTTTCCTCAGTAGGACTGGGTTGTTATGTTTTTAGAAAGAACTGGCTGCTTAGGTCAGCCAATGGGGAGGAGAGATTGGAAGGGTTTTCTTGATATTTTGCTTTATTTATTTATTTATTTATTTATTTATTTATTTATTTATTTGGAATGCTAGGAATAACCCAGGGTGTCCTATGAGATAGGCTTTCTACCCCTAATTTACACCTCTACCCTTTGTATTTCATTTCTAACTGCGTTGGAGTCTGTTTAATGTTTTAAGGCCAGGGAGTCAAGGGTGAGAAATCTAGATTTGGAGATGAGCCTGTGTAAGATCCCAACTTTAGATTCAGGGTTTGATCCCAAAGCAGGTGGCTTCCTTGCGTCTCACCCCAGCTTTGGGTTTCCCAGTGCCCGGCATGCAGTATGTGGGGATGGAGAGGGGGGACAGTGACAATGTACTTGGGAACCTCTTTCTCCACCACGCTACTCACTGGATCCGTGGACTCTTGTTTTTAAAATAAGATAGGTGGTGCCCCCCCCAATCCACATACATGGCATACTGAGCATGTCTCTGTGTTACAATATGGTCATGTATGGAGCTCTAAGTCTTAGAAGCAAAAGGACATGGATGGGTCACTGTGGGACCAGTAGAAATTAGAGTCAGGCCCACACAACTGAGTCTCTATAGATGACCTACAGGGCCAATAGAATATAAGCCACTGAGCTTGCTTTGCTTTGTTTTGCAGGACTGGGCATCTAAACCAGATCCTCATGCATGTTGGGCAAGCGCTCTGCCACCGAGCTCAGCCCCGTCGGGCAGTTTAAACCCACGTGGTCGACGTTCCTTTTAATTTGGTTTTCCCCTGGCTTTAAGACACCAAAGCTCCCCTAGGGCCATCACTTTTGCTCTGACAGACCTGTTAGCTTCTATGGCTGACGGTGGACACCCAAGACTCTGGGCTCTGTCATGTCTATGATGTTCAGACATGGCTGGAGGAAGGTTCTCCTAGATTCTTCCTCTCTGTGTCTTTAAAACTGTTATTTTCCAAGAAACCGTAGTGGTTTGAATGAGAATGGTCCCTGTAGGCTTAAATATCTGAATGCTTGGTCACCAGGGAATGACTCCATTTGAAAGGATTACAAGGATTAAGAGGTGTGGCCTCATTAGAGGAAGTGTGTCACGTCACGGGGTGGGGTGGCTTTGAGGTTTCAAAGTCTATGCCAAGCCTACGGAGTTGGTCTCTCTCTCTCTCTCTCCCCTCTCTCTCCCCCTCTCTCTTTCTCTCTCTCCTCTCTCTCTTTCTCTCTCTCTCTCTCTCTCTCTCTCTCTCTCTCTCTCTCCCCCCCCTCTCCCTCTCCCTCTCTCCCCCCCCTCTCTCTTCTCATAGACCAGGATGGACGTTCTGAACTACTGCTCCAGCATCTGCCTGGATGCTGCCATGTTCTCTGCAATGATAATAGACTAAACCTCTGAAACAGTAAGCTAGCCCCAATTAAATGCTTTCCTCTCATAATAGTTGCCTTGGTCATGGTCTCTTCGCAGCAATAGAATAATGACTCGGACAGGCATCTACACTGGGTATCCATGAAGACCCACCCATTCCTCTCCCTGACCACCCTTCATGCCCCGCTCCATCTGGTTGACCCTTCCTCTTTGTTTAGGTCTCATGGGACAGTTCCTTTGAGCACTCCTCTGGTCTTCTGGGATGGGTCTGCTTCGCTCCCTTCCCCTTCTTCATAGCTCGCCTATGCTTGTTTGCTGCTGTTTAGAGCATTGTTTGAGTTCCTTCTCCTGGGATACACGTGGTCCAGGGCAGTGGGCTTCTGTCCTATATGTGACAGGTGGAACAGGATCTGGAGCCATTCAGTTTTCTGTACTCTTTTGGATACAAATGGGTAGAAGTCCTTTGTGGCCATCGGCATTAGCCAAGGCCTTCTCAGAAATGCCCATTCTCAGGCCCATTCTGGCTGCTGAGTCACTGCCACCAGGCTGGCCTAATGTGACCCAGTGGTACCACACAGTAGCTGCTGGGTCTTGTGGGGACAGGGATGGGAAAAAAGCCATGTCTTTCTATCCTCTGACAGCCTCCTGCTTCATATTCACTCTGGGTACTTCAAAGCCACCAAGGGTGACCTTGTATCTGAATGCAAACTCAGAGCAGAAAAAGGTTGTCACTATAGCTTAAAACCATGAGAACAAATCTATCAAAGGACAAGACGGGCCAACCTACAGGAGAGGAGGCCTCCAGCCCGAAGCCTAGAGCTGGTATCTGGTGGGATTAGGAAATACCAGGACATCCTGATGGCACTAGGAGGGGCTTGTGGAAGTCCAGAGCCCAAGTGACAGAGGTAACTCATAATTTGGAGGTAGCATTCATTTTTATTAGACTAGACTGTTTAATTTCTTATGTCCATAAACAGAAAATATTGCCAGAAAAAAGCCCTAAGGTCATTCCGTGTTCCTTCTAAAGTCAGTTGAGAAACCATGGAGTGATGTAAGCTAGGTGGAGGTCACACGCTGCTGGAGATAGTGGCGTTCTGCCTGGGGATGGCTCCAGGCCTGCAGAGTGTGGCTGCCCGTTGGTTGTCTCCGCCCTCCTCCTGTACCTCGGACACTCAGGTCCCTAGGAGAGACGCCTTCCCCTGGGAGCTATGATTCAAGATTGACTTCCTCCTTCCTCCTCCTCTTCCTCTTCCTCTTCCTCTTCCTCCTCCTCTTCCTTCTCCTCTTCCTCTCTGTCTCCTACCTTCTTCCTGCTGCTCCTTCTGAGAATCTGGGAGGTGGAGCGGGGAAGGATCTGGGCTTGGAGAAAACCTCGCTACTCTGGCATGTATAGATTTTCTAAACCTTGGCATGCAAACTCCTTTTTGGTCTCTTGTTTTTGTCCACACGTTTCCAGGTGGTGGTATGAGAGTTACCAAAACCTATTCTCCAAAGCAGGACATCAGGATCAAGCCCTAGCCAGAGCCTGCTGTGGTCTAGCCCTTGGGTTAGAACAATCCAGTTTCTTCGTTGTGACTGGGTGACCCTGCCCTGTGAGAGTTTCCAGAAAGGCATCTGCAGTGTTCCTGTCGAGTATCTGGTGCTCATTGGCTGATTATTTCTGCTTCTCTTCCATACACCAAACTCCTTAGTGACCAGCCAATGGTATCTCCCCCTTTCCTGCCAATTCCTGGCATTCTAGCACTGGGACCAGTGCATAGAAATCCGAGATAATATTCTGAGCAGAAATGGAATCAGTCTGTAGGTAAGACGCAAAAGACCTGCAGACACCCGTGGAGTAGTGTCCCATGTTGGTGGGATTATTGGACAGTTTTCCATTTCAGGAACTGCAGGCCTGAGGAGGCCAGAGTTTAGGGCCTGAAGAAGCAGCACAAAACTGTCAAAGAGCACAGACAAAATAAGGATGGGAGCTCGCATCCTGCTGCTTCAGCAGACCAAGCCTTCAGCCTTGCATTCTGGCCCGCCACACCCTGTCTCCAGAGGCAAGGAGAAGTGCAGGGGGGCAGGGTGTGGGCTCTGGAATCCACAGCTGGAGCTGCAGGGCTGCTGCTCTATAGGGCTTTACTGTGGTGCTGCCCAAAGGCGCTGCGCTGAGAAGTGCAGCCTCTTCAAGAGAATACATGGCCCTTTACGGCGCCTTTTCTTTTTGTCTTGTGTGTGTGTGTGTGTGTGTGTGTGTGTGTGTATGTGTGATGGATAAAAGTTAAAGGACAATCTTGTATACCGATTCCCACTTCCATTTTGTTTGAGACAGTCTCGTTCAGGGTTGCTTAAGCCAGGCTAGCTGGGCCTTCCAACTTCTAGTATGGTTGGTGGGGGTGGGGTGGGGTGAGGGTGGGGGTAGGGGGAGGGTAGGTGTGAGGGGGAGGGTTCTCCAATCTCCACCTCACTTCTTCCGTTAGGAATGTGCTTCCATTATGGACGTGTTGTTTAGGACGGAAGCTCAGGTCTTCAGGCTTGCCTAGCCAGCGCTTTACCCCTGACGTGGTGCCCATCCCCACCCCTCTGCATTAGTCTTAATGTCATTTCTTGAGATGCCTGCGCCCAGTGAAGTTGTATGAGGATCCTAAGTTTCTGGTCTCCCATTAGCTACCTTTTCCAAGGCAGGTCAGCAAGTGAAGCCTTGGCCCTATGTGGGACATATTAACTGCAAAATGCAGCAATGTAGACATCTCCCAGGGTGGCTCGCCCCTCCGCCTGTAAGGAGCCACCCCACAGAGGCTGCTGGCCCTCTTTGCTTCAGAGGGCGATGTGACCCCTCCGGCCCTTGGCTTCGCAGGCTGCAGTCCCTTCTTTCCACCAAGTTGGTGACTCCTTTGAAGGAATTACGGACATCACATCACTGTCAAGGGCTTATGGGACTTCAAGGCAGAGCTCGGCCTCAGCGTGTCCCCTTGGCACTGGCTGTTTTGTGTTCTTTAAACCTGGGCGTGAGAGGTAGCAGACAGCCCGAGGGCAGCTCTGGCCCTATCGCTGTTCCTGACAGACCAAACGAAGATCCCTGGGCCGGAGGATGCTGAGATACTGGACTGGTGGGAGAGTTTTGACTCCAGCTCTTTTTTGGAAATGTATGTATGCAGGTCATTATTTATGGAGAAAATCAAGTCCCCGTGTTTTCTGGACAAGCTAGGAATATCAGTCAGGACCACACTGCAGAGAGCTAAATGGTACCGAGTGGGCAGGGCATCCCGGCATCTGCGTGGACAGCGAGGGGAACAGCGATGCGCTCGGCTCTGGTTGGCTTTTGGTTGAAGGTAGAGAAAGGGAGGCCGGGAACAGGTGGACATCTCCCGGTGGACATCGGGTGATACTTGATGTACGGGGCCTCTGAGCCTAGAGGACAGGGCACACAGCTAACGTCACCACTTTTTTTTTTCCTTCGAGACAGGGTTTCTCTGTGTAGCCCTGGCTGTCCTGGAACTCACTCTGTAAACCAGGCTGGCCTCGAACTCAGAAATCCACCTGCCTCTGCCTCCCAAGTGCTGGGATTACAGGCGTGTGCCACCACCACCCGGCACGTTATCATTTTTAAGAAGAGTCTTGGTGTGCTGCGGAGAGGGCTTAGCCTTCAAGAGTTGGTACTTCTCTTGCAGAAGAATGGAGTTTGGTCAGTATGTCCAGTAACTCAGCTCTCTGTAATGGCAGCTCCAGGGGACCCAATGTCTCTTTTGGCCTCCACTTGTCTCCTTCGCAAGCACATAGCGCACCACACATACTCACTCTCTTTCACAGTCTCACACAGTCTCTCTCACACAGTCTCTCTCTGACAGTCTCACACAGTCTCTCTCTCACAGTCTCTCTCACTCACAGTCTGTCTCCCACACAGTCTCTCCCTCTCTCACACACACAAACACACATAGTCTCTCACACATGCACACAGACAGTCTCTCTCTCTCACACACACACAAACACACAGTCTCACACATGCACACAGTCTCTCTCACACACAGATTTTCTCATTCTGTCTCTCACACACACAGAATCTCACTGACTCACACATACTTCCACATAATTAAAAATAAAATCAATCTTTTAAAAAGTGAATTTCAAGAGACAGGAAATCTAGAGTAGGGGTGTGTAGCTCAGCCTGGGAAACTTGGACCAGGAACGAAGGCTTCTGGGTCTTAGTTGCTGGAGTCAGGGGGTAGTTACAGTCACCATGATGGAGTCTGCTGGGGACTATAAAGATGCCAGCTGTGAATTCCTTCCTCAGGGTGGCCTTTGGAGGGTCGCACTGTTGCCTGCCCGAGTATCAAGTGGGAGATTTCAGTGGACAGGAAGGTCAAGGATATGCAGGTGAGGCTATGACAAGTCCTACCCTCTTGGTCTGGTTGCCTGGATAGGCATTACGATGGGGCCTTCGGACTAGGCCACATCCTAAGGGACTGGAGTATGGAGCTGCCCCCACCCCCCGCAGGGGTGTTTCCCACGGGTGTTCAGTGGCTGATTGGGGGCAGGTGAATGATGACATCGGATTCACCGTGGCTCCCTATTTGGAGAGCTCCCTAGAGCCTGTGGATAGAATAGCTCCGAGGCAGGGGTGAGCTATGACTAAGGACCCTAGCATTACCGAACATAGGAGCTAGGAGGGAGGACAGGTCAGGGCTCCCTATTAGTTCTAGCCTTTGTCTCAGGGGAGACACTGGGGCTCTGTATGGACTTTAGGAAGATGGGCGGGCATGCTGTAACCTTCCATTGCTGCTTTATGACCCGAGGTGTCATACTCGGGGTCTACTTTCCACTATACTATAAAGCAGTGACGCTTGCCTCACCCTTCTGTGATTTTTGTCCGAGTCCTTCACTGCTGCCCACTAGGCTATGATGGGTCCATTTCGGGGTCGGGAAAGGGAGACACCTTTCCCTCACAGCCTCTCTCCTGTGTTCTGCTTCAACAGATACCTGTGAACTTTGAATGGATACCCCAGGGTTCCCGGCTTGCTTGGGTTAGTGGGGGACTCTGAAAACAAATCACCCAGATAACACAGAACATGGCAGGCAGACCAGGGTCCTGTCTCTCCTCACAGAAGTTCTTCCTCTCAGATTGGCTCCTTTTCCAGTTTGTGGACTGCGGAGACCTGCCGGATGGGACTGGCTAGCTCAGTTTTGCAGAGCTTTGCAATATTTAGTAATGAGCGAAAAGTCAGCTTAAGATTAGCGGCCCTTTGGAGAGCTTTCTTCAACTCTGATAATAAGTTTGCGGCTTCTTAACTAAGATAGAAGAAACCTTATTAAAAATGTTCATAACCCGCAAAGGGGGAATGATAGGGGAGGCACCTTGATGCTCACAGGCCTGGGCTAGGAGTTCAGTCGGGAAGGGGAAGACCGGGGATGTAGCTGCCCTCCTGCTGGCACTGGCTGGCACCGGCCCAGTGTCAGCTCAGCCTGTCTCTTTAATTTAATCCCTGGAGTATTCAAGTCTCCTCCTCCCTTTCCTTAGAAATCTTCAATAATGCCGCTAATGACCACATCTGTCTGCACACGCTTTCCTCTCGCGGCCCGGGGTTCCTCCGGCCAGCATGGTCCAGCTTCGCTCCCGCCTGACCTCCTTCACAATCGCCGCTTCCAGCCCAGCGGCAGCTTCCTGCAGGATGCACAGGCGTCTGCTCGCTCCTTCCAGGTTGGCACTCGGCGGCCTGGGCTTTGGGCTGGGCCTGAGGTAACAGAAGAAAGGGGGCTTCATTGAGATGGATTCCACACGAGAGATCTTCCAGCTCCTTAGTTGAAGGGTTCAGCTGAGAAGGTTTCATTTTGCAAGAGGAGAAGGGGACAAGTCTGGAGATCAAGACGGGAATGAAGGAGCTTTGGGTACTGGGCCATGGATATTGTCTTTCTTTCATTACTCCCAGAAATGAAACCAAGGAGATTATCATTAATAAAACAGCAAAAGGGACATAAAGCAAATATTTTAAAACTCATAGCTTGAAACACTCAAAACGTTTGCATTCCCCCCCTCCCCCAGGGTGAGAAAGAAAGAAGCCAGATCTATGAATTATGTTCCTATTTTTAAAGATTGTGTATATAGGGCTGGAGAGGTGGCTCAGTGGTTAAGAGCGCTGGTTGCCTTTCCAGAGGACTCTGGTCCAATTCCCAGCACCCACTTGGTGGCTCACAACCATCTCTAAGTCCGGCTCCAAGGGATCCTCTTCTGGCTCCTGCGGGCACTGCATGAACAGAGAGCTCAGATATACAGGAAGCCAAACACCCAGCATGGAAGGATGAAGTGTTGTTCTGCACGGGATTTTTTGACTGGTTTTGATTTCTTACGTACTTCATTAGAACTGTGATTTATCTCAGCCACTCTAGATGTCCCCTTAGAGTCGCCTCCAAGGCCTTGGTTCCTTCCCTCACAGCTGCTTGTAATTGCGAGTACCAGCATGGGAAGGGCAGACTCCTTTGGAGAGTGCTCTTCATGGCCCAGCCAGCTCTCTGTGTGGCTTTGTTGGCTGTCCCCTGGTCACACTGTCTCTAACTCTCTACATGGAGACTCTCCTTCTTCAAGGGCCCCCTCAAGTGTGTCCTTCATTGTTACGCCTCAATGACGATTCCTCTCCAGGACACCCCTATCTTCTTGCCCATTGCGCTCACCTTGACTAGCCGATGGCTGGCCTGGTACAGCCCCCACCTCAAGGCAAACTCTTCATGGTTGGCTACAATGCTTTGCCTGGTTTTTTTGTTTGTTTGTTTGTTTGTTTGTTTTTGTTTTTGTTTTTTGTTTTCTTGTTTTTTTGTTTTTTGTTTGTTTTGTTTTTTACTATGGTCATAGGCCATCTACTTTGTGAGCAGTTATTGGCCTGGGGTAGAGTTTAGTTCTAAAACATTTGCCTAGCATGTTTGATTCCCGGCACCACAAAATAAAACAAATAAAACACAAATAAAAAAACAAACAAACCTGGAATTATTAGCTACTAGGGCAGTGTTGACGATATCAATACATTGTAAGTCTGAAAAAAGTCCCTGGCTGCAGGAGTGATGTCCTCATTGTCCTCTGTGTCCTGGGGACTTCCGCATGTTCCAAGGATTATGGGGTCAGGTCTCCATTGGCCTTGGGGGACAGGGAAGTGTAAAGGTGACTTCCCCAAACAGGAAGTTTAGAAGACTGAGGAAGGGCGAGGCAGGGAGAGGTGGCCATAAGGGAGGAAGATAGATCTCCCCTTGGGGCAGACGGAAGACACCACACTACCCAGTTCTCCCACCAATGATCCGTGAGCCAGCTGGGTCATCTGGATGGGTAAGAGATGAGTGAGTTTGCTGGGAACGCCTTGGGAGGGGCCAGCGGGAGGGGCAGAGGGCCTGAGGTGAGACTAGGAGGAGCAACAAGGAGGCTGGTGGAGACCTGGAGTGCCAGGGACGACGGAGTAGATACCAACGCTGTGGGATGTTCTCGCCAAATGATCTGTGTGTACATGCATGCACATACACAAAACACATGTACTCATAGACTGTGCACACATACACGGACACACAGGCACACAGGTGTACACATAGGTATAAATACATGCCCAGACACACGTAGACTCTCTCTCTCTCTCTCTCTCTCTCTCTCTCTCTCTCTCTCACACACACACACACACACACACACACACACACACATTCACTCAGTTCTACATAAAGGTAAAAGTAATACAAGTGAAATTCTGTGAAGAAGCTAGTGGGAGCCCTAGGGAACGAGCCTGTGAACACTTTCAGTTTTCTTTTCCTCAACAGTTAAAGGGCAGAAAGCTTTTCTGACGTGACTGTGGTGCACGGATTGGCCGTTCTAAAGCAGGCTTCTAGAGAAGTGACTGGCATTCGAAACGCGAAGGACACAAAGCCTCGGTGACTGTGACAGTGTTTAGAGGAGGGCGTGAAGATTCGAGACAAGACAAAGCTTTAATGACGCGCGCAGGGAGCCTGGGGAGACAGGTTGTCAGGGAAACTGAGGGATGCAGGTAACTATTCTATTCTAGACACATTGCTTTCTACTCTCCTCGGGATGCGGGGTGTGAGAAGGGCCCATTTCTGAGTTTATGGAGTCCCTGGGGGCTCTGGTCCACAGTCTTCCCCTTCCTTCTTACCTCTGGGCTATCTGCCACCCCCAATGCCACAGGTTAGTGAATGGCCTGTGACCATCATAGGACTGTTCTCAAACCAAAGTCATTTCCCCAGGATTCTCTTTAAAATGCTGGGAATTTATTCATCTGGTATGATTCTTCAGAAGCAGAAGCCCTACCACCAAAGATCCCTGATAAGCAGTTAGATGAAATTCTTGAATCCCAGGTGTGCATAGGGGTGGGGTCACACCTGTGAGTCTACACCGGGGAAGGCAGCTGAGGCCCTGGACGTGGAAGCTTGTCTTTGAACAGGGATATCTGGGATGCAATGCAGCCAGGATAGGACTGAGAAGCTGGGCCAGCAGGATAGACACCTTTGCCCTTCAGATGGTGCCTTTACCCTAGCTTCTAGGGGTCACTGCAACAAAGTATCTCAAACTGTGAGTGAAACGGGAACATGTTGCCTTGTAGTTCTGGAGTCTGAAATAGGAGCTCCTGGTCGCTGTGAGAATTGTGAGGAAGGACCAGTCCAGGCCTCTCTCCCCAGCTGGTCGAGGCTGTCTTCTCTCACAATTTTATCCCCTTAGCATATTTGTGTCAGAGTTACCCCTTCTTATAAGGATATAGGTCAGGTAGGCCTGGACCACCCTAGAGACCCCTGTTTATCTTGACTATCCCTGTGTGAAGTCTGCCTTCAACTTAGGTTGTACTCTGAGGTACTGGGGGTTGGGACTTCAATTAAGAGAGGGAAATTATCGATTCATACCTGATCCACAGTTCTGTGGAGAAGTGGCAAATAGGGCTGGCGTGAGACTGTGAGACCCCTGAGTCTCTGATTCACAGGGGTGGACAGAGAGCAGCTCAGCGTGCTGGCAGGCCCATCAGAGGGAGGAGGCAGGTGAGCGGGCTGCCACACACCAAGAAGCCCGAGGAGTCTCTGAGCCCAGCGGTGAAGGGAGCCTCATGCAAAGCTGGTGTCACCCTGACATCGTCTCTCTATTCCCGCGCCATGCAGGGGCGACCTCTGTATTTTCTTGTTGTTGCATAAGACACCTGATAGAAGCAACGTAAGAGAGGAACGGTTTATTCTGGCTTACGGTTTGAGGGGATACAGTCTGTCATTCAGGGTGGGTATGGTGGTGGTGGTGGTGCACTGTAGCAAGGGCATGAGGTGGCTTAACAAGGAAGTGGAGAGAGACTGGTCAAAACTGGGGCCAGGCTAGAGCCAAGGCCTGGGCTGAGTGACTTGCTTCCTTTGGGAAGGTTTACTTCTAAATGGTTCTTTAAAACAGTGTCAGCAGCTAAGGACCAAATATGGGAGCCTCTGGGAGAGTCTTGCATCTAAACCATACCGGATTTTTGGATTCCTTTGGGAAAAACTACTCTATACGGTCCCTTGCCAGCTGGGAATGCCCAGACAAGTACATTTTATCCAAACGATCGTTTGCACTTAGATATAAGGAAATGTAACAAACGAGGGACAGCATGGTGGCTCAGTGGGCTAGGACACCTGCTTGCAAGCCTACCATCAACCCTTGGGTCTCTAGGGTAGGTGAGGACCGACAGACATGGTCCTTTGACCTGCATGTGTTCACCCTGGCATGCGCTACCCCCTTACATTCAGTCAGTCAATCAATGTAAATTTAAAACACCAGCAAAACAAAATATGTCTTCTCTCGTGATGCCCCTGACCCAGTGCTCAGGTATGCTCTGGGACTGCGGTGAAGGAGCCTGACTCCCCCTCCCCCATCCCAAGTAGCCCCCTCCATGGGAGGGCTGGCAGCTGTTTGCAACACAAGTGACCTTTATTCCCCCCACCCATCCTTGTGCAGAGTCAGGTGAAGTTAGAGCAAATGGAACCCAGAAGTCTCCATTTTTTCCTCCAACAAGAGTTCATAAGTGTCAAAGTAAATTAAGTGAAATCGTCGGGTCCGACGAGCACGTGAGATGCACATAGCGCTGGCCCAGAGACCCCGTCAGCACTCCTGTTTCCCGGAGGAGCGGTTTATTGACGTGTGCCAGTTAAATTGAGTTCAAATACACTTACTTGTTGGTGGAGCAAATGGCATTTGCTAGTCTGAGCAAAATTCATTAGCTACCCCCCCCACCCCGTTTTTGCTTGGCTTTCCTTGCTGGGGTAATTATAAGGGTTTTCCACTGGCGAGTTATAGGAAGTAAGTTAGCTCCGCCTTCCACCTTTATCATCGACAATGAGCCGTGGAAGGTCCCGGGTGTGCGACAGCCAAGCGTTGGCACTCGAGGCCGGGATCCCACGGGAGGACCCAAGGCTGTGGGAAGGGGCAAGAGGGAGGGGCCATGGGGCTGGGAGCAACCTCTCCAGAATGCTGGGGCCTGGCCTCACTCCGTGTGAGCCAGCGTGGGAGGCACAGCCTCGGGGGATAAGCAGGCCAGGCTCCTGTCAGGGATCCTGCGCACAGATGTTGCCATGTTATGAGATAATTTCCAGGCCTCAATGGGGTGAAAGGGTGGATTTGTTAGAGAGGAGCATACCTCTGGGGGGCTTTTCAGGGATCTGACCATGACTTCATTACCATGTCAATCCCCCGAGTAGGCGCTGATTTAACACAGCAGTGCGCTGAATGCATATGGCTGGGATAGGCCCCTCGGTGAATAGTGAATGGAAAGCCGGCTGGAATCTGCTTTCCGCTTTGTTCGGATGTGACCAGTGTAAGGGAGCCCAGGGCCGCGGCACAGATGGTGGGAGGGGCCCTGCCGTCCACCGGCCTGTTCTTTTCTTTTACGTTCTGCTACTCGCCCATTTCTTCTGTGTCTGTATAAATATCTCAGTGGCCTAACCAGATCACTTTGATTTCCTTGTTCGCCAAAAGCAAAACTAGCTGGGGTGGGTCGAGGAGCGCATGGGGGAGGGTAAGAATCGGAGCTGAAGTGGGTGAGGGGTGGGGTTGGGGGGGGGTAAGAATCGTAGCTGAAGTGCAATAAATCGGAGGCCACAAATGTTCAAATATTGTTGTCGAAATGTAAAAGCCCAATTTCGTGAGATTTGGACATAATTGATAATGTCATTAGGAAACCATGAAAAAGACCGTAAAAATCCCAACAATCGCTTCTTGAGTTCTGTGGGAATTTCGAATCCACTCAGTGTTCAGAAAGGAAGGAAAACTTCCAGGTGTAGGCTGGGGCCGGTGTCCGAAGGGCCAGGAGTGTAAATCTAAGGGCGCCCCGGCATTATCTGGGCTTCTTTCTGCTTAGAACAGATGTCACAATGCGGGCAAAGTAGATTTGGCCCACAGAGGGGCCTTTCTGGTCGTCCTTAAGAGGAGACGCCTTGAAATGTTAATGCTCTCGGTGTGTGCTGCCGGGTTTGCCTAGAGATGGTGGGAAACAGCCCTGATCCCGACAAAACCTTTTGTTATTAATCAAGAAAATCTGGTCCACTGAAGCAGCAATGAGCTAGAACTGAGAGAGCCACCGACTAGGAGAGCCGTGTGGGGGAAATGCAGTGAAGTTTCTCCGCGTCCTCAGCAGCACGGCAACCTCTCCCGCATCGTCTGCTTTAGAAATACTGTTTTGTTTTTCTGCCACTTTGAGATGCAGGCCCGGGGAACTTGGTTGAAAGCGTGTGGCGAGCCGGTTCTAAGGGAGAAAGGCTGACTGCTGTGCAGCCTAAGTGCGGCATTCTGCTTGGGGAACGGGCTTGGTGGTGAGGGCGGCTTCCTGGGTCCTTCTACACCCTTGAGTTTTATTCTGTGCAGAGGAAAAGGAAGCCTGTTTGGTTTTAAACATACATGATCATACCGCAAATTGTCCCAACTTAACATCTGCAAGAGCCAAAGGAGATCTTGTGTCAGGGGGAGGAAGGAGGGAAAACAGACCCACTGAGTCATGGACACTGATCAGTTTCAGTTTTAGTTTCAGTTTCAATTTCTTGTTTTAGTTTCAGTTCCTTGTCTTTCCCCATGTGTGTATACATGTTTCTACATGCATGTGAGCGCGCGTGCGTGGAGATCCACGCAGAAGGGCATTCACGCAGATGCTCACGGTCGATTTAGGGAAGAGGCTCAACCCTTAGTCATCCACTTTGCTCATTAAAATAAACCAAGGACTCTCAATCAAATGCCGAGCTAGCCAATATGGAGGATCGGGCTGGGCAGCATGTTCTGGGTCGCCCCTGTCTCTGCCTCCTCAGGCTGGGATTACAGAGAGGCTGCCACTCCCGCTGAGCATTAACTTGGGCCCTAGGGCTCTGACCCATGCTTTGTGACCAAGCACTTTAACCACGGAGCCATCTCCCTAGCCCCCGTGTCTCTTGGTAAGAGGAAACAGGCCCAGAATGAAGTGTGGATTTGCAGCTGCCGCAGGGTTGTCTGTTTCCCCTGGTTCTCATGATCTGGTCTCATAGTACAATGTGGTACCATTGGGGGATACGGTGCTAAGAAGTGGGGTTGGAACTGGTGCTAAGGATCTGGTACCCACGGAAGACAGGGCACAGAAATGATAGGGAAGGACATCCCCTGAAGACAACTATCACTTCCCGTGCCTTCTGACTGATGTGTGTTGTAGGGGGAAGCAAGGACTCCCATCAGGCTCCTTTTCCTCTCGGGACTGACCCCAGTTATTAATGTGGGAGATTAGTAGCTCTAGGGACCGATTTTGTGGTCCTGGGATTCACAGGGTAGGATAAATCCTGCTTCCCCAGACAGAAGACAGAGGTTTGCACTGGAGTCATCAAACTTCCTAGTAGTTTCTTGGACATAGTGCTGGGGGAGGTAGCGGAAGGGAGCAGTGATCCCCATCCCCCACCCCTTCCCAGCCTCTCCTTCAGGAACCGCCCATTCAGTGCACAAAGATGGCAGCTCTCTCGCCGTTGCCCTCTCCCCACCTTAAGTGCTAAAACCATCCTATTTAAAGTAACCCGGTTCACTCTCCTGCCTTAAGAAAACAGCCCTTAGTATGCAGGACACTGCAGCCCATTCTTCCAGGCCGAGGTCTCAGCCATCGAGAGTGAATTTGGAACATTAAAAACGACACCTTAACACAGACAACAGAGGAGCTGCTGAGGAGATGTGGACCCCAAGCTACCTTGGGTGGTGGTGGTGGTGGTGTGTGTGTGTGTGGTGATGTGTCTGTGTGGAGCCAACAGGAAGAGATACTGAGGAGATGTGGGGACCTCAGGCTAGCTTAGGCAGTGGGAGAGGGGGCACCTGTGTGGTGCTCACAGCCTCGGGAAAGCTGAGGAGAACCTTTGTATTTGGGTCAAGACTGAGGAACTTACCAGGAGGAGAGCTTAACCCCTTTGCTCTCAGCAGCCTTCACAGGCTCCTTTGGAGCCCTGCTGGGGGCTCTGGATTTGATTTCTGGGGCTCCCTTCAGGGAGTTACATGAGGTCATGTGTGTTGCTGTCTGAGGCAGTGCAAGCAACTCTACATCATCACAGGGGAAAGAGGTAAACCATTCCCGGATGGCTTCAGCGCTGCTGAGAAGCACCTGGAGCTTGGTGGGGGGTGGGAGTGAGAGCGGGGTGAGGGCAGGGGTGGGGAAGCCTCAGAGAAGCTCAGACCCAGAAAAGGGCAGAGAGGAAACTAGAGAGAAGCACACCCGAACCTTTTCTAGGTGGATCCAAAAGGGCCACATCCTGCTCTCCTTTGAAATCAGAGGCATCTGGTTGAAAATAAACCTCTCTAATTAACGACGTGACCTAGATGTGGGCCAGGGAGATGGCTCAAGGGTAAAAGCCCTGGCTGTGCAGACCTGGTTTCCACACCCAGGACCCACACAAAAAGTCAAATGTGGGTGTGCACCTGTGATCCAGGGCACCTAAAGAGGGGCGGGAGACACAGGGAAGCCCGCGGCCTGCTAGCCCTGAGGATGCAGGAGAGAGACCCTGACTGACCGAGGAACAAAGTGAAGAAGGGACAGAACCTGATCTCCGGAGTTGTCCTCTGACCTTTGACACTCACGTTAGGGCACATTTGTGTCTGAACACATGAATACAACCTGAAAAGTACTTTGTCCATATGCAATATTTTATTGATAGGAATGCCCTTACACACACACACACACACACACACACACACACGATCTATAGGTCTCTCTCTAGAACATAAGCACACATGTTAATATATATATAATCTATAGGTCTCTATATAATACACACACACATACACACACACACACACACACACACACACACACACACGCTGCCCAGCCAGATTCTCCATATTGGCAAGCTCAGTGTTTGATTGAGAGTCCTTTGTTTCATGAACAAATGAGGAATGGTTGAGACTGCTTCCCTAAATTAAGCTCTGACCTCCGCAAGCATGAGCATCTGTGTGTGTGTGTGTGTGTGTGTGTGTGTGTGTGGTGTGTGTGTGTGCATGCATTTGTGCTAGAGAAATGGCTCAGTGGGCAAGAGCACTTGCTATTCTTTCACGGGACCACAGAGGGCCAGAATTTGATTCTCAGCTCCCCGTCTTCACAATTGCCTATATCTCTAGCTCCAGGGGAGCTGGTACTTTCTCCTGATCACCGTAAGCACCTATGTGTATATGGATGCACACGTACATACTTAGATGAAAAATAGATCTTAAATTTATACTATATACAGTGTGTCATATTATATCATATTTACATACAAGAGATATGCTGTACAACATGTTATTAATATGTACCCTGTGTAAATGGCGACTTTCCCCATCCTTGTCAGAGAGAATCAGGGGAGACCGGCCAAAGAGATCCTCTGGCAACTCTCATTGTCCATCCTCTAGAACCTGCCCTGGGATTTAGGAAATGTCCCAATCCTGAAACGGTTTCACTTTGACATAATGAGAAGAACAGCGAGGAGGACAGGAAACGCCATCCCAAGTCAGCCACTTGGAAAAGAGAACTCACTTCTGTTAGACTGAGTGCGGGGGTGGGGGGTGGTGGGGTGGTGGTGGTGGTGGTGGTGGTGGAGTTAAACCTTGATATACACTGAGTGAACCATAGTGAGAAAAATGATCAATAAAGGAGACCCTTTCCAGGGAGTCCTGCCCAGCACCGTGTAGTTCCTTCCCATTGGCCAAATGGCTGTCCTCCTGTGGAGATCCTGCATCCTATTTCCAAAGAGTTCTCCCTTCTCACCCATACTAAGAAGATCCTCACTGGGAGGGAGTGTGTCTAGCAATGCAGGCAAATGAACTGGAACCCTGAGGATTTCCTCAGTATTGTTCCTCCTGTGCTTCAAGAAGAATAAAGAGAAAAGAGAGGAATAAAGGGTCAGGCAAAGCAGAGCTGTAGGCATGGGGAGAAGCAGAGGGTGAGAGAGATGCAGAGGGTGAGAGAGGTGCTGAGGGTAAGGTAGAGAGAGCAGCAGAGAGAGCCCTGCAGAGGGGGAGGGGAGGGGAGGGGAGGGGAGGGGAAGGCTCCCATGGGCACCGAATGCACTGTCCATCTTCAAAGTTGCAGTCTCTGGTGACATTTTCACAGCTGTCTTACTTCACACTAATGAGACATGCATTGGCTGTTGGTGGCCTGACTAAGATGCATTGGAACTGAGTGCGGAGGAGCCCCCGGGGTCGGGGACAGGATGCAGGCACCGGTGGAAAGCTGTGTTTTCTGTTTAACTGCACACGGCCTCTGTGAGCCCCCTCTGTCTTCCGAGTAATTGATCCTCAAAGAGGCCCTTGATCTCTGCCTTCTCGGGGTGGAGAGCTGAACTCTAGGCTTTATGGAGCCTTGGAGGTCTCTGATAACGCTCAGCAAATAGCCCCTTGTTGACCGAGCCAAACCCCCAGCTCAGAAGAGAATGCTTCTGGCCTTGACATCTCCTACCAAGAGGAGTCTAAGGGTCTTCAGTTTTGTACAATGTAAACACGTTGGGCTCAGATTGCCTCTGTGACTTCTATTTACATTGCACAAAACAGGGGAAGTTAAGAGAACTGAGAGGATTGAACACACAATAGCCCTGGGTCTGCTGTGGTCCTTCTCTAGGGACTTCCGCCCAGTCCTGTGTGCTCACACCTCATAGAGGAGACACTGAGACAGAGCAGCTTGGCTTGCCTCAGGATCCCGTGTGAGTGGGCTTGGGTACTAGGGCTTGAGACCCAAGAACTCTGTTGCCTTGGGCTCCGCAGAAGCTCCGCCCCGAGGTTCTTCATTACTTTAGAGCAGCTGATAATGTTCATGAGGGATTTTGCATGTTATAAAGTAGCACATCTGCAGTGATTTCTTAGGGGCTTGGGAGAGGGCTCCATGAGCAAAGTGCATGCTGGGTAAGCGTGGGCGCCAAGTAGCTTGGATCCCCAGCACCCAGTGAGAAGCTAGGCGAACACTTGCTATCCCAGCACTGGGGAGGCAGTCAGGCTTCTGACCAGTCAGCGGAGTCGGTGAGTTCCTGGTCCGTGAACAGAGAGCCCCTGTCTCCAAACACAAGGCGGAAAGCAATCTATGACACCGAATGTTCACCTTTGGCCCTAAAAAAAAAACTAGGAGTGGCCACACAGTCCAGGTTTTGGCCCCATGCTGTTACATCAGTGTGATGAGATGGGAGGGGAGTGGGGGGGGGAGAGAAGAGAGAGGAGAGAGGAAGGGAGGGAGAGAAGGGGAAGAGAGAGAAAGGGAGAAAGGGAGGGAAGAGGCAATAACCACCAGGCTTCAGGGCTTCAGGTTCCCCCTGTAAGAATGCATCATGGGTCTCAGGGAAGGCCTAGAGTCTGTGCTGGACGCTGCCTCCTTCCAGCCTGCTTCCTTCACAGCATTTTCATAGCTTCCACGTCTGAGAGGACAGACCAGGAGGATGTGGCAGCATGTCCAAGGCCCCACGGCTGGTGACATGGATCTAATCATGCTCCTCCAAATGGCCACATCCAAGTCCTCATCTGTCCTTGAAAACATGGCTTTATTTGCATATAGAGTTGCTGCAGCTATAATCTAGATAGAATGAGATCACATGCCTGTGCCCTCACCCAGTGTCTAGTGTCCTTACAGGAAGGACGGAGTCGGACACACACAGATATACCACCCAAAGATGGCAGTGGAGTTTGGAGTGTTGCGTCTATAAGCTAAGGCATGCTGTCCCAGTTAGAGCTGAGAAGGGGCAAGGAAGGGTCCTCTCCTGGGGCTTCCAAGGCACAGCCGGGGGACACCCCGACCTTGTGGATCTAGCACAGTTACAGCCGGGGGACACCCCGACCTTGCGGTTCTATCAGAGTTACGAAGCGATAGGCTCCTATTGTTTTAACCCCACTCGGTTTACGGTGATCTGTTGCAGCATCCACAGAGGGGCCTGGCTTGCCTTCCCTGAGTGTATCCTGGAGTGCTGCCGAGGGAAGGGAGATGCTGTGTTCATTCAGTTGCAGGGCCTCGTGGGGTCTGACGTCCAGGCTTTGATGATTAAAGGGAAATCAACATGGGGCCAAGGGCATCTTCAGGAGGGGGGCGTGACTCTCACAGCCAAGGTTTGGAGCCAGAGAAGTGGGTATTGAAGATGGAGGGACCAATGAGGTGTGTTCAGGGAGGCAGGGGGCGATGTACCTCCTACTGGCTGGGACCGTCAAAATGATCAGAATGGAGCTGAACCTGGAGCCAGGGGCCACTGGTGTTGAACGTAAGGAGGGACCTGAGCTTTGGTGTCATGATAAGGAGCTTTGGGAATAAGACAGCACAAGTACAGGAGTGCCAGGAGGAGGTTTGCTCGACACGTGAGGATGATGGGCGTGGTCATTCCTGTGGCGCGGTGGTACCCCGAGGAGAGAAGAGGATCGTGTATTTCCTTAAATACTAGGGTCCTCAAGAGAGGGGAGCAATTTAGAGGTGTGGGGGGGGGGCGGGAGTTGGAGCCTAACACTGTTGTTCACGGTTGTGATACTGGGGAACTTGGGGGTGACTGGGGGTGGGGGAGGAAGAAGGAAGGGTGACGTAAAGCCATGGCCTCCAAAGGGAGCCGTTGTCGACGTACAAAGCAAGCATGATTCTCCCGAGGTGACCATGAAACCCCGGAGGGAAGGAAAAGCTTCATGAAGCTGTGACTCAGGAGCCAGGCACGCGGGTCCTCTACCCCCGTGGGCGGTGGAGCTATGGTGAACGGGATGAGGGGGTTAGAATCTCAGGCGTGTGCGTGGGAGGCCGCTGCGATCGGGAAAGAGTTAATAATTAAACCATTTGTGCTACTGTGTCTGGTCCAGGCTGGTGCAGGGTCCCTGGAGCTGACCTGACTCTATGCCCTCCCCGCCCCCCTCCCCGCCCCCGTTGGTATGTGACCCACAAAGGAAGATGACCGGAAGCTCAGGCCTGTGGGCCCCAAACAGTCTGAGTTTTGGAAACTGCCAGAACTGGAAACTAAATGAGGCTGATTAGGAAAAGCAGTTCGGCTTCACTTTAAATGTGGAGAGTACGAGGTGCGGGGAAGGAACCAGTCTCTGGTGAGGAGGCAGGGATGATTTGTTCTTCTCCAGTGGGGAAACTGAGGCTCACAGAGGATGGAGAGTGGGGAAGAGTCCTGAAGAATGCCTTTCCTGTATAAGCCCCCCACAGCTGCCCTCACTTCCTGGGCTCCTGGAAGGTGTGTCCAAAATGATGCAGGCTTCTAGGCAGGAAGCACGGAGCCTTCTACCTTGGCTATGTCTCAGTCTCAGGGGATTTTCTGAATCCAGTTGGCCTCAGGACCTACTTGGTGACCTTGACAGCTTGTGGTTTCTGGTTAACTAGCCGTCCTTTCCCTGCAGATAGGGAGCTGTGAGTCTTTGCCATCTGTGCTTTGGGTGATTCTTAAAGAAAGGTCTTTACGGTGGGAGCAGCTGGGCTCTGGGGTGGGAAGTCCCTGTGAGATGCTGGCCAGCGGTTCCCAGGTGCCCAGCGGGCTGCATGGTGCCAGAGGGCATCACTGTCCAATTCTGTCCTTTCCCCACCTGTCCTGAGATGGCAGAGTCCCTGTCCGAGCCTCAGGCTTCCAGACACCCTTTTGCATCTTTACCCTAAATGGCCTTCCATCCTTTCTTTGGGTCAGTGCCTAAGTGTTGCTGCTGAGAGAAAGATGCTCGAGTTTTGGAGGCCCTTGGGTACCCCTCGGAGCTCCCGTCCACACTATCCTATTATTCATTATCCCACCTGCTCACCCCATTAGAGCCCCCAGGGTGGCCTGGGTTATCGGGTTAGGACAGGGCATCATCGCTCAGCCCCTCTAGCCGCTTTCTGCTTGTGATGTTGACTGTAGAAGAAATGATACCTTTCAAGGACTACTGATGCCTGCCCGAGCCGGCTCCAGCATGAGGTACCCCCCGGGGACCGAGGGGTTCTGCTGTTCAGTAACAAACAGGAACAATGATAGGGAAGGCCAGCCAATTCCCTCCAGGGGTAGAAGGCCTGGGGAGGCAGTTGAGCTTTGAGGAGAGGGGAGGCCTTGAGGAGCTCATGCTGGAGCTGCTCCTTTGTGACCAGAGGTGCTGTGGGGAGCTGAGGGCAAGGGCTGGGTGGTGCTCTGGCAATGTGGAGACCATGCAGCTGCAGGCAATGGAGAGTCACTGATCTTGATGGTCCCACTCCGTTCTCTTATTCCGGGGGTGGGAGGTGGGGGCGGCGGGGTGGAGGGGCCCAATTAGCCACTGGACTCTGAGCTGTGTGGAGGTGTGAGCTCTGCTGTCTTCTTCTAGAAGACGATGTCCGTGGGGACGGGTCTGCCATAGTGATACCTTAGTGGTCTCAACACCTTAGCCTCGGAGGGACATGGGTGGCCGGGGCTTGCTGAGCCTCGGAGACTCCGGGTAGTTTGTTATCTCAGTTCTGTTGGCCTGTGTGAAGGATTCTCTAGGACCAGGAGGGAACCTGTGATCCTGCGAGGGTGCCTTTGAGAGCTGGGAGTGAGCACAGTTAATAAGTGTTAGTAAGTGTTCTGGGATGGCTAGGGAGAGGGACCACAGGGCGCAGAGGACAGATCAGTGCCCAAGGCAGAGGGCGAAGGCCCTCTGGGAAAATCTTCCTCTTCCTACTTCCAAGAAAAAGGGTCCTAGTTCCCAAGGTGCCTCCCAAGTCCCTCTGCTCCCTCTGGGATCCTTCTCTGTCTTTTGGGGACCTTAGTCTGTACCCATGAGCCGTGGAACGTTTTCGGCCATCCTGTTCATGCGGGATGAAGGCAGTCATATGTCGGCCCATGCCAGAATAGAAGCCTTTTGTCGACGTCTTCAGAAAAATAAAATTGGTCATTTCAGTCTGAAATCAGTAGAACAACACATAAATCCCATTTATTCCCATTTACTCTATTATTTTTATGTAAAAGTCCCATTTCTTGAACCCTTACAGATACAAGTCTGAGCTAGCCAAGTGGTACAGACTTTTAATCCCAGTTCTAGGGAGACAGAGTCAAGCAGATGTCTGTGCGTTTGAGGCTGGTCTGGTCTACATGGTGAGTTCCAGGACAGTCAGAGCTACACAGAGAGACTGTGTCTAAAAAGCAAACAAACAAACAAACATCAATCTGTAAATACTTAGTAACAGCAGCCCAGAGCCTTTTAAAATAACTTTCAGGCAAAGGTGAATGAGAGGGGCGTGCTCTGTTCACAGAGCTAGTTGAATGTATCATCCACTGCCTTTGACTTCCATAGAAAGACCAGGTGCCACACCGGTTTCACGTCACTCGGCATAGGCTGGTGTCAGTTTAGAGGGGGGAGCCTCAGCTGAGAAAATGCCGCCGTCAAGACCGGAAAGCCTTTTGGGCAAAAGGGTATACTCTGTGATGCATCATGGCACACTATGGCAAGATGGTATTTTGTTTTATTTTTATCCTCTGTTTTCTTTTCAGAGAGAGGTTTCAAGGACTGAGGGTGGATGAGTGGGATTGGGGTGCATGATGTGAAATTCACAAAGAACCAATGAAAAGCTCTTTAAAAAGATCAGGCTGTAGGCAAGCCTGTATTTTCTTAATTAGCGATTTATTGGGGAGGACCCAGGCCATCACAGGTGGTACTGTCCCTGGGCTGGTGGTCCTGAGTTCTATAAGAAATCAGGCTGAGCAAGGCATGGGGAGCAAGTCAGTAAGCAGCACCCCTCCATGGCCTCTGCATCAGCTCCTGCCCTGTCCCGGTTCTTGCCCTGTTTGAAGTTCTGTCCTGACTTTTGATGATGAATTGTGCTGTGGAAGTGCAAACCAAATAAACCCTTTCCTCCCCAGTTTGCTTTTTGGTCATAGAAACTCTAAGACGGGTGCCAAGACTCAATGAACCTTTTTGTTGTTGTTGTTGTTGTTGTTGTTGTAGTTATTGTTGTTGTTTTTGTTTTTTACAGGGTTTTTCTGTGTAGCCCTGGCTGTCCTGGAACTCACTCTAAAACAGGCTGGCCTTGAACTCAGAAATCCACCTGCCTCTGCCTCCCAAGTGCTGGGATTAAAGGCGTGCACCACCATCGCCTGGCAAGCTTTTCTTTTCTTTTCTTTTCTTTTCTTTTCTTTTCTTTTCTTTTCTTTTCTTTTCTTTTCTTTTCTTTCTCTTCTCTTCTCTTCTCTTCTCTTCTCTTCTCTTCTCTTCTCTTCTTTTTTTTTTCCCTTTTTTTTTTTTTTGAGACAGGGTTTCTCTGTATAGCCCTAGCTGTTCTGGCACTCACTCTGTAGACCAGGCTGGCCTCGAACTCAGAAATCCGCCTGCCTCTGCCTCCCAAGTGCTGGGATTAAAGGTGTGTGCCACCACTGTCTGGCTCAATGAACTTTTCTGTAAGTAATTTGATCAATACCTGATCACTGAGCAGGATATGGCAATAGTCACAGAGCACTTTCTCACATATATGGAACATCCCCTGGGTCCTGGCCGCTTGCCATGGTTCATAGACATTAATTACTGACTTAATGATCGCAAACATTTGATTTGCTGGTTTCTTAATTCAGAGATAGGAAGGCATGTAAGAATGAGTAGTTGGTTAGAAGTTATAAAGTGGGTGATGAGGCCAACAGCTCGAGCCAGACTGCCCATGGGGTTGGGGTCTTCTGCTGTCTGGGAGGCAGAGGGGGAATATTCTTCCCACCCATAATGGATGACCAGGAGGCACTTGGCAGTGAAGAGATGCCCCTGGGCAGTGGGGAGGGCCACAGTAGCCAGGTTCTCCCTGGGAAGTCAGGAGGCAGTCCTGGGAGGTAGGGAGGAAGGCTCCTGTGGGTTATAAGAACAGGTCTTCTAGGAATATTGATGGATTGGCTCCCTGACCCAGGCAGAAGCTCCAGGTATATGGTCCTCTGGTTGAAACATGGACCAGGGACAGTACCTGCTGGGGTTTCACACCAACACAGAGCAGACCTCCCGGGGCTTCTATATTAGTACTTAGGGTGCAGGGAAGAAAGGGAGATCTGAAGTTGACACTTTTCTCAGTTTAAAAATTCATGCTACCAAGTGCCAAGTAGAAATTAGAACCATGCTGACTTCTGGATGTTCACACACCTAAAAAAAACCCAGAGGTGACAGGCAGCACTTTGCAACCTCATAAGGCTGGTTCACCACTGGAGCGTCTTAAAGGCACAAGAGCCAGGGTTCCAAATGCCATCTTTATCCTTGGGATAGCTCTTCTTCTCACATCAAGAGAAAAGCCCCAAAGTCAGAGGTAATAGTTGGGAGCTCACTCATTCTACCTATGTGACTACAGGCATTGTCATCTCCATGTATTTCTTCAGTGGTCATGCAAGGCTGTTGTGGTGTCTAAGGTTCACTCCTGTCCTGGAACTCACAGTGGATAGATAGCCATGGTCACCCCTAAGGGACATGGAGCTGAGGCACAAGCCTGAGCTTGTCCTGGTGCTTTGGTAGCCCCAGTGGGTCTCCCAACGGTTTTCACCTTCCAGCTATACCAGGCATAGGCTGAGCCACACTGGCTCGGACAGAGCTGTGCTTGACAAAAGCGATCGCTGGGTCACGGCCCCAATTTCATGGAGATGTAAATATGTGCAGCTTGAATTGTCAACTCAACAAAGCCTAGAGTCATGAGACGAGGGCTACTCTGCATCAGGAGGGCCAGCGGTGACCTCGGTGACCTGGGGTGATCATCTTGACTGCTCACTGAGGTAGGAAGACCCATTGGATTTTGGGTGGGGCCATGTCATGGGCTAGGTTCTGAGTTAACAGTGAAGAACACTAGCTGGGCTTAAGCACCACGCCAGCAAGGACGCGTGCATTCTCTTTTTGCTTCTGACCGTGCGTATGGCAAGCCAGCCACTCCAGTGTCTGCCTCAGTTTCTCTGAACTGATGCACTGTAACCTGGAATCATAAGCCAAAGGAGCCCCTTCTACCCCAGTTGCCTTCTTTTAGGATGTTGGCCACAGAACCGAAATGAAGTCCATGAAGCCCGGTATCCACCAGGGTTCTCATAAGAAGCAACCGAGACTCCGCCATCTACATGTAGCTTGGGGTCCCCTCTTAAAGGCTTGGCTCAGTTCCCCAAATCATGGAGCTACTTAATGGCCAGGACACCTGCCCCTCAGTCATCCTGCCCCAGCATGGCCGCTTCCCCGCTTCCATAGGCTTTGATGACCAGCTGTGGTTGCTGCTCTAGCTTTGGTTTCTGCATCTTTCTGGGATGTGCTTGAGTGAAGTGGAATTGTGGGAAATTCATATTTCAGAGCAAGATTTAATTAGAGGCTTTTTTTTTTTTTTTTTTTTTTTTTTTTTGTAACAGGAAAGCAGGGAAGTTGAGTAACTCCAGTCCTCTGATGGATAGAATGTTATCTATCCGAGCAGCCATGACGGCTGGGCAGGGCTTGTGGAGCTGGTGTCTCCTGGTCCCACATGATCTGTGATCGCAGACAGGCTTTAGGTTGCCTCTCTGCCCTCTTCTCAGAGGGAGAAGAGTGAAGAAGCCCAGGGATGACCCTACTGTACTACACAGGGCCAGAGTACAGATTTCTCTCCAGGATTTGCCTACCCCTCAGCTGGTCCCATGACTCCTGCCTTCCTCTCTCACTGGGGTTTCACTCACCCTTCGGCTTCTCTTAGGAAGTGTTAAGACATTCTCTGAGCCTCAGTTCCTCGCCTGTGAAATGGCTAAGACAACTGTACCTCAGAAGGCTCAAGAGAAGGTGCCAGGCTTCGCACCCAGAGCCTGGCGTTTTATTTTTAAGCATGGGAGACTAAAAGCATGCCACTTTTTGCCGATGTTACTGCTGTTCCTCTTAGCCTTTTTCTCCTGGTGTCGTCAAGCTATACCGGTGGTTCTCTGAGCTTGCTCTGTGGTGCCTACTCTGTTGTTCCTGAGGGTTCTTCACCACCCTACTTTATATGGCTATCTCTGTTGCCCCCAAGGCTGGGTTGGGACAGCTCTGGAGACTAAGCTCTGGTAGGAGGTGACCAGGGACTTCAAGGGATGAAACTGTGGGATCCCCAGTGGCATGGTGGCATTTCCTGACCCAGGCAGGTGCTCTCAAGACCTTTGGATGGAGTCTGGGTGGGCTTGGTGTGCCCGGTTGTGTCAGGACAAGATCTTGGTAGCAATTAATACTCTCTCAAGTCTGAGGCTTCTTCTCAGTAAAAAGGTAAAGAAGAAAATGTCCTGTACTTGGCAACTGTTAGTTCAGGGGGACTAGGCAGGCATGCACGGCCAGGAACGAGTCTCACGAGGTTGAAAAGATGCCACGCTGTGGCTTACTTGCCTAACAGGGCACAGCAAGCCTCTGAATGGCCTTTGGAAAGCAGGGGTCACGGGGAAGGAACATGTCCCTCCTTATGGCTTACGCCCATCGGAAAGCTGCCCCATATCCCGACTGACCTGTAGTCACGGGGAGCTCAGCCCTCAGGCACGGCCACTATGATGGCTGCCTGGCCAGGACTGATCTTTCCTGGTTAACAAGGCGATCGGGGATGGACGTCAGGGGCCTTTTCTGGGCTTGATAATGAAGTTGCCATGAGAATGGTCTTTGGTGACTCTGGTGTCACAGAAGCCCTTGGAACGGGATGAGGACAAGCAAACAAGGAGACCTGGAGTCCAGTTTATGGTTCCTCGTTCCGTGGGGGCCATCCAGAAAGCCATCCAAACTCTCTTTCCTTTGCTTGTCTGTGAGGCAGAGCCTCAGAGTCCAGAGGTTCCCTGGGTAAGTGAAGCCCGGGCTCACCGTCCCTCGTTACTGGGATGGGGTAAATCCTCCTATTATGGTGAAGTAGGACACTATCCACCATGAACCACTCCCTGCCACAGGGACCAATGCCACAGGGACCTGGCCCTGACCTGAACCTTGGGGAGCTGATTTTATGGGGCAGCTGAGCGGGGCAGGGTCCTCTCTGTTTGCCCACCTGCCTGGGTTGCTGTGAGCCTGACTCAGGTCACTAAGGACTTTATCATACCACTCCCTGCTCAGAAAAAACCCTTGTCATCTGGGGCTATCCTATTTTTTTTTTTTTTATCTTTTAGTTTTATTGCTCTTTGGTGAAATAACTGTGGCCGTGGCCTTGTCGAGTTAAATTACACATTGACATTTCTGTCTTACAGATACATGCATCTTCTTGCATTCTCTCCAGACAGAATGACAGACAGACCAACTGACAGACAGACAGGTGGCCCATCTGTTCTGGTCCTAGCAGCTTCTTTCCAGGGCATTGAAGTCACCCTCCATGGTAGAGGCCTCAGGCCAAGCAGAGTTATGTTCCTTATGATCCTGGTACCATGCCTGGTGGGTCCGTGGGCGCTGGCTGAGGGACAGCTGAGGCTGGGCCGGGCTGGGTGAAGGCTGATGTGTTCCGGCGGATTCTATCCTCTCTCTTTGGTCAGGTTAACTCTACTTCTCTGTCTTGGTTGCTGTCGCTCCTCATGAGAGTTTCTGTGAGGAAACAATTTGATAGCTGGCCATCGGTGTTTCAGTCACAGGGTTAAGTCCTCCCGGGAGTGTACATTTGGCTTTCAGTCTTCTTTGAGTGACACAGAGGACAGTGCGGGACTGTGTGTGAGTAGGCCTGGAGTATGGAGCTGGGGCTTGTGGGTAAGAAGAGTTAGAGGCGGTGCTGGAGGAGAAGGTGGTCCTCAGTGGCCCACCAAGCTGTCTACTCCTAACTCCTGTGCATCCACCAGTCGATAGCGTTGCATTTTCTCAGGCTGTCTGCAGTTCTACTGTCGGTTCCTGGAAGCATTAGAATACACAGCGGTCTGAGAAACAGTGAGGAGCGAGCAGTAGCTGTGGGGTGAGTGGTGGTTGGAGTGAGAGGCTGTGTGTGAGAAACTGCATGCATGACCTACGCCCGTGCAGCCCCGGAGAGGAAGCTGGCTGTGGCCTTGGACCACTGCTGGTACAGGGATGGGAGAGGAGTACTCTAACTCAGGAGGAATTCGGTTGTCCAGTGTGATCAGGATGTGAACTGAGCCCCTCAGAGAGGGTCTTGCTATAACGACAAACAGCTCCTGCAGGAGGGTTGTACACTGTTCTCTGGGAAGCTTGGGGAAGAGTCTCTGCCTCTAGCCCAGGCTAGACTGGACTCCCAGGGGGCAGACTTGAACTCATCTTGAATGCCATTAGGTGCCCAGGCCATGGTGTAGGACTAAGGCACAGGGATGAAGTCTGGACTGTGGAGGCATCTGCAGACACATTCCAGGCACAAGGCCAGCCCTCTCTTCCCTCTGGAATGGGCTCGCCTCAGACACCCTCTTTAGCTCTCATCCCTCAGTGAGGTCCTTATTGACAATCCATTTAATGTTCAACCCACCTCCGCCCTCCCCGCCCATTTGACTTCCCTCATGCCTCTTCTCCCTGTGATCTTTAACCTACTACGTAACTTATTTATACACCAAGCCTACCATTGATTGTCTGTCTCCCCATCTAGAATGTAGGTCTTCAAACGTGTTTGGTGGAAAAATGAGAAAATGAGAGCGCTAAGTCTGGCTCTTGGGGACAGAGACAGTCCCTTTCCTACCTCTTGTAAGGAAGAAAAAAAAAAGTGAGATTGTTGGAAACACGGTGAGTTTTTCCACGGTGAGAGAGCACGCTGAGCATCAGCTCCATGGGAAGGAAGGATTTCTGTCAAATTCTGGGTTCTGGGGTGATAAAAAAAAATGACCGATTTGCCAATAGACATGATGATGAAGGCTGCCCGGCCACGTAGAGGTCACGAGTGTCCCTACCTCTATCTTGTCCCCAGTTTATCTGTGGGGTTGACTCCCCTGCTCTCCTCACAAGGAAATGGCGGCTCAGGGGAAGTTGCATGGGTTGATCCTCAGGGATCAGTAGCTTCCAGGTGAGATGGTTGCTTAGCCTGCTTTGACTCTAGAAGTTTCCAACTGTGCCCTCTGTCCTACTCCATGTAACCCTTCCCACTGCAAACAGAGAGCCATGTCTTCAGTAAATAAAAGTGGCATGGTCTCCCTGGGCGGTACATCAAGGCCCTCTTTTCTGTAGCCCTCTGGGGGTTGGGAGAGAAAGAGAGAGACTAAGTCTGAAGCACAACAACCCCTGACCCAGGGACTGAGGTACCCTGTCCTCAGCCTGGTGGAGGCTCAGAAGCTCACTGCCTCCCAGCAGCTGGCCGGTGCCTTGACCTGCTTTTCTACCCAGCAGGATTCTCTGTGATGGCAGAGATGCCCTGTCCACACACCAGCCCCCACACAGCAACTTGCACTGTGATCTAGAAACTGCCGTTTCAGTAAAAATCTGTAAATCGAGTCCCCACAGAGCTGCCTTGTCAGATGCCACAGATCTACACTGCAAAACAAGGACATGCTTTTTGTCCTAGGTGGACTTGGGAAGTACAGGGATTCAGTTCCTCTTTACTGTTGGCTCCAGCATAACTCAGCTTTGATTTCAGAGGGATTCTAGAACCAAACCAGCAATCATGAGTTGGTTCAATTTAGATGAGCCCAGCCTTGTGCAAGGGGATTTTGTGATAGTCCCTTCTATGATAGGTGAGAGACTAGGCAGGGAGATGGGACAGGCTACTCATGGTCCCCAGTGTATACCTCAAGGGTTCTGCCTTCCCCAGAGCTCAGCAGGTTCACCTGCGTGACTCTCCAGTCATCTGAGCTGGCTCCCAGGCCCCGAAACCACCAGCAGCCAGGAAACAGATTGGGTTGGTAAAAATGTGTGTGTGTGTGTGTGTGTGTGTGTGTGTGTGCTCACAGAATCTGAGAGAATCACACCTCCACTTTGACAAAAAACAAAAACAAAAACAAAACAAAAAATATCTGTTTGTGCTGCTCCCGGAAATCACTTTCTAACTGGTGGCACAGTGGGCCATATGTCTGCAAAGTGGCTAGCTAGAGAGGTGCCCCTCTCCATCACACCTTAGAAAAGCCTCTTCGCAGTGGGCCTGCTCGATTGTAAATAAGAGGAAGGTCAGGTCTCTGTCCTGAGAAATACCCATGAGTCCAGTCACTGATGGAGCTAAGGTGGTGGGGATGGAGGGTTGGCTTGGCAGACTGTGTAGCCCTGGTGTGTTCTGGGAACAAGTAGCCCACAACATTAAGCTAAGGGGTTGCTTCTACATCACAATCTGAAGGTCTGAAGCAGGCTTCCTCCAGAATGAGGAAGGTTCCAATCTGCAGAAAGCAGAACTTTGTTGGGGCCTTTGAATTTCTTGGGGGAGATACCAGGCTTCGCTGGAAGCTGACATTTCAATTCTGCACGCTGCTGTTGAGCCCCTGGATTGGCGGTATTTTGTGATATTCAACCATGCTCACAGGGTGAGAAGAGGCACCCCTTCCTCACTCGGGAAGGGAGCCCATTCCCAGGGGACTGCTGGCCTTTTGTGAGTGTGGCTTGAGAGTTCAACTTTGGAGCTGTTGTCTCATGGAAGCCAGTGTGCTCATCGAAAAGTGACAGTCCCCTTGGAGAGTCCGAGGATAGTCCCTTCTCTCTGCATCCTTCCTTTGGAGTCAACTCAGATGATCTGAGGACATAGATCTTTCCCATAGCCCCGTGGGACCAGAATGAAGCCTGTTGGAACTGTTACTTTTCTCCTTCTTAACAATACCGGCCCAAGGAATGAAGAGTTTCTTTGGGCTCACAGGCTATAGGGGGATTGGAAGCATCAAGACCACTAATCCATGCTGAGCCACAGAAGTGTTCAGAGATCAGGGGCTGGACACTAAATCTGGAGCCAGTGTGCTTGTCCAGAGCGTCACCAGCTATGTTCTGGTGCCTCAGCTTCCAGACTTGTCTGGATGACAAGCCCTGTGGGCTGATGCCGGATTGAGTGCTGATACGTCTCAATACTTCTCAGAAGGCTTTAGGGTCCCCATTGACTGGCCAAGCTCTGGGCCTCAGCTAGAAGGTAGCAGAACCCTCCCTGCCTCACTGGGAATCACTGGGAGTGAGCAGAGCCCTGCTATTGCAGTATTTCCTCCCAAGGCTACAGTTCCAGCACTCTAGGAGGAAGGGTGGTGTCTGGAGAGGCACAAAGGCATGTTCTAGTCTGGGTAACTTTATGTTCGTGTACTGTTAATGATCAGAGCCAAAATAAACGACCCAGGAGATAGGAGCATCAGTAAGGACCTAAAAGCCTTCCTGTGGCCAGGAAAAGGAAAACTGGCCTGCTGAGAGCATGGCTTTGGCTAGAGCGAAGCCTAGGGGGAGGGGGATTTGGGGGGGGGTGTCCCGGGGTTACACAACCAGCCAGCTCTAAACCAAAACCAAAACCAAAACAAGAGGGAGGACAGTCATTACACCCTCACGTTATGAACAACGAGGGGAAATGCTTGGGGGTGCCCTGGGCGCCATCCTCTGTCTTTCTGAGTCAATCTCTTTAACAGAAGAGCCTGGGTAAACGGTCATTGCGGAGTGCCAGTTGGCTGAGGCTTCCTTCCTCAGGGCAAGGAGAAGCAGGCACTGGGCTCAGCAGGATCCAGGCTCATTTCTCTGACTCCCTCCACCCCGGGGTGTGTGGGGGTGGGGGTGGGGGTGGGGGTGTGGGTGGGGTGTGGGGGGGACTCGCTCAGTTTTACTTCTTGAATGTCTTCCCACCCATCACCATGTATTTGTTCAGGGATCTGACCTTTCTGGAGTCTTCGTCTATATTCTTGGCTAGAGTTGCAAGGGCAGTGGGGAACTAGTGAGGTCTTGAGGTTCCCAGGGTTCCTCCTGCATTATTTACCTTGCCGGAGCAGCCATTGATTTGGGTTGAATTGGCAATGCCTAGCTGCTGGAGGAGATTTTCCTTTTGTGAATATTATGTTTTACTATTTCTG
The DNA here is from genome assembly GCA_964023405.1 of Apodemus agrarius. Lineage (NCBI taxonomy): Eukaryota > Metazoa > Chordata > Mammalia > Rodentia > Muridae > Apodemus > Apodemus agrarius. The sequence goes on along the minus strand of OZ030011.1, from coordinate 99,232,859 downwards.
AGATCCGCATGATTATCTCTTTTTAAAAGTTTTTTTAAGGAAGCATAAATGTATTTAATCAATGTATCATCATTACATACACGTGTGGGATATGGTTTGATAATTTAACAAAAGCAGAATCTACAGTGACCAAATCAGCATTCCTAGGTCCTAAACAGTTATTCCTTGTGCTGAGAATCTTCTAACTTTCTACTCTGGTTCTTTATAAAATAGATAACAAGTCATTGGAAACCACAGTTGTCCGCCATGTGAGAGACCTCTGGGACTCAGTCCTTTTTTTTTTTTTTTTTTTTGGTTTTTCGAGACAGGGTTTCTCTGTGTAGTTCTGGCTGTCCTGGAACTCATTCTGTAGACCAGGCTGGCCTCGAACTCGGAAGTCCGCCTGCCTCTGCCTCCCAAGTGCTGGGATTACAGGCATGTGCCACCATGCCCGGCTTCAGTCCTCCTTTCTAACTGCACTTGGCCTTTTGTGACTAGCACACAGCTCTACAGGCACAGGAGCACGCGTCCGCCCCTCTCCGTCCTCTCTGCCTCCAGAGTGTGGAGCCTGCACCTAAAGGCTTTCTCTCTCATCCATGCAGGAGAGATGAGGGTTCCCAAGAACTCCCTGCCCAATGTCATCCCGAGTGTTAGAGGTTACACCGCACGGGAGGTGATTCAGCAATTATGAACAGAGATCCACCTGCCTCTGCCTCCCAGAGTGCTGGGATTAAAGGTATGCACCACCACGCCCGGCCTGCTTTGTTTTTAAGTCACACCTTCACCTTCTCCCCGCTGGAGGCCTGGTTCCACCCAACAGGTGCTCCTATGGCATGCAGGAACTTTTCACAGGCCCCTCCCTGCTAGAGGTCAATCAAATGTCCTTCAGTTTATTTGAGTGTGTGAGTTTATGGTCACCGCGCAAGTGGGTCTGGTTGGAAAGATTGCTAGCTTAGCTTCCCGGAGGTGTCCTTCCTCCACGTCATAAAACTATTGACACATAATCTACTTAAACATACATTCAAGGCTGAGATTGTAGCCCAAGGAAGAGAAATTACTTGATGTGTTTATCGTCACTGTTTGCAAAGGATCGGTGACTCCTGGTCATGGGACACAGAACACTCTGACTGACTGAGGATATCTCTGACTGGAATTCCACAAGGCACAGATTTTTGATCTGGGTGGAGTTTACCCAGAGACAGTCACAATGACTCATGTGCTTTTTGCCTGGAATTCTCTTAATCTCAGGTCAGCACCTGCCATGTTTATGGCTTTTGCTTGGGCCCAGATGGGGGTAGAGGAGGGAGTGTCCCCTATAACAGGTTTTTTTTCTCTCTGCCGCAGCATACAAAAGTGTCCTGCCATGAGGGAATTCTGGGTGGCGCTGCCTCTAGGGGAGACTCTCAAAGATCTTTCCTGCAGAGATGTCAGTCCTCCTGGGTCAAAGGACAGTTAAACAGAAACATGGCAGCCTCAGGGAGCCCTGTGACAGTCAGTTTCCACTCCTGCTTGGGTGACATTAACCTCCTCATCAGCAGGTGGGGGTGAGGGTGAGGGAGGGGATGTCTGACAATCCTGAAAGGTTGGCACTATCCAAAAAGCTGCTGGTGGTGGGAGTGTGTGTGTGTGTGTGTGTGTGTGTGTGTGTGTGTGTGTGTATGTGTATGTGTTGAGGTATCTATGTACCTCTTAGATCCCTTTGGAGGTGTCTCTAACTTGCAACTGGTAAAGCAACCAGAGGGAGGCTGCTGGCGAGGGCAGAAGATCTGTTTTGGATTCAGACATTCGAGTTCTGAAGCCAAGAAGTGACTGTTGGAGACTGAAATGTGTCTCTTCATTCACGTAGCCAAGGCCTGACCCTAAATAACATGGAGTGGCATTCAGAAATGGGGTTTAAGTGAGGCCACGAGGAAAGAAGTTCCATCTAATCTGATGGCATTGGAGGGGAGAAAAAGGGAGGACACACACACACACACACACACACACACACACACACACAGGTGGAAGAATGAGCATGTGCAGAAGGCTCCGAGGTCAGGGAGGGCTGTACTCCAGCCTCGGCCTTGCTAGACAATCAAGAGAAAGCTTGCCCTAAAGGAGGTCAAGAGCAGACCTCTGAGTGCACCTCATATTTGTCCTGGGTGTTGTTGAAGAAGTTACATCAAATTCTTCTAGCCAGGTGTAGACAAGGAAGGAGGAGGGGCGTGAGCCACTTTGGAAGCCCATAGAGCTGGGAGCTTCTCTTTGGCCTCCAGCTTAGTGGGCAGGCTGGACACCAGAACCACCCCTTCCTAGATGGTGGTTTGACTCCTGTTGATCCATCTGTCTCAGCCTTAGTTTCTTCATCTGGAAAGTGGGATAATAATCCCAGCCTTGCAGTAGGGATGTAGCTGACTTGGTAGAGCACTGCCTAGCTTGCATGAGACCTTGAGCTCAGTCCCCAGTGCTGCCTAAACGGGCCGTGGTGCTACATAACTGTAATCCTGACATTCAGGGGGAGAAGGCGGGACGATCAGATCTTCAGAGTCATCCTCAGCTATAAAGTGAGTTTGAGGCCAGCCTGGGCTACATGAGATCTTGTCTTCAAAACATATAAGAGGAAACGTGGTGGGCTGGTCATTTCTGGGAGTTCTGAGTGCAGGAGTGGGACGAGGATTTGGTAGATCTGCCTGTAGAAAATGATAACCAGGAGGAGACGGGAGGGAGCTAGAGAAAGCAAGGCCTCGCGCACATGTGACCCAGTGCTGGTCCTGCTCTGCCAATGCTCTGGCCTCCTCACACCCGCACATGACTGTCTGTGTCAGGCACCTGCTAAGTGTTGTCCAGTCTTGGGCCTTCTCTAGGTCACCACTGGAGGCTGAAGTGTGGGGACATCCTGGGGTAGGAGATCACGCTGCACAGGACCAGATGAGTTACTCTAGTAGCCTGTCAAGTGTCACCTGGGCCCCTCACACGCCTCTTCAACCATTAGCCCCGCCTTTGGAGCCTGTCCATCTACCCTTCTTGCCTTCTTTGCCTGTCTGCGTGGGGTCCCAGTGCCTCACGGACTGCTCCAAGGGTCTACCCTATGGCTGTATGGCTCACTCCATGGGTTCTCCTGTATCTCAGTCAGGGCCCTGGGCACAGGACTGCACCTCCACTGTCCCCACAGGCAGAACTCTGAGGCAGGCTTTCGGGGAAGATGGGTTTGGAGGTATGTGATTAGTTTCAGTCTGTGCTAACTGGTTCCAGGTTTCTTTTGGAAGTGGGTCAAGCCATAGCACAGCTTTTGGACAGGTGACCCCTGTGCTCCTGCAAGTGCCCCCTACTCCTGTGTATGGTGTTCATTCTAGAAGATTTGCCTTGGAGGCTAGGTCTGTGCTGTGGCTCTAAGGTGTTCCTAGATCCTGGGCCGTCATCCATCCCCAGACTCCAGCTCAAAAGCCACATGACATCACATATGACAGGGACAACGGGCTTCTGTGTCATCTACTGTGTCCTTCTCACCTACAATGTTCTTGGATTTTAGAGCAGTGGCTGTCAACCTTCTTCTTTTTTTGAGACAGGGTTTCTCTGTGTAGCCCTGGATATCCTGGAACTCACTCTGTAGAACAGGCTTGCCTCGAACTCAGAAATCCGCCTGCCTCTGCCTCCCAAGTGCTGGAATTAAAGGCATGCGCCACCACAGCCCTGTTGACTCTCAACCTTCTTAATGCTGTGACCCTTTAATATAGTTCTTCATGTTGTGGTGACCCCAACCATAAAATTATTTCTTTACTACCTTATTACTAATTCTCTTACTGTTAAGAATTGTAATGTAAACATCGGATATCTGATAGGCACCACCTGTGGGGACGGGTCAGGGCCTATGGGTTCATAAGAACTGCTTTAGAGTGTCAATGAGCAGTTAGTTCTTCAAGGAGTGGACCTTGGCTGGCACATTTAACTTAGGATGGCATTTTCCTTTCTCTATCAGAAATAAAATGACAGGTCATCTTGTTAAAGTGACACAGCCCCTGAGCTTCCCCTGGTGCTGGACTAGGTAACTCCTGGTGACTAGCTGGCTTTGGCTCTGTCAGACCCTGTTTCCAGAACACCATGGTCACTCACAGATGAGTACCTTCCACATTCCCAGGCCTAGTGGAGGAACCGACAAGCGGTTGCTGAGGTGGGGCAGAGATTGCAGGCCCTGTCCTTTCCTGTCCCCAGGGTGAGCAACTTGCCTGCCATCCCTGTCCATGGAGCGGGGGTAGGGCCAGGACTCCTGTTCCATTTGCCTGTGACTTTTCACAAACCTCTGATGCAGACGTGCAGGGACTCGGAGAAATCAGATGAGAGGCACGCCCTGTGTTCTTGGGGCAAGTGTTTGACTGGGGGCCTCAGTGACACAGCTCCAAGGGCAGAGTCACCATAGTCTAGCGCTGTTCCACCTCTACCCCTTCTTCACTCCCAGGGTACTGGAGCAGGAGCTCGGATCTGCTGGTAGCGTCCTTGTGTCTGGGATGCCTGGCCATCTTGTGGATGAGTCCCAGGCCTCTTTTCCTGGTAATTCAGGACAGAGAGCTCAGACCTGTGGTCGAAATCAAAGACACAGGTCCCAGCCCTGCCCCAGAGGGAACAAAGGGCCCTGTTACCCCTGATCTGAGAGCTGCCTGTCCCTGGTGGTGTTCCAGGGACCGAGGGTCCCTCTACTGATACATGTCTTTAAGTGTCGGACACTGGGGGTTGGATGTCTTCTCTCCTCCCCCCCTTCACTCTCTTCCTCTTATCCATCTCCTTCCCCTCCCCTTCTCTCTCTTCTCCTCTTCCATTCTCTCCTGCCCCCTTCCTTCTCCTCTTTCCTTCTCATTATTCACCCTGCCCTCTTTTAAATAAATTCTGGATCCTAGGCCTTTATCAAATACATGATTTGAATTTTTTTTAACCTTTTCCCCATTTCCTGAGCTGTCTGTTGTCCGTTTCTTTCATCCGTTTGCTTACCGCTCCCTGCCCCACTGGATGCTGTACTTTTGACGTCACGTTTTAGGACTATTACGTAATCCAGGCTCTTGAACGTTTATAAAGACAATATGCAGTCCAAGATCTTGAGATTTCTCCTTCTAAGAGATTTTTAGTTTTAACATTTAACCGTTAGATATTTTTGCCTTTAAATTATCAGGTTCACCTCTAGGAACACTTTTTTTCCCTGTGTTTAAAGATTTATTATTATTATTATTTGAAATGAAAAATTGAGGGCTGAGAGGAGAATGGGATTGCGAAGTGAGTCTAGTGAGTGGCTTTCCTCATCCGCCTTCTCAGACCGCTCTTGTATGCCGCTGAGCCGAGTGTCATGCTTTTGAGTCATGCGTCATATTCTGTATGACAGCTTTGATGGGTAGCACGACACGTCCATCGGGGTGTCTGTCTGCTGTTTGTTGAATGCACCCCTCGTTACTGGGCACCTACATCGTTCCCACAAGGAACGGAAGAGCAGCCTGTGTGACTTCCTCGGAGTAAACTCTCAAAGGAGTTACAAGCACAGCCCCCATTTCTGCGTCCTCATTAAACCAGTGCACAGTGCTTCCTCAAACCCTCTCTAGAACAAAGAGAAGGATAGTCAGGGCGACAGGTAAGCGATGAGCCCGAGAACAGCCTAACGGAGAAGTGCCTTCTCCACCGGGTCACGTGACATAGTTTTCTTACGCTGTCCAGATGTTGAAGATTGATGTTCCGTTCCTGTTTTAATTTATAGAGACCACCACTGCAGTGAGATGGTTCGTGCACATAGATCGCATTCTTGTTCTTTTGAATAATTTCCTTAGGGCAGGTTCCCAGCAAGGGGATTTCTGGGTCAAGCAGCTAGAATGTTCTGGAAAGCATCGAAGCGGCAGCATTTCCATAGATTGTGCAGAAGGACTCAGTCTGGGTACTGACCGCCTCCTCTGTCAGACACTTGAACTGTTTCAGTGAGGCTTGCAGGGGGATGGCGGCCGAGTCAGGTAGGGCAGGGAAAGATTAGCCCGACTTTATTACTGTTAATGTAAAAGCCACACTAAAGAGGAGTCTCGGCTCTTCACATCTGTGGAGTTCCTAGTTCTCCATTCTTTTCCTCAGTGGCAGTCGGCAGGTTATCTCTTAGAGAGCAAACTCTGTGTGTCTGGGTTAGGAGCGTCCATGTCCATAGGCCTCTGAGCTGTGAAATGTTTGGTATGCCCAGATAGCTACAGCATAGAAAAACCAGAGAGTCCTCTATCTTATTAGAATTTGGGTTTTTTATTTGTTTGTTTAAGATGGAGTCTTGCTGTACAACCTTAGAAGACCTGATAATAACTACATAGTTCAAGCTGGTCTTGAACTTGCAGCAATCCTCCTGCCTCAGATTCCTGAGTTCTGGGATTACAGATGTCCATCCCCATTTCTGGCCCCCTATCTTAATTTTGGCTAGTGTTGGGAGCTAGCTGCAAGGGGCAAGGGTTGGGCCCTGTGTTATCGGGAAGGCTTCCTGCCCTGCTTTAGTTTAGGGTTGGTTGGAACACAGAACATCTTGGACAGCTTGTTTGGGAAAGGACCGTGTGTACTGTTGAATTGGCTTGCTGGCTGAGGGGTGGGAGGGGAGAATAACATTACAGGCACAGAAATCAACCCCCCACAAGCTTAAACTGTGCATGTAACTGAGGGGTGCTGCTCCCCACTCTTGTGGGAGTACAGAGTGCATACCAGATTTCTGACAGGGCATTTTGGATTAGGGGAAGAAGGAACGAGACAGAACATTGTGTCTCCCCAGGGGGCGAATGGACAGAGCTGGCTCTTGCTTTCTCAGGCCCCGGGTGACCATGGGGAGCCCACAGTTCCCCTTCTCGGCTTCTCCTCACTTTATATTCTTACCCACACTTCTTTCCCAGAAAGCACATGCCTCAGAAGGAGAAAGTCCAAAGAAAACCCTTGATATTTATTTGATTTAAAGAGTATTTTAGTGAAAATGGCGTTGGCCTTCAGACAAAGGTAATTTAAAACCCATTGTTTGTGCATGTGTGTCTGCCGTGGTGTGGGTGTGGAGGTCAGGGGACGGCATCTCCAAGGCAGGCCTCTCCTCCCACCTTTATGTGGGGTCCAGGGATCAAAGTCGGGGTGTCAGGAGTCTGTGCCCAGTGCCTTACCTGCTGAGACATTTGGGCTAGCTCTAGGAGCAATTTTAATGAAGATAAACACAAATTTTAACTAGAGGATGGGCTTGAGGCCAACTCAGGACTTAGATTCTTGTTTTTAACATTGTGTTAAAAAAAACCCCTGAGCTTGTTAGCCGGGTGGTGGTGGTGCATGCCTTTAATCCCAGCACTTGGGAGGCAGACGCAGGTTGAATCTCTGAGTTTGAGACCAGCCTGGTCTACAGATAGGGTTCTAGGACAGCCAGGGCTAGACAGTGAGACCCTGTCTTGAAAACAAAATAAAACAAAAGAGAACAAAAACAAACAAAAAAAAAAAACCAAAACTGGGCTTGTCATAAATTTTTTCAAGGGTTTTCACTGAGTGGAGAGACATTTTACCTCAGGCAGATCTTTCCAGAAAGGAAGAAAGAATTCACTATTGCTCTGTCACATTGAACTGAATGTTAATTTAAGAGTACAAGAAGCAGAAGCCATTGCCAAGTGGTTCACCGTGTGTGTGTGTGTGTGTGTGTGTGTGTGTGTGTGATGTTCCGCTTGTGACTATGCTCCAAGTCTGTTTCCAGGGTAGCTGCACCCTGGGAATAATCATTGTATAACCTTAAACCCCAAGGACTTGTGAATCCCCAGGAATGCTCTGAGCGTTGACAGACTGTGCAGGCTAGTTTTATGTCAGCTTGACAGGTTAGAGTTGTCGGGTAGGCGGGAGCCTCAACTGAGAAAATGCTTCCTCAAGGCTGGGCTCTAGGCAAGTCCTTAGCACATTTCCTTCCTTCCTTCCTTCCTTCCTTCCTTCCTTCCTTCCTTCCTCCTTCCTTCCTCCCTCCCTCCCTCCCTCCCTCCCTCCCTCCCTTCCTCTCTCTCTCTCTCTTTCTTTCTTTCTTTCGTTTTTTTTTCGAGACAGGATTTCTCTGTGTAGCCCTGGCTGTCCTGGAACTCACTCTGTAGACCAGGCTGGCCTCGAACTCAGAAATCCACCTGCCACTGCCTCCCAATAACTAATGAGAGAGGGCCCAGTCCATTGCGGGGGAGTCAACCTTGGTCTCATAGCCTGGGTTCTATAAGAAAGCAGTTGGAGCAAGGTATGGGAAGCAAGCCAGTGAGCCCCACCCCTCCATGGCCTCTGCAGCAGCTCCTGCCTTCAGGTTCCTGTCCTGCTTGAGTTCCTGTCCTCACTGATTTTGTTGATGAACTGCTTTATGGAAGTGTAAGCCAAATAAACCTTTTCCTCCCCAAGGTGCGTTTGGTCGTGCTGTTTCATCGCAGCAATAGTGTACTTAATTAGGTTAGAAGTTGAAGTGTCCCTTTGAGGAAAGACCCCCCAGGCTGTCTTAGGACTCTTTCCTGCCAGTTCAAGCTCTGTTCAGCTACCACAGAGTACTGGTGACTTTTCTGTTGCTGTAAAAAAACCACCATGACCAAAACAGCTAATAGAAGGGTTTGTCTGAACTTAGGATTCCAGAGGTAAAATCCAAGACAGCAAGGTAATGTTGCAACATACAGCATATGCAGTAGCAGGAGCAAGTTACTGAGAGAGTACATCTTCAACCACAAGTACCAGCAGAGAGAGCAAACTGAAAGTGGGGTGAGAGGCTGTGACTTCTCAAAGCCCACTCCCAGCGATGTGCTTCCCCCAGCACGGCTCTGCCATCTTTCCTAACCAGCTGGGGATCAAGTGTTCAAATACGTGAGCCTACGAGGGCCGTATCTCAAGTGATCACACATGGGGACCAGGGCTGTGCCCTTCACGCAGTGTTTAGCGCTGCTCCAGAAAGTACTCTGGTGAAGAGACGAATCTGCTTTTGAAATGTCCCTGAACCATTTTTTGCTGGAAGGAGCATTTATTAACTGCTCTGAATACACACCTGTGGAAATTCTGGGCCAGGATGGAGGCAGCAGCCTAAGGAAGAGCTTACCTGTAAGGCAATGGACCAGCCATGCACGTGGGGATGTGTTGAAGGCCAAAAAGGCTCAGCTGTTAAAGTGTCTGTTATGCAATGCAAGGGCCTCTGCTCGGATCTCTAGAACCAATGTAAAAAACCAGGAGTCTCGGCCAGCATCTGTAATGCCAGCACTGGGGAGGAAGAAGAAAACAGCTAGCACCAAACTTTGTCCTCTACATACACATTCACATATGTGCACATACATGCAGCACATACCCACGTAAACCATATGCCTAGTGACATGTACATTACACAGCCCCTTTCATTTTTTTTTTGTTTTTTTTGAGACAGGGTTTCTCTGTGTAGCCCTGGCTGTCCTGGAACTCACTTTGTAGACCAGGCTGGCCTCGAACTCAGAGATCCACCTGCCTCTGCCTCCCAAGTGCTGGGATTAAAGGCGTGCACCACCACTGCTCGGCAGCCCCTGTCGTTTTACTAACACCTGCCCTACTCTGACTCACTCACACCAACTAGCCAGTGTCTTGTGTGTTAGTCAGAGTTTCCTAAGGAACAGAACCAATAGAATAAATATGTGTGTGTATACATATACGAATCTTATACATATGCATATCATATACATAAACATATCATACACAGATATACACAGACAGACACACACTTATCTTACTAGACTAACTTGCAGGTTGGGTCCAAGTACTCCAGCTATGGCTGTCTCATCACTGAAAGGCTGAGCAGTCCTCTAAACTGGATGTCTCAGCAGTCACAGTCCTGGCGGAGCTGGAGTCCTGGAGGACTCCTGGAGAGTTGCTGCTCTTCAGTCTGTGTTGGAATCCCAAAGAAGCTGGTTTTAATGCAGGCGAAGGGATGCATCAGCAACAGGCTGCTCGAACTCGTCAAGAGGGTAAAGGCACGTGGGAAAAAGCAAAAGCTTCCTTCTCCCATGTCACGTGTCCAGAAGGTGGGGCCCAGATTTAGGATGGGTCTACCCCAAAATAATTTGATCAAGAAAACCTCCCAGAGACCTGCCCAGTAGCTTGGGTTTTAGTTGATTCCAGATGGAGTCAAGTTGACAACCAAGATTGGACCTCACGCCTTGTGGATTTGTGAGAAGGTGCTTATCGCCTCAGCTTCCTGAGGGCCAGCTGGAATGAGGTGCCAGGTGCCTGCCATTACTGGGTCATCTGCTGCGGCGACCGTGGCAGAAGGGAACAGCATTCCTGAGCATCCAGCAAGCTCTACACTCCAGCCTAGATCCTGTGGTTAGTCGGCGGCAGTTTTACACTGCACATTAACAGCACAAGAGCGTGCACATCGTGGCTGCCGATCCTTCTAGGACTTTGCCCTTCAGATGCACTGCACAGGTACGGGCAGAACTCAGTCAGTAATGAGCCTCGCTCAACAGCAAGATTTGTTATAGTGTGAACCTCAGCATCTGCATATGGAAACTTACACGGCCCTTTAAAGGGATCAGGCCGGATTTGTTTGGAGATGCCAAGGTCTATTACCAAATGAAAACAAAAGGGCCAAAACCATCATGAGGATACACAGAAAGGTTTACAGGGAGACATTCATCTTTATCCGTGTAGACAAAAGACTCCCGGACAGACAGCAGAGAGCTGTGGGGCAGAGGACTCTTAGGGAGGGTGTACGGAGCTGTGAAAGCACAGGTGAAGATTTTGATTTTGCATGAGCACTTATGATTTAGCTAGGTCATGCAGATCCTGTGAGACTTCAGTGTTACAAGGCAACCTCCTGACCCACAATTAAAACCACACCCCTTACAGGCTATTGTACTAATCAGATTGGATAATTCAACACAGTCTGTTTTGTTCATTTACATTGTATCCGGACCACCGGCTAATGGGTTACATTGTATCACTTACGAGATGTAAAACTGAGCTCCACAAACCGTTAGCCACCAGAAAAATGGAGCGGAAAGTATTTCTTCAGAGAGAACAGCTAATTCATCAAAAATATTTGTGAGAATTAGCATCCATTTGCCAGAAAGGACTCTTCCGGACAGCAGGTTGCATTTGGAGCAAACAATCACAGTTATTTTATTAAGGTGCTACCATCCTTACAGTCTTACGAAGCACACACGGCAGCTCTTCCGGAACCTTCCACAAAGGTGGCGTGAAGACAGCTCAAGAGTTAGGATAGGTTGTTATAATTGTCACAAGGCAGGGCGGAGAAAGAGGGAGGGAAGGAGGGGGGCTGAAGGCTAAATGCCACCACAGGGCAGCTGAAGAGATACCCGCTTTTTTTTTCAGTGCTTGGTCCCATGACTTTAATTCTTTGACTAGCCATTGCTGACACTTCTTGGCAAGAAGTCCATCCACGGCATCTGTCCTTGGTGCCCAGCACCTTCCTTCTGGGGTCTTCTGGGTTGTTGATACCTCCGTGTCCTTTGAGACCCAGAAGTCCATGGGCATCAGTGGGTAAGAGCCAACCAATTGAGATTTCTCCTCTGTTCATTTGACCGATAGCTACCTTCTGGGCTGTGAGTCCTAATGACCCAGGAGGCCCCTACAGGGCTGAATTTCCCTGAGCATGTGACTCAGGATGTGAAGAGCCATTCCTCCCTGCTTCAAGCTACCGTTCTTTAAGGAACAGAAGAAGGGGAGACCCAGAGACTGGCTGCTATTCTATCATTCCTCTGCTGTTCTCTCCTTTTTCCTGGAGCTCTGAGAGGCAGCGTGGCCCAGCGCAGTGCAGCTGGGGGAGGGTGAGTAGAACTAGCTTGTCCCAAATTCAGGGTCGCCTCAAAGTTTGGATTCATAGCTGTCCTACGCCTGGGTTAGTCTAAATTGTTCTGGCTTCTGGCGTGTGACTGTGCCTGGCTGCCCCAGAGCTGGGCCCTCCCAGCCCTCTTCTGTTTGGTTTAGAAGTGTTATACACTCTTTCTACCTCCCAGTCCACTCAAGCAGGGTCCTGTTGGACACTAGGCCCTTCAGCTCCTTCCCCGCCATGAGCTCCATAGCTCTCATTCCATCAGGCAGTGTGAGCGTGGAGAGAATGAACCCGAGGCCTCTTTGCTGTGTGCCCAGGTCTGGCTTCTGGCTCCAGGTCTGAGGCCCACTCCTAGACACGCACTCGTGGTTGTTCAGCACCGGAGACTCCAGTCTCCCCTTGTTCAAAGATTCTCCTCAGGGAGAGACGGCGGGGCCCATCTGAGAGGGCCCTTCTGGCTTTAGCCCTCTCCTATGGTGAACAGAAGGAGAGGTTTCATACTGGGACTGTGCTAAAGGAAGGGGTGTGGCTACTTGAGACATCTGTCCAAGCTTGTGGGCTTTACTGTGGGCACAATTCTTTGCACAGTCAGAAGCTGGGTTGCTGGTGGTTCACAGGGCACCCTTCACGCAGTGACCTTTTCCTCGGTGTCAGAACAGGGTGACTTCTCAAATGTCAACAACTTTAATTCACTCGTAGTGACATCACCATGAGGTGACCTGAGTCAGCTTTGGGGTGGGAAGTTCAGCTGTTTTTAGTGGTTTGAATAATGATATTTAAAAAAAGGATCCTAAAACAAGACTGCAAAAGGCCCCAGAAAACCCAAGCTCTCGTGGGTCTGCAGCTCCACCAGGCTCCTTCCTCCTTGTATGCTCCTGCCTCTGCTACAGATGAGAAGTCTTCAGTAGAGACAGAAAGCTTCTGTCAAGGCCCCAAGTGATGAGCAGGCTTAAGCAATGCTCTAGACTTAAACAGAAAGGGACAGTTGAGGTGTAGGGATGGAGTTAGTTCACGGGTCAAGCACACCCCGAGCACAATGTCCCATCCCTAGAACCAAAAAGCTGAGCCGGAAGGTTTTGTGTTTGCGTGCCGGAGGACAGGTGTCCTGGACGAGGGGAGCTGGGGAGGGTGGGTGCTGAGAGCAGCAGGGTTGGGAGGAAGGATAAGCCAGGGACGCATGAGTGGGGCTGAGTAGGACTTAAACATGGAGGGGTTGGGGAAGTCGAGAAAGCTGCAGAGGGCATTAGCAAGGAGAATGTGTGGCACGTGACCGAAAATCCTCCCTGTAGGGAGTCCCTGAACCCTCCCCGAGGCTTCAACTTCGGCCTGCTGCAGAGGCCCAGAAGAGGAACCTGGTGTGAGGTTCTGTGCCGGCCAACCAAGACAACCTGCTTCTGCCGCCCAACCCGGAAGTGCTGGGGCAGGTGGCCGGTGAGTAAGGGTTCCTCTTTTCCTATAATGCCTGGAAGGGGAATTCAGCAAGAAGGACTTGAGTCTGGAGCTCTGACCCCAACTTCCTCATACAGGAGAGCTGCCTGTGTGAACTGGGTGCCTGCTTCCACAGGACCACCCAGGCCGGGGCTGGGAGGCTCCTGAGCCTGACTCTGTGAGGATCTGCAGGTGGCCAGCACCCCCCTCCACCGCTTCTTCCTCTAGGTCCATGTGTGTGTCACAAGCTGCTGCCAGGCTTCTCTGTGCCTTCCCCACCAGTGCAGGAAGGCCTGGCTGTGGGTCCTAGCCTAGGCAGGAGACTGCCTCCGTTGGTCCCCACAGTGACAGAGCCCCTCTGCTTGCTTTTTGTAAGCTCCTGTGTATCATACGCCAAGCAGGGCCCAGGGCATTAGAGGGCCAGTTTCTAGGAAATCAGAGTGTAACTAAGAAACTTACCTCCTTCTCAGAGCAGGCAGTATGCAGAGCCGGACCCTTCCTGGCTAGGGTGTGGCTTCTCCCCTGTAGGAAAGAGGGTATATGTTTCCAACTCGGGGAGGTGAGCTATGGCTTCCCTTCTCTTAGACCTTGGGCTGCAAAGTGCTCGCCTCAGCGATGGCGACCTTCGTGTGTTCTCAGGGCATTCTCCCTTTTATCTTGGATGTGACCTCAAACTCGGTGTACTCCTGCTATCTGCTGTGTCTCAAGAAGTCCAGGCCCCCTGCTCCCCCTGAGCATCTATGCCTGTGTGCCTGCCTCTGTCTTTAGATCAGGGCCTTGGGAACTCTTGCGAGCCTCTGGCCTGCTCCTGTATCTCAGTCCTGTGAGAAGCAGCTGGGCGGTCTCCCACATACTCAGTGTCCTGGGAAATGGTCTCAGTTTGCTGGAAGCGGGAGGAGGACCTCGCTCTTAGAATGCTGCCCACTCTGTTTGCTCCTGGAAGTCTGCAAGCCATGCCTCCTCTGAGTCCCTGTGGTCTTGGGCAGGGACTGGACTGGACCAGAATTACCTAGTCCCAGCTGGATGCCTGCAGTTCTCATGGCAGGAGGCCAGTCCTGGGGACAAGAAGGTACCCTGCCCTGGCTGGAGTCTCAGCTGGAGTTTGCTGGTCCCTACTTTGTGGAGCTGCCCTCACGTCTGCATCCCACCACTGAGAATTGACCCTGAAGCAGCTCAGAAGGGCTCCACGAGGAACTTTGGGAGGGTTTGCTAAGGGACGCCCGGAATGGAGCTTCTGTGAAGCTAAAAGTGGTGTTTCTGGGTTGCCGTGACCTGGGCCAGTTTCTCGTAGCCTGTGGCTGCCTCTGACCATGCCTGTTCCCCCTCCACCCACGCTCACGCCTTAGGCTTTGCGGCCTCCCAGAAAAGGCCTTAGCTTAACAGGGGCGTGGCCGGAAGTTAGGGGTGAGGAAGGCAGGCCTTGATTGGAAGGGTACCTGCCTACTCACTGGGTTCTGTGGGGTGTGTACCCAAGGAGGCCTAGTCAAGCGAATGAATGTGGAATCAGAAAGAATAAGTGGCTTTGGGACTCCTTTGCTGAATGCAGATGGTAGGATTTGAGAACCGTGGGGGGCCCTGACCGGGCCAGTTTGGTTTCCCTGCTTACAAGCAAGAAATAAAATAAAATGTTTAAAGAAACCAAAATAGCCTCACAGAGTCATGGTGGGTTAGATCCACCATCTTGGTCCCCTCCTGTGTGAGAGGCTTAATCTCTGTGAAGTTAAAGATTCCCTAGAGGCTGCCTCACTGGGTCTGGAATCTTCCGTAGGGTTCTAGTCATGCAATGACTGAAATGGGAAAAGGGCCTCATCTTGACACAGAACTGGGTCCCCAGAGCCTGGACTGGCTATGGAAATTCAAGGATTCCCTGGCCTCCCCCCGCCCCAACACACTTGTTAAATGTGTCTGTCGCAGTTATGAATCAGCCCAGAGCAGAGCCCGGTGGCCTAGTTCTGCGGAGCTCTCTGGCTGCCAAGGCACTTTAGAGCTTTCCTCCTTCCCACTGTCCCTTCCCACGGTGCCCATGGCCTTGGCGTTATCCAAGTTTCCTGTTAGGCTGTCCTCAGCACCCAGGGCAATCTGATAAAAACAGTTTTGTAGGATTGGACTGGAAGGTGCCTCAGGGACATTCCCTCCGAGGAGGTGACTTGTTAAGGGTCCAGGAGAACCATACCCAAACTGGTTGGCCCGGGTTTCTGTCCAGTATGCACCGAAGCCACTACTCCTGGCTCTGTCCTCCCCATATGCTGCACGATTCTCAAGGGTGAAGTCGGTGAGGTTTTAGTGTGGTTTTGAGACAGGGTCTCAGTGCCAGCGGGGCTAGCTTTGGACTGCGGGACTCAAGCAATTCTTTGGTCTTCACCTCCACGTTCCTGGGACTCTAGTGCACTATTGCACTCGGCTTGCAACTTTCCCCGAGATCAGTGCCAGCCATGCCCATGCTGGGGAGGCAGACAGCGGCTGCCAACCTCATCATCTCGGGTGGTGAGTGCGATGGGCTTCCGGTGCTCGGCCAGGCCGTGTCTAGGAACTCAGTCTGAGTGGCACTCTTTGTGTAGAAGCTACTGGATGCCCTGGGCGGCTTCCTCTCTCTACCCTCTCTCTTAGTTTGCCCACGCTGTAGAACCATCCACCAGAATGCCTAGAAGAATTCATTCATCTAGGCCGGTCTTTGTCTTCCTAGGAGCTGGCTTGGGCCTGTGGGCACGGGTGGGTGCCACCCACAGGGGATCTAGCTGAGTGGCCTTACAGCAACCCTGTCTTCCAATCTCCAGGAGCAAATTCTCCCTTGCATTTAGCCAGCCCTCCAGGTCACAGTGTTTGGAGAAACCAGCGGAGCCCAAGTTCCCCATGGATCCACCCCTTTGTGACCTGAACGCTTGTCTTCCATGGAAAGATATAAGGCTTCTTTCTCTGTGTGACCAATTCTCAGACTTGAAGGGCAGAGAGGGTCATGGGACCTCTGCTCAGGGTCAGGGTGAGATTTGACATGGTCACTAAGGGCTTCTCTAGGGAGCTTTGTACAAAGTATCTGATTTTCCCATTGTCACAGAGTCAAATAAACCATAATTGTTTCATGACACATGCCACCGGTGTCACATTTTGTCTCGTGGAAAATGTTTGACAATGTCTCGAAGGGAAAAATGAGGCCATGGGCTGGGGGAGGTACTGATGCCTGTCTGATGTGTGCGAAAGGCACGCCCGTTCCTCCACTGCCTACCCTCCTCCCTGGGATCCCAGACCCATCAAAGGTCAGAGCAATTTAAAGAAACAAAAAGTCTACTTTGCTGGTTTGTAGAGTTTGACCTCTCAAGCATGGATGCTTGATTAATTCAGGGGTTCATTCATTCATTCATTCATTCATTCACACACTAGTAAACTTTATTACCCATGTTCCAGTTGTGATGCTGGGTGGTTTGTGGAGACACTAACCTGGCATCCTGGCACTTACTGACTTGTGGGGCAATCGGTTTGGATCAGAAACCTGCCATTTCCTGTATCACAGTGGTGGGCAAGTCATTTAATGCTTTTTGGGGTCTTTGATTTTATTTACAGAATGGAGATGCCTGCTTCCCAGAGGAAGGTGCTTGATCACGGCAGCAGCCACCCCTGCGATCTTCCTGTCTATGCGCTGCCATTTTCCTTTAGTGGGAGAACCAGGAAGCTTTGAATTGCTGGTCTTCCAAACTTCTGATCATTGGCTATCTCGAGTCTTAAAGTCCCTTGGAAGAGGCTCAAAGAACTGCCTCACTGGCCCCCGGGATGCCAGGTTGCAGACAGTCTAGCCACCAGAATCCAGGCAGTAGCTGCACCCTGTTCCAAATTCCGTTTCTCCGTGTACTCTGTAACTGGGCCACTCTGTCAGACATCCTGAATCGTTAATGACCTTGAGAAGCAATCCCGGCTCTGAATGTGGGATTCTGTTCTTTGAAGTCACCCACTTTCTTTGTGGGTCTGTTCTCCCCTCTCAGGCACGCCTCCCTCCCAGCTTTGATGGTGCCACTGTAACAACTGGGTTTGCAATTATTAATTCCTGTGCGCAGCAAGGTGCAGTTTTAATATACAGAAAATATAATTGCTATCTTGTGTAATCATTTTCTGAGGGCTGAAAGTGTAACCTTTAATTAATATTTCATCTGCGGGCGGGGCGGGTTATTTGAATAGGGCCTAAAAATATTGCTGTCCCTGTATGCAGAGAACGGGAATCGTGAGACACACAGCCGTGTCTGCTATGCCATTGTTCGAGGGTGCTTCTAAAATTAAAGCGGTTAACCCGTTAACCCATAATCACATGGGCCGCGGCTCCTGGAGGTGCAGGGCTGCTAGAACGGGAAAGGGACATGAGTCTACACAGTAGTTCTCAGCTGCCACCTGCCTGCAGCAGCAGAGCCACTGCACCTGCCTGAGAAGGGAGTGTGGGGTTTAGGGGCTAGAAGGCCAGCGAGTCTCTGATCAAAGCCAGCTTCCTGGAGTACGACCCGCAGACCCTGGGCGGGCTGGACTTCCCCAGGCTACTGGATTAAGGAAGCAGGACAAGTGTCATCTTTGATGTTCCAGGAGCAGGACACCTGAAATTTCAAAGTACAGCCTGCGGGAGGCCAAGGGTGCTCCCTGGTAACCCCTGATAGGGCAGCGGGGGAGGGGGTGTGAGGGCTGGCTAAGGGGCCTGGAGAGGAAAGTCAGGGGTGTGGGTACAGGAGTCTCTGAGGTTTCCGTGGCTCACTGTGGTTCTCAATGGCTCCTTTCCCAGTTTGGGGATTCTGTCTGATTAGGGTCATAGGGCTGGCCGGCTCCTCGGTGAAGAGCAAAGTCCTTAGCGTTACCCGCGTTCTGTGCAGGTTTACATGGTTGATGAGTCATTCCACACACAGGACATTCCGACCTTAGTGACATCCCCCTGAGTCCTGGGGCAATGTGCGGATCGAGTCAACCCCTCATCCTTTCTGTGGCTGCACCTCTGACTGTACTTGGCTCTGCTACCCCTCCCCCCTGCCCCCCTCCCCCGCCCCTGCAGCCACAGGCAAGGAGCCTCATCCTGTAACAGAGGGCGCGGGGCCAAGTGTGGCTGAAGTCACCCATCTGCCAGTCCATGGAGGTCACCTGTGGGGTCCTGGGGCTTTGGCCAAATGTATGAAGTCCACTGTGCTGTGCCCCCTTTAGTCCATCCGAGTTCTGACCTCTTAGGCAAGGGGTTCACCACTTGACTTCAGAAACTCCATGGGGCTTCATTTAAGATCCTCCTAAGGAGGTTGTCTCTGTGTTCTCGGATTTATCCAGTCATTATCAAGTATTTTTTTTCTTGTAATTATCAATGATCTTCAGATGTGGAGACAGTGGCAGCCGCTGTGCCGTCCTTAGAAGGCTCTTCAGCGATGAAGGGGGTGAGGCCTGCCATCCCCTACTCTGGCTGCATGCCCCGAGGGACCCGTGTGCGGAGGTGGGAAGGGGTGAGGACCTGACTCCACTTTCCTTCTGGGGGGACGTGCTCTCTGCCACCCTTGAGGAGGAGGGACAGAATGTAGATAATGGCCCTGTGTGGTTCCACATGCTCTGTCTCCCCTGCTCTCCTGGACTATATTACAGGCTACTATGCTTACTCTTTCCATCTGACAGATGAAGACCTCAGCCCTGGGGGAGGACACAGAGCTGGGACATTGAGGAGAGACAGTCATTTTCTGTCCTCCTAGGGGAGCTGGCCCTGGAGGGAGGGGCTCTTGGCTTTCTGCAGGGCACAGCCACCTTCTTCCCCAACTCTGTGTTTCCTTGGCTCTGCTCTAGATGGCTGTCACCCAGCTCTCAGAGTCACTTCCAGGAGACCTTACGGGGCCATCTTGGGTGCTTCCCCTGTACTCAGTCCCTTTGCAAACACTCTAGAGCAACACTAGGTCACAGACTTTTTTTTTTTTTTTTTTTAGTCACCTCTCAGAAGTCACCCAGTCAGTAACTGGCACATTTCAGATTTGGTTTTGATGTAAATAAGATCATTGAATGCAGTGTATCGGTGAGGATGTGTACAGGATCAGGTTTATACAGCATGCACAGGAATGGACACACGTCGACCAGCCATGTCTGTGAAAGCCAAGACGGGACACGGGGGCAATCTCTCCTTGGGGCTTCAGTATGACACATCAGTATACAAATGTTCGGGGAAATTGTCCTTCTGGTACAGCAAAGGTACAAAGAAACCCTCTGCACAGGCCCCGAAGCCTGCTCTGTGTCACAGTCGAGGCTACATGGCAGCATATCTGGACACAGCCCAGGGTTCCGATGTGGGGGTGATGGTGATTGCAGTAGTTGGATTCCTCTGGGCCATGCTGTTGATAACCTTGGATACCTCCAGAGGGCCGAGGCCAGAGGAGGTTACTCAGGCTGCCCCATGGGGGTGGGGTGTTGGTGTCCCGCTGCAAAGGAGTCATTGGCATTAATTCAAATAAGCAAGTGTGTTGGGAGGACAGAGGGCGGGGCTTGCTAGGCAGGGCGGTGGCAGTGGCCCCGGGTTCAAACTGAAGCCCCTTGAAAGCCACTGCCTTCAGAATTATTCAAATGGCCACACTGAACAACCTGATTGTTTGTGTTTGCCCAGTCAGGCTCAGCGAAATGAAGTGGCTTCACAGGTCTCAGGCCGCATGGCAACTGAATGACAGAGGGGGGGCTTAGGGCCTTTCTTGGGGGCGCTCTGAAGTCTAAGTACCTTGAGGCAGGTAGAGAGGATAATGTCCTTTTTGCCTGTCTTATCATTTTACATTTAGTCTCTCTATGCCCTCCCTTACCCCTCCTCATTTTACTCTCTTTCCTTCCCTTTTTCCCTACAGCCTACAATGTTCTTTTTAACTAGAACACCCCGTATTAGAGCTAGGAATGCTAGCAGCTTGTCTAGAAATCCTGGGTGAGTATTCTCCTTGGAACTCATGTGTGTGTGTGTGTGTATGTGTATATGTGTGTATAAGTGTGTGTATATATTATATGTGTGCATGTGTATGTATTTGTGTGTATGTGCATATGTGTGTATGTGCATGTATATGTGTATATGTATATATGTGCATATACGTGTGTATGTGTGTATGTATATGTGCATGTATGTGTGTATGTGTATGTGTGTATATGTGTGCATGTGTGTATATGTATGTATGTATATGTGCATGTATGTGTGTATGTGTGTATATTTGTGTGTATTTGTGTGTGTATGTATGTATGTGTATATATGTGTATGTATGTATATGTGTGTATGTATATGTGTGTGTATGTGTGTGTATGTGTGTATGTGTATGTGTGTGTATATGTGTATGTGTATATATATGTGTGTGTATGTATATGTATTTGTATATGTGTATGTATGTGTGTATATGTGTATGTATATGTGTGTGTATGTGTATGTATTTGTGTGTGTATGTTTGTATTTGTGTATGTGTGTATGTGTTTATGTGTGTGTTTATATATGTGTATGTGTGTGCATGCACACATATGTGTATGTTTGTGCTCATGTGCAAGTGCATGCACCACCTACATAAGGTGACTATGCATGCACGATGTGCATATAAGGTGTACACATACTTAACCTGTGTGGCATGTGCACACATATGAAGTATGTGCACAGGTGGGTTGGTGTTTGGTATGTATGAATATGTATACGTTTCAGTGCATGTGATTATACTTATGTATAAGAGGAGATGACCACAGCAGGAGGGTTTGAGCCAGGTGTGGGGCTGCCCTAGAATGTCCTGTTCCTCAGTTTCACTGGCTGCTGGTGGGAGACCTGCTACCCAGCTCATGTACATCCAAAAGTGCCGTGTGAAGGGGAGAGGAGGGCGTGAGTTCTCAGAAATGGTCCACCACTGTTTTCTTGCTGGCTGTTTGCCCTTTTAATGCAGGTAGCAATCACCCATCTGGAATATTTGGAGACTAATTAGTTTGCCCCTTGGAGATAGCAGGATGAAGAATGTGTCACTTTGACCGGATCTACTTTCTCAGCTCCCTGGGGAGGGCTTGGGGGAGCTCAAGGGATGACAGGGCACTGGTGGAGGACTGGAGAGAAATGAGTTCAGAGCTACAGGATGCCCTGTAGCTGCCGGGTCCCAGCTGCAGATCCTTCTGAAGATAAAAATAGCCTCCTGCTTTGGTTTGGCCTTTGCTGTCGTGTTATGGGCCACTTCCTCTGTGGGTGCAGTTCTTGGCAGTGTGCCTGTGGATGTAGGGTGGGGTCAGAGCCCAGTTGGACCTGCCCCCTGACTGCAGTGTCACTGTTTGGGGGCAGCTGTGTGCTTGGCATCCCAGGATGATTTGAACTGGCCATGCAGAGGCAGGATTCTCATGGTGGAGGAGTCCCTAGATCCATCCCGAGAGGATGACTGCCTGAGCTTAGCTGTGAGTCGGTTGCATATTGGTTCTTATCAGCCACGGGTCAAGCTCCAAAGAGTTGGTGATGCCTTAGAACAATCACGAAGGTATCACTCAGGGAGAATGCAGACTTACAGGCAGGTGAGTTGTATAGGCTAACACTCTGTAGATGTGAGAATAACATGCCTGAGTAGATATGTGTTTTGGAGAGTGGCTCTGCTTTTCCTAGGTGCTAGGGATATGCCTTGGCACCCAGCCCTGCAGACTGCAGGCCCACCCATGGAAGACTGCTTCCATGGCCTTCCTAAAGACTGGCACAGGCTTTACCCAAACTGCTAGTGGTGTATGTCTTCCAAAATGTGCCCAAGTCAGGCAAGGAGACTCTAGGCACTCCTCCTACATCCATGATGGGTTCTGGAACCTCTCTGGGTTCCAGACTGGCCACCCTATAACACTTGCTGTACATTGATACAAGTCATCTCCTGTCCACTCACACTGGCATCAGGCAGAGTCCTTGACATTCAGAGGTCTGTCTATGCAGCTGGGGCCAGCTCTACCGAGATGAGGGCTTGACTGTGGTCATTTGCACACAGTTGTGTCAGCTCTGCCTCACTGACTGTAACTCAAGGCCAAGGACCTTGGCTTCTTCATGCTTGGGGTTTCCCCAGGGCCCTGGCTTGTGCCCTGCCCTAGAGGACAGCCTGTGCCTGGTCACATGGTCAGGTTGCTTTCTCCACAGCTGCAGCTGCAGTTTGTGTGCAGTAAGGCTTGGCCAGAATGCAGAGGCTTGGCCTTGAGACAACCCCTGTCCTGTTCTTCTAGTTCCCTGTGACCTTGTGCAAGGAGTCTTTGAGTCACACCTGCAGAAGCTGTGATGTCTGTGTCTGGGGCTGGGCTTACATGTTTGTCATGCTCTGGATCCCAGGAAGATGAACAGGGTTTGCTGGAGAAGGGTCTGTGGCCTTCTTGTGGTCTACAACCTGGACAAGTGGCCTTGAGTCTCCCTTTATATCTCAGGAGCCTATGGGGTGACAGGATGTTCATTTCTCTCCTTTAGAGCCAAGGGAGAGCCCTGAGTCTGGCAGGAGACACAGGAGACGACGAGGAAGTCTCAGGAATGGGCAGTCCAGTATGGCTTTGAGCTGAGGTTGGGGGTGACCCCGGGTGCTTTCCAAGGCACCCCAGGGACAGATTTAAAAAGTGCTCTCATAGAACACCAAGGTTCGGATAGGAGTGGCCATCCTGGGAAGTGGGCTAGAGCTCCTCCAGGCCACCTTTGGCCATGAGTGGGAAGCCAGTGCTGGCAAAGTCACACATACAACTCCTGTCAGCTGTCTTGGGAGGCTCAAAAACACCAGGTGCAGGCTGTCGGTTAGAATTTCCATTTCCATTACCTGGGGCTTTTCTGTCTAGCCCACCCCTCCCCCGCCTCCAAGGAGGGTGCCATTCCCAAACCCAGTGGACTGAGGCTCTTTCCAGGGGTGTCCACTTGTTATACGTTGGTGTCTGGCAGGCCTGCTACTTACTGAGGACAGAATGCCCAGCTTCTGCCTGAGGTGTGGGATTCCCCCAGAAACTCTAACCTGCAAGGGCAGAGCCATGTGACAGTGGTCCCAGGAGTCCTGAGTCTAAAGCCCGTCACGACCCAGATGGTCTTGGGAAAGTCAAGCTAACGCTTTTTGTCTCATTTGAGCACAAGGGGGAAAAGCACTGGCTTAGAGTCAGTGTGAGGGAACCAAGGGAGGAAGGAGGATGCGGGATGCGGGATATTGCTTGCCATGGTGCAGTTAAGAATCAAACAGGGCAGAGCCGGGCGTGGTGGCGCACACCTGTAATCCCAGCACTTGGGAGGCAGAGGCAGGCGGATTTCTGAGTTTGAGGCCAGCCTGGTCTACAGAGTGAGTTCCAGGACAGCCAGGGCTACACAGAGAAACCCTGTCTCAAAAAAAAAAAAAAAAAAAAAAAAAAGAATCAAACAGGGCATCTGCCTCCCTTCCACCACTGGGAGGCAAGGGTGGTAGCTGGGATGTAAGAGCTGGAGGATGGAGAAGCCGGCCATGAGACATTGCCATGGCAACCCTGGACACACAGCACCTGTGGATACCTTCACATGGCGATTCTTCCATGGATAAAGGATGCACCCAGGGGGTCCCAACCCTATTCAAGGAGCTGATAACTACTAAAGATGCTGAGTGTGTGGGGTCCTTTTCTCTAATGGTGTAGCCATTGGGGAATGAACTGAGAAGAAGAAAGGGTTCATATGTTTGTATATGTATATGTATATATATATGTATATGTATGTGTGTGTGTGTGTGTGTGTGTGTGTGTGTGTGTGTAGCTGTCAAAAATAAAAAGGTGAACAGTTCAATGGAATCAGAAGAATTATATATAGTAACATGGCTCATCAGGTTTCTGCTCCTTGTTCTGCAGATCACTCAAGAGGCAGCCCCACTGAATAGGCACAGACTCCTTACAACATGGGAAGCACGCTTGTTATTCTTTTAATTGACAAGGAACCAGATGCCCTGGCTGTGATACGAACACAGATTCCACCCATGTCTGTCTTGTTTGCTGCTTGTGCCTGGTCCACCAAATAGCAGATACTCAGGATACATGTTCTGAATGAGTAAGGCTTCCATACAGGCTGGAAGCTGAGACTCACAGAGTGGGTCTTGTTCGGATTAGGGGGGAGAGAAAGGTACAGTGAGAGTCGGGATGAGAACCATGACGTACCTAACCCGAGGCAGATGGCTGCCCGTCTACAAGCTGGCCAGAGTCCTGTGTGGCATTGCTCTGCCATAGGCTGTGTGCTTGGCTGAGTTGAGGGCTTTAGAGGAAAGACATCAAGACAGTGTGTTTGCTCATCAAACATTTACTTACCTTGTGCCTGTCCTGTTTGTAGCTCCGCGAAGGCCATTATGAGGCTGTGGAGGGGGCTACATGGCTAGCGTGGATCTCCAGGAGGGCCTCGGGCTGGACTGGGAAGACTTTGGCAGTGCTCTGGGGTACAGGGCAGGGAGGGACTGTGTACAGCATAGGGCCATCTGGCAGATGTCAGAGAGGAGGGCTCCTGCAGCTGAGGCTCCAGGTGGCACAGGTGCTGCTTGGAGAGATGAGGGAGGCGCTGCTTGGTTGCTGTGGGGAGCCTGCCCTGGGGATGTGGGAGTCTGTCATCACGAGACAGCTGCTGTCACAGGACAGACGCTCCGTTTGCACTCTCGGCTTCTTCACTTCCGCCCATGCAGAAGGGGCATAGTTGTGTAAGTGGCACCAAGAGAGGGGTCCTTGCCCTGCTCATTTTCACCCAGCTCTGCTGGAAGCCTTGAGATGCAGGTAAGAAATATGCAGAGCAGGCGCCTTGGACGCTGGTTCCTTCCACTGTCCGGGATGGCCACCAACTCATAGTTTATGCCCTGTTATCCTTCATTTTCACTTTGTTGTATCCCTCTTGTTGGAGAAAGAAATTCAGAGTGATTATATTATTGTTGTTTTTATCATTAGGGCAGGATCTCATTACATAGCTTTGCGATCCTGGAACGGACTGTGTAGACCAGGCTGTCTTTGAACTCATGGAGATGTGCACCGCTGTACCTGGTGGGATGCAAGTCTAAAAATATGTGATTTTAATCTAAATTAAAAGTGGGCTGAAACGTGGCACAGAAGATACAAAGGGAGGAATGGAAGCACCTGTTCTCACCTGTCACTTCTCCTAAACTTGTTTTTGGCTTCCCCGTGGACATGAGGGTCCGGGTCAGTGTCCCTCAGGTCTGCCGAATTTCGAGCTGCCATAGTGTGTTTGTGTTGCTTACTGCGTACTTTTGTGTTGGGGATGTACCTCAGTTGGTAGACTGCATCTAACCCTGAATTCCATCTCCTGCAGCGAATAAGCCAGGCGAGGTGATCACACTTCCAATTCCGGTGCTTGAGAAGTAGAGGCAGGAGGATGGGCGTTTAAGGTCATCCTTGGCCACATAGCCTAGGCTCTACATATGAGACCCAGGTGCCATGTCACTGTTTGGTGACACGAAAGGTTTGTACCAATCTTGTGGGATACTCACTGGCCACAAATGTCCAAGGCTATGCGTGCAGGTTGTCACGGTGGCTAGTGGAGCCAGACCTGAGAGTCTTGCCGCTGGTTGCAGGGCAGTTTGGCCTTTGTACCTGATCCAAAGTTCCTAAGTCACCACGGCCTAGCTCTTAGATGGCTGGTGTAGTAGGCTCAGGGTTCTCTCAAGGGCTTCCATGATGTCAATTTTCAGGGCATTAAGAGACGAGGAAGTGGCTGTGATTTGCTCTGGATGTGTTAATGAGCGAGAAGGCTGTGCTAGAAGGACTTATGGTGTGGACTCGAGACGTGGGGTGGATCGTGCCTTTGCCGGACAAACTTTGTATACTGTCGGTTCCTCACCTCACAGGCCAGGCCTGCATGCCGTTCATTCCTGCATGTGGCCCGCTCCCCTCCCCCTGCAGCTTGGGTCCCTACACCGCATTGTCTCCATTGTCACCTTCCGTTCCTGTGCACCCTCTTCTGCCTGCAGGCTGGGCGTGTGTACTCAGGGCCATTCTCCA
Source organism: Apodemus agrarius (assembly GCA_964023405.1). Taxonomy (NCBI): domain Eukaryota; kingdom Metazoa; phylum Chordata; class Mammalia; order Rodentia; family Muridae; genus Apodemus; species Apodemus agrarius. The sequence continues at coordinate 99,206,794 of OZ030011.1, read as the reverse complement.
CTTCCGCACGCCAGTCATTCCAGTTAAGGTTTCTGCTCTCCTCCACCCTGCTCGGGGTCACACCTGAGCACTCCGTGTTCCTGCTGGAATGAGTCACCTTGGGGGTGAATAGAACTTTACCCTCCAATCTTATTGCGAGAAAGGAGAACAGATTGAACCCTGTCTGCGGGGACCAGCCTACCCTGGCCGCTAGGCTGTTGCCAGGGTCTTGGTGAGGGGCTGGTCCTGAGATGTGAGGGCATTTAAACCAAGTTTGGAGAACATTGCACTTGGCAATCTAATATTTCCTTGGGAAGTATTAAAATGTGTAAGCGGGGCGTTTGCTTTTATTCATTTAGCTTTGTCATGACTTTCTATAAATATTAATTAATCTTCTAGGATACTCTTTGCAAGTAGCTGCCTCTTCCACTATCTTCAATTGAGGTGGTGATCTCTCTCTCTCTCTCTCTCTCTCTCTCTCTCTCTCTCTCTGAAATACCAATGTGCACTCTTCCAAATCTACATATAAAACATGTTACAAAGAAAACTTGTGTAAAATGTTTGCTGTACAAATGGTAAGGTCCAGCGTCCCAGCTCCAGCACTAGCCCGCTGATGTGTGGCCCGTGGAGCCAGATCTCATCCTCTGTGCTCTCCACCCACTGGTCCTCACTCTGCCCTGCGGTCATGACCTGCTTTGCTGTATGGCCAGGGTGGCCCCGTCTAAGGACGGGGACTGAAGGCTGTCCACATTCATGTTCACAGGTGTGGTGATGGTCACTTTCTGACATGGCAAGCTCGCTGGGCATTCCTGTACCACTCCTGATGGTAATAGAATCTGGCCACAACCTCTGAACTGGCCTGCTCTGAGCAGGATTTTTTTTCTTCTTTGTTTTTAGAGTCCTTGAACAGCTGGAATACCACATCGACTGGGGAACTGTCTTCCGGCATTGACCAGTTGTTGACTTGAAGCAGTGTCAAATTTGTCTGAGCAGCGATCTGCTTTTTCTCATCCTCTGTGGGGTAGGGATGCCCTCTGCTGAGAGGGCCAGGGTCGCGCCACGTTGGTGGCGTGCTTTGGCAGGACACCCTGCTTGTTCTTGGAGGAGCCATCCTCTTGATGCGTGATGCTGAGGTGTTGTCAACTGCACATGAAGCTGCGAGTTCTGGATCCCACTGTCCCGGGAGAACACGCCTGCGTGACCACTTGGCCTTGTGGAGTGACGACGACGACAGTGACAGGCTGGTACACTGTGGAGGTGGCGATCTCTTTAAAGGACTCAGAAGAGTCTGTCTGCAGCTCAATGGCCTCTCCTGCCTGGCGCTTGCCTGGCCAGAGGGTAGTTTTTCACCGGGCATGTGCTGTGGTGTCATCTCTGCTTTCCCCTCTTTTATGCAGGAAGATAGTCAACCGATCTCATCCTGTCCTGCTCAGACCCCCTGGAAAATACAGGTGCCCCACAAAGGCACCGCAGACACTGAGCCCAGTTCTACGTCCAAAACATTCACTCTTGCCTCGACAACCCACTGCAAAGTGATGGGATGGGCGTTCAGTTGACTGTCTCCATGTCTGCAGGAGGGACACAGCCCATGCTGCGTAGCACCCAGAAAGGCTTTAGAAGGCTGGGCGGGCAGAGGCAGAGCTGTCTCTTAAATTCCTCTGTGCACCCAGAGCCTGGGACAGAACAGAAGCAGGCGGTATCAGAAAAGCCAGGGCAAGCCAACATGATCTCGGGGTGGCAGCAGGCATGGTACAGCCGTAGGCAAAGTTGGGGTTGCGCTGGTAAGCGGCATGGGAGCAGCTGTGGGGAAGGGGTGCAGGGGTGTACTGCCGCTGAGGCTCCTCTGAGGTCTAAAGCAGCCATTGCAGGGAGCCTGGCTTGCGGGTAGGTGGCTAGTGTGTTTCCCAGGGGACTGGTGAGGCTCTCTCCACCTTCAGCCCCACAAGCCTCCCCTACCGCCCTGTCTCTGTCTTCCCTTGTCCGTGACTCTCTTGGTATTTCCCTCCTCTTCTTCTCTGAAGTATGATGTATGGGTGGTGGTGTTGATTCACTTGAGGCTGTCAATAAAGGGTTACATGAGGGGCCAATGGACGACTTTCTCAGTCTTAAGAGGAAGACCCGGTGGGTATAGTTCTGTTTACACACACTGGGGTTTAATGGTCGCTCTGGGTGGGTGTTTGGGAGATGAAGTTCTGACAGTGTCAATGCAGGCTGCAGTTTGAGAGCGTTTGTAGGCATAGCTTAGGCTTCTACTCCATTAGGCATCAGCCCACTGTATGCTCAGCCTCTGCTGGAGTCTGTGTGCTCTGCTCTGGTATGCGTGGGTGGTGGCATCTCCTCCAATATATGATGCCTGTTTGTGCCTATGTCAGTCAGGAGTGTGCAGAGGAGAGACTAACACAATGTGTGTGTGTGTGTGTGTGTGTGTGCACATGCACACACATTTGGAGATTGGCACATCCCAAGTCTGTGGGCTGGAGACCAGAGCAGGTTGTGGCCACAGATCAAGCCCTGAGGTTGGGCTGGATCTCCTCATGTTCAGGGAGTTTGGGCTGCCCCGTCTTGGCCATCAGCTGATTGGAAGAGGTCTATCCTCATGAGAGGACAATCTGCTCCATTCAGACTCTACTCACAAACACCCAGAATAACATCTGATCGAATATCTGGGTACCTTGGTCAAGCCACGTTGGCACGTTAATTGACTTTCACAGCCTCTAAAATATCATCTTTCTGATATTCATAAGCATATCTAGACCCCCAAGGCCTGTGTGCTACAGAGAGGCACAAACCCCCGTGAACAAGCCCAGTTTCTCTCTGTCGATTAGCTAGCTGATGTGGAGTCTCCATTTTGTACCTTTCTTAGACGAGAGTGAGCTTTGTGTAATTTTATAAACATATATCCTGTCTGTCTTCCTTGATTCAAATTCACTTGATAAGTTAAACTTTTCTTTTCCCTTCTTTCCCTCCCTCCCTCCTCCTCCTTTTTCTCTGCTCATCAGTATCTATTTGACACCTAGCAATTGTCTTAGACAGTGGCAAAGTTATGAAGACATTTCTGCAGCCAGCTATGAGCTTAGGATGAAGAGAAGATGCAGATATGGACGTCTCCATCAGTTTTGGAGACACTGGCTTCTCTCCTCCCCAAGCTCTCTTCAGCACGCCAGGCACTAACCCTCAGCCTGCGATAACACTGGAGTACCATGTAACTGTTCCGCACAGATATGTCTGGCTTCTTCCTCCTAAAGTTAGGACTGAGGACCGAGAAGATATCCTGTTTAGCCCTGCTGAATGAATGCAGAGTTTTCCCCATAGGATTCAGGAGACATGCACAGCCCGGTCTCTGGGCTGCTTTCCTGGGACAATGTTGATGCAGGGCACTGGCTAGAGAGGTTGGACTCTTTCCTGAGTCAGCCAGGGAGGCCCAGGGTCATTCTTGTAGCACTCGGGGGGCAGGGGTGTGTGTGTGGGGAAAGGCTCAAATGCAGACAAAGTGAAAGTACCAGTCAAGGTGCTGCCAAAAGGGGTAACTACCCCCCCTTCATATCCCCACCAGTTTCTTTCTTTCTTTCTTTTCTCTTTTCTTTTTTTCTTTTTCTTTTTTTCTTTTCTTTTTTTTTTAATTTATTTTTATTTTATTTTATTTTTTTTTTTTGGTTTTTGGATTTTTCGAGACAGGGTTTCTCTGTGTAGCCCTGGCTGTCCTGGAACTCACTCTGTAGACCAGGCTGGCCTCGAACTCAGAAATCCACCTGCCTCTGCCTCCCAAGTGCTGGGATTAAAGGCGTGCACCACCACCACCCGGCTCCCCACCAGTTTCATTTTGGGCAGAGCCCTTCTCTCCGAGGCAGGTGTCTCTTTAGCATCTGGAGTTGCTGGACACAATCTCCTTTTGGGTAGATTGGCAGCATGGGTCTAGTCTGGCACGGGCTGCGTGCGCATCCTCTGGCTGGGTGGTAGGCTCCTTCAGTAGAAGGAGCTGAACCTGGGGAGGGCGATGCTGAGGGACTCCTTGTTCCTCATGGGCACTGTAGGAGCAGCTTGGTCTTCTGAGCTGTTCTGGGGATTATGTGACATCATGCATGCTAAGCACCTTGGCAGAAGCTACTTATCACATTAAATGTTTAACAATTGGCATTTGTAACTACCCTGCAATGCTTCGCTTTGGGCCAGTCCAGCACCTGGACTCTTATCCAGAGCCAGGTGGGTCAGGTGGAGAGAGGAGTTGTGTTTGACCATGGTAATATCTGCTAGATGGTTCTGCTCGGGCCTTGAGTCTCAAGGAGATTGGTAAGAAGTACAGAAGTTAATATGACATGTTGCTAAGTTGATTCCTTTGAAAAGGTGCGCACTCTTTCTCAAGTATGGCAACTGAGGGGTTGCCATGGTGACAAGTTGTCTGGTTAGAATACAGAGCAATAGGAAAGATGGCTGACGTGCAATTTATGGCTCTGCAAGCAAGGTGAGCATCAGCATCCCTGCCTCGATCATCTTACGGATGGGTCTTCCTCTTCTGGGGCTTGTGTTTCCAAAGATGAGTTTATTTTGTGCCTTTGGTGGTTAGGCAAAGTGGGGGGAGCCACTGTAAATATTCAGGAAAGACTGTACAGCATCTCGGCATCTTTGATGTAAAACCCAGAGTCCACAGGTTACTGTGAAGATTGACTGGCGATCACATGGTAGGAGAGAATGGAGAGAGAGAGGACAGCCGGAAGTACAAGGAACAGGAAGGGGAGAGAGCGTCCTGAGAACGTGCTGGAAAGAGCGTACGTGTTCATGGAAGCCCCTGGCAGCTCTACAGTAACACACCGGAATCTCCGTGACGTGGCCAGCCATCAGCTAACAGATTCAGTTCTAGGGATCCCCAAACCTGTGGTGGAGTACAGTGTGGGGCACACATGGCCCCTCCTCCTCTCGGACTCTTTTGGTTTTCTGCTTTCTGGTTACCGCACTTGGTTCTCCACCCCGGGAGGAGGGCTCTGCAGAGGGTCTGTGCCTGTCCATCCTGGGAGGGGAGCTGCGCCAGTTCACACCCACCTTCCCCAGCTGTAGACAAGATTGAGGATGAAGTCCTGCACACCCAGGGGGAGCTAACCACAGAAAGGAGTTACCGACCGGAGCATGATTCAGTTCCTTGGCATCTGAAAGGTGAATCCAAAATGTGAATTTTGTTCCTAGAACCCGAGATTGGTATATGTTCATAGCATGTGTGAGAGAGAGAGAGAGAGAGAGAGAGAGAGAGAGAGAGAGAGAGAGAGAGAGAGAGACTAATTTGCTATGGCACCACCTGAGTGTAAAGATTGTTCATTTCTTTGTTTATGTGTTTGTGTATGTGTGTGTACATGTGCTAATATGGAGGTCAGAGGTCAGCACTGGGTTTCTTCAGTCACTTTCGACCTTATTATTTTTGTTTTTTAGAGATTCATTTTGTTTTTGTTTAATGTGCTTGTGTATGCGCGCGCGAGAGTGTGTGTGTGTGTGTGTGTGTGTGTGTGTGTGTGTGTGTTTGTATTTGTGTATGCTGACGCCCACACAGGCTGGAAGAAGGCATCGGATCCCCCGGAGCTGGAGTTACAGGCTGTTGTGAACTGCTCCATGTGGGTGCTGGGAACAGAACCGCCGGGCCATCTCTCTGTCTCTCTATCCCTTGTTTTTGGGGAGCAGGACCGCTCACTGGACCTCTTAGAGTTCACTAATCTGGCTGAGTCTGCCCAACTCCACAGAGATTACAGTCGCGTGCCACAGGCTCAACCTTCCCACCTGGGTTCTGGGAGAAGGAGCTCAGGTCACAAGCGTGGGCTTGTGAGGCCAGCACCCGGCTGACCGAGCCCCTCCCCAGCCCGTGGCTCTTAGCTTGTAGCATAAGCCACCCTTCTTTTCTCTGAGCCTATACATTCACCTGGGACCTCTGCTTCTTTTGGGCAGCAGTGGGCCATGTTCTCCGTGTGGGTTGGAAATGTTCCTTCTGTCATTTAGCAGTATCTCACTGGCACATTTCCTGCCAGCTTGCTTTCTCATCCATCACGGGCTGCGGTGCCTCTGACCTCACCCTCGGTGCACCTACACCTGCAGAGCAGCCTCTCCTCTGACGGGCAGCAGGTTTCTGCCCCTCAGTGCAGACTCCAGCAGTGCTGCTGTCCTTGATGTCCTGAGAGCCTCTGACTTCTAAATTGGGCCATTATGAGGGGCCGCGTGGGCTGGGGTGGAGCCCACCTTAACGAAGGATGTTCCTAGCTCCCCCTCCTTGCTGTCCGTGGGTCCTGGTGATTTTTTTTTTAATAGGCCCAAGCTTTGAATGGTCCTGCCACTCACCGTCTGGTAAAGTGTCTTAGTTTGCCTTTTGGTTGCTGTGATAAAACACCACGACCAAAGGCCACGTCGGGAGGAAAGGGTTTATTTCAACCTTCCCGTTTGCATTCTACCAGCAGGGACCAGGGACGTCCGGGCGGGAAGTCACGGTAGGACCTGAACCAGAGGTCATGGAAGGGTGTTTCCCGGCTTGCTCCTCATAGCACCCTCAGCTTATCTTCTTATACCAGGACTATGGGTTCCAGGCCTGGCACTGCACCCAGGAGACTTTATTAACCATCCCTCCTCTATTAGCCATCAAATCATCAAGAAAATGCCCCGCATGCTTGTCCAGAGATCAGTTTAGTGAGGGCGTTTTCCTCTTCGCAAATGACTCCTGTGATGTCATCCTCCATGTACCTACACTGGCATAGTACTCCCCCCCTCGGGGCTCGGCGGGTTTTTGCCGCCCTTTGAAGGCCCCTTGCAACTGTTTGTGTCAAGTTGACAAAAACCTAACCAGGACACGAATTTTCTTCTCCAACACCAGCCTGTACTCCACTGAGTTATGTCTGCTCTCTCCCTACGGCATGTGGCGTGAGTCTGCTCTTTGCTAGGTCCCAGAGCAAAGCCGGCTTGCTCTCTTGGCCACTGGATTCCTGGTTATAGATGTAAAGGCCCACAGAGAGAGTGCGGGTCCTCCCTGAGGAAGCTCCACTCTTGATCTCTTCAGGACACTCGCTTCAGGATGGTGTGGAGTACACTGATGCCTGAGGTAGAACTGTCAGCCATAGCGAATCCGCTAGCACTCGCTCGGGCTTTGGTCTAGGCACCCATGCCTTTCCTGACAGCTGGCTGTCCACACTACAGTTGGCCTACCTGCTACACTGTAGTCACCGCCGTGCCAGCTGCCTCGCCTTACCGTCTGTGTGAAGTCACACTGGTTATTTCTAACTCACAGATCTGGACTCACCAGGCCACAGAGCGCCCGACTGTACCTGGACTTGGTTTGGAAGACAGCCCTGGGAAAGATCACGCCACAGCCTACCTGTGGCCAGAAAGAAAATTCTTACGGGTCAGTGGCCACACCTGTTCTGCAGGTTTAGCAGAATCCTAAGTCACAGCAAATGGGTAGTCATCTGTGAAATCCCCAGCACAGTCTATACTACGAACATTTGCATGTTCTCCCAAAGTTTTTTTTTTCTTGAATTTTTTGCCTCATATATATTACATATTATATATGTATACATTATATGTACATTTAATATATACACATATATGTTGTACATTTAAAATATGTCTTGACCATATGTACCCCAGTATCCCCCTCCTATCCCTTTGACACCCTTTTCAACATAGCCCCTTCTTGTTTGCATGTGTTTGCCCTTTTATGACCCTGGAGTCTAATCAGCGCTGCCTGCTAGACTGGTCTTGGCTTGATTCTGTTCAGGTAAACAGTTACAGCAAGGTCCATGGGTACAGCGGCTGGGCTGGCTAAGTTGGTTGGCTTTTTTTTTTTTTTTTTTTGTCATCTTGACACAAGCCAGAGCCGTCTGGGAAGAGGGAACAGTCTGTGGGATTTTTTTTTTTTTTTGTCATGACTTTTCTCAACGATGAATTTTGATGGAGAAATGCAACCCAAATCAACCCTTTCCTCCTCAGTGTGCTTTTGGTGATGTTCATTATCCCAGCAATAAAGTCAAGCAGGCCAGTGTGGAGGGAGCAGGGATGGGGTGGGGGGCAGGATGGGGGTGGACGGGGCATGGGTGGGTGGTGTTGTCAAAGGTTTAGCTAAGTCCTAGATGTCTACTGCACGTTGCCCCTGTAACTATCAGAGCCCTGTTAGGTGCTTACAATCTGACTGATAGGGGAGTTTGACGCTAGCTGCCCTTATTGCAACAGATTCTAATGAAATATAATTTGTCATATATTAATAGAGAATTAATTATTTGTCTCGCTGCCGAGACAAACACGGGACAAGAGCACCGTCAGGAAGGAAAAGCTTTATACTGGTTCACTGTTCGAGGTTATCCCCACTGTTCGAGGTTATCCCCACTGTTCAAGGTTATCCCCACTGTGGCAGGGAAGGGACAGAAGAGGAAGCAAAATACCCCCCAGGTTCGTCAGGATTGTTATAGTGACAACAGGATTTCTCTCTTTCAAAAGCTTAAAAAAAAAAAAAAAAAACCAAAAAACCCTCTTACTGTGTGAGCATATGTGTGCATATGTATATGCATGTATGAGTGTGTGTGTGTATGTGTGTACCCATGTATGTGTGCAATCATTGGAACTGAAAGGTTTTTAGGTGAACACACAAAAAAAACCAGTGGCCCCATGACTCATTATACCTGCGCTCAGGGGATTTCGGAAGCTATTCCCTCCTTCGCCACCGTATTCGAGGGCAAGGCAGCGCACGGAACGATGCATGGCTTGAGTGTGCGTCCTACCATGCTGGGGTCGGGCTGGCCCCGGGACTCTGCTCTCCCTGCACAATCTGCCTGTGCTGTCCAGCTGGACTCCCGACTGCACGGCCTTGGCTACCGCCTGTTCCCTAGCAATGGTCGTTGGTAGCAGTTGGCAGATGCTCTGGTTGCCTGTGCACACAATGCCCACAGCAGACTATTGAGCAAACAGTTCCCCAGTGTCTCTGCCCAGAAGTTCCTTATCATCTTTCCCGTTCCTTCGTCTCGGCAGGGAGCTTTGTGCAGAGGCAAGGGGACGCTCTTTAGAGCCTGAAGCCGCCTGCTTTTGTGACTTAGCACAGGTCCCTCTGGTTAGCCCTCTGGCTTCCGGTTCCTTGGGATAATGGAGACGGTGTCTGTGTGTGTGTGTGTGTGTGTGTGTGTGTGTGTGTGTACGTGTGTATGTGTACAGTTTCTGGCACTTACTGAACGCTGCACCCTCAGGACCCACATCCTGTTCTTTCTCTTTTCTCTTCCATTCTCAAATCTCAACTGCTCCTTCTCCTCCTCTACCGGTCTTTGGTAAATGTGTCCTCTATTCCCAATTCATGTCCTTGGCTCCCAACCTTGGAAATAAGAGTGAGCAGCATTGATGCAGATCTTAAGGGAAAGAAGCCTGGGATGGAGCTAGGGGCGTTATGATTTGGAAATTAGCAGTGTCAGTGATGATGACCTGTGAGGTGGACGGAACCCATTTAAATTCACCTAAGCGGGGCTTAGGTAGGCGTTCATCAGAAGGGATTCGCTGTGGGGAGGGTGTGATCGTCTGGCCGCTTAGCTGTCCCCTTCGCACACATGGTATGTACTCGGAATCTGGACGTGACTCCCCTGCGAATCACCTGCGTCAACCCCGTCACTCTGCAAAAGTTCCTCTGAGAGGCTAAGGTTGAGACGGCTGGCACTCCTCCCAGCTGCCTCTGTCTTGTGACACCTGCCTCCGGAGTCCTCTATCTCACGCTCCAGGGCAAGCCTTGTCTCTACAGGGTGTCTTCCCACCTGAGGAGGGTGCCTTCCAAGCTCTCTGCTAGGAGCCTAAGAGCCCACTCGTGTGGTGTGTGCCGGCGTGGCCCTGGCTGGCAGGCCGGAGGATCTCCACTTTGTGTCGCAGATGCCGTCTGTCACGTGAGCTGCCCACAGCACCCACAAATGGGGAGTTGTCTGGGCTGAGCGCCCAGCTGAGCACTGGCTTGGAATCTGTAACTATTGCCTCAGTGCCTTGCCCAGCACCTGTGATAATGTTGGCGGTGGCAGCTGTAGACCATCGGAGGCAGCAACAAGGGAAACGGGTGCTCAGAGGCCCCAAAGCCCCCATGCTCTCCCAGCCTGCGCGTCCATTGCAATGGTCTCCTCCTCATACACACTGCTCCTTGATCAGGGAGCTGCAGCCAGGAGGAACTGCTTGTTTAGGCTTTTCTGGATTTCTGGGCATGCTGTCCTCTGAGACAGAGGATATGTGATGTTGCGGGGCTGAAGAAGCAGACAGTCACTGATGGTATTCGAGGCTGGGGGTGATACACTCTCGCAGTGATGAGTGCATTAGGAAATGGTCCTATGATAGTGCTTCCTTGTCAGCGTGGTCCTAACACTGAACTGAAATATTGTCTCATTCACGACCGAGGATACTGGGGCATAGAACTGTTCATAGGTAAGAAAGCCAGGGCCTAAACTCTGAGGACTCTGGGATCTGACTATCCACCATGTTGTTCTGCCCCGCACCAAATATAGATAACATGGGTAGTCCTGGGATGTAGCTTAGCCCATAAGTGCTTGCCTAACACATATGAGGAAGCCCTGCGTTCTAGTCCCAGTGCTGCATGAACTGTATGTGGTGGTATGTGCTCCTAATCTCAGAGCACAGGAGGTTGAGGCAGGAAGATTGCCAAGAATTTCAGGTCAGCCTGGGCTACAGAATGAGGCTTTCAGGAAAAAATGAAAGAAACAGTCTACTTACGTTTGGATGTTGTTAAATGAGGAGGAGGAATGATAAGAATGATTTGGCTTGGTTGATCTGGATTCCATAAAAGACTGAGCTAGCTCTTCTAAAACCACAATCAATGTGTAGATGTATTAAGAAAAGCCTGGATATCCTAAAGGGCCTGGCTTTTCTTAACCCAAGAGGAATGGCTCCTGGAGCATGGATTTAATCTTACTTGACTGGACTCACTGGTCCTCTCCAAAGGACAAGGTTTCTGTGTCTAGACTTTTCCCTGTAGTGCTGGAGCTGGGGCTCGGGCCTCCAACAGCCTGAAGACTGACTCAGCCTCCGTCTCTCCATCCCAGCCTGTGTCCTGGTGGGTGCGTGACTGCTCTGGCCTTCATGAGTCCTGCGCTATGTCATCTAGCAGGAGAATACACCGTCTATGAGTCCTGCGCTATGTCATCTAGCAGGAGAATACACCGTCTGCTGCCTTTGTCCCCGTTGCTATGAGGATTCTGTAGGTGAACTGTGATCTCCTGGGAGCGCTGTGCAGGAACCCTCTGCAGAGATCTGGTCTCTGTCTTGTTCTGAACTCTTTGAACGTCCCGTATGAGATTAGTGCTTTAGAGCTGAGATGGCCTTCCCAGCTCAGCTGGCTCCTTTATCTTACAGAGATATTTTCATGGAGTGTCTTGTGGACACCTGAGGCTCCCTGAGGTGCCACCAGGGAGAACTATTGTTATAAAATTACTAGCCCAGGACACTGCCTGCCTGTGTGGCTGGGTCCTGGTGTGGTGAAGCATGATCAATAGACAATAGGCCCCTTGGCCAGGAGCCCAGTGCTTTCTCAACAGTCGTGACGGTGCTCACTGTACATTTTGTGGTCGTGCAGCCACCATGAGCAATGACATTTTCCTCTGGAATGGCCCTGTTGGTGAGGGATAATTGTTTTGGACCTGTACTCCAAGATTAATCTATGTGTCCTGGAAACAGAGGTCTTGGGGCTTCTCCAGTGGCAGGAGCTCAAGCTGTGACCGAGACAGACTCATCCATGGGGCATTATTTTTACTCAAAAAACAAAACAAAACAAAACAAAACAAAAAAACAAAAACAAAACCGAGACACCCCCCCAAACAACAACAAAGGACACAAGCTAGGTTATTCAGAGCCGGTGTTTTTCCTTCCTCCTTCCTCCTGACCTCTCTTCTTTCTCTTTGCCATTCTTCCTTTCCTGGCGTTTCCCTCCCCTTCTGCTTCCAGCCCCTTTCCTCTCCTCTTCTTGCTCTCCCTTCCACCCCCTCCTCTCCCAGAGCCTTCCACATCTTAGGCTAGCACCCTATCCCTGGGGTAGATCCATAGCCTTTTTAAAACTTTATTTTAATGTGTGTGTGTCTACCTGTGTGGCGGTATGTGCATGCAAGTGCAGTTGCCTACAGAGACCAGAAGAGGGCACTGGATTCCCCAGACCTGGCGTTACAGTCAGCTGAGAGCTGCCAGGTGTAGGTGCTGGGTTCTCTGTCCGATCCATATGAGCTCTTAGCCACTGAACCATCTCTTTAGTTCCTATCTTTACATTTTGATACAGGGTTTCCCTAAGTCACCCTGGCTGGCCTTTAATTTGCAATCCTCCTGCTTCAGCTTTCCAGGTAGCTGGGATACAAGTCACTAGGCCTGTCTCAGGCATTTTCTTGAAAAGAAAGTGGTGAGCCTAATGTTTCAAGAAAAATAGCTGACAGTACCAGCTGCCAATCAGAAAATTGAAGCTTTCCAATTCAAATCTGACTTTTAGAAAGCCTTCATTCACTCCTGTGAGTTTAAGAGATTGTTAGCACACACAGACTTCCCTGATAAACCAGGGTGCTGTGACTGAGTGGTGAAATGGGTCAACATTCCCTTAGATCTGCATAACTCAACTCAGTGAATCAATATTTGCCTAATGACTAACTCACAATGTGGCAAAATCATGAATGGATAAAACCAATCTATTCACAGTGCGTAATGGCGAGTGGATTTTACTGTCACCATATATTAAAAGCATTAGGGTTGGGTTGTGACTCAGCCTGAGGCCCCTGAGTTTGGTCCCCTGACACTGCATACAACCGACGTGGTTGCACATGTCTGTAATCTCAGTACCTGAGAGGTGAGGGCTGGAAGTTTAGGGTCACAGAGAGAGTTCAATTTCAGCCCGGGCTACGTGGGGCCCCGTCTAAACAACAGAAACAACAGGTGAAAATGGATAGCCGTTAACCTGTAAGCGACTACCATTTTCCAAGTGTTAGTGAAGTGATCGGGAAGTAAATCCATAAAGGCCTGTTGTCTTTTCTCAACTCTGTCTTGTTCGGGGCCCAGTTTTCTTCACACACTGCAGGTAAATGGCAGAATTTATAGCCTGAGCTTAGCTGGAGCCAGGTGTTTGCTAGTGGGTTAGATGTTTAGGAGCTCCGGATAAGCACAGGCCGTTCTTGTTATCATCAGTGCTTTGAAGAATACATATTCTGGAAATATAAAATGTATTTAAGTGTGTAGTGGATTTAATTATGGCTGTGATTAATCTTGGGGAGTGCAGGAGACTGAACCTAGGGTCTCTACACGCTAAACAAGCAAGCTACCACTAACTACGTGCCTCCTCCCTCAGCTCCCCGGCTAAAGGACTGTTACCTTGAGATAAAGTAAGTTGCTATGCCACTGTGACAAGCTCCCAAGTGTCTGGGAATGCCACCAGGCCCAGTTCTCATCATTGTTGTTATTATTATTGTTAGTGTTGTTAATGTTTTATTGTGAATCAGAGTCTCATGTATCCCAGGCCAGTCTGGAACTTGTCTTGTAGGTGGGTATAATCTTGAACTTCTGAACCTCTGAGCTCTACTTCCGGTGTGCCGAGATTACAGCCCTGCCCCGCCACACACAACCTAGCTTAGACAGCACTGGAGACCACACAGGGCTTCACCATCTGAGCCACGCCTCCAGTCCTTCTAATTATTATCATTTCGGCCCAATGGACACATTTATTTTTTTCCTCAACAAGCATCGCGATCTACATCTCACATGAACAAGAACCCTTTGGGCCGCCCAGTACTCTAAAGAGCATTGTCAAGAGAAGTCCTGATACCAAAGCCCTGTGGGAGAAGCCGCCGGCCTCCGTTTGAACACGTAGGGGACTTCCAGAGAGGCACCTGGCCCCTGAGGACTTTCCAGGAGCCGAGGCAGGCCCCATCTGCCGTGAGCTGTGAGCTTTCCCAGGCTCAGCTTCTGCCTTTTCTGTAAACAGCTCGGGTCTGGTGGGATGTGACTCAGGAACCATTGGACTGGTCCCCTCCTTGGCAAAATATAAAAAAAGCAAATGTAATGTGCCAGGCACCCGTGTTTATTGTTGAATAATGTGTGGCTGTGAGGGTCAGAGGCATTCTGGCAGTGAAGAACACCAGTGTTATCCAGCAGAGCCTGGGAGACAGGAGGCTCACGAGGCCGGTGACCAGAGGCGCTGTGACAGGGCCACAGCGGATCTGTTCAACCTCTACCCTGTTTACCTGCACCTGTCCTGGCTACGGAGCTGTTTCTTCTCTGCGTGAGGCAAGGGACTCAGCTGAACTCTGTGTCATGGCTCTTCAACGTTTTTCCAAAAAGCCATGGTGCAGTGACGGTTCTCCAGACTCTCCCGAACGCTCTGGGGTTTACAGTCACGGTTGGCGAGTGGAAAGATGTCTTTGTGCCCGGTGTGAGTGACAAGTGGGAATGTGGGCTAGGGTAGAGAGAAATCTGTCTGTCCAGGCTCGGGCTGCTGAGAAGGGGCGTTGGAAGCTCTTTGAGGTAGGGCTGGGTGTTCAGGCACAGGGGGGAACTCAGACGGGCAGCCAAGTTAAGGCAGGGCAGGCACGGGAGAGCGTGCTTACACAGACTCTTCGGTTGGCCTGTTTGGGGTCTTGAGGCTTTAAATGACACTGCTTGGGTCCCGTGAAGTCCAGCACTGGGGTGCTGAAGTGTTTTGCACAGGACCAGAAAAAATGAGGCCTGAACTTGACATTTAAGGATGACCAGGACCCAAGAGAGAAAAGAGGTTCAGGAAAGGACTGGAAATTAGGGAATGGAGCTGCAAAGGCATGGGAACAGGAAGTTGGGAGGCGTGTTGGCCAGTTTAAAGATAGTAAGGTGTCTTAGGGTGAGCCTTGGGCTACAGGGTAGACGACCTTAAGTGCCTGTTCCCTGTTCGGGTCTTGCATTTTGGCCATGGGGAGCCATGATCTTCTCTGAGCAAGTGATTTAGCTGAGCTCAGTCTCTCAGGAGCCTTTGGGCGTGTCTTCATTACAAGCAGCAGGGAATAAAGAGTAAGGGTGAAACAGGAATCTGTTTAGAGAGTGAGGGGTGGACTGAGTTGCAGGGGGAACGGACGGCGGGGTGGGGGTGGTGCCAAGCCTCCGACAGATGCCAGAACAACATGGATACGCTGGCTTTTAAAAACAGCTAAGTGCGTAGATGGACTTTATGAAGTATGTATGTGCCTTTTGTGGGGTGTGCTGTGAGACCCCACAAGGTTTCTTTGTGTAGCCTCGGCTGTCCTGGAACTGGCTTTGTAGACCAGGCTGGTTTTGAACTCACAGAGATCTGCTTGCCTCTTTCTCCCGAGGGCTGGGATTAAAGGCATGCACCACCACTGCCTGGCTGAAGGCATGGTGTGGCACAGCTGTAATCTCAGCACAAACGAGGCTGAGGCAGGATCATGGTGAGTGTGAAGTCAGACTGGACGTCTCATATCAAAACCAGCATAAACCCCTCAAACTCAACCAAATGAAACACAACAGACAAACAAACAGGGAAAAAAAAAAAAAAAAAAAAAAAAGGAGCCCGAATCTTCTTCAACACTTAGCTTGTGGGCAGAGCAGGGGAGGGACTGTCTGAGCTTACCTCACCTTGAGCCCATTACTCTTAAGAAGACATAACTGAGGGTTGGGGAGAGACTACGATGGTGAAACACTTGCCTTGCAAGCTTGGAATGGGAATTCAACCCCTAGCACACACATAGAAACTCGAGTATGGTAGTGTGTGCTTTTACCCCAGTGCTTAGGAGGGAGCTGGGGACAGGGAAATCCCCTGGGGGCTCATTTGCCAGCCAGATTATCATAATAGATGAGCCCCAAGTTACAATGAGAGACCTTGTCTCAAGGAACAAGGTGAATGGCTCCTGATAAATGATTCCAGGTCAACCTCTGGCCTTCAAATGCAGGCTCATACATGCATGGGTGCACACACACACACACACACACACACACACACACACACCTGGAGGGCTGGGATTCCTGAGTTGGATGGTAGAGATTCAAACTAAGGGCTGCGTTTCCATCTGTTTGCTGTGGACTTCTGTCTCTGGGTCAGGCTTGATATGACTTAGGTCTCTTGGTTCCCTCTTAGGGATGCCACATCTGTTCATTCTGTATCCCCTTTTTCTGATCATGGCTAGACTCAAGCTCACCTTTCACGAACAGACCATGGTGAGAGGCAGTGGCACCTGGCCTCCATGATGAGGCTGCAGGATGGCTCTGACTTCTTTCTTGGCTTACTTGTTTGTGCACCTTAAGTTTATCATGTGGAGATGTTCACGTGGTAAAGAACTCAGGTCTTTAGTCAAGAGTCACATGAACGAGCTGGGAACTAAATGTTCCCCTTGTATAGTTCCAACATGACCCCATGTTGTCTTGACCATGAACATCCTAAGTTAGCAAGACCATCAGGCAACTTCCAGATTCCTGGAACAAGGAGATCTTGTGGTATTAGCCTGCTGTGTTTGGGGATATTTGTTACACAGCTACAGATAACTGACACACCTGAGTTGTCTTTGCTATTTCCAAGTATTGATGTAGAGTTGGACTGCATGGATTCAAATGTTGGCTTTGCCATTTGCAAGCCATATGGCCTCAAGCAGGTTTAATTCAAGTGTGCCTCAATCCTGTCCTCTGCACAGGGAAGCTAGGAATAGTATATCTCTGTGTAGATCCAATGAGGGAGTTCATAGAAATTGTTTGGGGTTTTGTAGCACTAAGAAAACACTTGCCGTTGTTATCACTATCACATCTAATACAGCCTAATGCAAGGCTGTTTTGGACTCCAATCCTTGTTGGCTTTTCTGTACTTCATACCGAGGTTCTCTATGCACAACACTGACTTATTCTCTGAAGGTCTCAGATACATGGACTTTTCTTCTTGACTCTGCACAGTGGCTGGAAGGCTCTGAAGAACACCCAACACAGACTAAGGGGTTCAGTTGATGACAAAAGAGCTCATCAGGATCAGGGTTGGACCTGGGGGACCTGTTGGATACTGTGGGGGGGAACAGGGCCCAGCACAGTGAAGTGCAAAGCCATCTCGTCAAATTGGATTGAACAACAATACAGTGAGGCCAACGCAGGGGAGTATGGATGTCAGTTCTGGAGCAAACACATGTGAGTGTTGGCGACGTGCTTGTTGACTAAGTGGAACACAGAACCAGACGCTCCTTGTGGACCCCTCAAGTGGCTGGCATTTGGATGAGGGGACATGGCATTTGGATGAGGGGACACTCAACAGTGTGATGGACAGAGCTAGACGCCTGAGGAAAGGGGCTTCCACACTGCCCTGGAGCGTCTAGTGGCTTCTGCACGCCCAGAGCTGTGTCCACTTGCTGGTCTATGGCTCCTGCTTTCCAGCTTGGGTTTTCCTGGACAGTAGCTCACTGGGCAGGCCTTCACAAAGATTGGCAGTAGGCAGGGAGAAAAAGGACCCTAACTTAGAGAGAGAGGGAGAGGGAGAGGGAGAGGGAGAGGGAGAGGGAGAGGGAGAGGGAGAGGGAGAGGGAGAGGGAGAGGGAGAGGGAGAGGGAGAGGGAGAGGGAGAGGGAGAGGGAGAGGGAGAGGGAGAGGGAGAGAGGGAGAGCAGCTCTGCCTCCTGGAACAAGGCAGGAGAAACAGCTACATTATCCATCTCCTGGGCTTTGGGATGCTAGAGAAGGCGAGGTGATGGGAGAGCTGGCTTTGGGTCCTGCCCAGTGGAGCCCTGGGGAGATAGGGCATTTTTAGAATCTTGTGTTCCTAAGGCCCTACTTGTCAGATTCCTATAGCTCTCACCCCGCAGTCAGAAGAGCTCGCTTAGCAGCCTGTGAGTTGCAGATTCATCTCCCAGCATGCATCGCTGAGCATCTCCTTTTGTTCTGAGATCTCACCGGCCGGAGAGGGGTTGAACAAACCAAGTCAGAACTCCTGTGCTCATGGACCCCAGTACCTAGGATGGCGGTCTCTGCCTAGGCAGTGCCAGCTCCTGGGATGAAGTGGAATTGACCAAGGCATGGATTCTTATCTCAATGGCTTGAAACACTACTAGTGATCAGTTGGTGAAAGCCAGGGACATTTTCTAGTTCACAGTAGTATCTCATGGCAAAGAGCGACCTTGTTAAAAATACCGGTCAACTCCTCGCCCAGCGGGAGAGCCAGGTGTTAATTTGCCACACAAATGAGTCGTCACACAGTACCCACACTGTGAAGGAAGCACAGGGAATCGGCAGGATGATGCCGGACTTTGATGCCAGCTGGGCCCGCGGTCTGCTGAACAATGCGACTCACATTTGAGGAAGGCTTTTCTGTTTTCAGTTAGTCCTCCCTGGAAATTCCCTCACAGACACACCTAGAAGTATATTTTATTAATTTCCCAGAGATCTCTCAATCCAATCCATTCATAATCACCACTAACCATCACCTTTATCCATATAATAAACTAGACGCTGATCTTCTCTGTTTTTGTAGAAGCCAAAGTACCCAGAGCCACACGGGTCAACAGACTGGAGATCTACTTAGTCACAGCCAACTAGTGGCCAATCCTCGTATACTTCCCAGGGCCATACTTTTCTAGTTATCACCCCCAGTCCTTGACAAGAGGCAACTTAAGGGAGAAAGGATTTATTTGGGGTGACATTCTGAAGCTATGGTTTGTCATGATGGAGAAAGCAAGCTAGCAGGAACACACAGCTATATGCTCATCCCTGTGTGGACTGTGAAGTTGAGAGGGGACAGGAAGTTGGGCAGGACTGTAAACCTCAAGGCCAGCCTCCCCAGAGATCCACTTCCTCCATGTAGGCCCTTGGTTCAGTTACTTTTCTGTGCCTGCGATAATATGCCACGACCGAGGCTACTTCTGTAAGAAAGGATTTATTTTGGTTTACGGTGTCAGAGGGCTGCGATGGGGGATGGAGGAGGGATGATCGGCTCACCGTTTGATCCACAACCACGAGGTAGAGGGAGAACACGGGGAGTCTCCCGGGACCTCAGAGCCCACCCCCAGTGAGACACCTTCTTCAACAAGGCCAATCCTCCCAAACAGTTCTACCAACTGGGAACCGAGAATTCAAAATAGGAGCCCAAGAGTACTATTCTTTAAATCACCACAGCCTTACCTTTAAAAGGTTTCAGAAACTTCCCAGATAGCACCGCCTGCTGGAGAGCATGTGTTCAAACCCATGAGCCTGTGTGGGACTTTTCATACACAGCCTGTCACACTCAACAACCCTTCTGCCCCTCTGCTTTTCAGCTGAGCCTGGTCACTGTCTGTTCTTGGTCCCCTGAGCAGCTAGTAAGGCTCTTGCGGGAAGGGGCATCTGATTTTATATGCTCTGAGTGTGAGACGTCGGTGCTCGGGACAGTAGACTGTGCTTTGCTCTTCCTGAATTTGCCTTCAGGGATGAACTCGGCCAAGGCAGGGGTGTTTACACCATACAGATTGGCACAAGCTGCAAACAGAGCTGCTTTTAATTTCCCTGCTCCCTGGAGATGACTGTTGCCCTCGACTAGCATGCCATACCTCCAAGACTTAAGATGTCTGGGCCTTGCTAAGTGGAAACCTCTACCCCAGACAAGGCCCTGTCCGGATGGGATGTCGGGGGGGGGGGGAGGCCTCGGGCTTCCTTGCAGCATTCTCGTCTCTGCCTCAACTTCTCATCTGGAAATCCTGTCTTTCAAAGGCCACGGTGGCCTGGGATCCTATTTACTGGGTGCTCAGGTTCTGGACAGCAGGAGGGAATCCGGGCTGCCCACCATGGTCTCTCTTGGGATAGAGCAAAATGCCGCAACTTCTGTGTCTTTTCCTCCACATCCACATAGCAGCATCCCAGGGAGGGTAGCATGGGGCCCGGGATCTCAGAGCTGACATCTCTACCTGCCAAAACGCTAGTGAGATTTAAGTACAGACAGAGGTATCCTTTAAAGTGACAAGAAGGGCCGGGGACCCTCTTCTCCGTTAGAGAGGGACAGGCCTTGCCATGTTCCTTGTGTAGAGCACCTGTCCCACACCAGGTCCCCATGTTTGCTCCATCTGACAAATAAGGAAACTGAGGTTCAAAGAGGAAGTAACCTGCCACAGACATACAGACTGTGGGGGACCGATGCGAGAGTTTCTCTGAGGGCGGAACCAGAGGCCGGCTTCCACATTTCTCTAGGCTCAAGCCCAGAGATCAGCTCAGGACCAACGTCACCTTCAGACCCCTTGTTGGGTATCCACATCTCCCCGACTTGCTGCCTATGAGAGGACAGGAGGAAATGCTGCTGTCCCCATGTCCGGCCTTGTATATCAGGTCTGTGGCTTCTCCAAGGCTCACTGGGGCAATTGGAAGCATCCTGAGGTTTTGACATTTCTATGGGCTTTGCTTGGGCTGGTAAACCACGTGACAAAGTGAGGCCAGGCATGGGGTGGGCACCATGGTCTCTTTTGGCCACAGCTGATGCCCAGGCCCCTCATTCCTGCTTATAAGCCCACAGCGCCCACTCCCATGTGAACAACTAGCTCGTACATTTCCCCATTCGGCCGATGGTGAAAACTGTGCTATTTTAAGCCCACATGGAAGTATGTCTTTTTTTTTTTTTTTTTTAAGGACCATCTGCTACCGGCCCCAACCCAGATGATACAGTTGGAACCTACCCACAGCATCCTCTCCCGCCTTCAGACGGTTCCAGGAACGAGAGTGAGTCAGACTCAGCTGAAGCATGTCTTGCTAACCCATGCAATAGCCCAGGGGGCCCAGCATAGGGGACCACCTGCTCACAGGGCAGGTGTTCCCTGCGACCTCTCCGCACAGGAAAGAGATCTCACCCTGAGCCCTCACGGGGCACTCAGACCCGCCTTCCAGATGTGCCCCTTCCCTTTCCACGGGACTGCAGCCAGTCACAAGTTCAAGCGCAGCTGCGACAGCTCTTTACCGTGGCAGCTCGTCCCGAAGCGCGTCACGGTGAAGCCGGTGGCTCACAACTCGGCCACTTCCTGCCCTGGCGGCTCTCAGAAGAACCCCTGGGTCTACTTTAGGTGCAAGAAGGGCCATTGCCTTCAGGAAAGGACTACCAGGGTTGGTGTCCTAGGCAGCTGTGTCTCTGGGCCACCGAGAAGGTACCTTTAAACACTAGTGGCTTAGCGTGCTGTTCGGCTCTTGGGTCCAGGTGCAGCCTTCGCTCTCCACCTGGCTGTCCTTCATAGCCACTAATGTCTCATGGTGAAGAGAGGCATTCGCTTCCAGTGCACGGGGAGGACCCTGCTTACACATCTGGCTTACACATCTGGCTTACACACCATGCTTGCTCTTCCGAAATGCGAGACAATACAGGATTATCTGACCCATCGATGGTGCCAGCCAGTGTGGAGGAGGACCACACACGGGAAGGGTCTGTCCTGCTGCCCAGACATCATGGTTTGTATCATATCACACACTGGAACTGTGACAGTGCCATCTGAGTTTTCTCAGAAGCTGTAGAGACGTGGAAGGTCAGACTCTCTGGACTTATCTCCATTCCGGTGTACTTCTTGAGCCCTAGAACAGGCCTTCCCCTGCCCCCCCCCCCGCCCCCAGCCCCCTCTGGGACCCTCATTAGAGAGTTCACAGGTAATGGTGCCCCAGCCTGGCTTTTGGATCATTGTAGCTTTGGCCTTCGTTCGTGATGCTGGGAACCTGGGGATCCCAGAGGCTGGGATTCGACTTGGTGTTTATTTATTTATTTATTTTTTTTGAAGTCCCCTTTCTCTTCCAGTGGATATTGCCTGGATGTGCTTGTGTTGGACAGAGCCTGGTCCCATTGTGAAGTCACAGCGCCGGTCCCCACAACGGGTTCTGGGGTCTGGTTGGGGGCCTGAGCCCTTTTCAGCCTTGAGTCCCTGCTAGCATAACTTCCTGGTCTGGAGTCTATCTGCCGCTCCCGTAGAGCCTTGCAGTTTATCTGTGGTCAGTTTCCCACTCATTTCCTGCCAGCTGCTACTGGCTTTTCAGTCAGCTTCTAGAGCTACAGTAATTGGGAAAGTGCACAGTCCGAGTGACTCACCAGCTGTGGCAGGCGGGACGTGAAGACTGGGGCATACCCTGTGTGGAGCAGAGACGGGCACCTCTACCCAGCCCGGGTCTGTCCCCTGGGCCTCTGTGAGTGACACAGAGAGGCTCTGGGGCATATAGTCACTGAGAACCGAAAGCTGATGTATGCATGTGCGTGTGTATGTGTGACATAAGGGATTTTTTTTTTCTGAAGCCAAAATAAATGGTTTCATGTTTTGAGACATCTGAGCTTGGTTCCTTTCACGGGGAACCCTGGGATCTCTCTCTCTCTCTCTCTGAGGTGTGGTGAGTGAGTGAGCTTGCTAGGCCACTGACTGGGCTATCTGATCACACTTAAAATTTTGTTTCTTGGCATTTCCAAAAATGAAGAGAAGGAAACTCCCTTACTGGAGCAAATTACTCCTCCAGACCCAACACTTTGGACATGTCTATCCCTTCTTCTCATTTTATGCCGTGGAATAGAGGTTTGGAGCTGCCCATATGCCAGCAATCACTACTCAAGGGTGTGTCTATCCAGAAGCTTCTCTGCAGGGGTGGGGCCCTGTGTGGACAGCAGAGTCCCCAGAGGGTACAATAAGGACCAGAAGGAGCACAGCCACCTGGGAACCTGTGTAAGGGGTGGGATGCAAGGCCTGGCTTGAAGCCTCAGGCCCAGGGCCTAGGGGATTGGGCCAGCCATCTGGCGTCTACATACCTCTCAGCTGGCCCTTCCTATGACATCATTAGTAGATTTTTATTAATCTGTTAGTAGATATGAATTGTGAAGGATGAAAATGACACCCCAGTGTGGAATTAGACAGCGGAGTCCACATGTTTTCTGCCCTCTCCTTGGGTTTCTAACAGAGCAGTTCATCCTCTTCTGGTTTTGGAAGGGAAGTGTGCCAGGTCAGCTAAAAGCCGCCAGAAGCCCGTGATGGAGCTGATGATGTAGGCCACCCAGGTGCATGCCTAGAGACACCTGTGGAGCCGTCACCCACATCAGACTTTGTGCGAGCCAGGCACATGGTCTGAGCAGTTGGTGCTGTTCTTGGTGTGAGCACCAGTACTCCGTGATATGTCGCTGGCTTTTGTCTGGGTTTGTCACCTCTACCATGTGGTAGGATCTACCTTTTCTGGGCCCATAACATCTCTTGGGCCACTTCATTGGCCAGGATGTCAAATGCCCCCTGGGTTTGGGTTCCAGATAGTACCTTCCAATTTCCTCTCTGAAGCCTAAGAAGTCACTTGCCAAAGCCTGCCTGCTCCTCTCCAATCACGGTGTGTGTTTATATGCGTATAGATGCCATAGCACAACCTCATCTGTTCTTCCCCCCAGGTACTGTCTGTTTTTTTTTTTTTTTTTAAATTGCCTTTAAAGAGTGTTTTTTGAGACAGAATTTTACTTTATAGCCCTGGTTAGTCTGGAACTCACTTTATAGACCAGGCTGGCCTCAAACTCACAGAGATCCGCCCAGCTCTGCTTCCTGAGTGCAGGGGTTAAAGACAGTATCTGCCGTGCTCAGCTTTTTCTTTTTTTCTTTTTCTTTGTTGAGATAGATTCTCTCACTGGCCTGGTACTCACCAAATAACTCAGACTAACTGGACAGTGAGCCCCAGGTGCCCATTGGGTTCTACCTCGCCCACACTAGGAGTGTATGAGCGTATATCACCACGCCCAGCTTTAAAAAATTTCAAATGTGAGTGTTCTGAGCTCTCAAACTTAGGTCTTTAGGCTTTCCAAAGCTGTGAGCACTTTGCAGGCCTGGCTCCACACACTCTCTTCTTTCTTGAGGAAACGGTCACTGTAGAAAGCCTCCGCTTGCCGGCGCTCCTTCCTAGGTGAGGCGTTGCCGTGACTCGGACAGCTGAGTGTGCCTCTGCACAGCCTCCGGAGGCCTCTCGCTGTGGGTCGGTGCTTCCTGTCTCAGCCTCCCGTTCAGATGCCCACGGAGTTATGAAGTGGACTAGTCCCAGGCTGCTGGGATTTCTGGCCTTCGTCATGTCCCTGCCTGTTTGGTATGGCAGACTTCTCCTTGTGAATCATGGTACCTCCAGGAAGTCTTCTCTGGTTTCCATTAGTCTCATGGGTGTGCGCCATTTCCTTCATCCAGGGGTTTCGTTGAGGTGTGGTGAGTCCCTGAGTCTCATTTCTGGTCACAGTGGGTGGGAAAGCAGGGCGCTTCCTACTTTGGGACGGGGGAGGGCAAGACATCTCTCTTGGTTCCATCTCACTACCAACTCCCCGGCTCTCTATGATGTAGAGAGTCTACATGAAAGTTGGAGTTCCTGTTCCAGAGACCCTGCAGGATGCTGATGGCAGTGGCACTGTCACAGAGCCTAGAACCATGCAGATGCCTTTTGGGGACTTAAAGCAGATGGGGGCTGTGTGACAGGATTGTCAAAGAATGGCTCAGTGTCATTCCCTTGAAATGGAAGCCTGGCAGTCAACCAGAAGGTCAAGGCGCAAGGCTGGTTTCCTAGGAGCTCATTGATAACAAGGGGGTCCGGGTTTCTCAGAAGGTCAGGGATGGCATAGGGACTTAGATCTCCTGAAGGTTGGGAATGACACAAAGATTTTGGGGTTCTCTGAGAGATCAGGGATCACACAGGAGTCGGAGGTTACTTAGGGAGGTCTGGGATGACACAGGAGCCTGGAGTCTTCCACAGATCACAGACAGCGTGGGGAATGCCCAGAGAGGTCAGGCTTTGATCTGGACTTTGTCCCTGCTGATGACCCATGACAGTCTTCTGACCTAGTGGGTTTTTGTTTCCTTTTCTGAGAGAATGGGGCAGAGCATGTGGCTGCCCGGAGGCAAATGGGAACATTTGTACATTGTGTCTTGAATGTTTTCATTATCTCTGTCTTGCATAGTCTCGGCTGTAATGTACTGAAAGGGTGTCTCTGGAAGAGGAGAGCAGGAGAGGTTGAGGGAGCCAGGGTCTCCCATGTCTGGGTGGTCCCTGGGGCCAATATGGCAGTGGTTCTCAACCTTCCTGATGCTGTGACCCTTCTTTGCATATCCTTACATTGTGCTGACCCCCAACCATAAAATTATTTTCCTTGCTACTTCACAACTGTAATTTTGCTACTGTTATGAATTGTAATGTGCATATCTGATATATAGGATATTTGATAGCTAGCCCCTGTGAAAGGGTCAGTAGACCTCCAAAAGGGTTGAGAGCCACAGGTTGAGAACCAGCACTTTATAAACAGGCCTAGAGAAGGTGAACCACAGCTCAAGAACCCAACTCTGCTGCCCACTCATGGATAAGCTTTTCCCAGATGACTTGATGTATCTCCACTTTGAGTTCTGGGTCTGGGTCACCTCTTACCTTATTTTCTTTCCCAGTAAGATTGGCTTTAATGCAGGTTCTGGGGTGTTTCCATGGGAGGCTATGCAGGAGGCCATAGATGCCCTGGGCCTTCAGAATAAACTTGGCGTTGCTTTTTAGACCAGGCTGGACCAGGTCTCAGAAGTGGCCTGTTTAGGGCATCAACTCCTTCTGTAGCTCCTGCTCTGTTCAAGAGGGTCGAGATAGGGTTGTTCAAGTCCAAGGCAGCTTCCTGCATAGGGAAAGGAGGGTGTGGGAATGGCCAGATGGGCTTCAAGTCCCTTCCCCAAAGCCTCTACTCACCTCAGCCTAGACATCCTTGGGACTCATCTTGGACCACTGACCTCTGGCCTGGGTGCCTCTGGCTGCTGGACGGCGTGAGGGCTGGGAGGTGACCCAGGAAGAGCCTCAGGGACCGCAGAGTCTCCCTACACTGACACCCCCTCACCTCAGCTTGTTCCACTTTCAAAAATAGCTAATGAGGAAATTAATTTTGTCACCCAGATGTATTCAGTAAAAGCATGTCAGGGAAAGACGATTAACCTCCACACTGATAAATCTTTTCCAAATTAATGAAATTCACTTATAGATGCTGAGAGACTCCGTTGAGGTGAGGACCCCAGTCCAGTCTGCAAGGTGAGTGTGAAAACAGAAAAGAAAGGGGAAGGAAGAGGTGAGTGGAGAGAGGGGACAGGGAGGAGGCAGACACGCCTTGGATTTGATGCTTACATTGTCTGGGATATTCATGAACAAACTTGATAAAGGAAACCAGAGAATAGCAGTCTGCTGCTTTAAAATAGAGGCATTTCAGCCTTACCTTGACAAAATTGTATCGACACTGAATCCTTCTGGATTCCTTTTTCCTGGGGACACCGGGCCAAAAGGCATTGTCTAGAGACTGGGGAGTTAGTTGGCTCAGTGGACAAAACGCTTGCCATGCAAATGAGAGGATCTGAGTTCAACTCCCGGGATGCACATAAAAATACTGATCGCAGAGGTAGGCGCCTGTAATCCTTGCTGGAGGAACTGAAGTCAGGCAAATCACTGGGGACTGTTGGTTAGTCAGTCTAGCTGAATCAGTGAGCTCCAGGCTCCTTTCTCAAAAAACTAAGGCGGAGAGTGAGGGAGACAACAATCAGCCTACATGTCTGGCCTCCACACATGCACTCACACATTTGTACGAGTTCTCGCCATGCCACGCTCCCAACACACACATGAAGGGCCGTCTAGCCGAGTATCCCATCACTGAGTAACTTTTGATCAGAATCCCAGCCCTGTCAGTTAACTCACGCGTCTCCCTCATTTCTTGCCCCATTTGTGGAGACCATGTAGGGTTTACAGCAGCATCCTTGAAGGCGTCTCTGGGTCTTCTTTTCTGATGCTGAGACTGGTTAGAGTGGACAGGAAAATTTGGTAGGAGAGACACATTCTGGGGCCATGGGCAGACGAGGCTGATGTCGGATGTGTCAGCAGGAGGAGAATGGAGGAACAGTCAGGACCCAGACCCTTCCTGCCCTCAGAGCATCAGCTCCCACCTAGAGGGCACTCACTTAGGAAGCAGGTCTGAAGGACCTCCGCGCTCTGCCCCCCCCCCCCCCCAGACTTGCAGCTTTGAGGCATTGGTTGACTGACTGGGAGATCTCTCAGGGATATGAATCCTTTATAGTTTGGGCCTGGACCCTGTTTACCAGATGCTCACCTATGAAATCTGGTTCACAAACATTGTCCACAGGATACAGCTATGCCACCAGCTAAAGGCTCTCCCATTTGTTGAGACTCCATACTTCTGTTAATCCTCCACCTCTATGCAAACTGCGCTGGAAGCAACCGGCCTTTTAACTCTCACTATAGTGCCCGTTACTATAGTTACTCTTACTATAGTAGGTTCCAGGGAGTCCAGGGACAATTATATTGTCCTGCCTAGTGAACACCTTGGAGGTAGCAAGGAAATGGGGGGAAAAGCCCCTTAGCCACCAGAGCCATCTCCCCAGGGCCACTGACAGTTGCCACCAGTTAACTAGAGCGAAAAACAGGAGCTGTGGTATTCAAGACCTAAGAGAGTTCTAGTTAGGCCTGGGCCGGATATTGTCAGCTCGCCTTATGGGAGTGCTTTTGGAGGAATCAGTGGAAGGGGCTAAGGACACACAGTCATTTGTATCACAAACACTGCCCACACATGTGAGCACAGACGTGGGGGAAGGAGATATTAGGTATCTGGAGTCCAATGGCCAAGCTCTCACTATCTAATCCTTGTAGACAGAGTGGCAAGTGTGTAGATTGGAGGCATAGATAGATATCACCCATCTTGACTTCCACTAGGCCGTTGTTCACTCTTGGGGCGAGACTTCCCCCACCCTCAAGCCGGGGAAATGGAAGAGATTTGTCCAAGTCTCTAGATCAGAAGCTGGCCTAGACAAGCATGGTAAGTGCCCACCCACACAGAGAAGGCTCAGAGTGGCCTCCGACAGGTCAGGTTAGTTGATGGGGTCATCAAACCTGGGGCAGAGAATAAGGAACTATCAGACTTTGAGGACAACCAGGGTAGTGGGGAAAGGGCTCAGCAAAGATAGAGGATCGGAATCCATGTTGTCTAAGGAGTCTATAGAAGGGATGGGATCTGGAACCCAATAAGGGGCACCGGACACAGTAGTCTGGAGGGCTTGTTTCTCTTCCTACTCCCTCCCTCCCTCCCTCCCTCCCTCCCTCCCTCCCTCCCTCCCTCCCTCCCTCCCTCCCTCCTTCTCTCTTGTCTCCCTTCCTTCCTTTAGTGCCCAGCACTACATTGGGTTGTAGATATTCTCTCCCATCTCCCAAAGGTGGAGGTTGGACTGATACAGGTCAGGTAAGCGCAAACCCAAAGACAACCTCAAAGGTAGCACTGAGCCCCCTGCCCCAGCCTGTCACCCCAGAGATGAGAAGGCTGAGGAGAGTTTGGGGGAGGCGGAGATGCGAATGGGTATTAGGTCTGAGTGCATTCTTGGATTGGGATCTTCTCCAAGATGGTATTTACCAGCTGGCCCTTTCTCTGTGCTCTGAACAGATCAGGAAGGTAGCTCAGTCCAGAGCCTGAAACCTCCAATCAGAGGGCGGAAAGAAGATTCCCCCGAACTGAAGGCGAGGGTATGTCATACAATCCAGCTACCTTGTAAATGCTACTACTATCAAACTCTTGGAGTTGGGTGGATACTGCCTTGGCCAGTCTTGTAGGGCATGTGATGTCTGGAGGACATCCTTGGAGCCCCACAGGCTGGGGTGGGAAGAATTTTGTCTAGGTCCTGAGGCAGTCTGAGCCTCAGTTTTTCCATCTGACTTATTGACATAGAGTTTCTACTTCATGGAGGAGGATAATGCGGGTAAACAAAACAAGATGTGTTTTCAGTTCAAAACAGTACAGGGCATGCTATTCTGAGCCTGGAGGGGTCACACAATGCTCTCACGGCCCTCCCTGAGTCCACCATGTCTCCTAGACCCTCTCGGAGTAGGAGCCATGTGGGTGGTTCCCCATCAGCCTTGGTCTCTCCAGCTTCCTTATTACTCAAATGGACACAGATGAAGACGGAAAAGCAAGGGCTTTTACAGAAGACACAGAGCATGACTCGGCAAAGCAGTAGTCTTGGCTCAAAGCCCTTTTTCCTTTCGGGCTGTGACAGTCTCCCAATAGACCTTTGCTATTCCATGTCGGTGTTGCTTGGTTCTCAGGAGCCAGCGGTGAGGGAGCTTAGGAACCAAGAGTCTAGCTTGCCATCTGCCCAGAGCTTTCTGCATGAGTCTTGACTGACCCTGCAGGCCATCTTGCTGCTTGCTGGAAGGGTTAATCAGCATGATAGAAGGGCGGGAGACAAGTGGGGAAGTAGTCAAAGCTGAAGAAGTCTCACAGCTGGGGCTCTAGTTCCCAGTTCTCTTGCTCACATGGGGCTGTGTGCTCTTGGCCTCTGGCTCCCTTTTCTGTCCTGTCCAGGTCTCCCCTCTAGACCCCCCTCCCCCTCCTCACTGCTGACTCAGCTCTTTCTACAGCTTGCCAACTCTGCTGGGGGTGGTGGCACTGGACTGAGTCTGGTCAGGGGTCAATTGGCTTCCCCCAGCTACCTTGGATGCTTCCTATTTAGAGACCAAGGCTTTTGGAGGTCAAGTGGCAAACAGCATGCCCGAGTTTGTAACCAGGGCTATGAAGACGGCCTATCCTGGAACTTGGCTGTTTATGAGGGGCTTCGGGGTAGGTAAGGACAGTCCCATCTCGGAACGGCTGTCAATCGATTGGTGGTGGAATTTAGCAAAGAGTTTTCCCTGGGGACAGAAGCAGCTCCCTAGAAGGCTTGTCTATCTGAATTTATTCTCCAGAAGAGCTTGAAGGCACTTGCAGACACCCCCAACTCCCAATGAAGGAGGCTGCTGTTTGTGTCTCTTTGTTCCTTTAGGAACCAATATTTGAACCCAGGGCTTCACTCTCCTGACCCTGAGCATTTATAAGGTCCCTTTTTTTCTGGTCCAATTATTTCTCCAGCTTGGCCATGACCACAGGTGAAGAGCTCCCTCCTTCACTGGGTTATGCCCAGGGTAAGGCAGAAGGACCAGCAAGGTAGAAATGCTACCGCGGACCTTGGAGTTTATGGAGAATAAACTTGTCCATCGGCATGCTGCAGGCTGAGGTGGCATAGACTGGAGCTGCCAAGTAGAGTACCAGCTCTGAGACTCCAGTGTGCTCGTTTATGTTCTAGTCATGCGACCCTTGGGCTCCCTGGAACTCCATTTTGCTCACCCGATAAAAAGGTGTGTATTAGGTCCTGACAGTTATGGGGCCATTGCTGAAACAGAACAGAGTAGTTTAAACATTGGAATCCACTGTCTTGCAGTTCTGGAGGCTGGAAGTCTAAGGTCAAAGTGTCATCGTGGAGTCTGCACCCGCTGTACCTCGAGGGGCATCGTTCCTGTCTCTGCTAAACATCCCTGCTTTTGAGGGTCAGGGTATTACCACTGACCTGTTCTAACCTACACTGTTAGCTCTATAAGGCAGAAGTATGTTCTGTGGCAGAATAGCTATTTTCCAGACTTGTGAGCGCATGGGGGAAGGGGTAGATGGACTCTCTGCATTGTCTTCTTAGCTGACAGTAGTAAGGGATGCTCCTGAGTTTGGATACTCATCAAGGAGGCAGCTTTGAGAAAGACACTGTGGTCATTTCTCAGCATCTCTTATGAGAGGATTAAATAGGCCAGGCTAATAAAAATGCTCCCTTCTGTGCACTCTTCCAAGCTTTCTATATTAATTTTTTTAATTGGCAATTCACAGTTGTGCACATTTAGGGGGATACCATGTGACATTTTGAGATATAGTTATATTATAGAATAATTCAGCCAAGCTCATTAATGGTCTGCTATCTCATATTCGTACTTTTTGCCCAGAATGATGGCTATCATAAATAACAATTCATTTAAAAATTTAAAAATTGCTATCAGAGCAGATTTGAAAATCCAGCTTTGTTCTCTGTAGTCAGGCATAAACCCGGCCCCAACTCCTCAAATGTGACAAATGCACTCAGATATTTTATACAAATGTAAGTATTTGGGCACGTGGCCCGATCCTTGAAGTGTTAGCACCGATAAGTTAAATGTCAGTTGCTTACTCATTTGTGAGTGAAGATTCTTAGATATTCAGCCATGTGCCATTGAAATTCTACCCTGAAGTGGGCTCTGGCAATCAGCCCGACAGTGTCAAGATGATGTTTGAAGCAGGCTGGGCAATGTGTCATCATCACACGTGTGTGCATTTAAATAAAGGTCTCCATAGTGTATTTACATCATTAGAGTCTTAATAACAGACTTCCCCAATGCTGTTCTACCCACATTCTTGTGAAGCTGTTCTACCTTCCAGAGAAAAATCTGATCTTCAAAAGGAGTTAGCATCCTTGATGTTTCTTGGTCAAATGTTTCTTGGTTTTTAGGGTCTTTTAACCATGCATGATTTTAGATTATCATTTGGAAAATATTAATTTATTGAGTTATGCAAATCTTCCAAATGTTGACACATTTTACTGTACAGCATCCAGGAACCATATTTATTAACACCACCATCAATCTCATTAGAAAAGCTTTGGAAAGCACTCAGTAAAGCACATGGTGATGGGTAGAAGTTTTCCAAAATTCAGATTTTTTTTTTTACTTGAAATCACAGATTTTATCATTGACAAGATGTTTTCCCTAAACTACTAGGCTCACTTTGTTCATTTTCAAGGGGATCTCTGCCAAACACCTAAGTCTGAAGAGTCATAGTTTGTAAGATATTGAGTGAAAAATAGTATTGTATGAGATGAAAATGGCTAGTTTAGCTTGTAACTCAAATGGTTGCTTTCCCTCAGGCAGCTTCTCATATCAGAGAATAACAGAAGGGCCCAGATACCTTTTCCATTTTCTAATACATACTATTAAAATGCAATCAAGAGTGATGGTAATACTCTTTTTTCATTAAGGCCTATCTTCATTGGTCTGGTTGGGTACTAATGTGTGTGACAAGAAAGAATGGAGTCATTATCAGGGCTGTTTGGCGTCACTGCCTATTGCTTCGACAAGTAGAGTTTAACCTGTAATTACTTTTATTCCTTGTATGCAAGGGTTGTCCAGGGTAAGATCAAACATTACCTCATATTTCTTTCTCTCTGTCTGCATTTCTAGGTCTCTAGGTCAGCCTGCTATTTGGTTTCAGTCTGTTTCTTTGCTGTTCAGTTTCTCTTGTGACCCTCCTCTCCCTCCCCCTTTCTCTCTCAACTTCTATTTTCCTGATCCTGGCTTACCCTCCCTCACCACACTCCTTCCCTTCCCTATGTTCCTTTCCCAGTGACTAGGTCCTGGGGAAAGGGACAGCTCCGCATGGATGTGCATGGACAACATTCACTGTGGTAGAAGAGGCACCCTCCTAATGCTTCTCAATATGTAAGTAAAGAAGAGCAAGGAGCCTTCTGACTGGAGAAGGCCTTTCCCTTTGGGTATGACTCAGTGCTGGAAAATGTCTCAGTAGGTACTATGTCTGTAGGGTACCCCCTCCCCAGGCTTGCTGTTCTAGGGTACAGATTTCAATGATGGAGTCATGGGAAAGGAAAACCACTACCTTATTCCTCCTCATTTTGAGGCAGCTTGATTTGGTGGTGTGCTGAACACATAGGTCTAAGGTGTTTATTACAGTTTCTAGTGTGCTTGCTATGGAAACTCCCTGAGCATCAGAAGGTGACTTAGTCTCAGTGAGACTTTGCAGAATAATCTCCTCATGGAGATGGCTCCTCCTGGGGTTCTTTGGAACTCTCATCTTGACCCTATCCATCCCATCCAAAGTTCTTGCCTTCATCTCCCCCAACCTAGATTACATCTTTACATGATATATCCATGACTATTATTTAAAATTGTAATTTAATTTTATTTAATATGTACAAGTGCTTTGCCTGCCTGCATGTCTAGGCTCCTTGTACCTGCCCAGTGTCTGCAGAGTTTAGAAGAGAGCATCATATTCTCTGGAACTGGAGTTACAGATGATTGCAAGCTACCATGTAAGTTCTGGGCAACAAATCTAGGTCCACTGAAAAAGCAACAAGTTCTCTTAACCATTGAACTATTCTTCCAGCTTATATCTCTGGCTATATATATATTTTTTTTCATAGAAAAGCAGCAAATTTTTTAACAAACTCTTTGCCTATGCCAGGTGTCCCAAGAATGTCATACACAATTTTTTTAATTGAGACCTTATAGCCCCCCCGAAGCAAGATGAGCCATGAGAGGCATGTAGTGACTTGTCTTAAAAGTCTCCCTGTCAGAAAGGGGTGTGGTGTGTGTTCTGGCTTCTAGGTGGGATGCTTGTGTGCACTGAGACCCTTCCTCCTGGCAGTGGGCCACAGGCTAGAGGCAAAGGGTGGGTGTGAGGATGAAGGGAATTTGAAGGAAAGCTTTGGGAGACTGACATTTTAAGCCTTTCTACTGACCAACAGCTATAGGTATGGGAATGAGCACCCATTGCTAGAGTGGGGAGATACAACCCTAATGAGATGGTATCTTAGTGGGGGAATTTAGAGCACTGCTCACATGACCCCATCCAGCTAATTGACCCATGGTCTGAAGGTAACTGTAAGCTCAGGGGAAAGAGGAACAGCCTACCACCTGACACACCCTAAATCCCTGTAGACGTTGACCGTCAAAGCCTGAAACAGGAGCGTATATGGGCAAACTTTCACCCCAATGACACGTCCTTCGCTTGAACATGGGCTAGATGACTGGATATTCTTCATCTCCTGTGGCTCCACCCAAGTTGGCAGTCTATGCACTGGCTGTGGCTCAGCAGTCCACCCATAGCAAACAGGGCCCAGCTCTCAGGCACAGCCCGGTGGGCTGCCCAGCACTTCTTCCTCTCGGTGGTATCTATACCTCCCTACTCTGATTTCCCACTCAGGAATGACAAGAGCGCCCATGAATAATCATGAAATCAAGGAAAATAATTGATATTTAGCTCTGCTAGAGGGGAAGCACAGCTCTTAGGGGAAGCCACCCCTCAGCCTGAAGGCCAATAACTCATTAGCTGGAGGCAGGCCGAATTAGATAGACTTGGTGGTCGGGGACAAGAGCTGAAGAACAGCTAGCTTGTCAGTTCCAAAGTCACTTCTCTTGCATGAGGATGCACGGACGCTGAGCCCTGAGGAGGATGCTGAGCCTGCTCAGAGGGACACTGTTATGGCCTGCTCAAGCTTCGGGCTTTGAAGACCTGTGGTTGATGGATGTTTTCCCTTTCCAGGTCTCCCTTTCAGAACCCCCCTTCCCATCCCCCCTCCTCATGCCTCTATGAGGGTGCTCCCCGCAAACCTACTCACTCCTGTCTTCCCACCCTGGCATTCCTCTACACTGGGGCATGGAGCACCCTCAGGCCCAAGAGCCTCTCCTCCCACTGATGTCCAACAAGGCTCTGCCATATATGCGGCAGGAGCCATGGGTCCCTCCGTGTGTACTCTTTGATTGGTGGTCCAGTCCCTGGGAGCTGCGGGGGTCTGGCCTGTTGACACTGTTACTCCCTCTATGGGGCTACAAACCCCCTCAGCTCCTTTAGTCCCTGTGTAACTCCTCTATCTGGGACCCTGCACTCAGTCTGATGGTTGGCTTTGAACATGGACCTCTATTTGTCAGGCTCTGGCAGAGCCTCTCAGGAAACAGTCATATCAGGCTCCCTTCAGCAAGCACTTCCTGGAATCCACAATAGCATCCCGATTTGGTGGCTGTATATGGGATGGGTTCCCCTGGTGGGGGCAGTCTCTGGATGGCCTTTCCTTGAGTCTCTGCTCCACACTTTGTCTCCATATTTCCTCCTGTGAGTATTTTGTTCCCCCTTCTAAGAAGCACTGAAACACCCACATTTTGGTCTTCCTTTTTCTTGGGTTTCATAAGGCCTGTGAATTGAGTTACGGGTATTCTGAACTTCTGAGCTAATATCCACTTATCAGTGAGTGCATACTGTATGTGGTTTGTTTATTTATTTATTTATTTATTTATTTTTGTGATTGGGTAACCTTACTCCGGATGATATTTTTAAGGTCCATCCATTTGCCTGTGAATTTCACGAGGTCATTGTTTTTAATAGCTGAGTAGTATTCCATTGTGTAAATATAGTACATTTTCTGTATCCATTGCTCTGTTGAGGGACAACTGGGTTGTTTCCAGCTTCTGGCGATTATAAATACGGCTGCTATGAACATAGTGGAGCATGGGTCCTTATTACATGTTGGAGCATCTTCTGGATATATATGCCCAGGAGTGGTATAGCTGGGTCCTCAGGTAGTGCTATGTTCAATTTTCTGAGGAAATGCCAGTCTGATTTCCAGAGTGGTTGTACAAGCTTGCAATCCCACCAGCAATGGAGGAGTGTTCCTCTTTCTCCACATCCTTGCCAGCATCTGCTGTCTCTTGAGTTTTTTCTTAGCCATTCTGACTGGTATGAGGTGGAATCTCAGGGTTGTTTTGATTTGCATTTCCTTGATGACTAAGGATGTTGAACATTTCTTTAGGTGCTTCTCAGCTATTCAGTATTCCTCAGTTGAGAATTCTCTGTTTAGCTCTGTTTCCCATTTATTAATAGGGTTATTTGGTTCTATGGAGTCCAACTTGGCTGGGGCTGGGATGGCCTCCCAGGAAGAGACAGGAGGAGTCTCTTTGTATATATTGGCTATTAGCCCTCTATAGGATGTACGATTGGTCTTTTCCCAATCTGTGGGAAAATTGGTTGCAATTTTGTCCTATTGACAGTGTGTTTTGCCTAACAGAAGCTTTGCAATTTTATGAGATCCCATTTATTGATTCTCAATCTTAGAGCATAAGCCATTGGTGTTCTGCTTAGGAACCTTTCCCCTGTACCCATGTGTTCGAGGCTTTTCCCTACTTTCTCTTCTGTTAAATTCAGTGTATCTGGTTTTATGTGGAGGTCCTTGATCCACTTGGACTTGAGTACAGGGAGATAAGAATGGATCAGTTTGCATTCTTCTACATGTTGACTGCCAGTTGACTTAGCACCATTTGTTGAAAATGCTGTCTTTTTTCCACTGGTTGGTTTTAGCTTCTTTGTTAAAGGTCAAGTGACTATACGTGTTTGGGTTCACTTCTGGGTCTTCAGTTCTATCCTATTGATCTACCTACCTGCCACTTTACCAATACTATATAATTTTTTATCCCTATTTCTCTGTAGTACAGCTTGAGGTCAGGGATGGTGATTCCCCCAGAAGTTCTTTTATTGTTGAGAATAGTTTTCACTGTCCTGGATTTTTTGTTATTCCAAATAAAATTGAGAATTGCTCTTTCTAACTCTATGAAGAATTGGGTTGGAATTCTGATAGAAATTGCATTGAATCTGTAGATTGCTTTCAGCAAGATGACCATTTTTCTTATATTAATACTGCCAATCCACGAGCATGGAAGATCTTCTATCTTCTGAGGTCTTCTTCGATCTTTAGAGACTTGAAGATCTTGTACAGATCTTTCACTTGCTTGGTTAGAGTCACACCAAGATATTTATATTGTTTGTGACTATTGTGAAGGGTGTCGTATCCCTACTTCTCCCGTTCTGTCTTAACTGCATTGACCCCCTCACTGCAGAGGATGAGTAGGGTGGAGGGTCATGGAAGAAGAGGTCATCGTGAAGTCTAGAGCTTCCAAACCAGCCGGCAGAAAAGCAGGGTCTTTCTCATTACTTCCAAGGGAAGGCACAGATCTGTAGTTATGACACAAGGTCGTCTTCATTAGAAAGACACCAGGATGTCTAATTAATTACACTCCCTTCTTTTAGAGACTTGTCCTGGCTCAGATAGAAAATCTTTCAGCTTTTCTGTGGCATGTTTTCAAATCTCCTTCTCCATTGTGTCCCCCCCCCCTTTTCCCTCCCTCCCTCCCTTGCTCCTATCCCAGGCTGGTCTGCCGTGGCATCATTCACTGTGCAGAGGAGTTGAAGGAGCTGGAATGGCCTCCAGGAAGAGACAGGAGGAGTTAGGAGGGTAGTCAGGGTCCCCCTTCCTCCCTGTGAGCCTTCTTTTTCTGATAGTGCCATAGAAAGGGAACGGCCATACCCAGAGCCAGTGTACCTGCACTAAAACCAGCTTAACTTCTAAGTGATAGATGTGTGTGTGTGTGTGTGTGTGTGTGTGTGTGTGTGTGTGTGAGAGAGAGAGAGAGAGAGAGAGAGAGAGAGAGAGAGAGAGAGAGAGCTGTCTCTCTGACCTATGTAATACAGAGTGGGTCATGCTGGTCTGTGAAAAGGAGGCTGGACTGGAGCCAAGGTTCAGGGAGGAAGTTTCCAGAAAACCTTATTGTTCCTCATCTTGCACAGAATGACTTTCTGCCCAAATCGAGAAATGATCTTTTCTCCCGGTTGTTGATGTTGGAGCTGTCAACAGTCAGGCTGCTTCTTCAGTTGCCCAGCACTCCTGCAGGACACGGTGACCCTCCTGGGCCTCTCTGGGGACTCCCAGGAGCCATGTGTGTTCTGTCTGTCCTTCCTGGCCAGCTTTCTCCAAGTGGGGCAGAATCCCTCCGTGCATCTCAAGTTGCTGTGCTCCAAGGCTTTACCGAGGCGTGGGCAGAAGCCAGCCTGCCTCCCCAGATTCTCTGATGCTCCCTGCAGAGTCCTGGGCAGGGTCTATCTCTTGCTGCCCCTCCCTCAAGGACCTGCTTTCTTCCCCCATCCTGCTTTTTTACTTTTGCCTTTGGACTTGAATTAGAGACTTAACACATTATGACTGAATCTGCATTTGGGGCATTTCACCTTTTAGGTTCCCACAAACAACAGGGAAATCCTCACACTGCCTCACAGTGCTCCCCGAGGACTGGGCTGCTTCAGAATGCAACAGCTGGGATGTTGCCCACAGTCATCTAGTTAGGGCAGGAACCTCCAGCTTTAGGCTGGGTCCATGAGTAGACTAGAATGCTCTCGGTATTTTTATTTCACTCTCTTCAGGATCTCACTATGTAGCCCCTGCGTGTCCTACAGGACCACATGAATCTACATGGCTCTGCTTATATCAGGCCTCTCTTCTGTGCATTTTTTAAATGAGAAGAATTAAAATTATGATAAAATACTCATAACCAAGTTTACTATGGTAACCATTTAGAAGCGCATGGTCTGTGGTTTTATTCTCCTTTTCCATAGATTTTTGTTTGTTTGTTTCAATGCTTTGTCTTCCTGGGGTGCTACCTTCTGAGGCTTCACATCAGATGCATCTACATTTCTGGGTGCCTCACAGAGAACACCGTTGCTCCCCAGCGGCCCCCTCAGGGACACTTTGGAACTCTCAACTAAATCTCTGGGTTGCGCCTCAGCTCTCTTCACTTTCTGTGATTTGGGATGAGTGTCTTCAGTTTCTGTCTGTAAAAATGCAAATCATGAGACTCCCCTTGGGGAAGAGGAGAGAGTCAGAGAGTCAGACTGTCATGCCCAGAGAGTGGCTGGCTCCTACCCCCGGAAATGGGCCTCTTACTGTGACTGCCCCAGGGCCAGCCGAACAGCTGCACGTTGGCCAAGCGGGAAGTGGTGAACAGGCTGGACCCTGTTCCAGCACGTTGGGTGAAAAAAAATAAAAAGAAAGAAAAAGAAAGTTCCATCAGAGAAACTGCACACTGGGCCAAGGCTGATCACTGACCTCCTGTGTGGTACAATCGATCCGGACCAGCCACTTCCCCCTTGTTCCTTCCCCGTATGGGAAAGTCGGTGCAGGTGCGCAGAGCCACACAAAGCAGCTTGGGAGATAGCAGCCCAGGAAAAATAATTCCACCTGTAAACACCTGTGTTAACAAGTGCTGTATTTGTTCAGCTATTTTCTTTTTCAAACACTGTTTACACACACCTATTCTCTTACCTCGGTCAGGTGTGTCTTGCATGGCATCTGGGGACCCACTGGCAGGAGTCCAGGGTGCCTCGGAAATGCCAGTGTCCTCTGCCCAGCCATGGAGGGCTGGGACTGCCAGGCCCTCAGCTGGAGCTCCACTGCTGCTGGGTCAGCCTCTTGGAATGCATTCAGGTCCCTAGGAGCTTGAGGTTTAGAGGCTTCATGTGACCAGAAGGGCCTGCCTGGGGCCTCTTAGGGGACAGTGACCCCAGCTGGATGAAAGAGTGCACCTGCTGGCCCAGGTCACTTTGCATTTTCACACCCTGAGGAAATCTGAACCCTTGACCCACCCAGGGGTTATACCAGGGACTAGATAGAGATGCCTGGGTTAGTGGGTGGGGAGTCAGTGACTGGTTAGGTCAGCACTCTGGCATCCTACTGAGACTGCTAGAGTTCTTCCTGATTCCCCTTGACTCCAGGAAGGTTCATCCTTCTAGTATCCTGACACTCAGGCTCAGGCCCAGGGTATCTCAAGGAATCAGACAGCCATGCCCTGGTGAGCATGAGACATTGTTATTCTGGATGTTTATTTACCACAACCCTCTTTCTCAAAACAGCTACAGAATGAGAGGCAGGCTAGGGGTTAAGAACCTTCCTCCACTCCTGCCCATCTCTGAAGCACATCTGTCACCAAGGAGCCCACAACTACATCTGGCAGTCTATTTCAACTTCCCCATGTGTTTCTTCTGTCCCAGAATCCCCCTCGATGGTTGTATACCTGCCCTCTGGCCTGTGACAGCTTCTCAGACTTTCTTTGTCCTCCTGTATGATGCAACCGTTTGGGGGAGCACTGATCAGGTATTTTTCTTACAGTCAGAGCGGGAGTCTGTGTTTGGAGACGCAAACCTCAGGAGAGGCCTTTACTGCAGCCTTAAGGGAGCATAGACTGTCATGGTCACCTATGGCCGAGGGAGCACGCATGCCTCAGTGACCTGGCCTATTGCTATTGGTGTTGAGCTCCATCTCTTAGCTAAGCCTGTTCATCAGATTTCCCCAGAGTCCGGGGCTCCCCTTATAGCACGACCCTCCCACCCTCTGTCCTTCAGAGGTCAAGTAATGCTGAGCTGGGGGTGGGGGTGGCCAGTCTCCACCTCACTGGAGGGAAGAGTCTCCCTAAAACATATGGACAGTCACACGGTCTCTGCTCCCTGTTATGTACTCACTCAATAGTTTATACCCATGGAAATGGGTTCACAGGTGTTTGTACTCTAGGCTAGAATACAGTCCCGGTCCTATTCATTGCTCTGGTCCAGATTCGGGTTTGTGTCCTTTCTCTTTCTGAGTACTTCCTCACTCAAGGGAAAGGCACTTTTGCTGAACACCTGCTCGGGCCTTTTATTTGCATTTTCAGTATCACCCATCCCTTTCCCAAACACCCCTCTCTTCCTCTCAGACCCACAGTCTTCACTCTTGTCCTAACAGTAGCGACACAGGCTACCCAAGGCGAGGAGGCAAGTAGCCAAGTTTGGACTCTGACTCTGTCCCTCCCCAGCTGTGCGTTCAGGAACAGTCTCTGAAGTGTGTGTGTGTGTGTGTGTGTGTGTGTGTGTGTGTGTGTGTAGGTCAGAGGCAAACTTTAGTGTCATTTCTCAGGAGCCATCTACCTTGTTTTTTAAAGCTGGGTCCCTTCACATCACCTGGAACTCATCCAGTGGGCTGTGCTGGGTGTTCAGCGAGCCCTAGGAATCCACCTGTTTCTGGTCCCTGAGATTAAGTGACTGGGTAAGTTTTTGATCTTTTGTGACCTAGATGGGACCAGATGGGCTTTGAAGCCTCCCTCTTTCCTGGTGTTCCAGGCAGGCCCAGGCACGGTTGCCCAGAGGGGTGAGTGAAGGGGCCACAGGCTAGAATCAGCTTTGTAATTCTGTAAGTAGGAATGATGTCATTCTCCCTAGGAGAGAGGACTAGACCCTGAAACTGACCTTTGGAGACAATGCCCTTTGCTGGGAGATTGGGCTTTTTGCATAACCAGGCTGACTGAGCACAGGCCTGGTGGTGAGGAGCCAGGCTGATCTGATGGTGTGTTACCTCCCTTGCCTTTGTGGGTAGGCAAATCCGCACCCTTGCCCACTGCCCTTAGACATCTGTCTCTCACATGCTCTTCCCCTCCCAGCAGCGACACACACGCCAACTTCTGTCACTATGTGGGATTTAGGTCAGGGTGTCAGTGTGGTTTTCTGGTGTGAATTTTCCAGCTTGGCTACAGGTACTGAAACCAGAAGGCAGGGCCTGCCTGACCGTGGAATGTGGCGGGGCCCATTGTCTCCTGTGGGAATTGTCATGGTCCTGGTCTCCTTCAGTGGGATGGAAGCCAGTTCCAGCAGAGCAGGAAGGGGCAGGTTCTGGAAATGGTGTGAGGGGTCATGGCAGGGGAGCATACCTGGGTGTCCAGGTGGAGAGGCCTAGAGCAGACCTGAGCAGAGCAAGTGTGGGGTTCTGTCCTGGAGAAAGAAGCTAAAGACCACTTAGTCCAGCTGGGATCCAGGTTAGGGAATGCCAAGGCTCAGGCAGAAACACAGGGTGTCTCAGGGCTCAGTCAGGCATGGATTGAGTAGAGGGAAAGGGGACTCAGATCACGAGCTCAAAGACATGTTCCTCCCAGGACACTCAGGGAGGTGTCGGCTGTCCAGTAAACAGTAAGGGGTATGGACAGATGAAAGGCATGGATGGTCCTGGCCTCCCTCTCTTTTAAGCAGTGCACACAAACATGCACACGGAGGCACAGAGAAGTCTGTTACCCCGTGGTAGGTCAACACTGCAAGGAGCCAGTGAAAATGTCTGCCCGTTTGCTTTAGGATAGATAGCTGCATAATGGGATATTCTGAGGAGGTACAACAGAGTTGGATAGGCTTATGTAGAAAATACTTGAAGGTCACACTGAGGACTGAATAAAGCCCCACTCAGAAAGGGGACTCCACAATATATTATATTATAATCATCTTGTTGGGGGGGCACTATATGGTTACTTTTCTATTACTGGGACAAAACACCATGAAGAAGCAACTTACAGAAGAAAGGGTTTGTTGGGACTTAAGGTTCCAGCAGGAGAAGAGTCAGTTATGGCGGGGGAGTGGCAGGCCCGGTGGCTGAAGCAGGAAGCCGAGCTCACCTTTGAACCACTAACGCGAAGCAGAGGGAAAGGCATAGACACAGCCCGCCCATGTCTTCAAACCCCACAAGCCGGCCTCTGCTGCCTGCTTCCTCCAGCCATGCTGCACGTCCCATGCCTTTCCAAACAGCGCCACCAACTGGGTACCAAGTGTACAAACATATAACCCGTGGGGGACAATCTCATTCAAACCAGCATAGATATCTCATAGGTCAGGGCAGAGTTTTGCTGTTTAACAAGATCTTCCAAGGTTTAGGCTCTTCTGCCATCCGACCACGAAACATGGTTGTTTTGTTGTTTTGTTTTTTCTTTGTTTTGTTTTGTTTTGCCTCATTTCATTTTTCCCTCATTGTCCTAAAATGGCTGCTATAACCCCCAAATCATACAACCACACGCAAGTATAAGGAAAGGGGCAGGCCTGGCCAGTCTCTCCTCTATCTGTACCCTTCTTCTTCCTTTCTCACCTTCCTCCCCCACCCGACAAGGAAACCAAAATCTGACATCTAGTCTCCCCGAAAGAGTCTAAGGCATCTGTGTGCCTCTTTGGCAAGAGAGATTCCACGGTGTAAAGAAAAGCCAGGAGAGCAAGAACGTGGCTGTCATAACCAGGGGAGAGAGATTATAAGATGTGGCGCAGTTAGCTGGTAATTAGCGTGTGCATTTTGTTGGGAAGGGGACCTGGGGACTCTGGGTAGCAGTTGCCTAGGATGTGGGGCTCTGGGAAAAAACAGTGGCGCGTGTTTTTAATTATATAACCTTTGTGGGCTGATGTTCTTGTTACCATATAGTTATCTGATTCTTTCAATGACACGAATGGAAAGTTGGTTAATTTAAAGACAGCCAGACAGCCAGACAGGCTTCGGCGTGGTACAATGGGGGATGTGTAACATCCAGGTCAAGGGGGTGCACTCAGGAGAGAGTGTCTAGGGGATCCTGGGATTCTTCGCAGAGGGAGCAGAGGTCTTGTGGTTGAGCTTGTCGGTGTGTGGGCAGCAAACTGGGACAATTTTGGGCTGGCACTAGAGTTGAGGGAGCCTCTTCCTGGCTCTGTAGGTATATCCTAGAGCCTGGGGCAGGGCTGAGCATGTGAACATGGCTTGTGGAGGCCATTGGCGGGTGGACGGAGGTGAAGCAGAAAGCTGGGGAGTCTGACGGGGGAAAGGAGACAACGCTTAAACGTTTGCTCTCCGAGCAGTTGCCGCTTTCATGCTGCCTCATCTAGAAAGTGGTGTTGAAATGAAGTCTTCAGGAAACCCCCGTGTGTTCTGCTATTGAGGCTGACAGACTGACGTCCGCTTCTAATTCTGCCAGCTGACCAGGCATGTGTCTCTGACGACACAGCGTGAGGCAGAAATGGGAAGGTGATCTGAAATTAGCCCCTGAGTCAGATCACGGGACGAAGTCAGAGGAGCAGAGAGAGACATGTAGCTGCGCTCCCCCCTCCCCTGCTCCAAGGGTGAGCTCACTGTGTATGTGTATGTATGTGTATGTATGTTCCACGGGCCTGGGTGGCGAGGCCCGTGGAACCCTGCAAACCTGGATAGTGTTCAAAGAGGTTCTGGTTCTTTACTTTTCCTGGTCAGCACCGTTTTTGCCTCTTTCCTGACTCAGCACGTGACCCGCAGTGACCCCGAGGAGGGAAATGTCTTGGCTAGACTTGAGGACTTGTTCTCTGGATCAGGGACAGAAGTCTCTGGCCTTGTTCTGTCTTTGAAGTTATGGCGCATGATTTTGTAAAGGGAGAGTGGCACCCCAGTGTTTTGGCAACCAAAGCTGGGGTCCACTTTAGCTTGTAGACCCCTTAAGACCTTTCTCAACAGAGGATCAAACTGTAGCGTGAATTTGACGAGACTTGTGTGTTAGAGGCACCCCAGCACAGCCCAGCTCTTGGTATTCCCTGATGAGAAGCCAGGGAAGGAGAGATTCAGCACCTTGCTGTGAGTAAGGCCTAATTATGGAATCTAGGAAAAAGTTTGAATAAGGAGACACAGGTTTTTCATGTAGCAAGTTGTCTGAATCTGATGACTTTAGAGTCGATGTAGCAGGCAGAGCTCACTGTGGAAGAAAAAGGAACCACTCCAGGTATATGCTAGTCAGCAAAGTCTCCACTGCAGGAAATTTATTTATAAAAATCAATAGAGGGACCGAAGGAGAAGGATCTAGGCTGGGCCTTGGGAACTGCTGTGCCTGGAAGGGTCTAAGTCTCATCATTGGGAGAACCGCTTCTAAGCCCTCCAGCCTAGGGCAGGGGTAGAGAAGAGGTTGGCATTGAATCATCTCTAGGGAACTGACATCTGTACTGCCATTCAGGCCTGAAGGCTGAGTACCATCGCACAGTGGCAGCCGCTGTTAGGCAGTCTATCCAGAGAGTATCCACCTGACCACAGCCTTAGGTAGACAGCGATTTTGTGAAAGCTAATTACTATCCAAAACCTTTTCTGAAAGGAAGCTTGGGGAACACCTTCCAACTCTCCTATCATGTAAGGAAGACTACAAGTGGGCTATTCCAGGGAACCTAGCCCACGGGACAGCAGCTGGCAGGTGGATAGACTTGCCCAAGAGAAGTTCTTCAAGAGAAGTTTGACTCGGGGACACACTCTCCCGCCATCGTTGGGTAGGCCCACGATGGACGGCGAGTGACCATGTTTTCCAGTTTCAGATTTGACACTGGAAGCTTTTAGCACCAGCTCTATATCCCTCAG
Source organism: Apodemus agrarius (assembly GCA_964023405.1). Lineage (NCBI taxonomy): Eukaryota > Metazoa > Chordata > Mammalia > Rodentia > Muridae > Apodemus > Apodemus agrarius. Next base: position 99,162,321 of record OZ030011.1, on the reverse strand, counting down.
ATAAGTGGCTTTGAAAAAGTTCCGGTTGCCCAATTGTGGGATAAGGACGTGTGATAAGCCGGAGGGGGCTCTCCGGTTACGGGCAGCTTAGGATGGTCTAAGGTCTCAGAAGTACTTCTCCGGAGGAGTAGCTCTTTGTTCCTGGACTTGCTAGGCCTCAAGAACTCTTCACTGGGCACTTTCTCTGAGAGTTCCTAAGGATCAAAGGGGCAAGGAGGAGGGGAGACGTGGGGGGGGGGCTCGGTGACCACAAGTGTAGGGGGGCGGTGCTGCACGACAGCTGTGTCCGATGTGCCTGACCCAAAACTCCAATAAAGATGTTTCTATTAGGATGAGGCACTGAGGCCCAGCCTACTGCCTCAACTACCACCAGGGATGACCACTGCCTTTTAGGAGAACACAGGGAGGGCAAGCACTCATAATGATCCTGGAACTTCCCTGAAAAACCATCTGAGCTCCAGGGGCTCCCTGCCACTTCTAAGCCACACGGTAGCTTCTTCCCAGCCTTCGTGTCCTGTCTGTGGCTGTGGGGATGGGCTGCAGCTAAGGTGCTGGCTCAGTGGGCATTTCCGGAGTATCTCCTTTGCATTGCTCTTGGCTAGCATCGATACAAGGGCTGGGAAGATGGCTCAGTCAACCAAGTGCCTGTCAAGGAAGCACAAGGATGACTTCCGATCCCCAGTGCCCCATAAAAAGCTGGGAGTGTGGCCCTCTGTAGTCCCAGCACCTGAGAGGCGGAGAGCTAAGAGGACCACTGTGGCATGCTGGCTAGTTGCGCTAAGAAATTGTGAACAATAGGTTTGGTGACAAGACTGTCTCAAAACTAATGTGGAAAACAATAAGGAGACACCTGATATCAACTTGTAGCCTACACATACACATACACACAGACACATACACACAGACACACATACACACACGTACACAGACATACATACACACACATACACATACACACAGACACATACACACAGACACACACATACACATACACACAGACACACACACAGACACATACACACAGGCACACAGACACATATACATACACACAGACACACATACACACACACATACACAGACACACAGACACATACACACAGATACACAGACAGACACACATATACACACATACAGGTATACACACATAGACACACACACATACATATACTTTATACATAGAGGAACCTATACACAGGCATACACATACAGACACATACACACACATCACACACATAGACGTACACATACAGACGTACACATACAGGCACACACACATACACACACTGCACACATAGACACATACAGATGTACACATAGATACAGAGACACAGATACACACTCACACAGAGACACATAGATACACACACACACACACACACACACACACACACAAGGGTGAGGCAGGGAACCAGTAGATGTGATAAGATTAGGCGTGCTGCTTAGAGCCCCCAGATACAAACAGGATGCAGTGTTCTGGCCCTGCAGTCATCACTAGGACAGACCTACCTGGGGCTCTCCAGGTCCCTCGCAGGACTTCCTGGTGCTAAGAGAAGGCAAGGGTGGGGCAGGGCAGGTGGAGGATGGGATGGTTCTGCCTGGTTACCCATGGCTGCTGCGGAATGTGGTGAATGGTTAACTACAGATACCACTTCTGCCCCCCCAACCCCCAAACAAAAAGCTCTGCGTGTCAGCATTTCCCCTTTCTGCGCTGTGAATACTCTCCCATGCTGATTGAAGCTCTTCATGGGGCCCTTGTGTGGCAGGCAGGCCTGCTCACACTGGGCATTAGCAGCACAAAGGGGCAGGCTCCAGGATGCCATTGCTGTGGTCTGACTGGCCCCAGGGCCAGGGGCTGCACTGTGGAGACAGGGTCACTGCCCCCCTACCACCCCCACGTAGGAGGCTCCTATGGCTTGACTGTGCCCAAATGACTTCATGTATATTTTAGCAGGGGGTCACTAAGGCCATGCCACTCAGCCCAGGGACTTCAGAGTCTTGTGTAGGGTCACACAACTGGCAACTAACCCCACCCCCCACTCCTCGATCTTGTGTCCCCTTATGACCTCTTATTTCCTCAGAGGTGAGTCCTGTCTCGAAAGGTCTGTTGCAGGGCAGGGCGGTGACACATTGAACAACTTGTGCTGAGAGCAGACACTGGCATGCTTAGAAGCCAACGGACACACGTGCTCTTTGGTGGGCCCAGAACACCCGGCTTCCCCCGAGTCTTTGACAGCAGCCTCCTCTGTGCTTACCATCCGCCTCCCAGTCACATGTCCGACGTGAGTCCCGTGCGAATGAAAGGACACAGGCAGGGCAAACGCGTCCCAGCACCCAGGGCGCCCTTTTTACCGTAGGCAGTTTCGGATTCCTATTTGCGAGCTTTGTGATCCATTGTACACTTGAACAACCACTGTCTTGATTGTTCCCAAGGGGTGTCCACTATCTGGAGGAAGATTTTGTGTGTGTGTGTGTGTGTGTGTGTGTGTGTGTGTGTGTGTGGTGTGTCAGAACTCAAGTGAACTTGAAATTCCAGGCCTGCCGCTTTACAAGCTCTGGACATCATGAAGAGAGTTTTCCCTCCTAGCCTCGGCTCCTCCCTGTAGCTGTGGGATGAACTGTATCTCACGAGGGTGTTTGCTCAGGTGAGCATATATCGAACATTTATCGAGAAACACTGCATCCTGTTTGTATCTGGGGGCTCTAAGCAGCACGCCTAACAAGGATGAATAGCCAGGCCGTGGGCCTGAGAGAACTTCACGTCTTTGGGGTTGGGGGGGTGAGGTGGGGTGGGGGTGGGGGAGAATGACCATTACAGGTTGATGCCCAAGCGTGACCAGGCAGAGAGATGTGGAGGCAGAAGTTGGTCAGAATCCGTGGGAAAAGGCCCCCGAGGCTCTCTGCAGGCCAGGCGGCCAGGTGCAGTGCCTGCGTGTGGGCGGACAGGTGTTCGGCTGATGTCCCAGGGAGAGAGACATGAAGGAGCCTGCTGGCTCAGGGTCTTCTGGAATGCTGTGTGTAGGTCGGGGTGATGTTGGGGGAGGATGCCACAGCGGTAGAATATCCCTGGGGTAAGCGAACTCTCAGGGTTGAGTGGGCTCACGAGATCTCTCTCTCTGCAAAGCCACACACTATGTTTGTGGCCCAAGGTGGCACATTGTCTTCGTGAAGCCCTGGGGAGGCAGTTCTAGTCTGAGTCGACCCAGGGCACACGTGATCACATAAGCTGCAGAGCGTCCGCCCAGCTCTCTGAGGGCCACCATACAGGACGTTAGGTGGCCTGCCCTGAGCCCGAGGCACCTGGGAGGGCTCTGCTCCCTCCTCCTGTCCTGCCTTTCTGCCATCTCTGAGGAACTTGGCTGAAAAGCCACCAGCCACAGTCCTGAATGAGTCCTTTCTTCCCATGGAGACACCTGCATGGAGGTTGGGGGTGGGGGGGCCCAGGAAGCCGGTGACAGCCGGTGGAGCTACTTGTTCTCAAGTGTTTCCTCTGATAACATTTCACAGAGATCGGCTTTGCTGGATGCTCCGGTCTCCTGGGGGCCTGCGGGTGCCCTGGAGGAAGGGAAGGGAGAAGAGAGGAGGGGGTAGGGGAAGAGGGAGATGTAGGGCAAGGGAGCCAGGAGAGAGGAGAAAGGTGAGGAGGAGGAGGAGGAGGAAGAGGAGGAGGAGGAGGAGGAGGAGGAGGAGGAGGAGGAGGAGGAGGCGGCAGCAGAGATGACAATAGTTTTCCTCGGATCTGGGTGGGCCTAAGCTCCCTGCTCTGGGGTGCATCACAAGTCCCGCCTCCCTCGGATGGCCCTCTCTGTAGCATGAGGCAGGGGGTGAGCTACTGTCAGAACAAGGGCTTCTTTAAAAGCGTAGGTGCAGCTCTCCCAGCTTGCCCTTGATCCTACAGCAGGCAGCTCAGCAGGCCCAAGTCCACCGGGGCTGCAGCCTGTGTGGAGAGGAAATCCGCGGGCCCCGGTCTTGTCTTGCCCTTGGCCTCCTTTCTCCCTTCATTTCTCTCTGTCTCCGTCTGTCTGTCTTCATCCTCTGTGGGCTTTGCTGATGTCAGGGTGAAGGGGAGAAACGACATTTCGCTAGGAACCGAGTCACCATGCTGGATTTTTTTTCCCCCTTCAGCTGTGTACCTGCTTCATAATACCTGTTCTAAGGGTGGGAAAATGTAATAGGAAAATGCCTATTTTTAAGCATTCATCACGCCAACCTTCCTAGTTCCTAGGATAAACATCAGTCGCTTTCCTGGGCTCAAAGGCAGATCGGCACTCCATGGACTGGACTTACAGCGCGTCTGTTTGTCTATAAAATGGGGGATAATACTACCTACCTCCTGGAGCGCAGGGCTTAATTGAGACAGTGTGCCTTCTCTACGAGCAGACGCTACTCCCCGGGAGAAGTCACTTTGCTCCTCTGTCCATAAAGCTTACTGTTCCTGGACCAGTCCTAGGGAGCAGGGCGAACTCTCTTTTCTGTGCTAAACACAGGTGTGTTTATCAGTTTAAAAATCCACCTTTGGTCGGCTACTGGAGGAATAAACTGAAACTCGTCCGTAAGTCATCAGCCCCGGGCAAACTTGGCAACTTGTGCTCAGTGAGTATACACACTTGCCAAGTTCCCCATGCTAGCCCTGTTTCAGCGACCAGCGAGGGGAGTAGCCGCGCTGCTCCGGTTGGAGGACCCCTGTCCTGGAGAGGAGGTATAAGACGTGGTCCCCAGTGAATCAGAGCTGGGGACAGGGATGCGGCTCCCGACTCAGCCCGGGAAGTCTGGCAATGCTCTGTGAACCAATAGTCTGTTATTGAAAACCCAGAGGTCCCCTAACACGCAGTGGAGTTAGAGGGATCAGAAATGTATAGGTAGGCTCAGGGTGGGGACATTCTCTCAGGATGGGCCCTGAAGAATGTGCTAACATTCCGAGGAAGAAACAGATCCTATGTGTGTGGTATAAATAGCCGTGTCTGACACCCGAGTGCCAGACATTGTGTGCACTGCTCTGTGAGATCTCTCTTCGGGGCTTCCTCACAGCCCTGTCTCTGGTGGAGAGACGGGAATAAGATGTTGCCCAAGGTTTTGCAGAAGCCTAGGGTGGGGGTGGGGTTGGAACAGACATCTGCATGGCCTAAAGTTGGCCCCGCCGTGCTGGCATCTGCTGTTCCTGCTCTGGGGAAACCCCTCTGGCTCACAGCAGTGGTGAGGGAACACCCTCGCTTCTTTGGTCTCTCTGTGACCACATCCCTGCAAATCTCAGTCTTGGCCATCACTCCTCCACCAGGCCCCTTCCTCATCCTGAGCCTGGTCTGCCCACTGCCCTTTATTGGTCTAGGCCTTGTCTTTTCCCTCCTGATCTTCTCAGAAGCTTTCTGGTCAGTTCCCTTTAAAAATCTACGCTCTGGCTGCCAGCGGTACCTCTAGAACTATGGTGTTCTCAGGACACATCTCTCACTGAGATGGCACACAGAAGGCCCCGCCTGCCTCTCTGGCCTCCTCTGGCAAGACCCTGGACTTTTGCCTCAGGTTGCAGCATTGCAGGGCTCCCCATGGGCCACAGCTCAAGCCGGGGCTAGTTCCTACCACCCTGTCATCCGCTGATACCCTGCCCCATCTCCCACTGTTTTGCCTGGCCAACTCTTGCTATTATCCTGGGATTTTGGACATCCCAGGGTGCTTTCTTCCCAAACCTTACAACAACAGTCTACGCATCGCAACCCTACCTCACTTCCACCCTTGCTTTGAGCCTCTCACTGAGCTGAGATCTCCTGGCCAGCCAAGCTCGGTCTGTCTTTTTTCATCTCTGTCTACCACAGGCTTCACACTGGGAGTGTGTTGTTGGAATGAGAAAGCGACATTAAGATCAAATTCCTGATCCTGCCACTTAACAGCCAGGCATTGCTGCCACCGCTTCCTGCTTCGGTTTTCACTGTAGAAAGTGGGGATCATCCGCCGGGCCCCTGGAGTTGCTGTGATCCACCAAATACTTGTACCCGAGGGCCATTTGCAGCCTGACCTGGAGCTGGTGCTCTTCAAGCCGGTGACTGTTGAGTCCTAGAGGTAAGAAAACAGGGCACTGGGACAGAGGACAAGACACTTAAGCCTTTGTAAGTCCCCAGCTCAAACCCAAGCTCTGGCTTGAGGTCTGTGTTGTTTTCTGTTTGCTTCGAAGGTCAACCTGATCCAGCCCACATGTGAGGTGTGCAGAATTCCCCTACCCAGATCCCCATGTTGAAATTCTAACACCCAGCGTGACTATATTTGGAGACTGAGCCCCGACGGAAGCGATTAAAATTCAATCAGGGTTGCAAAGGGGTTCCCAGGGTCAGGTGGGAATCCGTGGCTCTGTCAGAAGAGAGCGGAGTGCTCCCTCCTCTCCTTCCTCCTCATCTCCGTCCCTCTCCACAGAGGAGCACTGTAAGGTTAGTGAGATGTCTGCAAGCCAGGGAGAATGTCCTCGCCACATGCTGATCACCCAGAATCTTGGTCTTAGTGTCCCAGCCTCCAAAGTCCAAGCAGTAACGTGTGCCGCTAGACACCCATCTGTAGCACCGCGCTAGGCCGCTTCACTTGCTGGCAGATGAGGGAGCCTTGGCCCCAGGTCCCATTTGCTTTTCTTTCCTGGAAACTCAAAGGCTGGGTGCACATAACTGAAGGCCACCCGTCACTCTGAGTTACCCGGCTCCTGGCTGCATGAGTCCTTACTCAAACCTGCCCAGGTGGGGAGAGATGGCTTCGCCTCCAACATCTGCAATTGGTTCCCAGTGGCTATGCCAAGGTAGACATGTAAACACAGTCCCTCTGTGGGGCAAAGCCACTGGTGGACATGCGACCCAACTCCTTGCTGACATTTTTTGGGGAGGACTCTTCTGGCTGCACCTGCCTGGGGAGAAAGCTGGGTTTTTCTGCTGTCTTTCGAACAGGAATGAAAGGCAAAGGGGCCTGCCACCTTCACAGAAGCAGCCGCCTCAGTGGTAAACCTCAGAGGCTACGTTGTCTCCTGCAACTACGGTGGTCCCCAGCAGCCCAGAAACTTAGAGCCAGAGGTTCTAGTGTCCCAGGCTTGGTGCCTGAATTTTTTTTTCTCAATACAAAGGAAAAGGCCCAATGAGCAGGTGGAGGACACAGCTGAAAGTTCATAGCCCTGCCCCCGCCCTTGAGTTTAGCCGTAGATGCTTATGGTAAAGAGAAGGGGACAAGGAGCAGAAGGGACGGGTTGGGTGGCCAATCTTTCTTTGCTGGGTGCCATTTATTTACACGGTGACAATTTGGGCTTTTCCCTTGCTGATGTACAAATCATATCCCTGCAAGGGGAATGTGCTCCATCTGTGAATGCTATCAGGGTTGTGGTCATTCCCTGAATGAATTGGTGGGGGGTTTGGGGTTTTCTGGGTTTCCAGCATCTGGCTGAAGGGGAAGTTGGCCTGATGTCAGGGACACTGCAGGAGCAGGAAGGAGACCCAGCTTTGTTGGGAACTTTTCCTTTCCTGGCACATTCAATGTCACCTCTTTTCCCTTTGATGTGAGACCAGCTGAAGTGAGCGAGCTTTCCAGGAACTCATTTTCCCAGAGATGGAGACACTGGAAAGATCACCAGAGAAAGGAACCCTGCAGGGCGTGGGGCTCACGATACCTGGCTGTTAGCTGAAGACTTCCTGTTCTGTTCCCCTGTGGCCGAGGACAGCTGGGAGTGATGTGGGAGGGGGGTCTCCAGCTGAATGTCACTTTCTTATCCTTGAAGACTGTGGCTCTCCTCCCAGACACACCCTCTCACTTCCCTCCCTATGTCACCCTGCCATGTCCCTGGCGAGTCTGACTGCTTAGGAGTGACAAGCACAGCCACACAGATACCTTCCAGGCCTAAGTGTGACTCCAATCTCACAAAGAGACAACCCCCGAGTTTCTGCTTGTCTTTAAGTCTTTTCCCCAGCAGTAGACACAGAGACAGAGATTTCTGTGCAGTGCACTGGGAAGGCAGCACCAGGTAGAAGTGCTCAGAAGTGAGGGTACCTGAGCCCGTTTGTGTCTTGGGACTACTGTAAACCAAGTGCCACCAGACCCTAGAAGTCTGAAGTCCAGGTGTGGGTAGGCTGCTCTTTCGGGAGGGGCTTGCTCCAGGGCTCCGTTCGGCAGCCATGACTGTTCTTGGCTTGCAACTGTGCCCATCCGGTTTACTTTTCTCGTGGGGTCTCCTGCAATTTCTTCATGCTGTCTTCCTGTTAAGTGTCTGTCCATTTCTGAGTCTAAATGTTTTTCTCCCTCTATTCTTTCTCTCTCTCTCTCTCTCTCTCTCTCTCTCTCTGTGTATGTTGCATATGTATGCATATATGTGTGGAGGCCCGCTGTCTTGGCTGTTCCTCAGGAACTATCACCTTGTTTTCTTAAGATGGGATCTCTCATGGGTCTGGATCTGCCCAAGTAGGGTAGGTCGTCTGGCTAGTGAGCCCTAGAGATCTGACTGTCTACACTACTTTCCCAGTGCTGTCATTCCAAGCATGTGCCACCACACCTGGTGTTTAAGATGTATTTCTGGAGGTTGAACTCATGTCCTCGTGCCTGTGAATGCTTTGCTGACTGAAATATCCACCCAGCCCTACACTTCCCCCTTTTAAAAGAATATCAGTTACATACTACTTAACTCACTCCCAAGTAAGGACATACTCTAAACTAGCGGAGGGAGAATATTACTGTACCACCATTGGGAAGGGCACAATTCAACTCCTAAAAAACTGAAAGGAAGATAATAAAGAACACATTCTCCAACTTGGGGGACCTCTTCCCTGGACATCAGGGAATAGTGTGGCCTACATCCATGTTGTCCAGTTAAGGTTAAAGTTGCTTTAGTGTTGAATGACTTGGTGGCCTCTAATTGTATATATGTCCACAGGGATATGTCCTCAGTGTACAGGGGAGATGGCTGCCACCTTAGGGGTCAAGTGGCGACCCTCTTGGCAGTGTCTCTGAGGCCAGGGTGACTTAGCCATGGAATGTTGAGTGCACTGTAAGAAAGTTCTCTAAGAACCCAAGCTGATTTCCTGGTCCTGTGTGGTATAAAGTGTTTCATCATTTGAATTCATTGCATGGATGAAACAGAATTTGCACTACTGATGCCTGGCGTAATCCCTAGAGCTATGATACTCTTGCCTGGTGGTCAGGGTCCGCATCAAACTGGCCACTGGTCCGCATATCTCCTAAGTTCAGAGAGAAGGTAGCAGGTGTGATTTGGAAGAGGTCCAGTTGAGCCTTGACACTGGGATGGTCCAACATTGGTGTGACCGGTTGTGTGGCCTGGAAGGTTCTGGATGCTTCGGTCTGAGATCCAGATGGGGTGCTAGGTTCAGAAAGCTCATGGGCCACGATGGGGTGGGGGGCTCCTCCAGAGTAGCTCAGATCTCCAGAGCTGAACATTTTCTCACGAGGAGAGCCAGTGTGTTTGGCAAGGATGGGAACTCCGATACAGAAAGCCCGCTGGCAGGGCAGAGATGAGGGGCAGGAGGCAGTGGCGGCCTTTAGCAGTGGAAGATGGCTTGTGCTTGCCGGGGAGGAGGCTGTGGGTGATGATGGGCTGAGGACTGGAGGTATTGGGGGGTACTACCATGCCTGATGCCTGCAGAGTGCCCTGCCAGTCACCAGGAGAGGGAGACAGGGTGGTGTGGAAGCAAAGCCCAGGAAGGGATAGTACATTCCCCTGGTAGGAACCGCCTCCAGCCAGTTTGGTAGGGAGTGCATCTCTTGGAGCACTGACCCCGACTGCCCTCCTCATTTGAAGCTTGTTTAGAATCCAGTGGAATCTCCCCCTCCACAATGAGTGATAGATAATGTGCAACCTTGGAGTTATATAGACCTGAAGTCTGTTACTTGCCGTGTGACCCCAGATAACTCCTTCCATCGCTGGACCCTCTGGAGCACCGGGAGGAGCAGGACCTCTGAGGTACTTAATGTCAGCTGCATAGCGCGCTGAAGCACGGCTCCAGGCGCAGCAGTGCTGATGGAGAGCGACTCACGTGGTAACTCTAGCTTCCTTTTTTTTCCTTTTTTTTTTTTTTTTTTTTTTTTTGCAATCCCCATCAAAATCCCAAATCAATTCTTCATAGATCTAGAACGAGCAATTCTCAAATCCATTTGGAGTAACAAAAAAACCCAGGATAGCTAAAACTATTCTCAACAATAAAAGGACTTCTGGGGGGATCAATATCCCCTACCTCAAGCAGTACTACAGAACAATTGTGTTAAAAACTGCATGGTATTGGTACAGCGACAGGCAAGTAGATCAATGGAATAGAATTGAAGACCCAGAAATGAACCCACAGAGTTACGGTCACTTGATCTTTGATAAAGGAGCCACAACCATCCAGTGGAAAAAAGATAGCCTTTTCAACAAATGGTGCTGGTTCAACTGGAGGTCAACATGCAGAAGAATACAAATTGGCCCACTCTTATCTCCTTGCACTAAGATCAACTCCAAGTGGATCAAGGACCTCCACATAAAACCAGACACACTGAACTTAATAGAAAAGAAACTGGGGAAGACCCTGGAGGACATGGGCACAGGGGGAAAGTTTCTGAACAGAACACCAATAGCTTATGCTCTAACATCAAGAATTGACAAATGGGACCTCTTAAAATTACAAAGTTTCTGTAAGGCAAAAGACACTGTCAGAAGGACAAAACAGCAACCAACAAATTGGGAAAAGATCTTCATCAACCCCACATCTCACAGAGGGCTAATATCCAATATATACAAAGAACTCAAGAAGTTAGACCCCAAAGAACCAAATAACCCTATTAAAAAATGGGGTACAGAGCTAAACAAGGAATTTTCACCAGAAGAAATTCGGATGGCTGAGAAGCACCTTAAGAGATGTTCAACATCATTAGTCATCAGGGAAATGCAAATCAAAACAACCCTGAGATTCTACCTCACACCAGTCAGAATGGCTAAGATTAAAAACTCAAGGGACAACAGGTGCTGGCGAGGATGTGGAGAAAGAGGAACACTCCTCCATTGTTGGTGGGATTGCAAGATGGTACAACCGCTCTGGAAATCAGTATGGCGGTTCCTCAGAAAATTGGGCATGACACTTCCAGAGGACCCTGGCATACCACTCCTGGGCATATACCCAGAGGATTCCCTGCATGCAACTCTAGCTTCCTTAAGGGAGCCGACTCGGAGGGATTTCCACACCCTTCGGCACTACACTAGAGACAACTAAATTCCTGTTTACACGCCAACCTAAACCCTCTTATTCTCCCTCCGCCACCACCTTAAGAGACATATATTTATGCTTTCGGTTTTAGCTGCTCTTATGTTTAAAGGCATCAAGACGCTTCCAGGGCGCTTATGCTAATGCACAGAAGGAGTCTAACAATTGCACGGGCTGTACTAACTAGCTATTTGAGCTGCATTGTACAAATAAGATGTTATCTTAAACAAGCTCCTGATATAACTCAATAATCACTATAATGCTTTTTTGGTGAAATTGCGGTGTTATTACTGAATTTAGTCCTTGAGATGCAAATGCTGAACTTTGGAGCACACCCCCGACAGAGCCAAGTTGCTAAATTTTGGGAGGCTGGGGCAGGGCTGGCACGGTGTAGGAGGCCCTGGGAAGCCAGCATCCAAAAGGAAAGTGAGCAACAGAGGGATGGCGTCTGCCTGAGCTAGGATCCACCGAGACAGAGACTTTCCAAAAGGAGGAGAAGGCCGCATAAACATTGTGAACCTTGCACGTTACTGGGCCGGGAGAGAGCTTCAGCTATCCTAGCCTGGATCACCCAGTAGAATGACATCCAGGAAGGCTTGTGGCCAGCTCCCACGCCCCCTGGAGCATAGCTCCTACCCATGGTACCTCCTCATCCTCAGTGCGGGAAGGGTGATAGCAACTTGGGGGCAGCTAGATTTTCTATTGGCTGCTCATGGATAAAGCAAGTAATGGGCTCCCCAGGAAGAATCCTAAGCCTGATGGTCTAGTTCAGTTCTCTCTCTAGGGTAGAAGGATAGACTGACGCCACAGGTTTTCCTCGGGCCTCCACACACTCTCTGTGATGTGTGCCAAGCTTCCTCTCTAACACATATGCACAAGTCAATGTAGCAACTTTTTTGTTGCTGTTTTTTGAAACAAGGTCTCTCTCTACTGGCTATTCTGGAACTTACTACATAGACCAGACTAGCTTTGAACTCACAGAGATCCATCTGTCTCCTTCCCCAAGTGCTGGGATCAAAGGTAGGTACCCTCAAACCCAGCCTATAATTTTTTTTTTAAGTAGGATACCGAGGTACACATATTCAATGTTTTTCTTATTTCCTTATTTATCATATAAATCATACTATGATATATCTTACACACTTTATGTGCATTTAAAAACACAGCAACTGAACCCATTCCTTCTCTCCTTTTTTTTAGTGTAAGATCAGGGAATGAGCAACGTGGTCAAATGCCAGTAACTAAGTAAGCGGGGCAGACTCTCCAGCCACTCAGTTACCAAGTCGTCTGAAGGTTACTGCCAACGACGAGATCAATACATTAGCAAAGGCCACCATACTTCACGCCAGAGAGAAGCAAGTGTTTCTAGAAAGTGGCCCAGGTCTGTACTTAGAAGATGCCCAGTGGAGACATCGAAACAGCTCGGCCTCAGGACTGGATGAGAGGAGGCGCTAGCTGAGATAAGCATTTGCTTACCCCCTACGGAACGCTGAGTGCTGCCACCAACTCTCAGAGCAGACTGGGTGTGTCCAGGACGCTCTGGCCATGATACATATTCCACCATGTGTACATTGAAGGCAATGACGAGAATCTGCTGAAGGCCTTGCAGGCCAGGCCCGGGTATCCTGCCTGATAGAATAGATGGAGGACATTGTGACACTTGCTAGAGGCTCATTCCTGGACAGACCTTCTCTCCCAAGCTTCACACGAACATTCGGTAGGCTCTCAGCCCAGCCAGCGCGATGCCTTTCTCATACTGAACTCAGTAATCTCACTGTTGGACCTTTTACCTTATGATCTCCTGTTGTCAACCAAAGAGCTCGTGCTTGGTCCCCAGCCACCGGTTAACACTCAGAGGTCCTACTCACGGTTCCGCATTCCCTGCATCCTTGCTTCTGTACCACACTGCCTCAGAGGAGTGTCCCATCACCTCCCTCATTTCCTGGAGAGCAATGAGGGGACACAAAGGGAAGTCGCCAAGCCACATAAAATGACACCAGCTGAAACTTCTGGTGCCTCTGTCTTCTAGAATTCCCATATGTCCCCTCCTTGGTAAGTGGCACACGTAGACAAGACTGAACACTGTCCTTAAGGCCTCTGAGTACACTGTGGTCTTGAACTCTCTGGAACCGAAGACTACTTTCTCCTAGGAGGCTGGCTCAGTTCAGTCTGAGGCGGCCTTGAGTTGGAGAACTTGCTTTGCTACCTCAGAGCTATCTGTGATCCAATTACATTACAACAAGCTTCCAAAGCACACAGGAAGCATGTTTCATCTGGTGTCCGTGTTGGTTGGATTCCTGTTACTACTTTTATGTGACTGGGCCTGCCATCCCAACCTTACCCCCATGGTCCATACCAAAGTGGACATCCAAGATGAGGCTTGGTGAGCTTGGGGCTAACTTTCCTACTTTACAGATGAGAAGAGTCAGATTTTAAGGGCTTAAAAGAGCTACCAGAGCCACAGAGATGGCCAACATGTCATACCTCTGAACTTCTTATCTTGAAATGCAATGTTTTCCTGCACAGCAGCCATCCAAGCTGTCCCCGAGGTGGACTACATTGCTGAGAGAGAGAGAGAGCGAGAGAGCTATGTGTGGTTTCCAGGGACATGGGGGATGCAGGCTGTAGGTCTGTAGGTCAACCGCTCAGTGGCCTATCATTGCTTCTGACACCAGGTTATTCTAAAACCCAGGAAAGGTCCCTGACTTTCAGTCTCCCTTGATCATCTGAGGGACCCGAGTCATGTCTTCACCCCTCCACACACGCTTCAAAACACAAGCTGGAGTTCTAACCACAGACTGTGACTGTGTTTGGAGGTACAAGACCTAGAGCCTTAAAGAGATTCAGTCAAAGCGAGATCACCGGGTGGCCCTCATCAAGGCTGTTTCAGTCCTAATATGAAGAGATTAGGTTTTAGGCTCACTGGGAGGTGTAAGCCCATGAGGGCAAGGGGAGAGCCAGGGAGAGAGGATCCAGGAGGAAGCTTGCTTTTGGACTTCTGGTGCACAACTCTCTGATGTAGGTAGTTTTTTAATGAAGGTCAAAACAGACAAAAAGAGGTGAGATAATTTCATCATGGGGATTCCACTGATGTGATGCCAAACACTGGTGAGCACAGATTCCGCCGTTGGCCACTGTGGTCTTATCCTCATAGCTCACAGTTGGCAGCAAGCTGAACAGGTAACATTAGATCTTGGAATTGACCTCTGTCTACTTGGGAGCTACACCCTGGTCCCTTCCATCCTCAGGACCACTCTCCTCTCAAGTGCCTTCTGAGGGGTGTGGCGGCTTCTCCATCCACGGCGCTCTTATTCTGGCAGGTTCTGTCTGATGAGCAGGCAGGCTCGGCAGGAGGGAGGGTGTAGTCGGTTATAAAGCTGCGCTGAAAGGTGAGGAGAGGCGCTGGCGAGATGGAGTGGGAATGGGTGTCACCTCCATTCTGTCACAGGATGGCGCGAGCATGACAGTCTTCTAGGCTGGGTAGATGTGAGGCTAGACAAGAACAAGACCCCTCCCCCAGGTAGAGCTGAGGCTAGACCCCCCTCCCCCACCTTCCCTTCTGATATTTGTCAGATCGGTCTCATTCAGGAGATATACAAGACATACACATCTTCAGATTCTGATGTTTCTAACACGAGGCAAAAACCACCTTCACGGAACTGGCGGCTGTGAGTTTGCCCTGCCTTCACTGTCTGAGGCACCATTCAGCTAATGGCTGTCGTCATTTACCATGTGATAGCCACTGTGAGGGTCAGGGGGAAGCTCACACGTACCTCAGCCATCTGATAACATCCTGTCACTTGCATAGTTTACCCCCTGGCTTTCTTTTTGATCATCCTGTGAGGTAAGCAGGCCAGAAGTAGGGCGAGGGCAGGGCTCTCTTCCGTGGAGTCAGGCCTGGTATTTGCTTCCAGAGCTGAGTGCCTCAGCCAGCATCTCAGCAGCTTCCAGTTTACACGTCCTGTCAGTGAAGGGCTGTGCTGAGTCTTTCTCTGGGAGAGACACAGCTCTGTGCAGGCCA
Source organism: Apodemus agrarius (assembly GCA_964023405.1). Classification (NCBI taxonomy): domain Eukaryota; kingdom Metazoa; phylum Chordata; class Mammalia; order Rodentia; family Muridae; genus Apodemus; species Apodemus agrarius. Next base: position 99,147,108 of record OZ030011.1, on the reverse strand, counting down.
TGTGCTGTCTCTTGATAAGCGCTTGGGCATCCATTGAACACGCAGAGCCACCTTTACAGGGTAGGAGAGGATGGACTTAGTGACATTTGTTGAACGGAAGCAGTCGAGGTGACAAAACTTCAGAATGGCTCCGAGGGACATGGGGTCAATAATTAGCAGCACATAATGACCTTCAGTGATTCAATACCTACCGTCTATGTCACGTGTGGTGGAGCTTAGGGACTGGTGTGCCCTGGGGTCACATAGCCAGAAAGAAGCTGAGCTGGGGTCCACAATCATGCCTGTCCTGGAACTAGAATGAGTCCTCATATGTGGCCACACTGTTTCTGTTGTAGAGACATTTACTTAGTATTTATGGCCTATAGGTCCTGGCTATGTGACAGAGACTTCAAGAAACTCCCACAGTCTGGCATTGAATGACCCCCCAGAACCATGGATATATGGAACCGATGGGAAATCAAGGAGGGAAAGATGTCTTAGAAAAACTGAAGTATATGCTTTATTTAAACAAACCAAACCAACCCAATCCTGCTATGTTCGCTTCTGAAAAGCTCAAAATGCAAAAGGTAAGAGGCCAGGAGGAAGGCGGCTACGTCTAACTTTCCCCGCGGAAGTCAGCTCCTGCTACTTGCCAATGTAAGTTCTGTTCTGTTTCCCCTACGCATCAGTTTTCTTGAAAAGTTGTAATTATCCATTGATTGTAGGTTCAGCAGACAAAACCTTGGTTGTTCTCATTTTCCATTTTCTTCCTGATATCCGTACAGTTCCCAAGCAGCTGCGCTCAAGTGGGGACTAGTCGAAGACAACAAAACACCCAGCGTGGTGCGTTCCTGTCCTCATTTAGTGTTTAACGCACAGCTCCACGTTCTCACCCTCTGTGTGGGGCATCCTTTAAGCGAACACATGACTTAATCCTCTTGTGTGCCGCACTGTCTCCTGTGGGTGGCGATTTATGTGTCTCCCAGGATTTCAGGATGTAGCGTGTGCCCAACAAATAACAATGCAATGGACATCTTTGCTCATAATGGTTTCCCTCCTATTCTGGGATGTTTCCTTTGAATGGCTTCCTGGAAGGTGCTTAAGGGGTCAAAGGGTAGGATATAGTCACTTCAAATGCTCCAGTGCGGTGTTGGCTACACATACTTCTCCTAAGCATGTGGAGACTTCTTCCATCAGGAGGTTAAATGGCTCAGGCAGGCAGAGTGTGAGGTCTGGAACCAAGGTCTGGCCTAGGCCTGGCTTTGCCACCTCCTCCCAGGTGACCTTGGGCAGACGACTTAATTTCCATGGGCCTCATTGTCTTCCTGGAAAATGGGTATGGTAGCGGTAGCTGACAGAATCGAGACGGGAGTGAGTGGGGATTGTGATGGGGCTTCATGGGGAAGGGGGATGCATCCTCTGATTAAGGGGCTGGCCGCCGTCAGGCAGATGTCAAGCCTGCAGTACGGCAGGACCCTCCGACCCTTATGCATAATATGCAGGACAAGGTGTGCGGGATGCAGGAGCGCAGCTGTGCAGCACCCAGGGCGACAGGTGTGCAGTATTTGGGACAGGTGTGTGGGATCTGGGACCGGTGGTATGTATGACGCAGGCACACAGGTGTGAGGAACTTGGGATAGGTGTGTGACACTCAGGAGGAACACAGCTACACAGCACCCACTGCCATAGGTAGTGTTGAGCTGAGTTGAGACTCCAGTCCCAGCAATCTCACACAAGCTGGCCTCCAGTTAAAATGGAGACTGCGGCCTCCCTGGACCTGTGACTTCAGTGACTTCATTCCGAGTCTGTGCTGCAGCCTGACCACCAGGCTTTACTGCTTCAGTGCTCATGGCTTCCCACATATTGTCAAGTGGGAGAGCCAAGAAGACCTCAGGAGGTGGGCATGGGGGTGATTGGCACTTGGGAGGCCAAGGCCCGCTTGGGATATATAGTAATACTAAATCTCTGCTTAGATATACTCAAACCACCCGGCCAGTCTTTGCAGAGGAAAAGCAGGAGTCATAGGTTCTGGGTGGTGTGGGTGTCGAGGCACGGAGAGGCTGATGCATTAGGGCAGATATACAGGAAGCTTTCTTATCCTTACTCTCCTTCTCTCCCTCCTTGCCTTCTCTGCCTTGACTCTTTGGTTCATTTATCTAACGTCTAGAATATATATTCCATGCATTCTTAGGGTGCTTGTGCCTAGGGGTATAGTAAAGATGGAGCCATGATAATACAGTAAGGATGGACAGTAGCTGAAGAGTTAGAGAAAACAGGGACCTGCCTTGCGAAGGTGAGAGAGAATGGACGTCCTCTTGAGGCAGAGCCTTTGCACAGGACCGAACGTGGAGGAGGTAGGATGTGGCTCCCGGGGCTACTCGCGGAGGCAGATCTGTTCTGAGGGAAGAGGAGGAGAGGATGCCTCAGGGAGACAGGATGCCGCCGGGCCTGAGGGAATGTCCTGCAGTCCCAGGTTGCCCTCCTTGAGGCTGAAGCCAGTCACCGCCCCTGAGGCTCAGGGTGACCTCTCTCCCAGTTCACAGACTTCAGGGACATCGAAGCTTCTTCTGACTGTGCCGAGACAGTTGGCATGTTTTAGTCTCTAGAAGGAAGCTGCCTTGTGGCTCGAATGCATCTTTTTCTTACCTCATCTGACACATGTGAAGGGAACATTTCTCCCCCTGCACCCCAAGTTAGTGTGTGATCTGACCCTGAGGACTCCCCCCATCAGGAATAATGAAAGGGAGAGCCTGGTTGGGGTACGCACTGTCTGTCATGGGGACCCAGTGAGTTTTACTTTCTCCTGTGCTTTTAGACCTACATCTGCTGCTTTGCAAAAATGTCCAAGCACAGAGACTGTCAATAGCTATGGTACACTGAGCTAGCAGGTGACGGAATGACAGTGAGTCTCTAGGAGAACTGGCCTCTGGTTTTTACTACTTTACCGACAAGATCATCAGCTTTAGGACATTAACCAGCTTGGCACACTTCTGGTAAAGGAAGAGCTGGAGTCTGCTGAAAGGGATGTGACTCTAGAGTGTATGTCAACTACTTGTGGAAAGAGAAGGCACATCATATAATTTGTCAAAAAAATGGCTCATAGGACCTTATCGAAGACGTAAAAGAAAAGTCAGGTTGACCTAAAGGTGAGGGTCCCCAGTGTGTCCACAGCTTAAGAGGGAGCATGGCACACTTTGACCTGAAGGTGGTCCTCAGCCTCCAGAACCACCAGAGAGTGCAGATCTGTTGTGCGTCCCATTCCTGGGCCTTGCTTATATTATCTCAGAAAACAAATGCAGTGGACGCACAGATGGCACTGTCCCCTGGCCTTCGGCCTTAGCCAAGAACCCTATGATATGGTCTGGGCCACTTTCCAGCTCCCCACCCACCTGTTTGCACAAAAGGAGACTGTGGGATGCCTCCATCACCCAGCCGGACCACCCAGCCTACATGATGCTGTGGATTGGGGCGGCAGATGCTTTTGCTTTTTTGTTTGTTTGTTTGTTTGTTTGTTCTTTGCTTTTGCTGGGAAATGATAAAGGCTTTGGGAAGAAATGATATTCTAGGAAGAAGGAGGTTGCTGTTGGCAGAGTGAGGGACACATGGCACTTCTCCAGAGGAAGAGCTCAGGCCAAAGAGGGCGGAGGCCATGGCACATGGTGCCCTTGCACCTGTCTGTGAGGTGCTGGGACGTCAGGACGCGGGAGGAGAAACTACAGGGTGCTGTTGCCTCTGTGCCTGGCTGTTTCCACACAGGCTTGGAAAAACAAATAGAGCAGAGTATCTGGCCTTTGAGATGGGGACGCCGCAGCCTGTCTCTGCCATGGGAAGCCAGCTTTGGCACGGGGTGACAGGGGGTGGCTTCCTTATAGAATGAGAGTCCTGAAGTGGCTTTCCTGTCTGTGCCCCTCTACCCCTATTTCCTGCCCCCCTCTGAGTCTCTTTGCTCAGCAGAGGTGGCAGGACAGTCACCCTTCCTGGCTGTGGATAGAGAGCCACTTGTAGCCTGCACACTGGGGACATTGTTTAAGATGGTGTCACCTCTGTAAAAATATTGGTTCTGTAGTAGTGCCAAGATTTCTGAGTTATCTCCCAGCCAGCACTCCTTGTACAAATGCAGTGTTCTTTCAGACAGGTTTAATCAGTGAGAGAATGTTCCCGGTGCTGCCGGACACCTCTTCTCTCTGTGCTTGCTGGTTACCGTCGGCCACCAAGCAGCAGCCACATGAAGCTGTTCATTTGGGGCGAAAGAGTTCTTTGTCTAAGAAGCAGGGAGAAACTCAACCTTGCTGCCTCCCGCTAGTGGGCTGGCCTTTAGGGAATATTGTCTGTCAGTGAGATCTCGAAAAGTGTCCTGGCCACTCAAGGGGACTCTGTCTTCCGCAGAGCCTGAGGCTCCGAGAGTCCCACGAGCAAGGTCAAGGTTGTGAGCCGCAGACTTGGAAGGGCGAGCAAGAGTGTTGTCTTCAAAGGCTCTGAGCAAACTCTCCAACCAGTTTTCATGGGATGTGATACAGCCAGCTGTCCGGCTGTTAGAGAACACAGATGGGAATTCTGGGGTGGGGTGGTGGGTGGTGGTACCGGAGAGATGGCTCAGCGGTTAAGAGCACTGACTGCTGTTCCAGAAGTTCTGAGTTCAAATCCCAGCAACCACACGGTGGCTCACAACCATCCGTAATGAGATCTGACGCCCTCTTCTGGGGTGTCTGAAGACAGCTACAGTGTACTTAAATCTTTTTTTTTGTTGTTGTTGTTTTTTTGTTTTTGTTTTTTTTTTGTTTTGTTTTGTTTTGTTTTTCGAGACAGGGTTTTTCTATGTAGTCCTGGCTGTCCTGGAACTCACTCTGTAGACCAGGCTGGCCTCGAACTCAGAAATCCACCTGCCTCTGCCTCCCAAGTGCTGGGATTAAAGGCGTGTGCCACCACGCCCGGCTTAAATAAATCTTAAAAAAAAAAAAAAAAAAGACATAGATTGGGGGCGGGGAGATGATTGTTTCTGCCTGCGACCATTTGAGGTTAGAGAAGGTTGTTTTTCAAGCTTTGCCATTGAATAAGAAGCTCAAAACTAACCTAGAGCACATTTAGGAAAATCCGAGCACGGGCAGGAGTAAGTAAGGAAACATGCCACGGCTAAACAGATTTATTGATTTATTAATGTGTTATAATGATTATTAATTATTGTATAATTATAGTTATTAGAACGCAGAAGAATATTTACTCAGTGTGGCCAAATTGAGGAGAACGAGAAAGAGATCCAGAGGCTGCTGCTTCCTCTAGTCCATCTTCCAGGTTTGCAAATGTGGATAGAGCTCATATAGCGGAGAAGAGACACTGCAGCTAAGCGGCGGTCCGGTTGAGGTGTGGCCCCACCGCCATGACATTGACCCCACCCCTCCAGGGCTTTGGTTGCTTCCTGTGAGGCGTCGCCCAAGCTGTACATGTCTTTGGGCAGGAATAGGAAGTAACTGCCTTGTCACAGTGTGTGAAGGATGGCAGATCAATAGTGCTGTCCACTCAGTCTTGCCCCATTCGGGCCTCCAGCTCATATGTCGCCGAGGCTGAGGATTACCTTCCATGGTGACTCCCTGCCTCCACCTGAGTACTGGGACTACAGACCTGGTTGCTGTGGTCCTGAGGCTCAAGCCCAAGGCTCCATGTATATTGGCAAGTGTTCTACAAACTGAGTGACAGCCTGAGCCTCCTCTTTATTACTAAAAATCCTTGTAAGTGGTAGTTTCAGTTTCTTCGCTCAGAGAAGAAGTTAACAGACACACAGTTGGAGTCAGAGTCTGGGGAGTTAGTGTCTGGGTCTGTGGCTTCTCTACTGGCTTACTGTGTGAGGCTGGTCAAAGCCATTCACCTCTCTAGGGGCTCTCTGAATACTGTTGTCTTATCAGCTGATTTGCAGGCGATGGATAAAATGAACTAGCTCGACCTCACAGAGTGAGCCTGAAAGCAGGAGAATAGGATTCACTTCCTGCAGACTCCCCTGCCGCTCACTCTGGACCCTTCTCGGGACTGACGTTTGTAATCTGTGATGGGAAGCCACGCTGGCTTGGCTTGTTACTCAGAAATATTGCAAGCAAATATTAGCTCAAGATAATGCAACATGCGCAACGCACAGGCCAGTTTACCCAGAAAAACAACAATCTCACTATGTTTTCAAGTGACGGTATGCGATTGCTTCCGGATTCATGCTTACACCCAGTTTTGTGGTAGCAAGAACATGCCTTTGGGAAATTAAGGCTGGGTGAGGGGCTGGGGGTGGGAGTGGGGGTGTGGTGGGGGTGGGGGCGGGGGTAGTATCCCAGGCTAGCTTTGCCATTGTGTAGGGTCTGTGAGCTAAAAATCTTTGTTGCTGATAAGGTACTTGTTAGAAAAAACGGGGACTAAATTTATTGTTGGCATTTGGGGAGCCAATTTCCATGCTGTACGGCTGGAACTCGGAGCTGGGGAAGTGCGCTTGAAGCCAAAACTGGCTTTGTGGCTCTGTTTGCCTCCGCTCAGCACCACCTGCCTCCAATCAAACTGTCCAATTACAGGAGACATTTTTTTTTTTCACTTTCTGGGAAGGGAAGAAATTCATCCAAGGAATGAACCGATTTCTAAATGTTTTCTCTCTCCACCCCTTAAAAAGAAGAGAGTGGGTGGGGGGGGATAAGAAAGCGTAACAAATCCAAACAAACAGAGCGCTGGCCGAGGAAGCAGCTACTGCACCACTTTCAAGGGTCAAAACCCAGAAGGTTCCCGTCCACGGGCTTCCATGTTTTTGACCACTGCCATCACATCTATAATTACCTCTTCCAATAAAGTTATTAGCCATTCAGAAAGAAAGCGACTCTTTCTTAACGCGCAAGGCGGTAATTAAAGGCTGCGGATTTCACCTGTGAAATCTTGCAGAAAGTACTGAGCTTGAAGTCAAAGAATTTAGCAATCCACCGTGACATAATTACACTTTTTTTTTTCCTCCTCTCCAAATAAAATCTTGTGGTTGAAACAATGAGTTCGGGGCAATGATACTATTTATCTGTGAGCCCCAGTCTCTCTCTCTCTCTCTCTTTTGAAACTTTCTTTTGACTTTCTTTGGCTTTCTTTTCTGAAAAAGCTCAATTTGCAGCTGAGAAACAGAATGGACTAGAAGGGGCTGGGCTGGGTGGATGGCGTGTGGCATGCCGAGAATGGGGAAGGTAATTACAGATGTGCTCACCCCTGGCAGGTGACAGTGCAAGGGAACTAGCAAAAGAACTTCTCTGGATGCTTCTAGTTTGTGTCTGGAGTTATTCCTCATCAGAAACAACAATGGGACTTTTGGGATTCCGTAGGAACTCATGGAAACCATTTAGGGGTACCTTTCTTTGTATGTGTGTGTGTGTGCATATATGTGCGAATACACATGTGCACCCACACATGTACGTGAGTGCAGGTTTTGGGTGAAGGCCAAAGGTCAACCTCAAGTGTCCTGTCAAGTGTACCCACTTTGCTGCTCTCATTTCTCCGGGACAGCATTTCTCACTCGGTTTGCCACTTTTTTTGCGTGTTGAACAGTAAGCCTCAGGTAGGTCCGGGGGATTGAACTTGGCTTCTCGTGCTGAGCCGTCCCCTCAGGCCTGTGACGGACCCTTTTCGCCTCACTCGTAGGCTACCTGCCCAAGCTTATCCCAGCATCATGGTTCCCAGCCTCCACTCTGAGCCCACTGAGGTCACTCAAAGGGTGACTCCACTCCAGGGAAATTCTCCTGAGTGCTGGGCAGCAGCTGCTCTCCTCCTGGGAGAGACCCTCCCAGGTCAGCTTCCCGGGGACACTTTGACCTTTCTGTCCCTGCTTTGGGCCTGATGGGCCACTCTCTCAGGCAATCACTGCCATGCATGGTGGTTCTCAGTATAAATGGGCTTCCTGCTGACCAGAGAATTTCTTCTCCTTTGGTTTTAAATGTCTCTCTGAAGAAAATGGTGGTTAGAAAAATATATTGATTTCCTCCTAGTTTTCTGGATATTTCTTTTGCATTCCTTTAGAGTCCCCTTGCCCCCTAACTGTCACCTTAGTATCTACCCACCTTTCTTCCAACTCTAATGCACCCCAGGGGAAATTTCATATAGGCTGTGGATTCACTTATGACCATAGGATGGTGTTCTTATCCTATTCTGGGTGTGGGGGTGGTACTTGGGAGAGGGATGGGGGCTGTAAACACCCATGCTCCATATGAGTGCTATGTTCTGGTTTTCTTTTGAGTGTGTGCATGTGTGCATGTGCGCATGTGCAAGGGGGTTTGCGTGTAGAGGATAACAATGGGTCTTGTTCCCCAGGAGCTGTCCACCTGACTTCTGGAGACAGGGTCTCTCACTGAACCTCCAGTTTCTGATTTGGCTAGACTGGCTGGCTTCACGGCTCTTCTCATCCTTGTTTTTCTCCAAGGCCGTGAATACAAGTGTGAGCCACCAAGATTTTTGTGAGTTTCAGGGCTCTCACTCAGATCCTCATGCTTGCAAGGCAAGAACCTTACCCACCCAGCCATCCCCCCCCAGTCTGGTACCTTGGTTTTCTGTATGCGAAGAAGGGTCTTCCCTTTACCTTTGTGAGTCTTCGTTATCCCAAGAAATGGGGAGGAGAGCTAGTCGCAGGCGCTTGGACCCATTAAGCAGAAGTTATTCATCATGTGGTTCTAGCCAGGTTGGGCTTTCTATGCTTCAAGCACAGTTTGTGTTGGCTTCAAACCTGATCCGCCTTGGCTATCCTGGCCACCAAGTCATCACATGTAGTGGCTCAAGTTTAAGTTAATGAGAATGAAATCAAAGTTAAAATTCCCAGTAGACATGTTTCAAGTACCCTCAGTAATAGTGAGTGCATTTGGGCCTTCTCTTGGATAGCAATAGAAATATAGAACATTCTAGAATATACTATGGAAAGTTTACAGGGTAACAATGTTCCTCTGGGTATGTCTGCCCGAGACTTTCTTTTTGACATGCCCCTTGCCTGTGTCTAGCCATGCCACCCATCCAGATCTTCTGGCTGACCCTTGAAGCTGGGTGTGCCAGGCCGGGGTTCTGGGAGCAGTTACGCTCAGTCAGCATTCCCAGCTCTGGAATCTGATGCCTTTTGTGTCTCATTCCTTCCCCAGCAAGTGGATAGGCTCAGGCCCCACATCAGGAAACCGGAGAGATTAGAGGCAAGATGATAAAGGTAGCTCACGTACCCAGGGACACGTAGCAGGTATTGCGTGCAGACCAAACCATTCCCACCTCATCAGACAGTCTGCCTCTCTCATTTCCCTCACACTGTCATCTAATGGGTGATTTTGTGTCCTTCCAAGCAATCTTAGTCCTGAGTCTCCCCCAGGCCTAATGGGTCCCCTGTGTGTGCCTGTAGTTTCTTCTCTGGTTCTCTGTCTCCAAGCTGTCCTCAGAGGGTCTCTCTCTCTCTCTCTCTCTCTCTCTCTCTCGATACTTGTAGATGCCTGTTCCCAGCAGTGGACAAACTTGAGTGTCACTTCTTAGGGTCTGTCTACTTCTTTTATTGAAAGAAGGTCTCTCACTGGCTTGGAATTCTCCGTGTAGACTAGGTTGACTGACAGGAAGTCCCAGAAATCTGCCTGTCTCTGTCTGCCCAATAAAGGGGATTATGAATGGGAGGCAGGTCACATGCCTTTTTTTTTCTCTACACGGGCTCTGAAGATTTAATTCAGATCGTGCCTTACTGAATGAATGGACTGCCCAGCCCCAGAGACATCTTTCTAAAATAGATATCTGGTCATGTTTTTCCACCAGAAAATACCCAGACTGTCTCCAGCATCTTCGGGTAAAATGCCACCTCCTTAGCACAACACATGGACCCTATTGGGGCTCACTAAGACTGAATCACCAACCAGAGAGCATGCACAGGACAGACCTCGGCCGCCTACCCATATGTAACACACGTGCAACTTGGTCTTCATGCGGGACACCTAACAGCAGGAGCAGGGGCTGTCTGTGACTCTGCTGTCTGCCCTTGGGTCCCTTTCCCATGCCTTGTCTGGCCTCACTAGAATAGAATGCATCCAGTCCCACGACAGCTTGCTATGCCAAGGTGGGATAATATCCAAGGGAAGCCTCCCCTTCTCTGAGGAGAAAGGGGGAGGGGGAGGGGGATGGAAGGGGAGATAAGAGGGAGGGGCTGGGAGGAGAGGAGGATAGGGAAGCTTTGATTGGAATGTAAAGTAAATAAATTAATTAATGAAAACAAACAAACAAACAAACAAACAAACAACAACAACAACAAAAGGAAAAAAACTAAAACCAAAACAAACCAAAACAAAAAGCAAAGCAAAGCAAGCAAGCAAGCAAACAAACAAACAAAAAAACCACCCCAAACTCCAAAAATCAACCAAACAAAAGACACATGGGCGATGCATACTGCACTGTCCTCCTCTCTTGTTCTGACTCTGCTTGGGGGTCTAAACAACTGCCACCTAGCTATGGGTGGCTCTTCCCCAGATGTCCTCTGGTCCCAGGCTTCCCTCTCTGTCCACCTGACCTGTGTCACCTGAAACCTCCCAGGCCTTTGGGCTACCTCTGCTTCCGGCTCCTGTGGCCCGGATGCTTGGATCTGTCCGAGCACTAGGGATCTAGGACAGAGTCCTCCCCCGAGGTGCTCCCAGGTGCTCCTCTACCAAGGCTAGTTTCCGGAAGGCTCTTAAGGTCTACAGTGGACGAGGGTGACACTATTTTCAGAGGCAGGCTACACTCCTCCATGCCCCACACAGCCCAGCCTTGCGAGCTGCAGACGGAGTCAGTGTGCTCGCTGCCTCGCCCGTGAGGTGGTGACTCAGGGGATAGCTGTGGGCAGGGGGGCTTTCCAGCAACCCAGTTAGCTGAAACCACACAGCAGCCTTCCTAGCCTGTGGGGTGACCTACTTCTCAGTTCCCGCAGCTTCGACGCCCAGCCTGCAGAATGTTGATGAGGAGGCCTGCGCTGGCCTCTGGTGAGAAAAGGGGACAGAGATGCCGCCGGTTGATTTGACCTTGCAGAGCTGTGGGGACAGGATGTCCTGTTCTTTCTGATGCTGGGAAGTGGTCTGGGTAAAGGGGACTTCCTGCTAAGTCCGGTAAGCTCCCAAGGAAGGGGGGCAGCAAAGGCTGTTTGAGTACACTCACCCAAGAGAGTCTTCGTTCAAACCCTCCTGACTAGCCTTCCTGGGTGCATTTCCGGATCAGAACGGACAAATCCCAAAGGGCTCCTCACCCAAGTCCTCATTTTTGTGTTTTAGTGCTGAGGTGAACGCTGTACGCTCTGCCTTGCATTGACAACGTGGGTCCTTGGGAGCCTGGCATCTGGTTGCCTCGCCTGAAATGGTGTGAAAACTCCCCCTCTCTCAGGGCAGGAGGAACTGCAGGTGGGTCATGCAGGTGACACACCTGCCTCAGCCCACCCATCTCTACACTGGCCACTGGCTTCTCTCTCTCTCTCTCTCTCTCTCTCTCTCTCTCTCTCTCTCTCTCTCTCTCTCTCTCTCTCTCTCTCTCCCCAGTCTGGTATTAACACCATATCAGCACCTCCTTTTGCATGACTCTTACCCAGCCAATCCTTGCTCTGCCGGGATGGCCCAGATTCCCCTCCTGGGACTCCAGGCAGTAAAACTGTCCCAATTGGCAGCTGTCTCTCTCTCACCACTCCACACTCTCTCTGGCTAGGATCTCCCTGGAAGCCAGCGGCCTACTTAGCACCTGTCAGCCCAAAGAAACTGACCCCATGGGTACAAACATGCCTGGCCACACACAACTCGAATTTTGCGCCCCTCCCCTGTGTGTTTCCCTTGCAGGTGGGAGGACGATGTGGAATGGTAGAAATGGGCCTTTGAATCGGGATGGCTTAGCCTGGCCTGGCTCCCTTCGCACTCAACGCCTGCAAGCAAGGCTGACAGGAGCTGCCGGCTACCGGTAAAAGAGAGAGAAAGGGAACTCTGACAACGTCCCTCTGTGTGGCTGCTAATGCTTGAGGTACACAAGTCATAGGCAGGGAGGAGGTGGAGAGCTAGTTAAGGCCTGCTTTGACAGGTTACTTGAATTTGAGGGCTTCCTGACTTCTCTGGCTCTCAGTTAACTCATCTGTTAAATGGCTTTAATCACAGTGCCCACATAGGAAAGATGTAGAAACAGTCCTAATAAATGTCCATTGGCGGAAAGACGTGTAAAGAAAATTTGGCTCCTACAAACGAGGGAATATTATTTAGCCCTCAAGAAGAAGGAAGGTCTATAATAGATGATAGCACCGGTAAACCTTGAGGACATTTACTAAGTAAAACATGCCAGTCACAGAAAACAAGCACTATATGACTTCATGTACTTGTGGCATTTGGAAGTAACCACATTCACGGCTTCCATGAATAGACCTATACCAGGAAGTGGAGAGAGACAGGAGTGGGCAGGAAGTCCCCCTGAAGCTGAATATATAAATTATAGACATTGGACCTCTGGTGAGCAGTAATTTCTTGAATAGTTGCGTGTCTGTTGACACGGGCCATGTCATATTGAGAGTTCTTACCACAATAAAAAAGTCATCTGCATGGGAAAAACAATATTACCCACATCACAGAGCTTGTACAGGGTAAGACAGCGTGCCAAGAGTATATAGCATTTGGTAGCTGGTAGCTATGCTTTCTGGTAAATGGTTGGATTGGTGCTTAAAGAAGAAGATTCACACAAGGAATGCTACATGAGTTGGGTTCTTTAGACTTCTAATTTACTCTCCCACCCCCACTGTGTCATGTGACATCTGTCAGGGACCTTCCAGCTTATTTTAGACAGGGTCTCTTTATTGGTTTTCTAATACACATGCTAGTTGGCTTATGAGCTCCTGTCTCTGTCCCTTGTCTATCTGTAGGAGGGCTGCGGTTACAGATGTGCTACGGCATCCATCTTGTACGAGGGTTCTGGGGATTCACACTCGGATCTTCATGCTTGTGTAGAAAGCGCTTCACCCACGGAGCTATCTTCCCAGTCTCGAACTCACTCTTAGGGTCTTGAACATTGTGGAAATGTATTATATTTCATTTCCGGCCACCATACATTTAAGTATCGGTTAATAATCTCTTTTATGGAAAAGTAGATTTATGTATTCCCAGCACACTTAAAGAGTCAAAGCGCATTGTTTGCTAATTTCTGGCAACAAGGCCAAATCTTAAATAAACAATTATATGTTTAGGAAGGGAGACTGAGGTCTTTTAACCTCGCTGGATTAAACCCCCCCAGTCCACCCCCCCTCGTCTACCCCCCCACCCCGGTCCAGTGTATGCTGCAGTCAATCAGTGGCTCACAAGCTCTTATAGCTGCTAAATGATGTTGTACTCAGCCCTTGGGCACCTGTGGACACAGGAGAGTTCAGGATCTGGGGCTGTGAGCTAGGACTGAGCTTGAGATCTGACAACTGATACCATGGCACCTCCATCCCTTGGTCCCTTGTCCCACACCAAAGCCCGGGAGTTAAGGAAAGCACCGCCCACATGGCTGCCGGTTGAATGGATGTCGTGGTTGACTGCATGTCAGGTCCATCTTAGAATGCATAATGAAACGCTTAGAAACTTTGGAGAAACCTAGGAAAACTGACCCTGTTGACTGTAGCTCAAAGCTGTTGGTCTGAACTGCCACATAAGGGGGAATATGGTCCCCACCCTGGGGCTCCCACTTGTCTCCAGCCTGGGGTACCCCCTGAATCAAGTCTTTTGAATCTTCTTCCTTGTTAAAGGCTGCAGACCACAAATGAACATGCTGCCCTTGTCCTAAGGCCATCTCTGCTGTGGCAGATGTCACCCTGTGGGTTACCTATACTTCCTACCTTAATGGGATGGATGGCCTTGGCTTCCTGCAGAGGCAGGAGGATGGCCTCTATAAGGGTATTCTAGTGATGAAGCAGATCTGCTCCCCAGAGCCTCCATATGTCTACTGTGCAAGTCTGTGTCTGTTCTTCCCCGGGGCTAGCTGGTAATGACACCACTGGTCACTTTTCTGTCCCCCTGTCCCCCTGCATGAAATATGCCACTCAGCATATTTTCATTTCAAATACTGACTCCCTTGGAGAGAATGAGGCTATGTGGACCTCCGATCTACCAGCCCAAACCCCTTCTTTATTATGAACTCAAAGCACTCTCTGTCCCATCCAACAAGGGACAAAGATAAGAAGACATGTAATGTCTTCTCAGAGAGCAAGTTGGCATGGTTGAAATGTTTCTATCCTAGCTCAGCACTTTAACTCCCAGGAGTTCATTTCAGGATCGGTGCAGGTCTGTGAACATTGATTTCCATTTTTATTTTTATTTTTTATTTTTTTATTGAAAAAGGAAGTAAAAACACTCTATGATAAAATTAAAGATTTACATGGAAAATATTTCAGATAAAATAGAAGAGATACATAGAAAAACACATTAAAGTTGACAATTTTCATGAAAAAAAGAGTAAAGTGGTAGACATGTTAAACATTGCTAAATTAATTAAAATATGAAATAGAAGCATTTTATGATAGAATTGAAGATTTATGTGGAAAATATTTCTGATAAAAATTGTAGAAAAATGTAGAAAAACATGTTAGAATTGAAGATTATTATGGAAAATTTTATGTAGATATAATAATGGTAGGCATAAAAGTATTCCTAAGTTGATTGAAAGTGGAATTATAAACATCTTCTGATAAACTTGAAGATTTACATGGAAAATATTTCTGAAATTAAAGAAATATATAGAAAAACATGTTAAAAGATTATCATGGAAATTATACAGATAAAATAATAGGCATAAAGATAATTCTAAGATGATTGAAGGTGGAATTATAAACATTTTCAGATAACATTGAAGATTTACATGGAAAATATTTCTGGTAAAATTCAAGAAATAGACAAACACATTAAAATTGACTATTTCATGGAAAATTTTACATATAAATGGTAGAAATAAAAACTCTTTCTAAATTAATTGAAGGTGGAATTAGAAACATTTGTGATAAAATCAAAGATTTACATTGAAAACATTTCTGATAAAATGGAGGAAATATATAGAAAGACATTAAAATTGAAGATTATCATGAAAAATAATGCAGATAAAATGGTAGACATAAAAAAATTACTAATTTAATTAAGAGGGGAGTTGCAAACATTTTCTGATAAAATTGAAGATTTACATGAGAAATATTTCTGTTAGTCTATGTCTTTTTATTGGGGAGTTGAGTCCATTGTTGTTAAGAGATATTAAGAAATAGTGATTGTTGCTTCCTGTTTTTTTTTTTTTTTGATTTGGTTTTTTCGAGACAGGGTTTCTCTGTATAGCCCTGGCTATCCTGGAACTCACTCTGTAGACCAGGCTGGCCTCAAACTCAGAAATCTGCCTGCCTCTGCCTCCCAGAGTGCTGGGATTACAGGCGTGCGCCACCACCACCCGGCTTCCTGTTATTTTTGATGTTATTTTTATGTTTGTGTGGGTATCTTCTTTTGGGCTTGTTGGAAGAAGATTACTTTCTTGCTTTTTCTAGGGTGTAGTTTCCCTCCTTGTGTTGACATTTTCCATCTATTATCCTTTGTAGGGCTGGATTTGTGGACAGATACTGTGTAAATTTGTTTTTATTATAGAATATCTTGGTTTCTCCATCTATAATGATTGAGAGTTTTGCTGGGTATAGTAGCCTGGGCTGGCATTTGTGTTCTCTTAGGGTCTGTATGAGGTCTGCCCAGGATCTTCTAGCTTTCATCGTCTCTGGTGAGAAGTCTGGTGTAATTCTGATAGGTCTGCCTTTATAAGTTACTTGCCCTTTTTCCCTTACTGCTTTTAATATTCTCTCTTTGTTTAGTGAATTTGGTGTTTTGATTATTATGTGCCGGGAGGATTTTCTGTTCTGGTCCAGTCTGTTTGGAGTTCTGAAGGCTTCTTGTATGTTTATGGGCATCTCTTTCTCTAGGTTAGGGAAGTTTTCTTCTACAATTTTGTTGAAGATATCTACTGGCCCTTTAAGTTGGAAATTTTGGCTCTCGTCTATACCTATAATCCTTAGGTTTGGTCTTTTCATTGTGTCCTGGAGTTCCTGGATGTTTTGGGTTACCAGCTTTATGCATTTTGCATTTTCTTTGACTGTTGAGTCAATGTTTTCTATGGTATCTTCAGCACCTGAGGTTCTTTCTTCTATCTCTTATATTCTGTGGTTGATGCTTGCATCTATGACTCCTGAATTCTTTCCAAGGTTTTCTATGTCCAGAGATGTCTCACTTTGTGATTTATATATTGTTTCTACTTCCACTTTTAGAACCTGAATGATTTTGTTCACTTGATCGTTTGTGTTTTCTTGTAATTCTTTAAGGGATTTTTGTGTTTCTTCTTTAAGGGCTTCTGCCTGTTGACCCATGATCTGTATTTCCTTAAGGAATTTTTGTGTTTCCTCTTTAAGGGCTTTTACTTGTTGACCTATGTTCTCCTGTATTTCTTTAAGGGAGTTAAGTCTTTCTTGAAGCCCTCTATCAGCATCATAGGATACGATTTTAAATCCAACTCTTGTTTTACCAGTGTGTTGGGGTATCCAGGACTTGCTGTGGTGGGAGAACTGGGTTCTGATGTTACCATGAGGCCTTTATTTCTGTTGGTAGGGTTCTTGTGGTTGCCTTTTGCCATCTGGTTATCTCTGGTGCTAGTTGGTATTGTTGTCTCTGGCTAGAGTTTGTTTCTCCTCTGGGTCTGTAAGCCTGTGCCCTTACTCCTCTGAGCTCAGAAGTGAAAGCCCTGCTGGGAGATCACTCTCTTTGGGCAGGCTGTGCACAGAAGGCTGTGGAGTTTCCCAGCTCTCTGGTGCCAATGGCATCAGGAAGACTTCTGTCCCAGCTGCTCCACTGATCTTATGCCCTGTGTGCTCCTAGCTCTTCCCCTCCAGAGAGAAGGTGGAGATCTCACCTCTGTGCTCAGATGTGAAAGTGCTGCTGGGAGATCCCTCTCTCCTGGTGGGCTGTGCACCGATTTTCATTTTTAAATTATGGGAAATAAATTATTTTAATGTCTGAGATAGAGGCATCAATAATAAATTATGTTTTTTACATACATAAACTGTTTAGAGCTATTAAAATTGATTTCGGGCCTTGGGAGATATCCCAGTTGGTGAATCTAGGCTTGGTCTGCAAGCATGAAGACCTGAGTTCAGATTCCCCAGCATCAACGTTAATGCCTGGCATGGCGGTGTGCATCTGTAACTCCAGTGCTGGGGCAGGGATGGGGCGGGGCAGAAACACAAATTACTAGAGCTTGATGGACAGCCAGTCTAGCCAATCAGTGAGCATAAGTTGGGTGAGAGATCCTGTCTCAAAAACCAAGGTGGAAAATGATAGAGGAAATCATCTGACATTGAGTTCTGGTCTCCATGTGCACCTGCACACGCATGTATGCCTATGCGCGTGTGCGCACGCGCATGCACACACACACACACACACACACACACACACAATTAAAAACTAAATCGGTTTAAAGAGTGGCTAACAATATGGAAAGATGTTCATGTTGTAATATTAGATTTAAACTATTACACCTAATAAAACATATAGAAATATGTATGTAGACATGGCATCTATATGAATTCATGAAGAGAAGAGATGGGGAAGAAGGAGAGAGAGAGAGAGTCTGACTCTTATATGACCTTTCTGGCTAGTGACCACATGTCGGCTGGTGGGCCCATAAGGTTAATATAGAGCTGGAAAATTCCTATCAGCCAGTAGCAGCATGGACACATTCTCTGTAGTTCAACCCACTGCTCAAATTACTTATGCATTTGTCATCAGAAGCTTGGCTGCATACATGAATACTTAGCATTACATTGCAGCTGCCTACAGCATCCAGTGCGGCACCATGCTGTATGGGTGTACAGCCTAAGAGAGATGGGCTGCGCCATGCAGCTGAGGCCCGCCGCACTGTTCCATCTAGGTCGGTGTAAGTACACTCTGGGGAGTTTACACAAAGACACAGTTGTGTAAAGTCCATCTCTCAGGATGGATCTCCAGCATTAACATATGCAGAGCTGTATGTATTTGTGTGTCTGTGTGATTGTGTGTGTCTATGAGTGTGTGCATGTGTGTGTGTGTGCATGTCTCTTTGTCTCTCTGTCTGTGTGTAGGTGTGTAGGGAAGAATATACCAAGACATGAAGAATGGCTCTACCTGGCCAAGAGACATTTGTAACCAATTTCCTTTTCCTTTCCCAGAATGCTCTGCTTTCCCCAAATTTTCTATAATGATGTCTGACCTAGAAAATATTTCAAATTGATTCAGCTGACAGAAATGACTCAGCCACTGAGAATGCAGCATGTGTCATTCCAGATCTCCTTCATGGGAACCTCTGGAGCTCAGGCCCTCACCCTGGTGCTGTGGACTTAGGCAATGGTGGGCCCCCAAAGCCACTGTTCCCTGACATCTGGGCCAGGATGAGAATGTGGCCTCTTAGCTTCTGCCTCCTTCTCTGGACCAGTTATGGATCCAGAAGGCAGTTAGACACAGAGAGGAACACATGGTGGATCTAGCCAAGTCTGACCTGGCATCCCACCCCCGTCAATAAACACTTTCTTTCTCTCCTAAGGCCTCATCTATAAATTTGTAAACAATTCCACACATAGAATCTAAATGGGAGGAGGAGAAAGAGTTTAGTATTATCCCCATACAGCAGCTAGCCTGTGTGTGTACATGCATTCCTGCATGTGTCTGTGTGGTATGTGTGGTCTCTCACCTGATAAAGGCTCCTAGATGGCTTTTGGCACGCACTTCTGAAAGCTTTATTTTACAACTTGCTGGCCCTGCACCAGGAGAGGGCTATAGGAGTCTTTTGGTTCTGTGTGGACAGGACCTTTTCCTCAATGTTCTCTGGATTTCCTTTCTTGTCTGTCTGTGATGTGTGCCTGTGCGCCACAGGGTGTATGTGGAGGTCAGAGAACAACCTCCAATATGACTTGGTCCTTACCTTCTACTTCATATGAAACAGGGTCTCCTACTGTCATTCCTGGGTGCCATGCTTCTGGCCCCCAGGCTCCTAGCTTCCCCCTGCTTACACCTCTCATCTCACTGTAGAAGTCATGGGATTGATTATAGATCAATGCTACCATTTCTGCCTGTATGTGGGTTCTGGGGATTTAAACATAGGTTCTCATATCTGTATAGTAAACACGTTACTCACTAAGCCATCTTTTCAACCCTGAATCTACTCAGGAGATTTCATGCACCTCAGCCTAGGTGCATTTGATCAGTGGAAAAGGGGATAAACAATTGCAAAGACATTCTCACTTCCCCCAGTGAGAAAGGGAGGCCTTGAGGAAGGCTAACATCACAGGCATCACCATTATGCCATTATCATCACCAGCAGTATCTCCTGCATCTTCAGCATTATCATCACCATCAAAACAGGATGACCCCGTGACAGCTAGTGGACCGGTTCACTGGAAACTTCCATCTGGTCCCTTCCCCACAGTCCTTGCTTCTGCATTCCAAGTACTCGGGAGCTGTCAAGTACATGCCTCATAGTGTCCCTTTCAAGAGACCAGTGTCATTGCTGTTAGGTGACTTGGCCAGGAAAGAGGGCATATGGGTGATGGGGCTGTCCTGGCAAGGAGTGTATGCGCCACTGCAGAGTAATCCTGCACTGGCACCATTGGGGCAGTGTGGGCAAGAACAACGCAGCACAAGGCCAAGTGCAAATTGTTTTAAAATGCACAAATGAGCTTGGTTCAGGTGCTGCCAAAGAATTCTCCATTTCAGCAGAGAGTTATTTTGTACACTTTTACTACGCTTATCCAATAAAAGCACAACTGTTCATGGAGTCATTAAGCTGTGCTTTTAGGAGATGCCGTCAAGGAAAGCAGGCCACAAATCGAGCCTGATTTGCTCAACTGGTTTGAGTTGCTTTCTGTCAAAGCCACATCAAACCTGCAATCTGTGGGCTCTCCTTCCCCTGTGAAATTGTCATTCTGAACACTTGGAATCGTTTTTTTTTTTTTGGGTTCTAGGAGACCTGTAGACATTCAAAGTGCCCACGTGCGCTCAGGCCTGTGATGTGGCTCCTGACCTCGGGGAGCCGGGAAGGAAGCAGGATGCTGTAGGAAGACAGGTGCTGTGGGGCGTGGCTACTGTGGGGGTGAGAAAAGGAGGGCATGATGTCATCTATTAGAAACCCTTCTTTCTGGGGCTCCACTTCAGTGTTGGCCTGTAACAGCCTAATGGATTGTTATATGATTATTACAGACCTAGTTGTCAAACGCAGGATGAAGGTCATGGGGGAGCATGGGGAGGCTTTCTGAGACCCACTTTATCTCATTTTGTCCAGAAAAAAAGTTTTGAATACCGACACCCTACATCTTGGGTCTCTTGGCCAAAGCTGGGTGACATACTACTGCTAGTGACAAAGGAGGCTAGAAGAGAGCATCAAGAATGTTAGTAACATCTTGGTCAGTTGTGCCCAGCACTCGGGGCTTGGTCCATGGCCTCTCTGACCCAAAGAGAATTCTTCTAGCAAGGAGATCATGCTGCCTTGAACGTGCCTGATCTCATCCGGTGGAGGAGACTCTAGGTACTTCGATTCTTCATTCCCAAGGCCCATTGTGTGGGGGCCCTTTCCTGAACTGTTTGCTGAAGGAACAAATGCATCTGTACTACTGGCAAGCGGGTGTTCTTAAACAGAAGGGTAGCAGTAGACCAGAAAGCCCTGGAATGGTATGCTGGGATTGGGGAGCCCAGGCTTGTATTCACATATACCTCTGGGAGAGTTGTGTTAGCAGCTGGCCCAGGTCAAGTCCCTTAGTCACTTTGTGCCTACCTTTCCTTATCTGTGAGGAGAGACAGCAGCGTGCCATGGGAAGATTAAACGAGCAGGTGTACGTTGTATGTCACATACCTGGCACCGAGCTAGCACGCAAGACACAGCAGCTGTCTGTATTTTCAGCCAGACACTTGTGAGCAATGAGAAGAACACAGATTTTAGCAGCAACAGGATCTTCTAACCACCAGCAGGCCCCAGTGACAGGACTCTGGCAGTGTTTGGAGAATATAAAACTATCCCCGGTGTTCCTTTTGGTGTCTGTCACTGGGGGAAGTCATATGCTGACCTTAGTGAGCAAAGATGCATTTCAGATGGGGTGACCAAGGGGGTTGGTGCTAGCCGCGCAGTCCATGGAAAAGTCTGAGGACTCAGTTTCCTATAGATCAAGGTCACAGAGCCGGGTGAAAGATTGTCCTTGCTGCCTGCTGGCTCTATCCCCAGTGGCTGGCCCTCTCATTCTGTACCACCTACTCCCGTCGTCCTGACTGACATCCCTGACTCTTCCCCTTAGTAGGACTGCCTTGAAGTTTAATGGTAAACAATAGAAACCAAGTGTTCCGTTATGGTAACCCGGTTCTGAAAATGGAAATCAGGAGGAATGGGGCATCCACACAGTGGCGTTAGCAACATCAAAGGCCAACTTAATGAAAGGGCAGGAAGTGAAACAGCTTTCAATGGCAAACATTTCTCAACCATTCAGTGGACAAGTAGTCTTGGCATACTCACCCCGTTGTCCCATGTTGAAAAGTGCATACATAGCTAGTTCCGGGAGCACAGAGTCTCCGGGCATGTCCGGTTGAGTGGCCGAGCCTGAGTGGGTTTGAGGAGACTGTCTAGGTTGTATTGGTTCCACCTAAAAACTGGTCCTCCCAAATCTGTTGTGAATGGGGACACTTTGTAAGTGAAATTCACCACCATAGCGCGTCGGTGCACCCCCATTTGCTGGGGATGGAGGAGATCTAGTCCCTATTGAAGTCATTTGCCAAATGCTGCCACCCTGATTTCTTGCACAAGTCAGGCTCTTCGCACAGAAAAGAAAGCTCCAGGGAAGTGCGAGTGGCTTGATCTTTTCCTGAGGAATTTATTTCCCAGGCTCCACACTGACAGAAATACGGACATGGACAGGAAAGGCAGATGACGGTGCCTGCCACCTCTTCCTTAGCCATATTTCTACAGATTCATTTACAGATGTCAAACAGGATCTGGCCCCCCAGGGGAGCTCAATAAATACCCCTTAATTGATTACGACATGAAAATCTATCTGAAGATCTTGAAGGAAATAGGTTACTTTGGTTATTTATTTTTTTCAAAGTCGTCATCGATTTTAATCAGCAGCAGAAACAGATACAGGTACATTGCTTCAGCCAAAAGGACAGAGAACAAGAAATAGCCTGTAAAGATAAAGAATGGCCGTATTATTATTAATTTTTAAAATTCTCACAATGGATAAGTGCTCTTTCTCCTGACTTTTACTTTTGGTTCTATATTATTGGACAGCAGGCATTCAAATCTCTCTCTTTCTCTCTCTCTCTCTCTCTCTCTCTCTCTCTCTCTCTCTCTCTCTCTCTGGTATGGTGTGATGTGTTTGTGTTTGTGCCTGTGTGTGTCTATGATATGTGTACATGTGTAATATATGTGGTTTGTGTGTGGTGTGTGTGGTGTATGTGGTATGTGTGTGGTGTGTATGGTGTGTGTCTTGTGTTGTGTATGTTTATATTATGTTGTATGTGGTATGTGTATGTACAATGTGAGTGCCTGAGAGCTTCTGGGGGAATTCTCCTGTCTCCAATGTCACCTTAGAAACACGTGATTATAGGCATTTGCCACCATGCCAGCTCTAAGTGGCTTCTGGGGCCTCCAACTCAGGCCCTCACACGCACAGGTAAGCGCTTTACCCATTGAGCCATTGCCCTGGCCTCTGTGGAGGACATTCTAATGAGGCCCAGGAACAGGAGGTGCTAGAACTCTCGCTTCTGTACTTCTCATAGCACCCTCCCTAACCCTGTCTCTCCCCCTCGCCATTACAGTGAAATCCCTTGGCCTTGGCCTCGAACTTCCAAGTGTGGCCATGGCTCTGTCTCCTCTTGTTCATGTGCTGCTGTCCATTTTCCCCTGGGACTGCTCCCCACGAGTGCAGAACAGAGTCACGTGTGTGAATACCCACTAGTTCCCACAGTCTCAGGGAGGGAAGAGTGTAATAAATTCTGGGTGGGTGAGTGCAGAAAGGACCAGGTCCTTGGGGAAGCTCCTCATTTCTCTCCTTGGCCCTGGTGGTGTATTTCCAGCTTGGCCTCCTCCTCCTGTCCTCCTGAAGATAATAGCAAAGCCAGATTTCTCACCTTGTGGAAGGTTAGACTTACGACAAAAGC
Organism: Apodemus agrarius; assembly: GCA_964023405.1. NCBI lineage: Eukaryota > Metazoa > Chordata > Mammalia > Rodentia > Muridae > Apodemus > Apodemus agrarius. The sequence goes on along the minus strand of OZ030011.1, from coordinate 99,123,979 downwards.
TGTTTTAAGGGTTCTTTTGAGAGCCGTCTTCCCTAGGGAGGGGCCTAGGTGAGGGGCTGGCAAACGTTACTGGCCAAGCAGAAGAACTTGCCCTTGAAGTTGAATGAAAGGGGCTTGTGTCTTTGTCCTTTAGTTTCAATCCCTGCCATTGTCTGTTGTCTGGCAGGGCTGGGAAAGCCTGGTGCTCACAGCATCTCAATTCCTAGTATCCAGATAGAGCTGATGATCTGCCCCGTTGGTTTTCCTGCCGAAATGCACTTTAAATGACCACCTCGGTATGACAAAAGGCTCTTCACATGGACCAGTGGCTAGCAGGTGACAGCCAGACCCTGTTTAGGATCAAGTAATCTCTCTCTCTCTCTCTCTCTCTCTCTCTCTCTCTCTCTCTCTCCTCCTCCTCCTCCTCCTCCTCCTCCTCCTCCTCCTCCTCCTCCTCCTCCTCCTCCTTCTTTTCCTTAGCCATGACAAGAAGTGGATGCATCCCCAGGTAAAGCTATTGGAGAAACACTAAAGTAAATGGCCACTGGCTCCTAGTGCTCCAGGAACTACCCACAGGTGAGGGTCTGTCAACCTGGCCTGTTGACGTCCTTCTCGCTCCAGTCTGGTAGATGATTCTAGTGTTCATCGGGCCTGATGCTCTGCCTGATAAAACCCCAACCGTTAAGGGGAAGTATTTGTCATCTCAGCACCTGGTTTCAGGAACAAAGTTCTCGCCTTGCAGCCTAGCAAGCCATTGCAAAATCACCTTTGCTCAGGGATCTCTGGTGTCTGAGTGCAGTGGGGACAATGCTGGGAGCTGGCTGGGTAGGCGGTGGTGGGGAGTTCAGGTGAGCAGGACTTCCCAGGTTGCCATGGAGATTATCAATCAACCGAGGAAACCTGATGGGAGGGGTGGGAGGTGAGAAACCCCTGAGCAAGTCATCTGCCTTTGACCAGTTTCTTGGCACCTGGTGTACTGGTGTACGCAGGCTGGAACTGGGCTGTCCCTGGTCTTCGTTGGTGGCCGCTGGGTCACTGGATTCTGGAGACAAAAGGGAAGCTAAGCATTGTGACTTCTCTTAAGAAATGTGCCAAATTCATACTTCTGCGTTCTCTCGCAATTCTTCAGGGGCCCACAGAAACCAAGGGTGATTTTGTGGGTGCCTAGGAAGGGGAAGGTGCCTCTCTCCACATTCGGTCTGTGGGGCCCAACTCCCAACTTGCTCTTAGAATCCCGCCTTCAGGATTTCCAGTCACTTGCTCTAGTTAGGGGAGCCTCTCTGTGATGACGGATCATTCCAGCTTTCTATTTTTAATTGTTGGGAGGATCAATATTGATTATCGATATGATAGGATCTTAAGTCGCCTTGGAGGCCAACCTCCACTGTGAGGGAGTTTCTAGATGAATCGAGGTGAGAAGATACACCCAAACTGTGGGCAGCACCATCCCATTAGGCTAGGGTCCTGGACTGACTAAATCAGAACGAGAGAGTTTGCTTCCCAACAGCAGGTGCCCTGCAGTCATCGGCTTCCTGCCCCTGCTGCAGGACTTTCAGCCAGAAGAAACCTTTGCTTTCTTAAGCTGCGTGGGTCAGGTCATTTGTTACATTACTGATCAAACAGTCCTCTATCATCACGGAAAGCTTTGCCTGTATGGTCTCCTGATTATGGGGTCTTTAGGAGGTGGCTGTTACTATTAACCTCATTTTACATCAGTGAGAAGAGAAGTCCACAGGAAGAGAAAGAACCACTTCAAAGTCACAGATCTTCCAGCTGTCAGAGTAGCAGCCATCTTGGCCTTCTCCACCATAGCCCCTGCTCAGAGGCATGCCAGAGGGCCCGCCCCTTCCTTTCTCCCCTGGGTGGGCTTTGTTTCTACAGCAGCTCCCATAGATCCTTGGGACTGACCTGATCCACCCCCTGTCCTAGCCAGTTCTCTGTAGCTTTTGTCTTTGGCTATATTGCCACTTCCTTAAAGGGACCAGCCAGGCCCGGCTCACCTAGTAACACCTGGTCAGGAAGTTCAGGTGTTGGCCATCTGGGCACTGCCAAGGGCCAAGTACATGTGATTAGCCAACTGGGCCTGGGCTCTGGGGAAGAGCTGGCCTGGACCATGAGGGCCCTGGCTCTGTAGAATGTCTTCCATCTGAGAAGGCCTGTGCTTGGGCTGTTTTGTTTTGGATGCTGTAGATTTTGAATCTGGAAAGGCAGGCACTGTAATTTAGAGTGGTAGTTTGTAGTTTGAGAGCAGTTAGCCACAGCCTCGGGGAAGGGACGATGTCCTTGTGGTGCGGTCACTGGTGGTTGAGCTTAGATTCCTTTGTCCTGAACTTTGTCCTGTCCACTGACAGGTTTAGAGCCAGCCAGGCTTCTAAGAGTTGTCTCATGACAGAGAAAGGCAAAGCCAGGGGCCTTTCTGAAATACCAATGGGCCTTGGCAAGGAGTCTTGGAAAAGCGTGTTCTTTCTTCCAGAGTCACAAAGGGCACAGTTGGGAGAGGGCTGTGGGGTGGCAGGGTGCCAGATAGCCCTGGCTCTCCCAGAGTTGGGGGTGGGGGGAGTGGAAAGCATTTATCCCTCAGCCTTGTTCTTTTGAAAACAGAAAGGAAGAAAGAAAAGGAAGAAGTGGATTGTTTTTTTTATCAATCCGTTGAGAAGTTAACATGTTCCAACTTTATGACCCCCACCTGCATTCCAAATTGTGCTGCCTAGGTACTGCAGCGAGTTCAATTTACCCAGGGCCACACCCTTAAAAACAGACCTCGCTCTGCCAGCAGCCACTGGCAATAGCACCAATAGCTACAGGCACAGGGGCTCCTGAGCCCTGTGGAAGGTCTTATAGCCGCGATCCGTGCTGAAGTGTCACTGGCTTGATCTTGTGCAGGTCTTGTGCAGGCAACTGCAGCTGCTGTGGGTTCATGGGTGCAGTGGTCTCGTCATGTCCAGAAGCCAGAGGTTTATTCTGGTCCTTCCTGACCTCTGGCTCTGGCTCTTAGAGTGTTTTTAGTCCCTCCTCCACAATGGTCCCTGAGCCTTAGCATGTATGTGTAATTGCACTCTGTGGGGGAGGCGGGTTATTTGTGAATGTGTGTGTGTGTGTGTGTGTGTGTGTGTGTGTGTGTGAAAGAGAGAGAGAGAGAGACAGAGAGAGAGAGAGAGACAGAGACAGAGACACAGACACAGACACAGACAGAGCTGTTCCATTTAGGACCAAGCACCTCCCAACACTTAGACTACTTTTAAATTTCTGCATTAACTTCTATCTACTGTACAAAGAAACATCTCTGCTCAGGTCTGAGAACTCAGTCTCATTATACCTGCAAACAGGGAGTGAAAATGTCCGTGATCCCAGGGTAAAGACCAATAGAACTCCCCACCAAGAGGCTCCACCGCCATTGCTATTGTTACTGTACAGCTAGCTCTAATCTCCCGCTGTCCACTGCTCCAGGAACCCCTGAGCTCCTGGGAGATAAATAGGCCATGCTTTGATGTTTTGTTCCACACCCAGGAAACAGTCCTCTCTCTCTGTCTCTGCAGCACTTTGACTACAGAATCTATGATCCACCTTGTAATAGAGAAGGGGTGTCATTTGACTATTAAATTGAGGCTGACAGAGGTCAAGGGCTAAGAACAATAAGCTGAGATTCAAATAGTGACCCCTATCCCTTTATCCTAGGAAAATGGGAAAAATAGTGTCAGGTGGCAGTTTCAAGTTCTCCCAACTTGAGGATTCTTCTTTACCTTTGAGGTAGAATCTGGTAGGTCTGGGACATCTCACACTGGACCCAGGGGTTAGGACAGGGCTCCTGGTCCCAACATACTTCATATACTGACCTTGCTAGTTTACATACCGGGGTAGACATCAGGGTTTGGAATGCTCCCCAAGATTCAAGTGTCAAAACTGCAGATAGCACCACGTACAGGGGAAGTGCTCTGAAGGTGCGGGGGCCCACAGGAAGTGGGAGCTGTTTCTAACATGAAGGCTATGGCTCAAGACAAGGTCTGAGAAATGAAAGTCAAGAAGGGAGAAGAAGTGGGATCTGAGGTACCTCGAGGACAAGGAAGTGGCTTTGTTGGCAAAGGTAGGCAAAACAAGCGGCTAAGTGAAGGTCTGGGGTAAGTGTGGCCGCCATTTTCCTTCTAGTAAGGGATTCCTGAAGAAGGTATTGGAGCCTGGAGATTGGACATTTGCATGTGGAGATTCTCAGGCAACTCTCAGAGCACCTTCACAGAGGCCACACCCGAAGAGAAATGTAACTAGGAATATGCTTCATTAACGGCCTCTAATCAAGTTGAGGATTGAAATGGAACATAGAAGCCACAGAGGGCTGACTTTCAAGGAGTTACTCAGAACCCTTTGTCCAATATCATAGCAATCTTAAGAAACACATATCTTATTGGAATAAGGTTTCTCCTATGTTTTTACCAAGTTTATTAATAATTTTATCCTCTGCTCCAGCAGTACTTAAAAAAAATGTTCCTTCATGGAGAACCATGGGCTCTCAACAATGAAGGGACGTTCAGAAGCCATATATCCCCCTTTACAGATAGGGAAACGGAATCAAAGAGAGTTTACCCAACAGTCTCCAGGCTACCTGTTCAGTGGGTAGTAGAGTTTATGTCTTGATTTTTTCCCCCCCAGGACTCAGTTCATGGGGACATATCTGCTCCACAGGTACTCAATGTGTGCTAAGTGATAGCACATAGTTTTCTCTGTGCTCCCAGGTGCTGGCAGACAAGATACCTGTATCTAGTGGACAGGCATGGAGGCTTTGATAGCACAGAGGCACTAACCTTGTGAAGAAGGGATAGATGTTTATGGTAAGAGCAGAGGGCTCCGGTTCAGGATGTATGGGTAGGATGGATCTCTGCGTCTGAGGATGGATTATTAAGCACTGTGATGGTTGGTGTTGTCGCCGGGGAGATGGGCCTCTGGGCATGACTATAGGAGTTATCGCGTGGTTAAGTTAGCAGGAGTGAGAGGACCCACCCACTATGGGTCACACCAATCCTGTGGGATACTGACTCTACGAATGGAGAAAGGGAGCTGGGAGACTGTATGTATTCATCTCTCTCTGCTTCCGGGCTGTGGATGCCACGTGACCAACTGCTTCAAGCTCCTGCCTCCTTGACTTCTCTGCCATGACAGACTGTACCTCTGAGCTGTGAGCCAGAATCGACCATTTCTGTCTTCAGTTGCTTTTGTTAGGGTGTTTTATTTTTATTTTTTATTGTTTTTAATCACAGCAGCAGGAAAAGAAATGGAGCCAGCACCCTAAGGACTAGAGGAGATGCGTAGGCTGCAAGGATACTTCATGGGACTGGCAGGGGGCAGACTGGAAGGAAGTGGGGCTAAAATGCAGGAAGCAGACACCAGAAGAAGGAGACAGTAACGCCAGCATCTGAAGGAGATGCCACGTGGAGCTGTAGGCAACTTGTAGGTGTCTCATGTCCTGGTATTCTTCTCTTTCTCTATCCCTCTCCCTCTCTTTCTCAGACATGCTGTGACAGACGACGTACTTTGGAAGTTGTAAGAGCAGGAATCAGTGTCTCACTTTCTGGGCTCTTCACCTCAGAGGCCGATGCGGCTAGACATCCAAATCAGCCACCTAACTTTTGACAGCTGTTCTTCTCAGGCACACCCCCTTCTCAGTTAGACTACAACTGGCCTTGCGATGAATGGGTCCAGGCCATCATGACCTAAGCAGCCTCAGATAACAGCATCCCATAGCCTCTGCCTCCCTCCAGAGACCTATCTGCTGGATTTTCCAGAAAGGCCTTCTTCACATCCCCCAGATTGGAATTTGCTCATATCAAGAGTTAAATTATAATTTATACTAGAGAACCAAAAGCATCTTCAAAACACACATCAACTACAGCTGTTTGGGAGAGAAGCTATGTGAAAGAAAAGGGCACCCTTTTGGAAGCAGCAGGAAGGCAGTGTAGTTGCATGGTCCTTCCACTGAAAGGGAGTTTCCTGAGCCTGGAATAGACTATCCATAGAGCTATGTTAGCAGCTTAAGTCTACCTGGTGTCAGAATAAATTTAACTCAAACACAGGCTCTTTGCTCTCAATCTAAGGTCACCCATTCAAATCTGACTCCTGGATAGTTTGCAGTTTGTCTACACAAAGTGGATCTTTGGCCATCAGAAGTAGATTTGGTCATTGTGTTTTGTCTTAGCAGTAACCAGTTCAATTGTCTGGCTTCTGTGCTTTGCTCTTCTATGGGTTGGTTAGCGTGAGTCAGCATGGCCCTTACCCACAAGCCTTCTGGCCAGAAGAGGGTAGCGGATCATCTGGAACTAGAGTTACAGGTGATTTTGAGCCATCAATGTAAGTGCTAGGAACTGAACCCCAGTCGTCTGCAAGAACGTCCAGTGTTCTTAACCACTGAGCCATGTCTTCAGACCACAAAGCTCTGCCCTAGTACAGCCTCCTAGGAGAAGGAAATATGCCCATATCCATAAGTAACGGGCCCGTCAACTTTGGTTCATGCTCACTGGAAGACCAAATAAGTCAATGCCTGGACATTTATAGGAAGGCAACAGAAGTTACTGGAGGGAGGCTTGGGTCTCGCCAGAATGCTGGGGTTCGAGGCCTGGTTCTTCCACTTATTTCCTGCTTGGTCATGGGAATGACACATATAATGATAAAATGATAGAGGTAGTGGGAAGACCCAATGTCATAGAAGGGAAGGTACAGTAGCCCAGCTGTCAGTGTAAGCTGTTAATCCAGCGATCTACTAGTTCAGTATCTACATTCAGGCGTAAGGGGCCAAACACAAATGTGACACTTTGAAGGGGAAAATGTGGCATGGAATTTAATTGGGAAAGAATAAAACATTGGAAAAGCTGTTGCAGTGTATACTTGGCAACACGGGGATGGGTGCCTAGGAACTGACCCATTTTGGTAGTTGGCCTTAGAAAGATGTAGAATTGTGGACCACTGGGAAATGCAGAGATTTTTCCTCTTCTGGTATCTGTTTATCATATCAGCAAAATGTCAGTAAGATCCCCGCCTCACAGCATACAGTCGGTCAATTTAGATCAGTGGTTCTCAACCACTGGTTAGTGACCATTGGAAAGCATTGGAAAGGTTCCTATGATCTTAGGAACCCCCAACCATAAATTTATTTTCACTGATACTTCAAAACTGCAGTTTTGCTACTGAATGGTATCTCAGTTCCTAAGAACAATATGTGTTTTCTAATGGTTGAGACCTACAGGTTGAGAACTGCTGATTTAGATAAAGAAATATGGAGAGAAAAAACACAGGAGAATGTCTTCCAGCAGTGGATGAATGACATGACCTAAGTATGTATGTGTATGCATGTGTGTGTGTGTGTGTGTGTGTGTGTGTGTGTATGTGTATACATGAATGATATATCAAGTTATTGAACTTGGCGCTATAATTACAGTCCTTGGGTAATAAACATTAACATAGTTATATACTGGGGGATATTTGTAACAAACACAAAAAAGTGAAGAATAAGTGCTAAGAGTGTCAGTTAAGCCCAGTGTTAGATATTCAGTTTGTGATACAGTTCTCTGGGAACACAGGTAAAGGACGGAAATCAGGGCCTGGGTAGGTATTTAATACTCATAGGAGATGAATGAGTAGGCAAACCAGGGCATGGACACACAATGGTTATGAGGTGGCCTTCTGGCAGAGGGGTGTTCTGACTCATCCCTCAACATGGGTGAACCTTGAGGACACTGCTTCATGAAGACCCACAGTCACAAGAAGAAATAGTGCATGAAACAACTTCAAGTTCAGTTTATGGAGAGGAAAACTTGAAAGACCTGTCAAGACAGGAGAACATGTTCACCCCAGGGAGACAGATGCACAGCAAATCAACAATGAGATCGTATCTCACACCTATCAGATTGCAAAAACCCAGGTCTCCCAATGCCTGGAGATGGGGCGTGAAACAGTGAGAGATGTCACGTGTCATGCGTGATACGTGAAGAAGCAACTTCGTACCGACTTTTTGCAGGACAATTTGGCAATATCTGGAAGATGTGGAGAAAGGCACACCTCTGTGTCAGCATCCCCTTCCAGGGACATACTCTAGAGAATTTCTCACACCTGTGGGTGGAGTTATGCACAAAGCATTGCTGTTCCACTGTTCCTATTGAGGAAAATTTGAAAAGCATCCTGAACACCAGTGCTAGGATGAAGGCTAAACAAATTGTCACTAAGTAGTAGAATACTATGCAGCAGTTAAAATGCCCCACACATGGTCTGTCCCTATGTGGACAGGTCTTTCAAACACAATATTTGGTAAGGAAAGCTTGCTTCTTCACAGACAGGGCATGGGAGGAATAAGGCAGAGTTACTGTTTAGTTGGGACAGAGTTTCACTTTAGGAAGATGAAAGTTTCAGCTTGGAGATGAATGGTGTCTTAGGGTTTCCATTGCTGTAAAGAAACACTATGACCATGGCAAACATTTGATTGGGGCTAGCTTACCAATCAGAGGTTTACTTTATTGTCACCGGGGCAGGAAACACGGCAGCATGCAGGCAGGGATGGCACTGGAGAAGGAGCTGAGAGTTCTACATCTTGATCCTCGGGCAGCAGAAGGGAAGTGCATGCCACACTGGGTTTAGCTTGAATACAGGTGACTTCCATAGTGACATCCTTCCTCCAACAAGGCCACATCCCCTGATAGTGCCTCTCCCAATGGCCAAGCATTCAAAACCATGAATCTTGGGGAGAGGGGCATATCTACTCAAACCACCACATTCCACTCCCTGGCCCCCCATGCACTTGAAGCCAGGACATAATGCACAATGCATTCTGCTCAACTTCAAAAGTCCCCATAGTCTCGGATTTGTTTAAGAGTCCAAAGTTCGAAGTCTTTTCTGAGATTCATGCCATCTCTTGACTGTAAACCTCTGTAAAATCAGAATCAAAAGGCAGATGACATACTTGCAGCATCTAATGGCCCAGGGTATATCTGGGTAACTATGACTAGTGGAGAGCATGTGCAGTTATTGAGCATATAGTGGTAAGAGTGTGTGGGATGAATAATAATAGCGACTATAAAGAGAGTGTGTGGCAGGAATGCATTAGGGACTTTGGCTTTTCTGTTCACCGAAAGTTGAACCTTTTCTCTCTAGTGTCCGTGATGCTGGCTAACATTCATTATAAATTTAAATTAGAATGTATCAGCACCCAGCAGAGGCACATAGATGAATCCTTCTGAAATAAAGACTGCTGGGAAAGTAATGTCTCTAAAACTGGCCTGTAGAATCTGCGCAAAACCATTAATACTACAACATTACTCAAGATTGCATGGTGGGTCAGAGTGCTTGCTGGCCTACCATGTGGACCTGAGAGTTCTAGGATTCTGATATCCATAAAAGCTGGGCATGGCCATGCATGTGCATGTGACCATGTATGTGCTGGGGGTCACCAGAGTTTGGAACATTGAGGAGGCTTTGCTGCAAGTGTGAGACTCTCTCTCAAAAGAATAGGGTGAGGGTGACAGTTGGCTTATTATGTTGTCCTTTGACCTCTGAACGGTAGATTTACGGGGCTGGAGGTCAGGTCTGGCCACTACCCTGAGCTCATACATATGAATGGGTGAGTGTGTCCAGTGTGACCACCTGAAGTAGGTGTGCTCTGAAGGAGGGTTAGGCCTATCTATGACCACCTATGGAGCATATGCTCTGATGGAGGGGTAGATGCAGGGCAATCAAGATTTGGAAGTCATAGCAGAGAACTCATGGTCCTCTTTGAGAGCTTTGCTCCAGAGAATAAAGGGGAGATGGGATTGATCCAAGTTTGCCGCATCACAGGTACTGAAACTCCCGGAGTTGGATGTTTTCTGATCTCAGGAGGTGGTAGGATATATTGGCAGAGAGAAGGACATTTCTCTCTTAGGAGAACAGACTGACCCTACCTTGTGCTAGGTTAGGGTGTTGTGTCATGTGATTGTGTGCCTTTTGGCCACTGCTCAGAACCTCCAACCCTTCAATTTTCATCTCTCCAGTTTTATTCTTTATGAGAGGATGGCCCTCAAGCCACCATTTCCTTCAGATGAGTCAAAGGGGGATCAGCACGATCTGTCTTGAGCTTTGTCTCCGTTATTAAACTGGAGCTGCTGAAAGTCCACACAGCTCCACCCTCAGCCTCAGTAATAGTAGCTCTCCATACCCCCAGCACCTGCTGTGGCTCAAAAAAGTGGAGTAGGTCACATGGACACAAGAGCTCATTGAATTGGCAAGTCACCCAAGCAAGGTGACAGAAGTTGAAGAGAGTTTGGTGAGCCTGTGATGGACTGGTTTATTTAGACTCACTCTGCTCTCCAGACTCAAAGAAAGTCATGGCACTATTTACACAATGGAATACTACTCAGCAATGGAAAACAATGAATTCATGAAATTCTTAGGCAAATGGTTGGAACTGGAAAATGGCATACTAAGTGAGGTAACTCATTCACAAAAGAACACACATGGAATGCAGTCACTGATAAGTGCATATTAGCTCAGAAGCTCAGAACACCTAAAACACAACCCACGTCTCAAATCATTCCCAAGAAGAAGGAAGGAGAGGGCCCGGGTCTGGGGCTTGATGCAGCATTGTAGGGGATTGCCAGGACAGAGGAATGGGAGGGGGTTGATTAGGGAGCTGGCAGATGGAAGAGGACTTATGGGACTTAGGGGGTGGGGGGAACCGGGAAAGGGAAAATTACTTGGAATGTAAACAAAGAATATAGAAAAACAAACAAACAAACAAACAAACAACAACAACAACAAAAGAAGCATTTCTTTTGTGTTCTTATTCAATCTGCTTTCAGGTGCCAAGTAGCCATGACATTATACGCTGTGAGTCACATACCAACATCCTCTGAGTTTAACTCACAGTTAAACTCAGTAGTAACTGTAACTCTGACATCTTCTGTAGGATGGTGCCTAATGCTGATAACCCCAACACCTTCTGTTAGATGCCACACAATAGTCATGTCCTAGTTAGGGTTTTACTGCTGTGAACGAACAGACACCACGACTAAGGCAAGTCTTTTAAAGGACAGCATTTAATTGGGGCTGGCTTACATGTCCAGAGGTTCAGGCCATTGTCATCAAGGTGGAAGCACGGCAGCATCCAGGCAGGCATGGTGTGGTAAGAGCTGAGGGTTCTACATCTTCATCCCAAGGAAGCCAGCAACAGACTGGGCATCCTCAGGCATCTAGGAGGAAGATCTCCAAGCCTATCACCACAGTGACACACCTCCTCCAACAAGACCACACCTTCCAACAATGCCACTCCCTGGGTTGAGCATATACAAACCATCACAGGTGGCATACCCCAACATCTTCTTCCATCTTCATCTTGAATAAAAGATAAAATCAGTTTTCCAGGGTGATCAAACCTGCTCAGGCCTTGTCTAATTGATACCAGTTGGCCTAACCTGGGTCCAGGACCACACACAGACCGGCTCTTCTGGTGTAGGAGATGACATGAATGAACCATAAGTTTAGTTCCAGGCTGGACCAGTTGGTGGGTGACTGACAAGGGCAAGGATCATTCCGCCATAGAAAATGAAAGGCTTCGCACATCATAAGAAATGATAGAGACCTGGGAAGCGCTAGTGCCATGCACTGTATCTAGTGTGCATAAGGAACTCCCAGAAAGCATCAAAAGTGCAGAGTCCTGCCCTCAGGCTTCTGGAAGAGCCCAAAGGATCCAGTGTTGTAAGTGGCTGGTGATATAAATGTCCCTGGTCATACCCATAAGCCAGATGGCACCTTAAATTAGGGAGAGGACCAGCATTCTGTCCTGCTGTTGGTGAATGTTGAAGATGCAAGTAGACTCCATCCAGCTTGATAGAGTTTACTCTTCAGACCACCTCTGGGGATGGTGGTCAGGGATACTCCAAGAAAGCGTTTCCTTTTCCTCTGTGCCCTTATTTAGGCCTGGGGTTTCTTCCCAGAACCTGCACCCAACCCCAGTGTATTTAGGTAGATGGGATAACACATTGCAACACAGCTTTGCCTACTCTTTCTCTCCTTGAGGTTCTCGACAAGCGTCCTTGGGAAGGCGGGACTCGCCACCACAGTGTTGTGAGGATGGCGGGGTAAATCCCTGCCAGCTAGGGACAATGCCTTCACCAGCTGACTTTTCTGCAGTTTCCTCTCTCTGCTCACAAAGGAACTGCCAGTTAGAGTCTGACAGTAGTTGGAGAGAGCTAAGCCACCATCTGGTGGGGACATAGTACTTCTCCAAGTGCCTAGCACTACACCTGGTCCCTTTGGGCAGGACCCAGTAAAGAGAAAGACATGAAGACATTGGCCCTGCCTACTACCATCCACTTAGGGAGACCAGAATAACCCACATGCAACCGTGGGGAACAGACAAGACAGGCATATAATTAAATGCTAATTTGAAGGTCTAGAAGTGATGTTGGAATCTGAAGCAGAAGGAATGGGAGAAGGCTGGGAGAGGCGGCAAAGGCTCTTTGGAGAAGGTGGGACCTGGCGGAAGTTGTGAAAGATTGACAGGTTGGAGGAAGGTAGGGTCATTTGAAACAGGGCAACATTAGTCCTTTACTTCCTACCTCTTGTCTAAGAGCTTTATGGTGGCGCTATTTGTGTTGGAGTCTGCAGTGTCGGGGTAGGTAAGCTCTGAGACTCCAAAACTGGTAACTGCAATTACCAGAAATCTTTGGATAGTGATTAGTTTGCAAGGTCTGGTTCTTTTCTTCTTTCCATGTTTATGCATGCTTGTGCATGTGAGTGCACGTGTGTGTCCATCTGTATTTCATGGAAGAGGTTCTGAAGGTCAACAACTCAGTTGCTCATTGGCCTCCTGCCGGGGACAGGACTACGTGGAGGGGAAGGAATGAAGATTCACTGTTGAGAAACAGCCATGGAAAGCCTTGGGGTCCTCTCCACAAGAGAGGGGTGGACCTGGCCTGCGGGGCAGGAAGCCTCAGGCAGGTAGCAAGTGGAGGGTGTTAGACAAAGGGGCTTTGGCTGAACTTCAAGGAGAGGAGTCGAATAGAGCGAGAGAACCGGAAAGGCTCTTGTTGCTACAGAAATCAACAGCCAGGGGATGGTGTGTGGGACAGACTGGGGTGGAAAATGAGGTCACAGTAGTGGTCATGACCAAATGTACTATGTCCCATGGGCACAGCCCAACCCAGTGTCAGTTTTTGAAAGAGTTCTCAGTGGTCCCACTGAAGGAAGAAAAGTCACAAATGGGGCTTTTTTTTTTTTCTTCTTCAAAATGTGCCCGCAGCATCTCTTCTCCTTTCGATGGCATGACAGTGACAGATGCCCATGTCCAGCTTCCCCGCCGAAATTAAAGGTACATGTCCTGGCTGGTTTATGTCCACTTGACACAAGCTGGAGTCATCTGAAAGGAGAGAACCTCAACTGAGAAAATGCCTCCGTAAGATCCAGGTGCAAGACATTTCCTTAATTACCGATTGATAGTGGCTGATGCCACCCCTGGGCTGGTGGTCCTGGGTTCTATAAGAAGTCAGGCTGAGCAAGCCATGGGGAGCAAGCCAGTAAGCAGCACCCCCCTCCATGGCCTCTGCATCAGCTCCTGACTCCAGGGTTCTGTCCCGTTTGAGTTCCTTTCCTGACTTCCTTCCTGATGAACAGAAATGTAGACGTGTAAGCTAAATAAACCCTCTTTTCCCCAACTTGCTTTTTGGTCGTGGTGTTTTATTGCTGCAATAGAAACCCTAACTAGACAATAGAATTTTTATGACTTTTTTTAATTTAAATGCAGTAATCCACAAAAGTTTAAAACGCCCTCCTCAATAGCTGGTCTAGGAACACACACACACACACACACACACACACACACACAAAAGAAAAAAAAGAAAAAAAAGAAAAAAAAAGAAAAAAAGAATAAAAAGAATAAAAGAAAAAAAAAGAAAAAAGAAAGAAGGAAAAAAAAAAGGACACTCAAGAAAGGGGGAATTGACAATATCCCAGTTGATTCTTTTCTTTATGCTTGGGTTTTTCATTCACATATCAAATACTTCCTGGAACGTGTGCTTCTTACTCGCCTTGGGCCAGGAAAACTTTTGAAGCCTGGAAGGCTGATGAACACAGCTGTTCTTTGAAGCCTTGTGTTGGTTGAGGACTCTGGGGCAGGACCCTCTGGTGTCCTCAGGGAGGTCCTTCTCTGCCCATCAGACAAGCCCGTCCTCACATATGGAATTTCTCTAGGATACGCAGAGGAACTGAGCATGAGAGAACCAGAACCTCAAACCAACTTCCCTGCTTAGGGCCTTCGCCTGTGGCGACCTAGGGAGAATGGCGGTGGAACCTGCTGGTGTCTGTGCTTGGCAGAATGGTTACTGGGCTTCAACCAGGAGCCGCACTCTGTCAATAGACAGAGCGGAATGACTCAGAGGGGACACTGTTTCACTGCAGCAAGGGCCAAATGGAATTGAGAACTGGCCCAAAGTCATTGCTCCTTATTTCCAAGCGCTGCAAGAGATCACTGGTGAATTTGGGGTGCAGGATGCTTGTGCGCAGCCGGCAGGGATGGCCAGACATGGCACCCGGGGAGAGGAGATCCTGACAGAGAAGAGGTAAACAGAAGTCTGCCACTCACTGTGGCTTTTGAGAAGCCCATTTGTAGGAATGGTCTAGCCAATGGCCCTCGCCTCAAAGTGCTGTCTGGTTCTGTCGGTGTGTTTTGCAACTGGGGTGCAGGGGTGAGGTGGGTGGGATTTCATAACAAATATCTCATGCCCGGAGGTGTAGGTTTGAATCCTGACATTATGTCAGTTAGTGGTCCGTTACGCCAGCGTACAGAGGCCACGCTGAGAAGCTGGTGTGGGTGTGAGCCGGCTCTGCCCTCAGCATCTTTAAGCACAGGAGTCCTGTAGACTCAAGTCCTGCCCCCAGACCACAGGGCAGGCTGTAATGGTGCGAGCAAGGTAATAAGCCTCATTTTAGTGTGAAATACGGTATGCAAACAAAAAGAACCTGTGAGACCAGAGATGCGGGCAGGCAAATAAATGGCTAGTTAGCCTGCAGTGTGACCTCATTAGAGCTGCATCCGACCCGCCTGGAGGCACAAAGGCTAAGGCAGAGAGAATGGGGAATGTTTGCCCCATGGGCCTTCGAACCGCTCACACAACACGTCTTAAATGCATCCACCACCCCGCAGCTGGAAATGAAGATCTGCAAGGGAATCCACCAAAAATCAATGTGACAAATACTGTAACGGAGGCGCACGGGTTCCCAGGAGTTCAAGGAAGCATCCAGGACGTGGGCAGCGAACGCAAGGTACTTTCCCTGCCTTGGACGGGCCGGACTTGACTTTTATGCTGATTACACAATTATTATTCAACGTTATTTAACACCTGGAAAGTCGGTTTGACCTGTTCAGACGGCAGACGGTGGGACAGGGCGTGTCAGAAGGGCTCAAAGTCTTAAATGGGCTTTCAGGCTGCTGCCTTAGAGGGAGGTAATAGGGAAGAATAAACAAACAAACAATCAACTAACTTAATAAAAACAACCAGCAGAAAGGGTGAGGACCCCAATGGGCTCCTGCATAGAGTTCAGCAGGCAGTGAGGATAACTATTTCTAGCAGCGGGGGTGGGGTGGGGTGTGTGTGTGTGGGGAGCCAAGAAGATAAGCACCAGGTAGGCTGCACCTGCCTTTCTTAGGTAACCTCTGAAGAATGCAATCGCGGGCTCCTGTTTATCCACACCTCCGGCTGGCTCTCCACTCCCTTCTGCGAAGCCTCCCCACCCAGCTCTGCCACCTCTGTTTTACTCTCTGCCGGGATGCGAGGCTGCTCAAACCTGAGCTATGTGTGCACGCGGGGCACTTGGCTGTCGCTTGCTACGTTGACATACACCCCTGCGACCTGGCTTGCCTCTCCACATATGCTCTTGCTTTCTGAAAGGACTGAACTTAAGCCGGGCCCAGAATGACAAATGCCTGTGTTCTCTGCCAATCCTGAAGCCTCCCTTTTCATTGTTAAATATAGTGTGTGTGTGTGTGTGTGTGTGTGTGTGTGTGTGTCTCGGTGGGAGTAAATGTGGGTAAAGGCAGGAAACGAAAAGGCATCCTTGAGATGGAGAAGGGGGGCTTTAAGGGAAGGGGTAGGAATGACAATAGAACACATTACACATTAACTGTAAGGGGACTCTTGGAGGCAAAAGGGTGGGGAGGTACTGGAGCAAGGGGCAGGGAATGGGAGGAGGGGTACGGGAGAATCAATTACAAAAAAGCACAATTGCAAATACTATCAGAGAACCAGTTACTTGTAAGCTAAACAAACAAACAAACAAACAAACAAACAAACTCTAAAAATAAAACCGCAAACTTCCTTGTATACCTAGATCCCAGGTATATATGTGCTCTTAGTTGTCTTCAGAATGTTTGGTTGCAGCTTAAGCTTGCGCTGTGGGCTTAGCCTCTCCCTGCCTGGCCTGCCCCCACCCTCACCCCACCCCCCATCAGTCCCCACCTCCGCATCCGGCAGGCGGTCCTGTCCTGGGTCCCACCGCTTGCACGGATGGGTGTAGGCGGAGCCAGGCGCTGCTGGCAGGACGCGGGGCCTTTGGGGGAAGGGTGGGGGAGAAGACAGCGCCCAGCTGCGAGGCAGGTGCTGCTGTCACCAGAGGCGTGGGAGCAGCCAGAAGACAGCCTTGCATGCTCCACCAAGGTCCCTTAACCCCATTCCCCTACTCCCTTCCCTCTCTGAGCCTCAGCCACCTGCCCAGGAGCGGTTTCCATGCCTGGAGGGTATGCCACGGCTGCGCCTGGACAGGAGCTGGCTGGCTGGACCCTTCCACTCCCCCACGACTGCGCCAAGAGCGGTAGACTCCGGTTCCCCGCTCTAAGAGTCCTGCCAATTCCGAGCCCTCGTTCTACGCTCTGGACAGATCGGAGGCCCTCGAGGCTGAATTGTACAATCACACAGTCGGCCATGCTGCTGCTGCAGGGCCTGACAAATACATTCTGGGGCAACAGGTGTTCTTGGCTGGACACCATCTTCAGTCCTGCCTGACAGGGTCCACAATGCATCTAAGTCCCTAGGATTTTTGAGTCCCTTCAACGCCCTTTGGTCCTGGCAGAAAACTTGTGCAATGCCTATCTCTAAGCCAGGTCTCTGGAACCAGCAAGGGAACTGGGCCGGAGTTTGAACTTCCAGATTGAAGTTTAGATATCTGAGGTGACCTGCTCCTCACATCTGCCTTCCCGCGGCAGCCTCTTCCCTTCTTTCTGGGTGTCCGGGGGCGGGGGTGGTGGGGTACCCGCGGAAGGCAGAGTTAAGAGAGCGCTCTACCCGTGCCAGCTGCCTGCACAGGCCTCCGAAAGCCTTGGAAGGGCCCCAGGCTGGGCGGGTTGGAGATGCGTAGGCCGGGAGCCCCTGTGCCGCTCGGGCTTTGTTTTCATTCTCTTGGTCGCCTTCATCAAGATACACCATTCTTCGACATTTCCTGCTCAGAAATCTTTGAATCGTGGCTCTTTGTCCTGACAGCAGGTGCAGACACCGAGCTCTAAGAAGGTTTGCTTTTAGACGCCCCTGGGTTACTCGGCTCAGTCTCAAACCACAGAAAATCTATGCTGCTTCAGGGAGATCCAGTGATGTGGGAGAGAGAGAGAGAGAGTCAAGTCCAGAACAGCCCCTGACATCTCCGTGTTCATGGGCCAGGAAGCTAAGTTCTAGGTCCTCCGCAGACAGGCACCAGCTTCCTCGCTGTTCCTTGTTTTGGCTTCTAGAACTGAGTGGTGCACCCTCTCTGCTGTGGCGAGTGTGCATTTGAGGATAAGTGAAAATCTTAAGCTGTTTGCTGTGGATTAGAGGAGAGTAAGAAGTTCCTGAGTGCTGTATACGGACAGATCTCAAAAGGACTGACTGACTCTATCTTGGTGACCAGTGTTTTCAAACAGGAGATTATGGCTGGGGATGTGCTGGTAGTCCAGTTTGTTATGAATGAGGGTGTGTGTGTGTGTGTGTGTGTGTGTGTGTGTGTGTGTGGTTCCCTCTCACTGGTAATGGTTTGCAGCCAGACACACCTAGACGTTAGCCAGTGGCCTTTCCTCCTCCTCTTCCTCCTCCTCCTCCTCCCTCTCCTCCTCCTCCTCCTCCTCCTCCTCCTTCTTCTTCTTCTTTTTTTTTTTTTTTTTGTTTTTTGGATTTGGTTTTTTTGAGACAGGGTTTCTCTGTGTAGCCCTGGCTGTCCTGGAACTCACTCTGTGTAGCCCTGGCTGTCCTGGAACTCACTCTGTAGACCAGGCTGGCCTCGAACTCAGAAATCTGCCTGCCTCTGCCTCCCAAGTGCTGGGATTACAGGTGTGCGCCACCACGCCCGGCTGGTGGCCTTTCCTTCTTAGGCACTGGCCTACAGACACTCCAACTGCTGCCCACAGGATATTGGGCTCAACAGGTTTCATCCTGAAAATTTTATACAAAGATGCTAGACTCCAGAGGCCCCTTCACTAGGGGGACATAAAAACCATTAACTCCTGCGGTTTCCATAAAGGAAGTGCCCTCGCTTCCTGTGTCATAGCCCCAGTGAAGACACATTACAGTCCTTGGGTGTCTCAAGAATGAGCGCCATGGCTCCCCCTTTCCCCTCCCCCCCCCCCCCCGCCTGTGCCTGGCCCAGTGCCTCACGGAATGGAGGAGAGCCTGAGTCACAGACTTCAGGGACTTCAGGGCCAGGCTTACTTTCCCTCCTTTTTCTAGTGGTGGGGGTGGGGTGGGGGTGGGGTGGGGTGGGGGTGAATAAGAGTATAGCTGCATAGAATCAGTGAGAGGGAGAAATAAATCCTGCAAATCTCTTCAGAACAGAGCCTGGTGCCGTTCGGTATGGAAGTGGGGTCCTTACGGTTTGGTTCATTTGCCTGAGCAGTGTGGATCTTAATCCAGCTATCGGTGTGTTACTACAAGTTTTCTTTTTCTTTCTTTTAACGAGATGGGAAGAGGGGGAAAGAGAGGAAGATTGAGAAAGAGAGGAGAGGAACAGTGAAAAGAGGCCCTGGGAAGGAGACTATACTTAGTCTCTATCACTTCTAAGCCAAGGAGAAGCCATTGGCTGGCGTGGGCTCCCGGGTTCCTAACTCCTCAGTGGGTCCACTTAGCTGGAATGACCAGCTGCTTTCAGACAGTGCGACACGGTGAGACTGAGGTCTGGAGGACAGTGGATTGGCACCGGACGGCTGTCAAGTCTTGCACTGGCATAAGCTCTCCTGAAGGTGAGGGTTGTGGTATAATCAGTTCTCCCTGCTTCATCTTTCAATAGAATGCAATTTTCGGTTATCCATCAAACTACCACTAAGCACTTAGGAATACTGAAAAATAAGAAAGCTACGTGTGTTTGTCTGCTCAGTCCGAGCATCTGAACGTGGTGGCGTGACTCAGAGGGAAGCCTCTGGAATATCGAGCTGAAGCCAGGGCTGCACAAAGGTTTGCGGAATGCTCTCCCCAATGTGGGTGCTGGCTGGCACGGCAGGCTGGGAAGCAGCCAGCAGGAAGCGTGCACGCAGCCCCACGGGGCCGCACCTGCCCGCCCTTGGAACGCCTCCTGCGGTTGAAAGCATCTCAGATCAGGTCCTTTCTGAAATTCCTTCCCAGGAAGCCCCCTGAAGGATCTTCTGAACTGAGAGCTTTAAAGAGTGGGCTTGGGACAGTGCGTGGACTCCAGGCGGTGGTGGCTGGAGCGGGCTGTGCAAAGCCCTGGTCCGCGCAGCATCTGTCTTGAGCAATAATAACTCATCGCAACTGTGCTACAGGCGAGGTCCAGGTGAGACCGGAGTGGCCTGGGTTGTTTTTCTAGAAATGGAAATGGCACCTGCTGAGTCATATGAACTCTCACCAGATGGCTTTTGTTAGCAACCATTTGTATTTCCTAGACACGTTTTTATAAATGTCAACCTTTCTTAACCCCTTCTTCTCCACAGAACCTGTGTGGCCATCTCTGTCTCCTCGCTGACAGTGTAGGGGCCTGAGAGCTGGCGGTCACCTAAGATGAGGTGACAGTCTTGTGATGCTTCAGGGGTGTCTGACAGTGATACAAAAAGAGACAGATTTTAAGGGCCTCTTGCTGTTTATGCCATGACAATGCACCACCACCTCCCCCCTCCTCCTCCTCCTCCTCCTCCTCTTCCTCCTCCTATCTGCCATCTTCATAGGAACCCTGCAGAGCAAGTGCTGCTTTGCCCTATGTAGATAAGAACACAGCTGAGAGGGGGGACAAGTTCATTTGGCCACACCTCAATACTTGCAGAAAATACTGACACTCTGTGCACTGGTATTGTGATTTTGGCCTTGTTGTGCTTCTGTTTTTTAAAATCCTGTCTCACATAAACCACAGACTGGCGTGGTACTTTATAAGCAGCTAAGGATAACCTTGAACTGTTGATTCTTCTGTCTCTACTCCCCCAATCCTGGAATTCTGGGCCTGTCTCCCCATGTGCAGACATTTGCAGCCACTGTCCTGTGATGGGTGATCGATCGCTCTGATTCCTTAGTATCCCTTGTTTGCCATGCGTTCCCTAGGAAACATGGATTTGTGTCTGGGTTGGTCTGGGGCTAAAGGGTGACAACAGGACATGCCATGATAAAGGAGGCATGTAAGAGGCCCAGTGAGGGGTTTCCTTGCTCTTGGTAAGGTTGAATGATATTTGACCTGTCGCCTTTTAGAGCTGTGGGGTTGAGGATTGTGTGTGGAGGTGGACTGGACAGAAGAGCTTTGCTTCAGGTCTGGAGAATAGCTAATGCTGAGGTAGGGTGTGTTCTCTGGTTACCGATGGGTTAAACCAAAGTTCTAGTGCAGAGAGAGAGAGAGAGAGAGAGAGAGAGAGAGAGAGAGAGAGAGAGAGATCTGAGGGTTCTCAGGGCTTCTGTCTTTGATAAGCTTGTTCGGAGAGTCAAGAAGGGTTCCTACTGAAACCTCCCTGGGTGTTAGGTTGTTAGGAAAGCAACACTAGTTTTCAGTGTCATCTGTGTCCCAGCACTGGTGTTGGATGCAGCAAGAGTGGCCACTATCTGACTCAGTGGACTAAGACCAAGCAACAGGCGATGTCAGGGACACAAGGAAGATGGTCAGTGAGGTGGGAAGAATTGGCCGTAGGAGCAGGCAATAGGGCTCAGCAGGTAAAGTGCTTGCCATGCAGGTCTGGGGACCTGAGTTCTATCCCTGGAACCCATGTGGAAGCAGAAGAACCAGCTTCATAAAGGTGACCTGTGACTTCTACATGTGAACCACGGCACCTGACCCCACAACCCCACACCCAAATTCATACAACTATAATTTTAAAAATAAAAAGGGACTGCCAGTAGCTGGCTTGTTGACTTGCACACAAGCTTAAGATAGTAAAGGGAATTTGTTTTTTTTTTTTTTGGGGGGGGGGTCACGTTTGTCAGTGAAAATGGAAGGCATTTTCCACCTATGAAATGAGGCCAGGGGTGTGACTAGGGAAGTCAGGGTTGGTTAATTTAAAATAGATGCCAGGTTGGGAGAAAGATATCTAATATTATAGAGCAGTGATTCCCAAGCATGGTGATAGAATCATCTGGGAGACTCAAAAGCTTCCGGATGCTCAGACTATGCCTCAAAAAACATCTCCCTCAGGGAAGAGACCAGCTATCAGAGGTTCCAATGGGTCCACAGGGAACTCCAGTGTTTGTGGTGTCTCGCCTTGGTTAAAAGCATGAGAATTGGATCCTGAGCTGCAAGAAGGAATTCTGGCTACCCCCATGTAGCCAGAACCTGGCTCAGCACTTAAAAATGATATTCTTTGAAAATTTAATAAATAATAATTTAAAAACACACACATTTAAGAATAGAGTGAGAAATGTGAGCTGGGGGGGGGTCATGAGGGAAAGTGTTTGCTGTGCCAAGACTGTATAAGTATAAACTAGCCTAGTTGGCAAGTCCTAGATATCACACACACACACACACACACACACACACACACACACATTGAGAGAGAGGGGGATGGAGGAGATACTATCTTACAAAGTAAGGTGGATGTGTCTGAGAAACATCTGAGGTAGGTCTCTGATCTCTGTACCATACATGTATACACACACACACACACACACACACACACACACACACCATACAGAGGGGGAGGAGATATTGTAAAAAGTAAGGTGGATGTGTCTGAGAAAGGTTTCTGACCTTTGCACATATGTATGTGTACACACACACACACACACACACACACACAGGAGTAGGGTGGAGTGAGGAGAGAATGTTCTTCAAGACCAGTCTATTGTTCATTACTAAGGAAACCCAGTGTTTTGTACCCTACTAGGCTGGATTTCACGCCCTGTTGGAGCTGTTTCTGTGCTTGCTTAGGAAGGCAATGGGTTTTACAGCACAGCAGAGTGGCAGTGGGTGTACCACTCACTCCGAAACCCTGTCAGATGCCACAGGTGTGGCAGGCCAAATCTTTTAATACCATTTCCACTCCTGGGAATTAAATTCATTCTCTGTGAACAGGGATTCATAAATCCTGGCCCTGCCTTCTGAGCAGCAGTGTGATTTCACCAGGGTGATAAATTGCTCCTATCAAAACAGACATCGAATCTCCCAGGGACATAATGGGCTCCCACGGTACAAAGTGTCACGTCTTAAGTGCCTGTGATCAAGACTGGTGCTGAAGAATCAAGTCTTGGGAAATCAATGATAGTATTTTTTTTTTTTCCTTTGAGCCTCTCTTAAGTTGAGAGAGGTAGAGAAGAGCAGAAAGGGCTGTGATTGAAATAGAAGAAAAAAATCTATCATAAAAACGTTCTCCAGAGCCCATCAGCTATGGGTTGTAGGGTGAGGCTGGGGTTTGGATAGTTGGAGGAGAAGTGTGGAGTTAGCTTTTACAGTCTCCCTGGCTAAATGTGAAATGTGGGTGGGTGAGGAAGTGTGCTGTCAGGGAAGGTGATTTATGGAGGCCCAGGGGTGCTCCTTGACTGAGAAACTTGCCTGCTTACCAGCCCAGATTGCCTGCTGTTCCCCCAGAGCTGAGGGGCAGAGGCAGAGGCCCCTGAGACCGAAATGCAACTGTCACCTGGGAAGGGAAACCCATTAAGCCATCAGCGGCTCTCAGTCTTTTATCTTAAACCATGGCCCCCGCATTTCTGGCCCCTTGCACTGACCTACACGTCAACAGAAGCATGGGTATCAGTGCCCCGTACTTCTTTGTGTCTTACTTAGACTCTTGACTTTGTGAAAATGCACAAAGCCTCTTTCTCCAAACCATATTGAGTCTGGCTCAGAGAGTCCGAGTTGGATGCATTCTTTAGGACCCGACTGACTTGTCACCTCTCTAGGAAGCCTTCCTGGATGCTGACTGTGGCTCTTCCAGCTCTCATGGGAGCGGATGACAATCCTTCTGGTGTATAGATGGCTTACATGCAGTCACTCAACAGACATCAAGATCCTACTATTTTCTAGGTACCATGCCATGTATGTGAGAGTCAAGGCAGGTCTTATTCTAGGAGATTCCCAGGTACAATTGCACCGTGAGCCTCAGGGGACCTGAGTTCTGACCCTTGTTTTCTGAAAGCCATGGGGGAGTGAGTGTAAGAGCGTAGAGAGAAGGGTTTAGTGTTGGGGGCTAGCTCTCGTGTTCGCTCTTTATTGGTGGACGGACAACATTGGGTAGATGATACTTCGTGTTTTGAGAGTTGTATGAATTGGAGCAATCTAAAACAACAATCTGGTTTTCAGAAATATCCTTTATATTTTAGAAATCCCTATAAAAAAAGAAAGGAAACCATTTTTTGTTATTCTGTGATTTGGAATAACCATCTTGAATGGTGAACTTCAGTAATTAAACTTCTCTTGTGCATAGAGTCCCTCGAGAGACCATGAGTAGCTTCTGTTTTGTTTCTTATTTAATTCCCATAGGTTATGTCTTTTTCTAAAAAGTTCTTCTTCCTCTTTAGTTTGAATTTGATGGTTTAGAGTAATGACTGCGGTCATTATTGTTGTTACTCTTATTCCTATGTAGCATTTATCAAGTATTTACGGATTGCTGGGCTCTGGGCCAGGTGGTTTCAAGTGGAGGTCTTTAAATCCCTGCTGAACAGATGAGGTAGGTCCTGTGATTCCAATTTTCAGATGAAGAGGCTGACGGCGCTTAAAGCAAATGACTGCAGATCACAACCTTGAATGTTGTCCCTGCGGTGAACCCAGATGTCCAAGGATTCCACAGCAACCGGTGGCTGCACCTACTCCAGAATGTCCTTTGTTTAAAATTCATGCTAAAAGTTCATAATGCTCTGCTCTCCTTTTTGCTGGATCAAATCCTTAGAGGTGGAATCACAATGTCGAGGACTCAGCTAACTTTCACGCCTATGCTGCCAAGCCACCATTTTCGCAACCAGAGGCTTCGACAGGAGTGGCCTTGGATGATGCAGATAAAAGGAAGTGAGGGCGTTCAGAGGAAGAGAATCAAAGGCAGCTATTCTGAGAGGGATTGATGGGTAGCAGGGGTGGGGTGGGTGTCAGGAGGCAAGTCATGAAGGGTGGCTTCACTTCTGAAGCCGCAGTCAGCCCAGAGACTGTCCTCAGTCCCCGGGGTACTGATATATCCAAAGCAGGCAGAAATGATGATCTTCTAGGCTCTGGGTTGGCGGTGCTGTAGAACTCAGAGTTAGCCTTGTTAAACAAATGCTACCCTTCCATTTCCCTTGGGGGAAAGGAAAAAAAAAACCACCCACAAAAAGCATGCCTCTGTTGTCTTCGACTGCTAATCCCAGACCAAGGCTTGTGCCAACTTTTCCGGTGTAAAAAATGTTAGATGAAATTCCAGTGCCATCAAATGAGACCTTTCTTCTCCCACCTGCACATTATGACTCTAATAAACTCGTTATCAGCTCGTGAAAAATGATGGCAAACAGCTGACTGAAGGATCTGGTAAGTCAGCAGTAAAGATTAACAGTTCTTTTCGGAGAAAGCCGTGAAGAGGGCTCCCCATTTAAAACAATTGTGGCATGCGAATTCGCAGCACTTAAATCATTATCGGCAATTAGTCCTTGTCAAAAAGGTTGCAGCTGGCTCCAATTACAGGTAAGATTTTTATAATTTGAACTTAGTGCATCTGAGAAGTCCGTCTTGGAGGAACACTTTCAGGAGAGATTTGCACATTGAGAAAAACTTCGAGGCATTTCAGAATTTAAATGTTCATTCTTTCCAGAGCCACCCTTGTCATGGACATCTATTAATAAGTTTCTAGAACACGTCCCGTAAACGTCATCCTTCGGCTGTCTCTAGCCTAACAGAAAAATTAATGCTGATTTAAAAAAATGTTTTTAAAAGTAATATGCATTAAACAAAAAGAGGAACAAACCAGGGTACCAAATAAAAACAGTCGGATATCCCCCCTCATGGCCACACAGATAAGCACGTTTGTTCTAGATTCTTCTAGGAGATACTGCCAGCCCTCAGCCTAGAGCTGCTTTTGCTTTATACTCTTGATGCGTTTGAATTCTTCATTGAGTTTCTAAGCTGGGCATGGTGTCCAGGCATTTAATCCTAGCACTGGGGAGACAGAAGCAGGTGGATATTTGACTTCAAGCCAGCCTGGTCTACAGAGAGCGTTCCAGGACAGCCATGGCTACACAGAGAAACCCAGTCTCCCCAAAACAAAAACAAAAACAGAAACAAAACAACGACAACAAAAGAACTTAGAATCTACCCACCTTCCTCGTCTCTTTTGTATGTGTTGATTTTTTTTTCTGATTATATATTTAAAAAAATTCATTGGTAGCCTTACAGATGTAAGTAATACTTATTTTTTATGCATTTTGATTTAAAATCTGCTATAAGGTCAATTAAACATTCTCCTACTCAAGTTGCTTAGTTACAGCATTTTATCACAGCACTAGAACCCTGACTGAGACGCTAACGTACCATTCGTTGAAGAGACAATGCATCTTTTAGACTTCCCAGGTTCTAGGTCATATGCTGCGTTCACCTCTCTTGAAGGCATCCTTCCACGGTCCTCCGCTTTCCCATGGTCCTCCGCTTTCCCTCGGACCCTGCCCACAGCTATGTAGGCACACTGTAGAGCTGGCAGCCTTGGTGCTCTATGACCAGTCTCTGGCTTGGCTCACTATGAGTTCAGCCCTACAGTGAGACAGGTCTCCCACTGGACCCAGAGCTTACACATCCCGCCAGACCGGCTCTCCGGCGTCTAGCCTCTAGGTATCGAACACTCTCTTCTGGGATATGCTGCTGTTTTGATTCCCTATCTTGAATCGTGCTTTAGTTATTTGTCCTATTTCTCTTACAAAATACCCATCAGAAATGTCCTGGGCTGGTTTTTACTTTGAGATACAGACCATCATGGCGGAGAAGGTGTGGCAGCAGGAGGCAGCAGGTCACATGGTATCCACAGAGAGGAAGCAGAGAGAGATGAACTCTCTCCTTTATATTCATTCTGATACTCTAGCCCGTGAAAGATGCCCACATTTAAGGTTTGTCTTCCTATTTCAATTAATCCAGTCTCGAAATTCCTTCATAGGCAAGGTGATGCTAAATTCTATCAGGTTGACAATCAGTGCCACCCACACATTGTGTGTGTGTGTGTGTGTGTGTGTGTGTGTGTGTGTTTGTGTGTGTGTGTGTGTGTTTGTGTGTGTGTGTGTGTGTGTGTGTGTGTGTGTGTGTGTGTGTGTGTGTGTGTGTGTGTTTGTGGTTGGTGGGTGTGGTGGGAGCATTTTAGTGACTTTACCTTTTCCCCTTGGGTCATTCATTCTTGCCACCTGCTCCAAGGACTTAGAACATACATTATAACAAATCCCCAGATCTCTTTGAGTCAGACATTTGGGGCTGAGGGAATGTCCACTGTAGGTCTGTGGACCAAGGGGAGGCACTCTGAGCCAGATGTAGCCAGGCCTTTCTTTAAATCATTCCCCACATTATTTCCACCTTAGCTGGCGATTCAGTCAACAGTGACATCACATAATGTCTCAGGTCTCCAGCTACTGGTGTCCTCTCAGATCCTGTGCCTGGCAGTCCTCAAACTGTCCACATCACCCCTTTCTTCAGGATGCCATCGCCTGCTTAAGCGACTGTGGAAGATGAATGAAAACCATCACTATATACCCTTGCTGTGGTCTAGGGGGTCACTCCTTTGGGGACTTCCCTCCCACTCAGCAGGTTCTGGGTCCAGGCACCAGGTCCAGAACTGATGTTTGACTTTTTATTGGGCAGATTCTTTTCCCCCTTGGAGAAAGAACTTTGGGGCATGTGGATTTGAACAGTACCTTCTCTGGCTGTCCAGATCATAAGTCCTGGCTATGCTTATGTGTTGTTCCTCCTTGGAGGGCTCTTGGCTCCGTGCCCATTACAATGGTACCCACCTCATTTCTAAGTAAATGTAACACTGGCTTCCATCAGGGAGTCTTGTTCTGTCATGCCAGATGGCCACCACTGGTGGTGTCTCTTTGAGCAGCGGTGGCTTCTTCATCAAGTTCATAAGCGGAGTGGATTAGGGATAATACTGAAGGACACTCTTGGTGTCAGGGAAGATGAGTCTGAATTTGATATGCAGCATGTCATTGCTGGGTAAGATGCCATGTGCCCGTGATCCTCATGCTGGCAAGCCAAGGCAGGGGGACTCCAGGCTCAGGGAGAGACTCCAGCTCAAAAAATAAGGTGGAGAGCGATTATTTGAGAAAGGCACCTGAGGTCAGCCTCTGGCTTCCACACGTGTGCACACGTACACACTCCCACACATGTAGGTGCCCTGTCCTCATACACAAAGAGCACACTTTGTTTTCTTACCTATAGTTTTCACTTATAGTGAATGTCTGCCCTGGGGTGCTATGAACCCAGGTCCTTTCTTCTTCTATTGTCTGGATGGCTTCCTGGTGTCTATCTGACCCACTGGACATGGCTGCTTGCAGCACATCCCCAGTTCTTTGTCAGACACCCAGTGTCATGCAGGAGGCCTGCGTTGATCAAGTCTCCCTGCTTCAGCCCTCTGATCTTCCCCTCTTGACCCAGTGCCCTCAGAGGCCCCGCTTGGTCTGGAAGCTGCTCATCTTCTCAGCCAGGCCTTCCTGGAAGTCTGTCTGTCTGTCTGTCTCTCCTTCTCCCTCCCTGTAGGAGGTCCCGAATCAACATTTGTTCACCCTAATTTGGTGGTTAGAAATGTAAAATAAAATAAATTCCAAGTTTTCCTTTCCCAGCCTTGGTTCCCAGAATGACAATTCTTTGTTATTGAGTGCCTAGACTATAAGCTCTGGCTCATTCCCCAAGTAGCTCATAATTTATTTAACCCATTCAAACTATTCTATGCCCACCACTTGGTTAGTCACCTCTCCTTCAGTCCCAGCCCACTTTTTCCTTAGCATCTTCCTCAGGGTCTCTCTCAGCATCTCTCCCTGTTTCCTTTTACTCTCTCATTATTCCCCAGAATCATCTCTCTTCCTGTCAGTGTCTTACCTTCTATTTCCTGCTTCAGCTCATTGGCCATTCATTGGCTTTTATATTGGCAGGTGCTATTTATAAAAGATTCTCTGTACATAGAAACTCTTGCTTATTTCTTATCTTGTCTAGTAGATGACCCACTGACCCACTCTAGTCCATAGGATGACCTCTTTCCAGCTCTTCACCGGCATCCAGGATCTTGTTCTTTGCAGCGTGCTTATTTCCTCCTCAGTCTCTGGGCTCTGCTTGTTCCATCACTGGAACCAGTTGTCCTCTGTAGCTGGATGAGGGTGTCTGGCATAGCATCTATCCTAGCTCTGGGTTCTTTGCTGGCACTGCCCTACCTGCAATGCCACTGTGATGGCGATTTCTACTTGTCTCCCACAGGGCAGAGCTGGATACCTTAGAACTGTGAAAAAGAGGTCTCTACTCAGACATATTCTGATAAAGAGAGCAGGACACATGGGCATTCTGTTCTCCATCACTGCTGTGAAACCCACATATGTCTGTGGAGAGTTGGGGGTGTCTCTTGCTTGCCCTGCTGAAGGGAGGATCTGCCTGAGAAGTAGCAGATGTGGAGAGATGAGGCTCAGAAGATCACTGGGGATCCTCCCAGGAGCAAGGATCCTAAGACTCAAATGCACTGTATGAAAAGACAGAAATGGCTAAACAGTTAAATGGAGATAAAGACACAAGTCGAAGAGCTTACTAAGCTGCTATAGCCTTCTTGTCTCAGAAAATAACATTTATTCTAGAGATTTTAGAAAGCGTACAATCTTTATCTCTTACCAACAAGTTAATGAGTAAGGTCACACTACCATCTAAGCACTTGGTTGTAAGACATCTTCATATTCTAAAGGAGATCCCATCCATTCTGTTTCTCTCCATACTATCCATTCTACACCAGTCTTCCCTTCTCCTCCCCTTCCCTCCCTCCCTTTCTCCTTCTTTTCTTCCTTCTCTTTTTCTTCTCTCTGTCTTTCCTTATCCCCTCTATTTTCCTCATTCCTTCTCTCTTTCTCAACCCCTCTTCTCCTTTATCTTCTCCCTTCCTTCTTTCCTCCCTTTCCCTTTCCCCTTTCTTTCCTTTTCTTCAGTATTTATTGATTCTCCACCCCATGGCAGGCTTCAATTTAGGGAGCACAAATCAGGAAGGGGCCATTTTGTCTCTTGAGTATGGGGTTGTCTGTCAGAGGCTGAGATTTCCAGGTGTGCCCTGTCACATGCCTCTCTGTACCTCCAGGCTTCTTTGAGGGTCTCCCTGCAGATGTGAAAGACCAACAGGCTTCAAGGTCTCTGGATGTGCGCTCTGAGATTTATGTCTATAGACAACTTTGTTGCTTTGAAAGCACCACAGTGTGCATTTTCATGAACTAAGACCCTATGGCACTGGCTCTCAATCTGTGGGGCTCCACCCCTTTGGGGTCAGACTGATCTTTTCACAGGGGTAGCCTAAGACCATCAGAAAACACAGACAATTACATTAGGATTCATAACAGTAACAAAATTACAGATAAGAAGTAGCTATGAAATTAAATTATGGTTGGGGGTCACCACAACATGAGGAAGGTTGAGAGCCATTGCCCAGTGAGGTCACAGATGGTCTAATGTTCATTGAGATATCCTTATGTTATGCATGACATGAATATTTATATTAATTTTAAGAATACTAGTTAGTATTTTAGAGTGTGCTGTTGAACAAGTAGAGTGTAAATGAACCAAATATGAATTGAATTTAGATTTGGATACGTGTTCCGGTGTCTCAGGGATTTCCAGCATGTTGCCTGCTAAGGCATTGTGGGTAGGAAATGTTATCAACTGCATATGTTTCTTCACATTAAAAAGCTGCTTCATTACAGAAAACTCATACTTTTAGCTGTATCCTTTCTGCAGGAAATCACAGAGAAGCAGGCAGGGGAGCTGTTTCCATGCAAAAGTCAATGCATATAGTAATTAATCTTTTGTTTGCCTGAAACTTTCACACTCACAATGTTTAATTTCC
The DNA here is from genome assembly GCA_964023405.1 of Apodemus agrarius. Lineage (NCBI taxonomy): Eukaryota > Metazoa > Chordata > Mammalia > Rodentia > Muridae > Apodemus > Apodemus agrarius. The sequence goes on along the minus strand of OZ030011.1, from coordinate 99,093,612 downwards.
ACAGCCCCATTCCCTTTCCTTTGTCATGGCACGGTGGTGCTGCCACAGTTAATTAGGCAGCCTACGTGTAAGTTTGGGAGACAGTCTGGCTGCCCCTTTTAAAAGTGCTCACTGGAAGCAGCATTCCTGTTTCCACTCATTCCACCCTCACCATTGTGGGGCTTGATCTCATCCTTCACTTTCTCTTTAACCTTGGTCCCATGTCTAGACACCACAGTGTAGGCATGGGACCCTTCAGAATTCCTAAGGTCAGGATTGATCTTTGTAAACAGTCCTTTAGGGCCAGATTTTAAAATGACGACGGACAACAGAAGTGTTGTCCAAAGGGCCTTCCCTGGGAGTAGCTGTCTGGCCACATTGCTCAAAATGCCCCAGCAACGTCCAAGATTTTTACCTCTCTCCCCTGTGTCTCCTGAAGCTTCACTTTGGAGCATATTCCTTTAATGAAGTTCACCCAACTCTAGGAAGCAGACAAGCTTGGTTGCCATCCTTGGGAAAGTAATGACCCAAGCCAGGACCAAGGTTCCTCTCTAGGGTGTTTGACTCATGGCAATATGGGAGCCTCACATCCCAGTTTTTGATATAGGTTGTACATTTGGGGCTCTGTTGCAAACTTAAAACCAAAACCAAAACAAAACAAAATATCCCCCCTAAAACCAAGAGAACAGATAATTAACAGAGAGAATGAGTAAAAAGAGGTGTATGTCACCTACCACTGAGGCCTGATGGGACTTTCATCCAGTGGGCTGGGATTTTACTCCAACTTGATTAACTTCCCTGTAAGGACTGCAGCCTTTCCTTCCTGAGGAAGCAGTCTGCTTTGGTGTCAGTGACTTTAGCCCAATAGTGAAAGAGACTGGATGTTGTTGGTCATGAGAATAAACACTTAGAGATAAATTGTTACGGGCTGGCATGGGTGGTAGAACACTCCCCTGCATATGCAGGAAGTCCTAGAGCATCGACCTTCCCGAAGCCGTGGCCCTTTAACACACTTCCTCCTATTGTGGTGACCGCCCCCAACCATAAAATTAGTTTCATTGCTACTTTATAACTGTAATTTTGCTACTGTTGTGAGCCATAGCGTAAATATCAGTGTTCTCAGATGGTCTTAGGTGACCCTGTGGAAAAGTCATTTGACTCCAAAGGGGTCACAACCCACAGGTTGAGAACCACTGTCCTAGAGTCAGTGTTAAGCACCATAAAGCTTGGCATGTTGATACATGATAATAATTGTGGTGACTGGGGGGTGGAGGTTGGAGGATGAGAAGTTCGTGATCCTCTTCCCTCTACCTAGAAAGTTTGAGGCCAACCTGGGCTACATGAGACCCTCTCTTAGAGAAAAAAATAAAAGAAGAAGAAGAAGAAGAAGAAGAAGAAGAAGAAGAAGAAGAAGAAGAAGAAGAAGAAGATTTAAGGCCCTAATACTTATCTTACTAAATCATCTACTTTGGTAGCTATAATCCTCAATTGGTTGGTTACTCTCAGTTCTAAACATCAAGGGTATAACAAGTGCCAGTTACCAGTCAGGATCAAGAGATGCATGTTTTCAGGAGGCTCTTGGTGGGACTCCTTCCCAGACTCCTCCACCTTCTGGTGACATCTGTCATTCCTTGACTTGTGGTTGGATTGCTCCAGGCTCTTCTCCCACAGCCACATTATTTCTCTTTGGCCTCATCCACCAAATCTCTCCTCCTACCCCCTGCCCTGTCCCCTTCTTTCAAATGGTCACCTGAGAGAACATGTAGGGCCTCTACTGATAACCCAGAATAATTGCCTTGTGTCAGGACCCTTAGTCCCATCTGCCAAGTCCCATAGAAGGTGACACTGGGACTGTAGGCTCCGGGCACTTTTATGGTGAGTTTGCTGAAGCAGACTGCTGACCTGGTGGGATTGGCTGTGTGTGACATTCCACACGAGAGGCGAATAGTATTGTATATAGAGATTCTTCATCTTCTGAAGCACTTCCCTAGACATGCACCTATAGAAAACACACAGAACAGAACACCAGTGAGAAGCTGGGTGTGGTCAAAGCAGAACCAGTTGTTAAAAAAAAATTAGAAGACTTGCTTCAGGGTGGCGAAGTAGAAGAGGTGATGCTTCAGGCTGAAAATGAGCTAAGTCTGGCAGTGGAAGCCATGAGAGCCATTGGTAGGAAAGAAGAGCCTCCTGCTGATCAGAGAAAGTAGTCAAGATGATCACAATATCTGGTGGTTGATGTGAATTAAATGTGCAATTAAATGTTCTGTGATGCTAAAAAAAGTGACACTTATAGGGGCTAGGAATTGGATATAGATGCATATTTGGGGGCGGAGAATTATTTTGCCTACTGAAAATGGTTCACACTGTTGGTGTTGACTGTCAATCAAGAGTGATGGTCCTTTTTACAGTTAATGCTTTTATTCTGGTGGATATTGGACACTAAAGCAGAGCTGTGGGCAGAGACCCTCCTTGTAGTGTCTGTGGGAAGGCCAACACTGTATCCACTGCAGCAGCTCTGTGCTCTGATGAACATCAGCTCTTACAAATGGCGTTTGGAAGGTTGTCTGCCTTGAGGTTGTGTGTTGATGGGAGGATGGTCTTTGGTGCAGCTGTCTCGGGATATCTCTCTTTTACCTGTTTTCCATATCTTTGGGCCATGGATTGATTATGTGTTGTTCTGTCTTCTTTAAAACTTCTGGGTCTTTGGGAATATGGAATGATCAAAGGCTAGCCCCATTTTGGAAACCTCTTAGCTTCATGTCAGTAGTTCCTTTAGGTTGTTTTAGGATTCATCCACTTGGTATCTCATGCCTAGTCCTCTACTTGCTGGGACCTTTTCCATGGAGGTCCTTGAGGCTCTCCCACTTGAATCTCTCCTGACTGTTGTTTTCTTCCCATTTCCTTCTGCCTAATGGAGTCTAGAAAGTCTTTGTCTATCCCATAAAACACAAGCACTTGCTCCTTTCTTTCTCTTTCCCTTCCTGAGGCACCAGTCCTGTTGGGAGACATGGCTGCCTCTCTATCTAGCCACTTGAATCAGGAGAGCTTTATGAGGAATGCCATTGGAAGCCACTGTGGTTAAACAGAAGTATGGGTAGAGGAAGTCTCCCTGGCCATCATGTTGATCTTGACTGTGCATTTCACGAGTCCCAGTGTGACCTTTTCCCAGGCATCTGATTGCATCATCTGCTATCAAACGTCCACACCCGAGCCACTCAGACCAGAGGAAACCCTTCAGTGTTTTGCATGTGACTTTCTGTTATCTCCATCTGGAAGGCCTGTCTATCTGCACTCTCATCCTTCTTTCAGAGGCACTTGCCCTGGTTTCTTTGCTTTTGGAAAAAAATTTAGTATTTATCTTGAAACTACCAGCATGTATGGTAGAAACCAGCAGAAGACCTAAAAGGCAATATGTGGCTCATAGTTGCATAAAAATGATGGGGAGCTTCTATGGGGAAGAAGGTTAAGGCTTCAGGAATGGAGGGAGAGATGGCATTTGGGCACTGAAATAATGACTTTGTGAAGCTAGTGCTCTTTCCAAATAATCCTCCCCCCCCCCCAGCAAATGCAATCTAAATCCAAGTTATTTAGAATGTAGAATCCTTAAACCTCCACTGAAGTGTTATGTACAAAGACTGGGGAGGAGAGCCAATGAGATGACAGAGGAGGACCGGAGAGCTCCAACCTCAAGTTCACAAAACAAGAATGCTTTTTGACAGAGTGGTGTAGTAAAGCTGTACAGGTAAACAATACCCGGAGGAAAGGGATATGGAGAGACAGTAAAGGAAAAGCTTAAGGGGCCAGCACAGAAGTGCCTTTAATTCCAGCAATCAAGAGGCAGAGGCTGGTGAATTTAAAAAATGAATTAAAGGTTAGCCCATGTTGCAAAACAAGCAAATAAAAACAAAACAGAACCCAACCAATCAAACAAATATTTCTGATCATTCACCAACATCTTTTTGGAAAATACCATCACAATGAACTCAGATCACACACACCAATTATCCCAGAGGGATTTCATGTTAGACCTAAATAGAACACTGTAGAACTTGACAAGAAAACATGAAGAGTTTTCTCACATAGGTAAATATCAAACACAGTCAAGGTCATAGCCAAGAATAACCCCCTAGTGACCATTGAGGTTATGAAATGCTAAGTTTAACCAGCACCAAACAGTTTTAGGACTCAACATATGGAAAAAGCTGCAGGTTGAAAAGAAGAGAGACAGAGACAGAGAGAGACAGGAGAGACACAGAGACAGAAATGGAGAGACAGACAGACAGAGACACACAGAGGCACAGAGACAGGGAGGCAGAAATGGATAAAGGACGTGAACTGGGTAGACAGACAACAATGTCTAATAACACAGACATTGGCATTCAGCTTCACTAACAGAATCAAACTACTTAGGAAAGTAAGATATCAAGATTAAAAGTAATGGCAGAAGTTGACAAAAATGTAGGTATAACGGTTCTAAGGGTTTGCATTAAGGTGGGGAGATGGGCTCCATAACCCACTGGTGAGAGGAGGGTTAGATTTGGAGCATCATTGGTCATTTCCTAGTAGTGAAAAGATATGCATGCTTGAGCATGACTCTGCAGTACCATTTCTAGGAACAGAGTTTGGGAAAACACTGCTGCATGCACATGGAGACAGAGGGGTGGAGAATTGATTGCAGTATTATTGCAATAAAATTTCCTTTCATGGTGTGTGTCTGTCTGTGTGAGTGTGTGCATGAGGTATGTATGTGTGTTGTTGTTGTTCTCATCAGATGGAAACATGCACAGTTAGTAAAAGGACTTCAGTAGCTCATTCTGCGTCAAAATGGGGGACATCTTAGAGCCAAGTGGCAAGAGGACAAGAGAGGAAGGTTGAACAAGATGCTTAGTGTGATGTCTGTGCAACAAAGCCCACGCAGAACAATGCATTCTATTTTTTTTTAATGGAGACAGATAGGTGCATGTGGTCAGGTGGAGAGCTGTTTCCCGGAGAAGAGTTGGGGTGACTGGATGGATAGGGGTCTCTACTCATGTACACATAACTCCTCTTGTCTTCCTTTTTCTCTTTCTCTTTCTCCTCTTTCTCTTTCTATTTCTTTCTCTTCCTTTAGTAAGAATGACATGCCTATTCTTTTTGTAGTGGAAACCTAAATGCATACAAAATTCAAATATGGACAAAATATTGGCAGTTGCTAATCTTGGGTGTTGAGAATTTGGGTGTAGTATATGACCATCTCACCTTGAACACACCCCATCCGATGCTATCTTATCTCTGACGCTAATCAGGGCATGGTTAGCACGTGGTTGGGAGAATGTGGCTTATCTGTAGTGTTTCCTTTTCTTTTCAGTATTTTAAACATCCTTAAAACTAATACTGCCAGGAACACTCATATAAAATAGGGGGCAGGGAGGAAGGAATCTCTTGAGAAAATGAAGATGTGACTTGCAATTGTGGTCCATGTGTCTCTGTCTGTGCTTGTGTGTAATGGTGCAGTCTTGTTTGAGCATGTGTATGTGCAGGTGTATAGTCTGGTGTGCATGGAGGCACATGAGTGTCCTGCTCTATGGCTTTCTACTGTATTACCTCAAGGCAGGACTCCGAAGCTCCCGTTTCAATTACTGTCTGATTGGCAAGCTTCTGGGATCCCCATTTCTGCCTGACACTGAGGTTACAGCCACATGTGGCTGTACATGACTTTTCCTTGGGTGGTGGGATTCAAACCTAGGTCCTCATGTTTGAACAGTGAGTGTTCTTACCCACGGAGCCATATCTCCACCCTATGGCTTATAATTTTATTAATCGCTATGTCCTTGAGCCTCACGTCTCCTCCTCTGAGTTCAGCATTTGCCATCAGTCTCGCTAGATATCTGTTCCCCCTGGAGACCCTACAGTATTGTCCAGGATGCTATGGTCCTCTCTAACTTGCTTTGATAAAGGATGTCTACAACACCTGGTAGGTTAATCTACCCTGCTCCCAGTCGGTGTTACATCTCCATCAAATTCACTCCTCTGCCAGGGCTCTGCTTGCAACAGCAGTGAAGGACTTCTCCCAGTGTACTGACCTGCGGACCGTCTAGACTCCCAGGGATCCCTTGTAAAGAAGGAAGAAAATCATAGTCACCAAGTGGGATAGGGAATGAATTCCTCACACATAAACACAGATCTGGGGGTCTACCTTTCTATGCATGTAGTTCTGAGTGTATAAAATCAAACTTTTCCTAATAAAGCACATCCCAGACTGAAAACAACACATTTTGGCTTGGGAGGCTCCTTGGTCAGATGTCTGTGTCAGGGTGTGGAGGAATTTAGCTCTTGTAAGCTGGGTGACTCTGCTCTCCAGCAGGGTCCTCTGTTGGCACTTGTATGGAGTTTCCAGTCATGGAGTGCTCGCTCTGTGATGCAGCTGGCCATTCTCCTGACTCCCCTGTGTTTCTAATGTCTGGCATGCACCCCTTGTTGTCTCCCGATTCTGTGCCCAACAAGACAGAGCCGTGTGGATCCCTTGAGGCAGACACAGGGGACAGAGTGGCGAAACAGATCATCAGGCCATGGATGGAACAGGATTCTTACGGTGGAAGCAGATGGTCGTGGGGTTTTCAGATCTGATCCATCACCTGTGGAGACATCCTGGGGGTCCATCCTATTGAACACTAAGCTCCAGCTCTGGCCCATCGAAGGGTCAGCTCCCACTTCCTCTTCCACTTTCACCCTGGCTCTTCTCACCACGGCCCGACCTATGCTTTGACCACGCGGCTTTGTGACTGTCTTCACACTGGCCGCTTCTTCCAGGGTAGAATGTCTATTTCCCCCTAGGTGCTATTGAAATGTTCTCATCCTTTGGAGGCTTCAGCTCTCTTTTTATCCTGGCAATGACGCTGGAAACCTGCTGAGATATGCCTGTCTTAATCCCCCGTGAGGCGTTCTTGGAGGTGGGCATTTGCTCACAACCATCCATGGTGCCCTGCAGTGTTTGAACACACAAGGGCCCAATATTTCCTTCGATGCTGTTTGGGTTTGATTTGCATTGTGGGTCACCACGCAATTGAAGAGATACTCCACAGGGTCTGGGCTCAGAGCCTGTTGCCCCCATATCTCTAGACTGTGTGCTATAAAACCTTAGCACACTGACTCAAAGATCCAGGACTGTTGAGAGGGGCATATTCTATTACAGGCTCTGTGTATTTGTATGTTTGTGAGTACGTGTTTGCATGTGAGAGTGTATATTTGTTTGTATGTCTGTGAGTAGAATTCTCTGTGTGCTTTCTATTATATTTTGTATATTTGTAAGTATGTATGAATGTATTTGTGTGTTTGTTTGCAAGCACATTTGTTTGTGTGTGTGTGTGCATCTACTGTGTGTGTTTGGTTTGTGTTTGTGAGGGTATCGTGCGTATGTGCTTACCATATTATAACAGGAAACCGCAGTAGTGGGATATTGTACCTACAGGAAGTCACTCTGTCTCCAGTTATCCCATACTCTTTCTGCTATTTTGTCCTCTTACCCTCCCCCCTCGAGGGGCTAGTGATAAATATGAGAGGCAGAACGATGCTCTTCTGAAGTGTTCTTATCAGTGGTGCTATTTACAATGGATCGTGCAAAGTGTTTTCAGAGTGAGCTATTTTAGGACACTGTCTTTTGATGTAGGGTACCCTAGTCACACCCCTGGGCATTCAGCCCTCATCTCTCCAAGCACCTCCTCATTCCTACTGGTGAGATTATATCTTCCACCGTTCACAGTTTCTTTTTCTTTTTTCTTCTAACTGGTGTAAGAAAATCAATTATTTAAGGTGATTGCTTTGATCATCAGTTGCGGATTTTCAATGGAAAAAACCCTCAGCTGTGCAGTTCCCTGCCAGCCTCTGTCCTCTCAGCATGGAAGCAGCCCTTCTGAGGGCCACCTTGGTGTCTCTGTGTTCTGTCACCGCCTGCCATGAGCCACAGTCAGCCAGGCTCCTTACTGAACACAGCCTGCTGTGATTGTGGAATTCCCATAGTCCCTTTCATCTGACAGAACTGCCCAGTCTCTGTTAAGTGGCCACTCAAGCTCTGAGTGAAGACTCTTATCTAGACCTCTTCAAAGAGGCTGGACAGTGGAATCATTCTCTGTCTGCCCTGCATGGGCATCTTATGGTATTTCCTAATATGCTGTTTTCCTTAGTTGGGTGGAAAGAATTGGAGGTCTAGAGGGAGCTGTGTAAATTTGCATCTATGTCATATTAATGAGGTGCTAATTGCTCTTGCAACCTTTTAAATGCAAATGACTCTTGTCTGGTTTTCATTGTCCTGTACTCGGCCTCTAGCCTTCCAGCCTCTCTACTGTTGTCAAAGTAATTATTAATGTCCCTGCTAATATAGAACAAGTTTCATATTCTGGGCTGTTCACTGCTACGTGCAGGAGATCTGGTGAGGCTAACAAGGTCATTTCAACATTGTTAAGGTCATTAAAAAAATCACAGTGTCTCTGAAAAGACAGGGCCATTTGCAAAGTGTGCTGTAGCTATCAGCTGTGTGCTGAGTAAGCATGGAAGGGGTTAACCCACAGGAAGCTGTGAAGTCACTAACGCGATCTAATGTTCTCATGGCTCGGTTTCTGCTCTCCTTTCTGAAATAGCAAAATGATATGGGTGGGGGTGGCAGGGGTGGCAGGGGGAGCCACATGCTGGAGTTCAAGGCAAAACGAAGAACCAGCATTGCCCATTGTCACCACTGTCAGCACTGCTAAAGATATCTAGAATGGACCTAAAGGCTACAGGGAACTGGGAACCACACGCTGATCGAAAACCCTGGGCCATAACACTGGGTTACTGAAGAAGTAAATGGTGATCTGCATTAGTCCTTACAGAAAGGCTGATAGCTTCTTCCCCTTGGGTCTTTTTTGCATTGTGTCTGAGTTTTTAAATGACACTTTTCTTGATTACTGAGATTGTCAGTTCCTCCTTAAGTTCCATCTTGCTTGGGTCACCATCCTAGCCCTGAGCCATTTGGCGGATGGTTTTTGCTTTCAGCTGAGGGAGGCTTTTGATCCTGCTATAGATGGCCCTGCTGTAGGAGTTGGGGTCTTGAGGTTTTCTTGGACTCACTGATTTTTTTTTCATAAGAACCATAGCCCTGTCCCTGCCTCTGAGAACTCTTGCTGAGTAGCTAGTGTCTAAGTGTCTATGGGCGTGGCTATGTTAGGTTTTCCTAGGTATAGGTGGGCCAATGAGAATAACAAATAGTTCTGCAGATTTTTTTTTTTTTTAAAAAGTGGAATTATTTGGTATATGTCAAGCCAAAGATGGATGTGGGTTTTGGATTCAGAAAGCATGTGGGTTTGTTTCCCATTTTTGTATGTGTGTGTCTGATGTGTGTATAGGTACGTATACATGTATGTACACATGTCTGTAGAGATTGACGTTGGGACTCATCCTTTATAACTCTTCCACTTTATCCATTGTGGTGGGATTGCTCAATCAAACCTAGAGCTCACCTCTTGGCTAGTCTTAGTCAGCTTGCTCTGGGGATCCCCTTCTAAAGCTGGGATCACGGGCAGGCCATCACACGTCAGACATTCGTGTGGGTGCTGGATATCTGAACTCCATTCCTGGTGCTTGTATACCTAGAGCCCTCTTACCCACTGAGCCATCTTCCCAGCCTGTGTGTGGTTTATAATCAGGCTATTTTCTGTCTTTCTTTTATTTTTTTTTAAAGCTTGGTATTTTTAAATTAAAATTTCAAATTCTTTGGTCTCTGTTTTTCTTAACAGCTGATGAGAATAAGGTATATTTGGAAGGGGCTGCAAAGATGACAGAAACAGCCTGTGCAAAGAAACATGATCACACGGGGACCTGCCCCGTTCACAGTTCCCCTCTTCGTGGGAAGAAAACCCTTATTTTCACAGACATTTGCTCAATTCTGGGTTCCCCAAGTTGAAGAACCAATGGCTGCCAAGCTTGAACAAGTTTTGAGTAAGCTTGAATTTAAGGTTAGTATGGTGTGTGTCTGTACACACATCATTCTAAGGAGAGATGATGTGGATTTGTGGGCACGAGTGCCTTGGGGCATGTGTGGAGGTGAGTTCTACCTTCATGGGGTCCTGGGGACCAAACTCAGGTCACCAAGTTTACACAGCAAGTAGCTTTACAGGCTGAGACATCTCATCTTGCTGGCCCGGCAAAGTTTTATTTGATCTCCTTCTTTTTTCCATTCATTCCATCATTTCCCACTTCCCTGTTCCCCTCCCAAGTCCTCCCATGTACCCCCTTGCCCTCTTTCATGTTCATGGCCCCTTTTGCTTTAATTGTTGTTGTACATGTGTACGTATGTGGGTATGTTTATCCCTTAATATATAAAAAACAACCTGCTCAGTCTGTAGAATGTTACTTGTTTGTACATGTTTTTAAGGCCCACCACTTGGTATCAGATGCCCAGATGGTGTGCTCTTCCCCAAGGAAGACTCTTTCTCCTGCTCTCAACATTCTTTGGTTGTCCGTAATTCTTTGTGTAGGATTGGAGCCTCCTGAGGTTTTTCTTTTCATGTGAGCACATCTATTGGTGTCATCATTGTTTGGGTCTTGTTTCAGCTGCCACTTTAGTTAAACTTCATGGGTTTAGTTTCTGACCTTTCTAGGAGACATAGTCTCACAGCAAACTCTCTGTCCCTTTGACCCATACAATCTTTCTGATTCCTCTTCCACAATGAGCCTTAGGAGTGGAAGTTGTTTTGCAGATGTCATCACTTGAGACTGGCCTTCAGTCCTTTGCATTTTGATTGGCTGAAGTTTTCTGCAATGCTTTCTATCTGTTGCAGATAGACGTTGCCTTGACAAGGGGTGAAGAGTATACACATTTGTGAGTATAAGGATAAATATTCAGAATACAGCTAGAGATTATGCCAGGTTAATAAAGGAGCAGTTGTAGGTTCTCTTCATCCAAGATACAACACTTTACTAGCCCCAGATAGTCTACATTTCAAGTACCAGGCATGATTTCATTCTTGTTGAGTGGGCCTCACATATACTTAGAGAATTGTTGTTTATTGCCAAAGTATGCATGCCACTGTTACACCCTTTAGGATCATTGGATGACGATGATTATAGTTGTGGTCCATAAGTACAATATCTAGGTAGGACTCTTGTTGCTTCCGCCATTTGTACAACCTATTGGTATATTTAAACTAGATATCTCTTCCTGATTCCGAGCCACATTCTAGAAGTTTCTATCACAAAACTGGGTCACTTAATACCATTATTTCATCAATGCCTCTCCTTTTCTAAGACATGAATGTCTTAACACCCATATATTCTTCATGACACTTTACAACTTCTTCACACTCAGGCACTTTGCAGAATATACCTTTAATGGGGAAGATCCCTTTATTGTGTTTCTTTCTGTTGTATGAGACTGTCCTCCAAGCCACCACCTCTGGAATTCAGCCGGAGTTGTTACAAAAGATCACCACAGCTGGGCTTGTCAGCATTTCCTCATAGGAGTTGTTGGAGTCGTGGAACTGTTATCTGAGTGTCTAAAACCTCTCCCAACTAGTTGCATGCAATTCTGCCCTGATTGCCCTTGACCTCCAGGTCTCTGGGAAGGTTCAGAGCATATAGATCAGAAAGACTAGGGGGAGGGGGACCCATCTATACTGCCACTGGGTGGCCACCATTCATGCTGAGTTCAGACCTTCCAGTGTGGCTGCTTCAGGTCACCTGTGCTCCTGGCTATAAACCCCCTTCCCCTGACCCCCACTGCTCTATAAGTAAGCCTAATGATATTATTGGTTTCCCAGAATAAAGTTAGTAGAACTGTCCCTTAGTTTATCATTGGGACTAAAAAAAAGAGGAGCAGACTTGCTTATGTCTTCTTTTTGTAAATCGTTAGCAATACTCTCCCATATGGATTTAGATGGGTGCTCCAAACAATTTCCCAGCTGTACCAACTAAGGATTTCACCGCGACTTCAACTATCTCTCTGTTTTAAGTCAGAATTGAGGTTTGGGCTCATGTGCGTGCATAATCGCCCTCTGCCTTTAAGCTGCCCAGATAGCAGGTCAGCGTGGTGTTGAAGTGTAAAGCCCTCGGAGTGCCTGACTGTCAGTCAATGGTTTACTTTGGCAGCCCACTGCCCCCGCCTGTGGCTCTCTCGCCCCATAGCTTCCTTGTATATCCCTATGCACATGCATTGTGGCAACTGTCCAGGCTAATCTCTAAGGCTCTTCCTGGGTTGGCCTGCAGTTGTTTTCACCAGAAGTAAGCAGATGTGTGGAGGTTTAAAAGCAACCCCAGAAACCCCTGGTATGGAAAGAGAAAGAACACCTCATGGTTTTCTCCACCAACGTCTTGCAATCATTAGATTCCTTCTCAGATGACAGCAAGTTAGACTCAAGTATGGATTTAACAAGAGGGATTCATTAGTACTTGGTAAGCCCCCTCTCTCATGGGTAATGAGTTAGGAGTGGTATTTGCTTCTAAGAACTGATAATTGATTAAATATAGATTTAGATAAAAAGAGATGATGTAGCATATCTACATAGTGTGCTGGGTGTTAGGCTCTGGGGACTCACCATACAATCTTTATCCTCACATACACACATCCCAGTGGGATGGATGCTATTATTGTTATTGTTACTATTATTATCATTATTACTTTTATACCCGAATAACCAATACATAGAAGGTTGGCAAGTCCTATGGCCAGCAGTTAGGAAATTCAGAACTCAAAACCATATTTGACAGGTGAAGCCTATGCCTCCTTCCATACATGAGTATCTATCTGGGCTTTCCCCATTTCCCCACTCTGCCTTCTCATCTCTGAAGTGAGTCCAGGCTGTGACTGACCCATTCATGGATTGAGCAAGGTCCTGTTGGAGAGACAGTAGACACTACGTACATTTGGTGGCTATCAGGCCCCCGTTTCAGCTTGCTTTTAGGTCTTTTGTGTTTTTGAGGCTCTGGGGAAGGACAGGGCAGTGAGTGAGTGAGACTGGCCATCTCTGGTTGGTGGTAACACCACATACCACAGACAAGCCAGCTCCCTACATGGCAGCTCCAGTTATTAACCCCAAACACAGGCTGGCAGGGTAAGACATTTCAAGGACATGCTTTCTTATCACGTAGATCAGAGTCAACTTGAGTTAGCATGTGGAAAGTTAGGACTTATCCAAGATCAAGAAATGGACCAAACCTTAGAAATGAAATGGACCAGGCACAGGAAGGTGTGGAGGTGAGCTTAGAAGATATGGGGGGGGGCAGGAGGGGATCCAAATCACCATTTTGTACCATCTCACTTGCGTAATAACAAGTTGATTTATTTACTAATGATAGAGGTATTCTTGTGCTTGCCGGGGCAAAGACCTTATGCCTAATCATTTCTTAGAGACCCTAGCTCCTCTCATCCAACCAGCTATGAGCTCTAGGGAACGCGTTCGAACCACAGCACGCTCTGGACTTTGTGTTGGTCTTGTCTCTCTGCTTCCCTCTTGAGTCTCCTGCAGGGCGTGAAGGGACATGGGACTTGGAGAGATGGGAAGCTAGCTGTTCAGTTCCTGCAGGGGATGTAGCTCCGGCTACACTCCTTAATGAGAGCTCACAGATAGACAACACTTTAAAATTAAATTATTAATGTTTATTAGACACATATTACTTCCATTTCAAATAGAGTGAGGTGGGCCTCATTTGAGATAACCCAGGGAAGCACCCATCTAAATGAATAGTAGACTGTTTGAATGAGTCCTGAGAAACACAACTAAGCTAGAAGCTGTGCCTTCAGGGAGCTATAGTCACTGTGTATTTGGCGGCGACTATTTTCTGTAATGCTCATCTGTGAGTGAGTTCCTGGGGTGTCTGGAAGCAGCACTCACTTCCTTATGTGCTTGGGTGCTTCCCTGCTGCGCTGGTTTGTTTTGTCAACTTGATAAGGTCGAGAGTCTGGGAAGTGGTGGTGGTGGGGGGACCTCAACTGAGGAGTTGCCTCCATCAGATTGGCTTTTGCACATGCCCATAGGGCATTTCTTTAATTAATTAAACATTTTAAATTAAATTTAATTTTAATTTAATTAAAATTAATTTATTTCAACAGTACAGGAGGGTTTAGCCCATCATGGGCAGTGCCATCCCTGGGAGCCATAGAGCAAGTCAGTAAGCAGGGCCCTGCTTCCATTCTGTCTTCTAGGTTCCTACCTTGGTTTCCCTTGATGGATTGTTATGAACTGTAAACTTGCATGAACCCTTTCCTTCCCCGAGCTAATTTTGGCCACAGTGCCTGTCACAGCAACAGAAAACAAAGTGTGGCATGCCCCCTCCCCCAATGCCGCTGTCAGTTTAAATTGCTGCATCAGGGAAAGGTTTACTTCAGCCAAACTTCGGCTTAGCGTGGAATCCTCCAAATTCGTGTATTCTTTGGCGATGCCATGTTGACCCCCTTTCCTGTCCCCATCAAACATGAACTATGTGTGGATAAGCAGAAGTGGAGGAGGCAATCGTTTGGGGGACTAATGGACTTTGTGTGTGTAGGGGGGGTGATGAGTGAAAGATAGAATTGGAGACATCTCTTCTTCGATGGCCACACTTCTAGATGCGCATTCTGAAGGTGGGAGGGCCTGTCCGCTCGGCAACCTTCTCTTCGTTTGGTGTCTCCATCTGAGAATGCCAATTCAGCTAGACCAGTTTCCCAGGCATGTCTATATTTTCTTTGCTGCTGAAGGATACAGGAGGAGAAAAAAGTTGGAGAAGAAGAAGAAGAAGAAGAAGAAGAAGAAGAAGAAGAAGAAGAAGAAGAAGAACCACCAAACAAACCAACCAAACAAACAAAACAAAAAACCCAGAAGAGAAGTGGCTGAAAAACAAAACAAAACAAACAAACAAACAAAACAAAACAAAACAAAAAAAACCCTCTAAGTTTGTTTTCCTTTCGTGCTATTTATTAAATTTGTTTGTTTTTAAACGTTAGCTACATTGGCTTCAGATTCCTCAGGGACCTTTTATCTGAAGTGGCTTGAAGGATTCTCTTCTCGGTGGTGACCTTGAGGTGATCACTGCACCATGGGAGTTCTGGAGACCTTAGTGACATTTCCTGGCAGAGCTGTTGCATTGTGTCCTCTTTCTCAACTCCTTCAGAAGCCACCATTGGGATGTGGATGACATTTGCCCTTTGGGCTGCACCTCTCTGCCTTCCATTTCAAGGGAGGAAAGTGGGGTGTGGCAGGGCCTATGTGGGAGGTTCTTTTGAGTCCCCAAGGGCAGTGAGCATGCTGTTTGCTGAAAGTTTCCTGCTTTGCAGAGCATGCTAGTGTGTTGAAAGAGTTTCACAAGGGTTCTGGCCCATTTCTCTGAGGGTCCTTCCCATTTTCATTGCCTGCTTTTGCTGATAGCAGATGCCCGTGTGAGGAACTGGGTGTGGGGGCACATAGTTGTAATCTGACTACTAGGAAGCATTCAGAATGCAAAAGGCAGGATGATTGGGAGTTCAAGGCCAACCTTGACTATAGCTTGAGGCTCATCTGGGCTACATGAGACCCTATATCAAACAAACAAGCCAGCAAATGAGAAAGAGTTTATGTGATGTGGGTTGGGAAAAGTCAAAAGTGAACTAAACTATGTCTGGGGAGGGTGACGCTTGAAAAAGAAAGTCTTGGCATTTGAAACTTCTGGCCTTCTCTTCCCATGGGATCTGCTTCCCCAGTCATGAGGCACCTTACTTACCTAGAGCCTGGCACTTGTGATTTGTGTTGGACTGCCCAGATGTTATTAGCAATAGTTCCTATTCTGACAATATAGCCTGGAAACTACCTGATCCTCTACTTAGGGCCCACCCTTGATGCCTCTGCTCACAGATGTTCTGAAAAGCTGAAATTTTCTCTCAGTTTCTCCAAACAGTGGCTTCTCTGTATCCTCGAAGGTGCACCTTACTGCTGGGAGAGGAAGCATCCTATTAACCCCAAAGTCATCTGTGGTAGACTGACCAAAGCTTTAACCTTTGACTCATACATGTACACATGCACATACACCTATACATGCATACACACATATACACCTACACACATACAAATAGATGTACTCATACATATACATTCACATAGATACACACATACATGTACACATATACATATACATGCATGTACACACACACACACACACACACACACACATATATATATATATATATATATATATATATATATATATATACACATGCTGTCTTAGTCAGGGTTTCTATTCCTGTACAAACATCATGACCAAGAAGCAAGTTGGGGAGGAAAGGGTTTATTGAGCTTACACTTCCACACAGCTGTTCATCACCAAAGGAAGTCAGGACTGGAACTCAAGCAGGTCAGAAGCAGGAGCTGATGCAGAGGCCATGGAGGGATGTTCCTTACTGGCTTGCTTCCCCTGGCTTGCTCAGCCTGCTCTCTTATAGAACCCAAGAATACCAGTCCAGAGATGGCACCACCCACAAGGGGCCCTCCTTCACTTGATCACTAATTGAGAAAATGCCCCACAGCTGGATCTCAGAGGCACTTCCTCAAGTGAAGCTCCTTTTCCTATGATAACTCCAGCCTGTGTCAAGTTGACACACCAAACTAGCCAGTACACATGATTATACACATACACTCATATATGTATAGTAGTGATGGTTAACTTTGGTAGTCCATGTGACTGGATCTAAAATCAACTAAGAGTCAAAGTTCTGCGAGGACTTTTATTGGTCAGGCTATTTGAAGTGGATGATGTGTCCTAAGTATAGGTGGGACCTCTCATTACTAGCTTAGATAAAAAGAGATTCCCCCGGGGAAAGTTCTGGGTTTTGCCTCATTCCTATAATGTCTTGCTGGTGAGTTTATCTACCCTATCACTGCTGTTGCCGCCACCCTTGCAACTGCTGCAGTAGCCGCTACATTTCTTCATCGATCTCAGAACCCAGCTCCATGGCCTTTCAAGGGAGACTGAAGGCAAGGGGCTCTCCAGTAATCTGCCAGGCCTTCAGCCCGGGTTGGGACGGCTGAGTCATCCAGTCTTGTGGTCTGAGCAGTCACTGAGTTCTTAGCTTCTTCTCCAGTGTGCAGACAGCTGTTGCTAAAAAAGACAACTCACACCACTTCATGTAAGATGATCTACCGTCTTATTCTGCCCCTATAGAGAACCCTAATGTATATGTGTGTGTATATATACAGTGTGTATGTGTATATGTGCCTATGTGTATGTATGCACTCATGTCTGTACACACATGTGCACCTGTTTTCTGGTTCCTCTTGAGTTTTGGCTGCAAGCTTAGAGTAGGAAGTATGCTTTCTTAACTTCATACTTTGTCCCTCCCATATATATGGTTTTGTTGTTGTAGTAGTACTTTCTGTTTTGAGATAGCATCTCAATTTAGGGTCTCACTGTGTAGCTCTAGCTCGCCTCGAATGTAGAAGTACTCCTGCCTTTGCCTCCGAAGTACTGTGGTAAAAGCTAAAAGTGGCTCGAGCCATTGGCTAAACCTGCTTTTTTTTTTTTTCCTTCTAAAGAGCATGGTGAAGGATGTACCGTACACTGGGTTTGGATGTGTTCCAGAGGCCCTTTAGCCTGCCCTCATGTCCAGTCTAGTCAAATCTCTGGTTAGTCTCTGGGCTCCCAGGACCTACCCAGGTGACACAGGTATCCCTTATGCTTTTGGGATGCACCTGCCATGTCTGCTATATGGAAAAACAAATCTTCCATACAGTATTTATTCCTGGATCCCCTGAAGCCAGGGGCCTCGTGGAGGTTGCCCCAGGGTCTCCCACACATCACCTGGTCTGATGTGGGCATCTGTTTAGGATGTAGATGCCTTCGGAGGGAAGGACCAATGCCACATCTACTGAGCTCTCGGGGACTCTGCCACATGACCCACCTTCGTGCACATGCACTATGTCACCGTGAAGTAAGTAATAGCGGGCTTGTTACTTTAGATTGCTGTCTGCTGCAGTTTTATGATGTTATTTCTCCATGTCATGTTAGAAAGGTCTCATTACCTAGCTCTCTGGGTGCCTGGGGTGCAGGGGACTCCTCAGTTTGTGTCTCCCCTGTTCCTTCTGCCATTCACTGCCCAGTGAACGTTCCCTGGCTGTTCCCACTGCCAGCACTGACAGATTCCTAGTGGGTATTGGTTGCTCCCCCCCACCCCCTGCCCATGCTAATCCATAGTGTTCTGTGGCAATTATGGTCCTTAATCACCAGGAGAATGGAAATGAAAGGCAAACCCTAAAGCCCTGCTCACAAGCCCGAGGCGGAAGTGAGTCTGGCAGGAAAATAAAGGGAAGCCAGCAAGCCAAGTCTGACCACTCCTCCCAAACCCCTGTGTGGCGCGTTCTAGGAAGTCCTGGGGAAATAAAACCCGAAGGGAAGAATGAGCTGGCGTGTAGATGTCCCCACTGCTGCCGGTACTGTTTATACATTGTGACTGGCATTCGGCCCATCCTTCCAAGTTAATTCATTGTTAACAGACACTGATATCAGACCGAGGAAGGGGGGGCGAGGGAGACTCTTGGAGGAGTATGAAACCACTGCTGGCTTAAGTGTGACTGTAACACACTTAAGTGGACTGTGACACGCATAGGAAGAACAGCAAGAAATGCTGTCTCGGCAGAGAAAGGAGGCGTATTTAATTTACTTTGCAAAGAGGAACAAACAGGTCTAAAGACCCCCACGACCACTATCTTTGGGGTCCTTATAATAAGATTGGTGTTTAAATAGAGCAAGAGGTATACATCATTAACCAGACCTAGTCAAGGTGATGGGATGGGATGGAATCTCTTTCTAGGAGACAGGCTCCCCCACCAGTCGGCACCAGGCACTGATGATCCTTTTCCTTCCCCAGCATAAGTTCCTCCGGGACTATGATTTCAGTAGTCTGACGGCTAAAGGGAAGGACACGGAGTGTTTCTCCTTAGAGTAGATTCCTTCCCGCTAGGTGGTTACACTTGCAGAACAAGGAAACTGCATCTCAAAGTGACCCCTCTCTCCTAAGGGGGCACTCCAGATGCGGCTCCAGATGTGCTGCCTGTAGGCTGCCTGCCTCCTCTCGTCAGACCTGCTGCCAGAGGCACCTGGCCGGGCTACCTTGACCAGTTCCCAAGATGTCCATCACGACTCTCCCTCCTATCTTGGGAAACTGAAGTCCTGCTCACCTTGAAGGCTCCTTGAAGACTTCGTTCTCCCTGGAAGCATCTCCTAGTGCGGAATGTGTAAACAGGTGATTCACCGCACCCTCTGTCTTGCAGTTCTAAGAGGGTGAGAACTCCATCTATCTACTTGGATCCAAATAAGGAAAACAGGGTCTTAGATATATATATATATATTTTTTTTTGGTCCGCCAACTTTCCCTTCAAAGGAACATTTCCAAGGGAACCTCTTTGCCACCTGTCTCTCTGCTCCCGGTGTTCTTTTCCTCCTCCCCTTAGATCGGGCTGTGGTCAGTCTGCCGGACATTGTGTGAAATTGCTCTCTCTTTGCGTCTTCCGCTGGACTCCGAGTCTTTGGGGACTTGGCTCTGCCTCCGAGTGCCAGGTCCAGTGCCTGGTACACAGTAAAGGGTAATGAGAGGCAGCAGGTGGGAGACAATGTGAGTCCCCCTGGGAACCCGTCACTAGCCTCCTCTTCCTGTTGCCACCAGACCCCCCACTTCTCCCTGGGCCAATCAGCTGTGGCATCTCATTTCATGCTAATGAGGGGAGCAGGTGGCCCAGCCACATTCCTTGTCCCCTTTGTGATGCTTCTTGGTCCTCCCAGCCTCCCCTGCTCCAGACCCTCAGGATCACACATGACGTTAGGATGATATGGGCTTTGGCCATGATCAAAGCTGAGCACTGCAGCTGAGACCTGAACTGGCAGATAAATTAGCAAAGACTTATTTCAGCCAGTTGGGCCAGATTCTGTAATTGTGTGAAGCCAGAAGCCTGTGCCACGGTTCTGAGGCCGAGCTGCCTTAGCCGTGCATTAAAGGGCTATGCATCACCGGGGAGAAGGCTGTAGTATTCAGATGTATTCTCTGAAGGGCTCCCAGAGGACCATCCAGCAGGGGAAGGGGCAACTGGTAGCCCTCCAACTTACTTTCATTCTTAATAAAAGATGAAGGTGAGTTTATGAGAGGGAGGGAGGGAAGGAGAGAGGGAGAGAGAGAGAGAGAGAGAGAGAGAGAGAGAGAGAGAGAACCCTGCATGTCTTTGTTATTCATTTTCAATGTAAACATGACAGGCGAGCTCATTAGGGCAATATTTTCAGTGGAAAGATATATTTCTGCTGGACACGATGCAAGAAATTTTTTTTTCTCTCATGGAATTTTTACTTAACAATAGAGGAAAAAAAAGTTATTTTCATGCAGGCGGTTTTAGCTCCAGATACGGCTTTGACAAGTGTTTTCCCCAATGCCACCAGGACGGAGGCACACAGCTGCGATGGAAATTTTAATGCTCTCCAAATAACCCCAGACGCGTCAAAGATCACAAAGTCACACGCTTAAATTGTGCTTTCTGTCGCCTCAACAGTATTCAGAGCGTTGCCGTCTGAGGACCTCAGGGATCTTGTCTGAGAAACCGCGAGCAATTTATAAGCGGTTGGATTTTTGGTCCTTTCATGGAACATCAGGGGGACAAGTGCGGTGAGCTTCCCTTCCCAGTCACCGTGAATTTTGCTTTCTGTTCTTCTCATGTTAATGTTTGGGTTTTCAGAGCAGAGAGAAATTATTGAATATGAAACTCACATATCCTCCATGTTGCCTCTATGGAAGTCATGGCGCCTGTCACCTAGCATTCGTCAAGAGCTCAGCATTGTCTCTTTCTTCCTCTCAGCTATGACTTATGGTTAGTTCAGTGACCTCACGGTAGTGCACGTCATCAAAGTCAGGAGGTCGTGCTTTCCACTGTGCTGGGTGGCATCACCAACTCGGCCTGAGTGATGCGGATCCCCACGGGGACAGGGGCGTGGCTGTGGCAGGCTGGTCCATAGGAGGAGAGGTCGAATGGACTGATGGATCCCCTGTGGCTTTGCTGGGGACTTCCATAGGCCTGAAGATAGCAAAAGATTGAGTCAAAATGACCCCCTCTCTCAGGACTGTATTTTTTAAAGTGCGTTTTCTTCATTCAGGTTTCAGACTGGTTTTTCTCTCACTTCCTTCTCAATGATCTTATTTACTTCAAAATTGAAAGTACTGCTCTATACAAAATTGGCTTACACGTTGAAGACTTTTTTTTTTCCAGGTGACTTTCTCTTGCTCTTCCTTAATGAGGCCTGGTTGGAAAGGCTCATGCCAACACCTCAAATTCCCTCGTAGGCTGGATCTGCATTATTCTCCAGGGGCTCCCATGACAAAGGCTTGATGCTGTTGGGAGGTGGTGGAGCCTTTAAAAGGCGGGCCTTAGTTGGGGGCCTTAGATAATGGGATGCACCCCTAAAGGGGACAGGGGCCCCTGATGATTGCAGGAGCTTGATCCCATTTTTTTGGAGGGGGAGTTGTTATTTTTATAGATAAACACCTGTAAATGCCCGTCTAGTCTGTAAAAAGGACGTCCAATCAGCAGAAAGGACACTGATTTAGGGCCTGAAAGTCTCAGTTGCCACGGAATGCGTCGTTACTATGAAAAACAAAACTCTGGTTCTGGGAGGGCTAGCTTGACATGTCTCTGTGAATGTATACAAAGTGTGCCACCGGGATTGAGGAGCTGCTCTCTGGGTATCACATCTCCAGCGGGCACAGTCTGTGGGGTGTCTCCTGCTTCAGGGCTTGTACTTCTCAATAAAGTTTTATTAATATTTATGAAGAAGATGCAATGCCCCTTTGGTGTTAAAAAAATAATAATCTAAATGAACATCGCTAGCAGTGGCACTGGGTCTCCCCAAGCATAATCACTGTTTGGGGGTTGACAAAGTTTGCAAAAATAAATCTTAGCCGATGCCACAGGCTGGTGACGCCGTTTATCTCGGGACACCCCGTGCTGGTGGAATTCTTGATTGCTGCAGTGCTGACTTCAGCAAACAAATCTCAGCTTAGAACTAAATAGTTTCACAGAGATGCTGTAACTTTGTTTCCTTGTAGCAGGACAGAATTAGGAAGGCAGACAATAAAAACCCCGTGGAGGCTAGCCCAGAAGCCACACTGAACATTATTGCAATAATGCCGACCTAACTGGCAGCTGGGGATGAGGGGAGTTTTAAAAATTTGGGGCTCCTTTGGCTCAGTGCGTCTCTGTGCCAGAGCACAGGTCATTTCAATTTCCTGTTCTATTGCACAGTTGTGGAGGGACATGTGTTTAATGGCCCATTTTTACCCTAAATGAACTCTAAGAACTGTACCAGTGGACTCTGATGGGATATTTTGGAAACGGGAGTATGTGGTCCAAGAAGATGGCAAAGGTAGGTTCCTTTCCCGGAGAAGCTGCTTGCACAGGGACGGAGCTGGGGATATCAGGCTCCTGAGTCCGTGATTGGCTGTCAACAGCGCCTTCTTTCTTCCCTTTACAGAACAGCATGAAGAAGCCTGTCCCTTGGGTCTATGAACTAGTAGTGTCTCCTGGCTCTGTGCCTTTGTAGCTTTGGCCTCAACGTGTAGCCAGTGTGAAGGCTTTCTGTATTGGAATCGTGGAGAGTGTGCTGTAGGATTCTACAGTCCGGAGGAGGAGGTGTGGAAAGAGGGAAAGAGGAGGAGGGGTATGGAGGAAGAGGTGGAGGGAGAGGGAGAAGCAAAGAGGGAGAGGGTTGTTGATGTTTACAAGCCTTTGCTTGGTAATTGAGGCAAGATTCTGAGGTACCATTGCTTCTGAAGGTGGCTCCTGTCCATGGTTCTAAGGGATTCCTGAGGTATCGGTTGGTCCTTCAGAGGAAAGCTGCCTCTGGGGTAATGCAGCATCACAACAAGACCCTCACACAGGCTCACCATGGCGTGCAGCTCTCACCGTCGCACACACAAGGCTTTCTCAAAGGAAGCATTTACTTGGCATTTCCATATCTAGGTTATGAAACCAACTCAATGTGTGTGTGTGTGTGTGTGTGTGTGTGTGTGTGTGTGTGTGTGTGTATGTGTGTGTGTGTGTGTGTGTGAGAGAGAGAGAGAGAGAGAGAGAGAGAGAGAGAGAGAGAGAGAGAGAGATTCTGATTTGCAAGTGTAGAGTTCTTGTAGAACAATGATCATCTTGTTATCATCTTGTTAGGGCCCCTCTCTGGGGTTCTTCAGGACTTCAAATATCTGTGTTTGCTAACTCAACAAATCCTCTTTGGGCATCTACTACAGGTTGCGGATAGCAAAGACTGAGAGGAAAGTGAGATGCAGTCTTATTGGTGTGAGTTTCCATTCTAGAAGAAACTCTTAGCTGCAGCCTCATGTAAACCAATGGACAGTATACTTCCTCCCAGGAGGTAATGGGAACCTCAGGTCTAGTAAGTGGTCTGTGATAGAGCTTACCCATGATGTTGTGTATAGATGGAGAGAGTGAGTATGTTGCAGTTTAGAATGGCATCCATACCATGAGAGGTCCATAGATGCTGTAATTTATATGATGTTCACAGCCTTGTAAAATGTGACTTGGACCAGGATTTCACATATAAGAAACCCGAGGGCCAGAACAGAATGCTCTGCTTGCCTGTGACAAGCTTCAGCCTTGCACTTTGAAGCATGTCTGCCGGATGACGTGACCTTTTTGGTGTCCCGTCATCCTGGGAGAGCGCACTCCTAGAAAGTACATGGGTACACATCAATAATGTGTCACCAGCCACTGTCTTCCTCAGTGTCTAACATGCCTCATTTAAGTATTGGCTGCAAAGTCAAGAAACTGGGGGCCCCAACCTACTTTGGGAAAACCCTTTTTTCCTTCTATATTTTCCCTTCAGATCAGAAGAGTGCTGCTTTCTCTATTTAAAAGTTTAATCTTTTTTCTTCTCCAAATATGCCTTGTAGCCTACTTTAATATTCTCACTCCGGAAGCAATTATACCCTGGGCCATGAGAGCACAAGTCAAAGTCAGGTTAAGGAGAAGAGGAGCCACACCAACTGGGATGGCTTTAAGCCACCCTCCCCTTCCGGCTGCACTTACCTCCTCACTCCTGAGTTGTGCTGTCTTGCTTTAAACTTTGGATCCCTCTGAGGTCTGCTGGCCTTGGCCTTCTCACCTGTGAAAGGGAGACTGACAGGCCCACCCTCTTTAGCAGGTGTATGCACCAGCTACTAGGGCGTATACAGTATTTATGACAGCTGCTGCTTTGTGGCTACGGTACCATGAGCAGTGAGTCATCCCTCTGTCTACCATGTTTAAGTCCAAGGAGGACCGGGGTCCAGTGCACACCGGAGACTTCCTTCACACTCACCCTTGCAGCCCCAGACCTGGGACATGATGAGGCAATGCAGGAGTTGGGTCAGATAAAGGAGTTAAGTTGCAATGATGCCTTCCTTTCTTTCTAGCTTCCCCTTCAACTTTTGCCCCTTTGGAGCTTGCTGGGGGTGGAGAAGCCCCAGGAGACTTACCTTGCAACAGGGGTCATGATTGGTCTCTGTTAGATCCCAGATAATCTAGCTAAGAAATCAGGCTATACCTATTCTTCTCAGACTCTGTCTCTGGACAGAACAGCTGAACTCTCCCTTCCCCTTGAAGCTGCAAGCAAGAGCTGCTTCCCTCCCAAGGCAACCTTGAATTGGAACTCCCATCTAGTGCCACACCCATCCTAATGCGTGGTAGGCACAGTAGGTCACATGGAATGGAACTTAGCTCCCCCTTCAACCGAGGTCTACAAGTGCAAGTTCCCGTGAAGCTGAAGGCTCCTTCTGTCTCCTTCTCCTAGACCCCACTGTGCTGTCTGTGACACAGTGCTGTACCACCTAACCTTTATATCCCAAGGGAACTGACCTCTCCCCGTTTAGCACCACTGTCATGCTAGATCTGACAACTGTCCATATCTAATGCTCTCCTGTTTCAGAGTCCCTTGGTGGCTGCCTACAGCCACGATGCTATAACTCTTCTAAACTGGTTGTCTTGAAGAAGAATTTCATCTCAGTTTTGTTTGTACCACCTGTAAGATCATCTATGAGTTAAAATAGGCTCCACCACTCTCCTACAGGGTCATGAAGTACCCTGCTGAAAGCAGCTGGGGAGGGAATAGGCGGATGACCGTGCCTGAGACGCGACAACCCTCCAGCTCCTCTGGTTACGCACCAAGGCCCTTCGGTTGCATCATGACCATACTTGTTTTAACTTACTTATTTTTAACACAGGGTTTCATGTACCCCAGGCTGCCCTTGACTTCTCTTCATAGCCAAGGCTGACCTGAAACATCCAGTCCTCTGCCTCCGCTTCCTTGAGTGCTAGAATCACAGGCATGTGCCACCATACCTATTTTAGTTGGTATGACCTCAAACCCAGAAAGTCGAAAGTTGTCTGCCATAGGTGAGCACTGTCTAAGTGGCGTCCCAGACCTATTTCTTCTCATTTTAGCAACCACCAATTTATGTAGAACCTTGAGTCTCAGATCCAACTTTTTCCTGTGAGTGCAGAAAAGTTTGGCTGTGGATCCTTGGCTGGCGGCAGCGAGGGTAGAAAGGGATCAAGTTACAAGCCTTTGGAAGACCCCAGTTCTGTTTACAGCACAGTGGTAGCTTCCCTTCCTAAGAGGAGGGTAGAAAAATCACAATCCATGTACAGGAAGCAGCGCCTTCACTCTGCGGTCCTGCTGTATCCCCAAGACCCCTTTTCTCTTGCATTTTTCCTGTTGATCTCTCCTGATCATTCCATGTTAAGAGTTTTCTCACCATCAAGAGCTTATAGCTGCACCTTCACAGAGTATTTGTTTGGATAGATTTAGGACAGATAAAGATCTAAAAATAACACGACTTCTTCTTTTCTCTAGACAAAAGACCCAAGGGGAATTTAATGAACAGCGTGTGAGGCCTTGTCATTGCTGTGTGGCTAGCTTACTTTTCTTTCTATGGACCTCAGAAAACCTAGGTCCTTTTGTTTCTGAGACACGGTCTCCTGAAATAGTCCAGACTGGTCTCAAACTTACAGTCCTCCTGTTTTACCTTCCCATTCCAAGAGCTGGGATTATAGGCATGTGACCAATAGGCTGTTCTTTTATTTTTTAAATTACATTATGTATGTATGTATATATGTATGTATGTATGTATGTATGTATGAACGTACATGCACTGGTATGTGTGTGCCATGGTACATGTGTGGAGGTGAGAAGACAAGCTGTGGAAGGTCTCTTTTCTCTTGCCATGTGATTCCTGGGCATGGAACTCAGGTCATTAGGCGTGGCAGCACTTGCCTTCGCCCGCTGAGCCATCTCTCCAGTCCCTGAGGTCTCTGATGGTAAAGAGGTAAAGCGAGGTAAAGAAGCTGTGGCCCTCTTTCTGTTGTGTAGAGATGGAGGCCAGCTAGCTAGCAGTTGGGAAAGGCTCCTGAGAGAACACAAAGAACGTTGCCCCCAGTCTGTGTGAAACAGGTGAAGGCGTTCGTCAGAACCCGTTGCTTTCAGTCAGTTTCACAATGGCTGCTCTCTGCCAGGGAACTTCCTCTACTGACCTGCCTGCGGTTGCAGGTGGCACTGAGCGGCTGAAGAAGCTTGAGTCACAGCTCACCACCGTGGGCCTTTCCAATAACCACCGGGCCCGTCTGGAAGTGCAACTCCAGGTCTGGTGGAAGTGAAAGCTGCCTTAGGAGCCACCCAGCTCTATTTTGGGGGTTCCGCCTGAGCTCACCCCTCACCTATCTGAAGGGCTGGCTTGATGCGGTTTCCTTTCTACCTTTCTTTACAGAAATGAACAAAGGCTTCCTCGTGGCCTTACCATTTGGTCCTCAGATGCTCTGTGGACACTGGGAACCTTCACTGCTTCCCAGAACTGGTATTTCACTTCAAGTCTTATGGCCACTTCTAGAATGTCCCCGAGTCCTGGTCTTATTGCCTGGAGGTGGTCCAAGTCTCAGGCTCTTGGGAGTTTCAGATACTAGGGATTCTGACCTGATAGGGTCTGGTTCCTGGATCAAATCTTCCCCGCTCACCAGGGCTCCATGGTACTTTCTGGCCCCTCTTGTCTCCTCTGTCCTTCAGGAAGGGCAAAGCTCTAGCTGGAGCAGCTGGAAGGTGATTGGAATATTTAATCATGGCTTCTATTTCTGGTTTTTTGACTTTTCTTGCCTGAGGTGCAGTGAGAATGTAATACAAAATTTGATTAGAGGAAAACTAGTGTAACCGGTTCAGCCTCTTGAGATAAAAATGTGGTAATATTACTTTTATATTTCTAATAAATGTATTCCACTCACATGTGCCCTTGCAGAGCGCTCTCTTGAAGGTCTTCTGTGATGTGAACACACACCTGTGGAGGGGAGTTGGTCCCTCAGCCCTAAGAGGGAAGCGGCCCAGTGCCTCCTGATGCAGTTGTATATCCCTCTGGCCGGGCCCCACAGCTCCACAGTGGCTCATGCACCAGGCTGTTGAGGTCTCCTGTTCTCTATTCCTGTAGAGACAAAGATGGTGGCCCCTGGTGGCTACACAGAGATAATGGTTCTCTCAGGTCTTGAGCTTTACCTGAAACAGGGCTCAGTATTGGGCCTCTACTCAGAGGAGGTGCCCAGACAAACTACTCTTACAGCAGCCTGCCCCGGGCATGTATGAGAGCGGCCACAGCAGGCTTCAGGCTGTGGATTGAGCCCATGTTGACACCTGGCTCTCAGTGACTCAGTGGTGTGTTCCTCTTTGGAACCCATGGGGTTTTCTCTCAAAGGTCTTGGGGCTGGCCTTCTGGTCCTTCTGACTGACCTTCGTTTTCAATGTCTGCATCTGTCTTTCCCCCTGACTTCTCTTATGAATCTGCGAAGCTTTTTTTCAGTACCACATTTTCATACCATGAGGAGAGGCTGTTCGCTTATGTTCAATACAAAATATCCACTGGGTCTGGGAGGGCCCCTCCAGGGACTCTTCCCTGAGTGAAGAAGGGGTGTTTGAAATGATGGTATGTTATCTACCTACTCAGACAAAGTGTGTGGCTGTGACTGCAGCCAGGGTTAGGGTAGGTGGCAAACAGAGTTTGGCATTCAGTTCTGGGAAATTCAAAGCCCATAGACTGAGATTTGCATGGCACAGTGGCCTTTCTCTGTCTTCAGACCACTCAAGGCCAAAAGCTTTCAGTCTTCACTGGCTGGCGAGTTGACTTATGTCTCTGAAATTCCAGAGTTCGTTTCTGGGGTTGAAGTCATTCCTTTCCCAAATGGATTCAAAGTTTGAAGGAATATTTAAAAATTGGATTTGAAATTTAATATTAAAGACTGACATATTTAGGTTAAAGGACAGCTTTTGAAAAGATGAAAGTCATGACTCATATAAATACAAATAGATACCTAAAAATAAAAAATGAAGCTTTAGTTCAGCTTATTAATCAAAGGACCAAGAAAAGGCTGAAATTAATTTAAAAAAGAATCCAACACACACACACACACACACACACACACACACACAGAGAGAGAGAGAGAGAGAGAGAGAGAGATTGAGAGAGAGAATTAGAAGGATTACAGGGAATTTACAAATAGTTGTGAACTGCACAACAAGCCATAGAACATGACCCGAAACATAATTTGCATTTCTATGGACATTAATCAAGTATTTGTTAATATAAAGATACATTTTCTATAACTTATAGGTACAACATGATTCAGACATAATGAAAGTGAGTCACAACTTGGACAGAAAATAGTGTCCGTTAATTTTTTTGGCTATTGCAGAGTCTGGCATGATTTTCATAGGTACTCATTCGGTCCACCAGGGATGATGGTCTCCTGTCAAGCTGTACCACAGGGAAGACACGTACCCAGAGTCACAGGCTCTTGCTTCAGGTTATTCTTAGGACCACACTCTGCTCTGTTCCTCCTTTTTTTATACAACGTGATGCGTAAAGCCCGGACGGACCTGAGAACAGAGCCGTGTTCTCGGTGCGTGACTGCCTTGTGATGCTTTTGCAGGGCACCTCCGGTCTGAACCTCAGTTCTCTCTGAGAAGACGTAGGTAGTATTTTAGCGAGCTCACCGTGTCTCTGCACTGTGGGATAAAGCAGACCTCTCCTTCTGACTGCCCGGGAGTTTCATGTTTACAAACCCATCTTTCACTTTAGAGCACATGGGCCTCCCCTCACAGCACACGGGGGCATTTACTGGCTCCACCATCTACACGGCACCATCACCCAGAGGCCTCGTATTCACGATTTTTCTTATCCTTCACATCAGCTATAGCCCCAGCTCTTCTTAGCTTGACTTCCAGTGGGCCTGTCCAGCTCAGCACCCTCAGAGTTTCCAGGGTCACCGCTGCGAACCACGCCATGCCAGATCTTTCCTGGCTTACTCTCAGCATCTCTTGAGCGCATGTCGCCTTTCTACATCCAGTCCGGACCTCTAAACTTCCTGCAGAAATATTCAGGGTGACCTACTAAAGTATTCATGCCAATGTGCAATATCCTTTGCTAAAAATAGTTCATGGGTTTGCATTGCAGCAATAAAGACTCAGCATCCCTCTCAGACCCTGAAATGCTGTGTGATGCGTTGTGTGTGGCTTCCCTCTCTAACTCTGTGCATGCCACCCGCCAGGTTCCCTGATCCCAACCCCTGACGCTTTTCTGTTCTTGAGGGGGCCGTGCTTACTATTCCTGTAGGGACACTGGACCCTCATCCTAGGGTGTTCTTTCTGGGGACTCAGGTCTCAGCTCAAATGTCACCTTTCAGCAGCCCACGCCCCCTTGACCTCCGTTGAGAGTTTATCATGCTTCCTCTCACTGTCTTGGCTGCATCTCTTTCCTGCTTATTTCTCACGCCCTTAGCCCATCCTCTCCTGTACCCTTGGTCTCTTACCCGCTCTCCCTGTTTTTTCCCTTCTCTCAGTTAGGAGACCACACCACACACCCATACCTCTGTGGCTTGCCTACTGTTGCGCCTTTTACTGACATAATTTCATACGCCCCATTCTTGATGTCAGAGTTGATGGACATGCTTATTCATAGTTATTTATTTCTAAAAAGCTGCACAATGCAGCCAAGATAAATTAATATCAGCACAATCATAACTCTGGTTACATGTATCTACAAACCCATGGTTCCTAGTAGAGGCAGAGAATCTCTTTTGCTGTGCTAGATACATACTTTGTTCCTATCCTTAAATCAAGAAACCCCAACACCAGTCTTTTATGTGATTAGAGAAACAAAACGAGGTGGCTTTTTTTTTTCTTAAATAAGAACAGAATGTAATACACCTTGTGAGCTCTTCCATGTGACCTATTTCCCTTTGTTCATATCCACACTGACACATTTTCTTCTATAGTTTTTATCTTCTCCCCTAGGAAGATAAAACAGCCCTTCATGATACATATTAATTTTAGAATCATTAAGTAATTAGAAAAACCAGGTGCGATAAATATAGAAGTCATTAAAAAGTTCACAGAATAGTTTGACTTTAGAAGGACTTTGTGCTTAAAATGTTTCATTCTAACCATGAAAAATTGACTAGATCCAGATGACAGAAAAGGAAAATGGGCAATAAAGGAAGGTGGGATGTGTGAATGGGGAAAGTTGCCCTTGCATGGCTAACGCAGACCCTGGCTTAATTTCCACTGGGCGGCCTTATGGTTTAGGTGCGAAATGCCCCTCCCCACCCCCAACCCGTGGGCTCTTGTGCTTGGCTTGGTTCTCAGCTGCTACTGTTTTGGCAGGTTACGGAGCCCATGGGAAGTGGAGCCTAGCTGGAGGAAGTGGGAGACGGACGGGCCTTGAGGTTTATAACTGAGCCTCTCACCTCCAGTTCTGATGTGCTTCCCGGTCTGCCGACACGCAGTGAGCACCCTCAGGCTCCTGCCGCCGTGCCTTCTCCACTGAGATGGGCTGTGCTCTCAAACAACAAGAGAGTCCAAGACGACTTTGGCAGCAGATGCATTTCTCTTTAAGAATGCACTGGAGGCAGGGGCCAAGGCAGGACCACACCAGCAATGTTATGTAGGAACTGATAGAGCCCAGACCATCAGAAATTATTTAAGCTCGAGATCACCGTCATCCTCGAATCTGAACTGACCCTCAGGTGTGTACTGCCTGCATCTTGCTACCCATCCGTGTGCTCTGTCTTGCTCATTCTCAAATCTATAGGACCAGTCTTGAACTTGAAGGAGGGAAATGTAGGGACACTGGCTGGGTAGTGAAGGCAGCCCGTCACCAAAGTGAAAGGTCCTTCAGTCCTTTCAACCAAAGCTCACAGAGCCGAGGTTTTGTTTTCCTGCTCATGCAGATTGGAAACTTCAGTCAAAGGGGATAATTCCAAGAAACATGTAGTGCTTTTGTATGGATTATGTTAAACAATGCACAAGACATGCCTGGCACAAATGAGATAGAATGCCAAGGATCTGACCATGGCCAGATGCAAGTGATGATCGTCTATTGTTATCTGTTTTCTCATTTTTCTTAGCAAATACTGTACTTATTCCTTAGACATTTCAAAAATATTTATTAACTGGGGTTTATTGGTAACCAGAGGCTTCTCCAGTCAGGATTATAAATTAAACAATTTGTGGACCCACTTCCTACCCTGCCCTCTTCCTATAGGGCTGTGGTGCCCTGAAGGCCAGGGAGGGTGCAGAGTCATCAGGTTTAGTGCAGGCTATCCCATATGGAACCCGAGAGCAAGGAAGGGAAGATTACTAATGCTTATTTAGCGTGCATCTGTATCGTTTGTTTACAAGGAGCACTGTTTCTTTGTAAGCTAAAACCTTAATAAAAATAAACAAGAAGCCTTGCAAAAGCTCTGAGAGCTCCAGCCTTAGACACCTCATGCATCCCCCCTATGTCTGACTCAACACTGGGACGTGGCCTTGTGGGGAAAAACATTCCCTAGTGGATATCAACATTTTTGCGGAAGAACATGTCTGCAGGGCTAGAAAGGATATAAACGATGACGCTTCTGTCCTTTAGCAGAAAAAAACAAAGATTCCAGGTAGCTTGCCTCAGAGGGCACGGCTCTAGAGGGATAGGTAGAGATCCATCCTTCCTTCCCTCCTTCCCTCCTTCTCGCTTTCCCTCTCCTCCTTTCCTTCTGAGCCAGAGCCCTGAGCATTGTAAACTAAGGCACGTGCTCGGCGATGAGCTCCACCATCCGCTTGGTCTGACCTTGAGCTTCTTCTGAACAATGAACAGCATCAAAACTCAGCACTAAAATTTCAGGAAACATGTCCCCTATGCACTTTGCAAGGATGTAGCCGACTCTCATCCAGGCACAACATCTGGGCTTCAATCAACCGCAGTGGCTACGTGTTTGGGATCATGTTTCACGCTAAGGCCAACCTGGAGCTTAGACTAAGAGAAGGGTTTGCACATCTGATTCTCTTTCCTGCGCAGGTTTCCAGCCTCCAAATGTGGTCTGCCCAAGTCACTGAGCAGAGTGTCTGATCTATCCTTCTTGTTCTATGTGTGGCCTGATTCTTAATTCTTATTTCATGAAGTTTGACTCTTTTAATTTTAATTCGTGTGCAGTTTTTTACTAAAGCCACCCCAAGATGACCATTAATGGCAAGTAATGTGTCCTGCTATATATGTTGGGAGTTAAATGCCCTTTTGCAAAGTACGAGGCGCTAGGGTAGGCTCCACTAGAAGCAGCTAGACTTTTGGAAGGATGGGAAATCTTCAGGCCTGTGTTCAGGGATATGCTGTCCCTAATTTAGGCTTTGAGTACATGGCATTGACCTTTGTCTTGAAGGTCTCTTCTTTTTAGGAAAGGATGTGGCCTTTGCAGGTTGACCTACATCTTAGTCCTCACAAATGCAAGCTGTTACTTCGAGATACCCTCTGCCTGGTTTCTGGAGGTCTATGCAGCTGACATGGGAAATGTGTGACCTTGAGCTCCTCTCCCACAATTCCCTCTGGAGTACTTCACAGGAAGGGCCTTGGCTATTAGCCAGCATCCTCTACACGGTGACAGAACCTGCTGCTCTTCTGTCCCCCCCCCATTCCATGCACGGCTGGCATAAGTCCTTCTACTGGTTATAGGGGAGGGTCACAAGTGACACATCTATATTACCCCCAAGGCAACAAAGTATGTAGGGAGTGAAGCCAAAGATTTCAATGTGACACTTCTTAATCTACAAAATAAAAACAAGCCAGAACACAACTCACATGCTTGTAAGGAAGTGGGTGGGAAGTCCCCACGGGAATGGCTGGGAAGAACTGTGGAGGACGGCTTTGTCCCTTCTATGGCAGGAAGTCACCTTACATCATTTATGGAAGGTAAGTGCGGGTACAGTTCTCAAGCCTGAAGTATCATGCTGCCGGGTAATTTATAGCAAAGAGACTGGCTATAAATCAGTCTCCTTTGTTTTAAGGAGTGGTTTTCATGCAGCAGATTAATTTTCATACAACAGGAATGAGGGAAAAATTGCAGTGTGTCATAATGTATGCAATACCACGGAATTAGATTTCAAATTCGAACAAAGGGTTTTTACTGACAGCTTGCCCACTACTTCACGATGAAGGCCCTTGTGTGGAGCTCTTTGTGAGGCAGAGATAAGAGTGGGTGGCTGGATTTTGAGGTCAGTGGGGAGGCCCTGGGTGAAGGGCTTCCATGCTGGGAATCCAGGAATTAATGATGTCATTGTGACTAGATGCCCAGAGCTCAGTGAGTCAAAATCTTTGTTGGTCATTGCTGTTCCTACCATGTTTTGTCTTTGGAGTATTGGGCTTTCAGTGTAGTGTACATGGGGGAAAGGAAAGAGTGTGGGTTTGAGGGAAAAGCTGTCTCAGACACACTGGGGGCACTGGAGTTTCTAACATTGATTGTAATTGTTCATTTGGTGATGTCTGTGTCTCAGTCACAGCTATTTCATGTATGTCAACCTGTGTGGGTCAAGATGTTGGCATCTTTCTGAGCACAGAGTGAAGATCTGTGGTCTACTTATTTTTTTATTCTTGACTCCTGGCACTTTGATGACAAGCAGTCTCAGATTGTACTTGTCAAATCAGGGAACAAGCAAAACTTGGAAGGGAAACTCAAAACAGTAAGTTTTCTTAAAGCCCTGTTCTCCATGATTAAATTTTGCTTCTTTGGTGGTTCACCTTGTCAACTTGATGGGATTCAGACTTGATAGGTGTTATGGTTTGTATATGCTCAGCCCAGGGAGTGGCACTATTAGAAGGTGTGGCCCTGTTATAGTAAGTGTGGCCTTGTGAGAGTAGGTGTGTCACTGTGGCTGTGGGCTTTAAGACCCTCATTGTAGCTACCTAGAAGCCAGTATTCTACTAGCAGCTTTCAGATGAAGATGGAGAACTCTCAGCTCCTCCTGCACCATGCCTGCCTGGATGCTGCCATACTCCCACCTTGATGATAACCTCGGAACCTGTAAGCCAACCCCAATTAAATGTTGTCCTTTATAAGACTTACATTGGTCATGGTGTCTGTTCATATCAGTAAAACCCTAACTAAGACAACAGGAAACAAACCCTAGTTCATCTAGATTAGGTTAACTGAGCTGCAAAGACCCACATTAGATGTACGTGGAACCAATTCATGGGCTGGGGTCCTGGACTAAATAGAAAGGAGAAACTAGCTGAGCTCTGGCCTTCATCACTCTCTGCTTCCAGATTGCAGATGAAATGTGACCAGTCGCCACAAGCTCCTGCCGCCATGCATTTCCTACTGCGAGGGATTTCCTCACATTCCCTCAAAGATACTCTCTCTTCTTTCAGTGGCTTTGGTGAATATCTTAATCACACTGACTGGGAAGGTCAACTCATATTTTCTTTATACTTAAGCCTTTTGTTTAAAAAAAATACCACGAATGTAAGAGAATGTGATACTAAGGCTTCTGTGTGCTTCTCCTGCCTCTGGCTCCAAACAGGTAAGGACCATAGAAATGTGCTTAGCACAGTGTAGAAGGGACAGAGGGCGGTGAGCCAGAGCGATAGCTCAGGCAGATGCCTCTTTGTCTTGCATGGAGACTCACAGCCCACAGGTCACAGAAGCTTCTTTTGGGAATGGTTTCCCAGTGGGGCAGCTCATGTCTACCATTTGCATATGTGACTTCTCATCAGGGTTTCGGGTTGAATTAAAAGAGTCTGGTCTTGAGGGGACAGAAGGGGATTCCTCACAGTGAGCTGACAGTAAACCTCAGGACCAGGGACCAGGGAAGTCATCTGTATGCACTGCTGCAGATTTGGGTGTTTTGGAAAATTTCCATCCCCTTTCCCCTCTAGTCCTTTGAACGAATGCAAATGTTCTGACTCTAGTGGAACCATGGAGCATGCTCTGGCCCCAGACACCTCCCAATTGATAGCGTGTACAGGTCTGCAGGTTTTTGCTGACAGAACCCAGACTATGAGGTAGAGATGTTGTTAAGCAGATTTAGGGGATGATAAACACTGTACATATCCCAGAGGCAGTAGAGGCTGAGCTGCAGTCAGAGAATGCTGGGAACTTCTGGAGCTGCTCATCTGTGTTTTCATTGGATGCTTAGAAGTGCTCGTTGTGATGGGGCAGTAGAACAGCACTCTAAGTGACCTGGGGTACCCTCATGGGAGAAAAACTCTAGTGACTGTTTTCAGAGCTGTAGAAGACCCCTCTAGGTCTGGGCCCTGCACCAGCTAACCTCAGAACAGGGCAGAGGAAGGAGGGAGCTGGGGGTCAGCTTCTGAGGAGAGAGCATGACCCTCTTTAGACTAACTTGTCCTTTAGTCAAGGACGTGGGAGAAAGTGTTAGCCTTATGTAGATAGACTGTATAGAAAATGTCTGCGTGAGATGCACTTTCTAAAATGTAAATAAGATGCAAATTAACCTGTTTGATTTACTGACTTCAAAAGTCAATTAGAGGCACCCTGGGGCAGGCTCTGGGCTATGAGTTGTGTGGAGGAACGAACTCTGACCCCTTGTTGTATAACTCCATTGTGAGCACCATCGCCTGGCAGAGGAAGCTAAATCTGTGTTTGTGGAAGAGTCCTTACATCTCGGCCGTTTCTTCTCTGATTTCATTTAACACTGATCAGTTAGTAGGATTAGAACGATGTGACTAGTTTATGATAAGATGGGAGGGGGACAGAAAGTGACCAAAATTCATTATATAGATAAATGAAACTATCAAACAACAAAAATAGCATCACTGAGAGAGCTGCTGTAGCTGGGCACACAGGACTCTGGGTTTCCCTTTGCCGTGAGTGCTTTTTATGAAGTGCTAACCACTAGGCTGACTCAAGAGAAGGAAGCTGCGTTTTTCATGTAGGAGAATGAATGAATGAATGCCTTGGGCTTGAGCCTGAAGCAGGGACAATCTCTTGCATCAAACTCAGACGTGGGTGTCTTGTCTTATTATCTTCTTACTTTACTGTATTAAGAAAGCACCAGTGGAAGGCAGAGAGGCACGAGTCAAGCAGAGGCAGCTTAGTTAGGCACAACTGAGATGAAATGCACAGCAAACACATGTGTACACAAGTGTAAACGACCCGCATGGAGCTTCTATTTCATGCCATACTGGGGGATCACATGACTAGTCCTTTGTCCAAGGACATTTGGGATAGGGACATAGCTCACTTGATAGAGTGATAGCCTATAGGATGCATGAATCCCTGGGACGAATGTCCCATACCTGACAAACCATGAGTGGTGGCACACACCTGATGTCCCAGCACTGGGGGAACGGAAACAGAAGGCTCAGGAGTCTAAGGTCATCCTCGACTACATAGCTAGTCAAGGCTTATCTATCTCAAAAAAATATTAAAAATGAATGTTGACATAGGAAGAGCCTTGCCATGATAAATAAAGATTATAATTTGTTTTTTTTCCTTTTGACGTCATTAGACCTCCAAGTTGGAAAAATCTCAACAGTTGTACTTTCCCTTCACTTTTCTTGGAGTACCTCTTGGTGGTCTACAAGGTGGGTCATGGTGGTCTGTTGTGCTGAGTGAGGACCATGAGGAGGCTAATGAATTTGTGTTCCCACCTAGTCAGTGTCAGCTGAGCATGGTCTCCTGGGAGCCTGGTCACTGCAGACAAGGGCTATGTTCTAACCATTGTCCTGCCCTGCCTCTATCCTGTAGACAGCAACCAACTATGCATCCATCCCAACAGCTTTGAGACAGCTTCCTCTGCCTTCTCCCTTCTCCTTCCTTCCTCCTCCTCTTCCTCCTCCTCTTCCTCCTCCTCCTCTCCCTTAATTTTTTTCCTGCTTTCCTTCTCAGTCTTATTTCTGTTGCCAAGCTAATCTTGGCAGTAGTAGAGTCTGCCCTGCTCTCTGGTCAGTCTACTTGGGGTCACATCATTAAAGAAAATTGACTTTCTCTCTTTGACTGGCTAGCAGATGCCCATAGCGCCTCAGCTTCCCCTATCCATGCTGCTATTTGGTCTGGCTGTAGCCTGTGCTGTTTTTTTGTGCATGCTGTTACACTGACACCAACCAAGCACTGCTTTCTTGATGTTGTTGACTATTTCTGGCTCTTGCAATCTTTCTGCTTTGTCTTCCATGAAGATGCCTGAGCCTTGTGGGGGAGGATATATGTACACACACACACACACACACACACACACACACCTCATTTATGGCTGGTCACTCTGTAGTCTCTTTTCTCTAAGTGTTGACCAGCTGGGGATTTCTCTGTTAACTACCATGGGAGAAGCTTCTGTTTGAGAGATGCTCTGACCTATGAGTCTAACAATTCAATAGGAGCCATTTTAATACTATGCCCATTTATCAGAATGATAGAATTAGGGCATCCCCTGGGGTCCATGACCCATCTCGCCACAGGTTCATGGCCTTTGTAGCAGTGTCAGGTCATGGAGTAAGTAGTCTTTAGATGCAAGCAGGAGAAGGTTGTTTATTCCCATAACATCTATGCCACTATTGTGCCAGTGGGCACATCTTGTCAGCTCAGGCATTGCTGTAGTTTGCAGAGTTCACAGAGAAGTGAAGAGTTTTAGTTTTCTCTTCAGGCACCATGCACAGTACCTTTCAGCAGCATTCTTCTCCCCCACCCACCCCACTTCTCTTCCTTTCCATCCTTCCGTTTTAGAGTGGATGGGGGTCTTACTGTGTAGTACAAGCTGGTTATGAACCCACTATGTTGGAGTCACTATGTGTGCTGGAGAGATTTATCTCAACTTGGCACAAACTATAGTCATCTGACAGGAGGAAACCTCAACTAAGAAAATGCCCCCCTAAGACCCAGCTGTGGAGCATTTCCTATTTTCTTTCTTTCTCTTTCTTTCTTTCTTTCTTTCTTTCTTTCTTTCTTTCTTTCCTTCCTTCCTTCCTTCCTTCCTTCCTTCCTTCCTTCCTTCCTTCTTTCTTTCTTTCTTTCTTTCTTTCTTTCTTTCTTTCTTTCTTTCTTTCTTCTTCTTTTTTTCTTTTTTTCTTTTTCTTTTTGGTTTTTTGAGACAGGGTTTCTCTGTATAGCCCTGGCTGTCCTGGAACTCACTCTATAGACCAGGCTGGCCTCAAACTCAGAAATCCACCTGCCTCTGCCTCCCAAGTGCAGGGATTAAAGGCGTGTACCACCACTGCCCAGCTTGAGCATTTTCTTAATTAATGATTAATGTGGGAGCACCCAGTTCATTATGGGTGGTGCCATCTCTGGGCTGGTGGTCCTGGATTCTATAAGAAAGCAGGCTGAGCAAGCTATCATGAATAAGACAGTAAGCAGCACCCCTCCTTGGCCTCTGCATCAGCTCCCGCCTTGTTTGAATTTCTGTCCTGGTTTTCTTCAGTGATAGACCTCAATGTGGAAGTGTAAGCCAAATAAACCCTGTCATCCTGAGCTTGCTTTTCGGTCATGGTGTTTCATTGCAGCAATAGAAACCCTAAGTAAGACCCTATGTCACTATATAGCCCAGATTGTCTAGGAAGTAATAAACCTTCTGCTTCTGCATCCCAAGTGCTAGGATGCCAGATGTGTAACACCATGCTAGGTTGTTTTAATTTAGGTTTCACTGTATTTGTTTATCTATCTATCTATCTATCTATCTATCTATCTATCTATCTATCTATCTATCTATTGTGGGCCAAATGCATGCTATCTTATGCATATGGAGGTCAAAGGATAAGGTTGTCCTCTTTTTCCAACATGTTTTTCAGGAATGGAACTCGGGGCCTTGAGCTTGGTGGTAAGCACCCTTATTACTTACTGAGCCATTTCCCCAGTTCCTAGCTTTTTCTCGACTGACTAGAAATTAATTCCTCTTTTTAATTTTAAATATGATGTTAATTAACCTTAGGTAATTATCTATAAAAACATGTAAATTAGACATTTTAAAAATAGATATATTTCTAACTCATTCAACTATTCTTATGCTTAAGGGTATTTATTAAAAATATTTGTTAATATGTAAAATGGCCACACCATATATGGAAATGATCATTTGACTTCTAATTTTAACATATCTGTATAATACTCTCTGCTGATAGGTTTAATAATATTCAACCATGCTTGTACTATGAGATTACTGTAATACATACTATATAGTAATAAATATATAATTTTAAAAAAGATTGAAACAGAGTCTTACTAAGATCCCCCGACTTGTGTTGAGCTCATTCATAGCCTAGGCTGGCCCTGACCTTGTGATCCCCATCTCAGTCCATGGAGTGGTTGGGATTGCAGGTGTCTGTCACGGGATGTATGCCACAGTGTTACCTTAACACTTGTTAAGGCGTTTGCACTTTTACTCATAAATGAAACTTTCTTTTTCATACTAGTCTGACAGACAATTAAAAGCCTCTTTCCTGTGATCTACAGTAATTTGAAAGAATATTGAAGTAATTGATTTTGTGAAGATCTGGTAGATTTCTATCAAACCTTGTAAACTTACTGATTTTTAGGGGGCACATTGCCTTTGGGGCACACTTTAACAATGCTTTCTGTTTCTTGAACAGCAACTGATGACACTGAATTCCTATTACTTATACGAGCTTTGATAATTTCCACTAATCCTGTCTGTTTAGATTCTTAGAGCTGCATGGAGCTCAGTAATGGGGGTCTCACGATTTCCCAAATGTCTCCCTTCTCATCCCTTATGGTGCTGATGCTTTGTATTTTTTTTTTTTTACAAATTGCACTAGATAATATTTACTTTCTGTATTTATGCATTCATTTATTCATAGCCTTTTGATTTACCATAGTGCTTCTTCTCAGGGTTTGAATGATTAATTTCATATTTTATGTTTATTAGAGCCACGCCTGTTATTCTCAGCCTTATTTTATCCATCTTATGTCATCTTTCTTTTGATGAGGTATCCACGTGTATGTTTCATTTATTAATGTGTGTGCTTGTGGCTATTCATTTCCTCTCTGATCTACGCTCTGAACAGGAGCAATCAATTAGTTCCAATGCAGAGCGTTTTAGTTACTACTTTTGCCTATTTGTAATACAATTCCAGCTTGGATGTGTCATCTCTGTGAATTGAGAAAGGGCCTCTAAATTTCCCAATGGTAGGGGGTTTTTGGTATTCATTTTTGTGTTTTAATTTCCTTATCAATTTATGATCCTGCTCTGTCAAGTTTCCTCAGGGCTTACATTTTGCTTCTGTAAATGAAAGGCTTTCATTTCTGAAAGTTTTCCTAATGCTCCCTGTCTCTGCTGCATCTCTGCTTCTGTGTCTTTGCTGTGGGTCACGGTCCTTGTCTGTGCCATTCTGCCTCCATTCGTCTCTGAGTACTGTGTCTCTCTCTCTCTGTCTCTGTTTCTCTGCCTCTCTTGCTCTCTTTCTGTCTCCCTCTGTGTAAGTGTCTCTGTCTCTGTGCTGGTTTCTCTGCCTCTCCTTGTCCGTCTCCCCAGTTCTCTCTGTATGTCTCTGTCTCTAGCCACCCCTGTGTTCTTGTCTGCCTCTTATCAATCAGCTGTGTCGCACCGGCAGGGCACAGAGCGGCTGCCGTGCTCTGTCTCTTGCTTCCTCTTTAGCCCTCCTTAACCCTCTGCTCATTTCCTTTTCCTCTTGCTTCTTGTTTTTCTTTGGCATGTCTCTGCTGGGTTTCCTGCAGGTTGTCTGTACCCCAAGATGTTGCCAGTATGCTCCTCACCTCTGGAGAGCCCGGCCTCTCTCTTCACATCTTCTCAAAGCTCCACTGCTTGTCCGCCTTCTGCGGTTGCTGGGTCATGGCTTCCTGAGCCCTTTCCCCTCTGACATCCTGTCATGTCAGACCACGGTGTCTGAATTCTTTCAACCGCACAGTGCTATGTTAAAGATGATGGTTTTGTGTTTTTCTATGATAACTTAAAAAAAAAATGTGAGCGTAAGGTCCTTTATCTTATAGTTTCTTGGTTGATCTGAGTGTGGCCTCATTTTTGGTCACTCTGAGGTAAATTCCCTCTGGTTTAGTTCATTGCAGAGCAACACGCTAGGGTGGGCCAGCCTATCAATATGGATCAGGCCAGCAGGATTTCTTCCTATGCTACAGACCTCTTGAGAGTGTTCCTTCCAGCCCTGACCTTAACAGTCTATCGAGACGCTCAGCCGTCGCTCTAGCCAGAAGCCTCGTCTTCTCTGCTCCTGCCACACCACCGTCTGCTCCCTGCAGAGCTGGTGGGACTCACTGATTTTCTGTTTCCTTTTGTGTCACCTGGTTAGTGCGAGCTGCCCCTTCTCCCATCCTTTTCCTGCATCCCCCCCCCGCCCCCCTCCGCTAAGGGAGGCTAGCTTGCCTTCAGCATAGCAGCTGCCTCTGGGCTCTGCGCTCCCCCACCTGCCTGAGATCTGCAGCCACAGCTGTCTCCTGCGTCCGTCCACATCACTGTGTTAGCTTCCATCCCTTTCTTGGTCCTCAGCGCCCGTGAGGGTCCCTGAGGCTTCTAGGCGGCTTTGTAAGATCACCAAAACATCTCCTTTGCTTTCCCGTAGCAGAACTCAAACTGTTCATTGCGTATTTCATTTCA
Organism: Apodemus agrarius; assembly: GCA_964023405.1. Lineage (NCBI taxonomy): Eukaryota > Metazoa > Chordata > Mammalia > Rodentia > Muridae > Apodemus > Apodemus agrarius. The sequence goes on along the minus strand of OZ030011.1, from coordinate 99,051,798 downwards.
CGTTGGGGGAATTTTCTTCTTCTTGTGCTATACGTACCAGGTGATGTGCTCCGTGGCTGAGCTGCGCCCCGCCTTCTCATTGCCCTTTATGACGCTTGTATCTTAAATATCGAAAAGTTCAAATTTAGGAAGGATTCTGGCACTGAAGTGTGTGTGTGTGGTGTTTTCGTACCCTCTTGGCATATGTTACTTCACAATTCAAGAATTTTGTTAATTATATACATTTGCATATGGCTTATCAGTTATTTGTTGCTTAGGTTATTAAGTCAAAGAAGATGTTTTTGTTATAAAGAAATTATAATCGTTTGAAATCTTTATGTTCGTTTGTTTATTTCCGTGCTGTGTGTGAGTGTAGGTCAGAGGACAGCTTGCAGGACTCAGTTATTTCCTCCTACCAGGTGGGCTTGGGATGGAACTCGGGTCCTTAGGCCTGGCAGCAAGTGCCTTTACTCACGGAGCCATCTGCCATGACCGGCTGAGCCATCTTGCAGGGCCATAATTTGTGAATTCTTAAACCCAGGTAATTAAGTTTCATTTTCTATCTAAGTAGTTTTGGTTGATTTACATGAAAATCTGTTTGAAAATTTCGGTGATAAGAAAATCAATGGCTCTTGCTGGAATCCCCAGCATGGCTTCTTCTGTAAACATCCACACTGATACGGTATGAAACTCTGTGGTTTCTTTCTCTAGGATTCAAGTATCAGGGCTCCTTCTCACCTCCCACTTGCACCATGAGGTGGTGCTAAGCATGCCATAATTTTCATGGTAAAATTTTCAGGAACACTCGCTCTGTGGAGTTGGAACTTTGGATAGATGGAGATGATTAATTAATGGGAATTAAAAATAGCATTATGGAGCTGGAGTTAAGAGCGCAGGAGTTAAGAGCACTCGCAGAGGGCCTGAGTTCTATTCCTAGCAGTGTCAAGTGGCTTACAACTGCCTATATTTCCAGCTCTTGAAGGATCCTATATCTCTGCTAACTCTCATGCACATGTACCTATGTATATATGTATTGTTAAAAGTAATAAAAAATAAAATCTTAAGATAGCTTTATTAGAAAGCAATAGCAGTCTCTTAGAACTGCATGCACAGGGGAGCTCTGGGAAGCATCAGCAGTCTCTGTCAGGTTCCAGGAAGAACACTGCCATATGCAGAGTGAGCCTACACTGCTGTAGAGGGCTGCTCAGGAGACAGGGAGCCCACATCTAACAGATGCTGTCGAGTCCACCTTCAGCGTCATGTCACTCTCTGATACTTTGGAAAGAGTGGGCTCCCTTCTTTTGTTTCTCTCATCAGCATGTCTCTGTGTCCTATTCGATTGGGGCTTATTGGATTAATCTTGACCTCTGGGAGAGCGATGGTCTCTTTAATCTGCTTACCTGAGGAACCCAGATGAGGAACTTCTTATAACTGCCTCCTCGACAATTTTTTTTTCCTCTTGCATTTACACTTCTGCTCATTATGGAGGGAGAAATGTAATAGACCTTCCAAAGGGGAGCAGGTGACTCCGAGTGTGTCTTGATTGAATTTCAGCGGCCAGACGGCACACTGAAGAGTTTGCCTTTAGCAGCGACATAATTATTAAATTTCTTTAGTAGGGGGAGGGGAAGAGAGGGCACACACTATTGATTTGTAAATCTCCAAGGAGTGCTCCCATTTATTCAATAGTATATTTTCTGAGAGGGCTTTGTAAATACTCATTTCATATCTTCCAAAACTATGGGATAGGCGATAGCAAACACTTGGTGGGTTTTTTTTTTTCATGATCTCATTTTAAATGGGTATTTATTCAATTGTTTAAAGGATTCTATAAGCTTTCGATTCAGCAATTGTCGTGGTGGGCTGCAAGTTCTCGCAGTGAATTTTTGAAGGTGTAATGAAGTGTTTGGCGGGGTCTTGCAGGAATTGCTGGAGGGAAAAGCATAGGTGCGAAGCAGAAATGTCAGTCCTGCCCCGAGTACAGAAAGGCTTACACATCATCTTTTTTCCATCTTTGAATTCCCACACCCTGAGCCACTCCAGCCTCTGGGTGCTGGGCATAGCCAGTGGCTCTGATGTCACCATCCTCTGAACCTTGACAAGCAGGGCTCCCTCCCTCGACAGCTCCCTCCCCCAAAGCCTAGCACAGGAATCTTCACACTGACCCTCACAGAAATACTCTTTGATGGCGGAGGCATAGGGGTAAAGGCTGCTGTGTGGAATGATTCCTGGGCAGGGGGGACCAGAAAAAGAGAAGGGAACAGGAGAGCCAAGCACAGCTGAGCCCCCAGCTCTCTCCTCCATGATGGGTAGCATGGGTCACCTTTTACCTACAGGATCAGAGGAAGACAGAGGTGGGGACTCTGGGTCTACCTCGACCCTGTTATTTAGTACTGAAGGGTTTGTTTGTTTGTTTGTTTGTTTTTAAATCTCTGTACCATCCTGGAGTGGGGGGAGAGGTTACATGGTGGCTTCTTGGCATCTTTTAAACCACATTCTGGGCAGCTGCTTGTCACTTGAGCTAATGGGCCTGTTCATCTGTGTGCTGTGAGATTTTTGCAGCAGGTGGATGGCTGGGAGTTCCTCCCGCAGAGTTTGTGACATGGCTCTAATGTCTGGGGAATGCAATCAAACCTCTTCCCAAGGCACAAGTGGATGTGTGCAGGACTCTTAAATCCTCCTCTGAGATGGCGGCTCACCAGCACACTCGGCACCAGTCAGACTGATGTTCGGCTGTCTTTTGCATCCGTGTTTTGGGGAATATGTCTGAAGCAGGAGAGGAAGTGACTGAATGAGTCCTCGATTCTGTGTAGGACTGATGGTGGTCCAAGAAGAGCCCAGAGGAGGAATTGAGAAGGAGGAGGAGGAGGAAGGAGGTCCCTCAAGCAAGCTAGAGAGGGACTGGCAGGCCACAGACTAGCCCTGACATTCCTGCGTCAGAGTGGGAAGTGGTCCAGTTTATCTGCAGAGGCCTGGCGGTGCTAGACTTGAAGGCTGAGAGGATGTTGACAGAAATGGGGATGTGAGACTGGGCAGCAGACGGACATATCAGTGACCGTTGGCAGGACCCAGAGCGTGACATGGGAGCTGGGCGGAGATGGGCAGGGAGCTGCTTGGAGAGTTCCCTCTCCCAGGACGTTTGGTGGGAGTCCATTGTCCGAGGCTCATTTCTGTTTCTGTGATAAGATACCTTGACAAAAAGCAACCTATGGGGGAAGGGGTTCATTTTAGCTTGCAGTCTGCTTTTGTGGGGAAGTCACAGGGTGGGGAGCTTGAAGCTTCTGTCACAACCAGAGTCAAAAGCAGAGAGGGAAGACCTGCTTAGTACACTGTTGGATTTCTCTACTCTTATAATCCATGGCCTGGACTTGGGGATGGTGGCACCCACTTTCATAGCAATTAAGACAATCAAGACAATTCTCCCTAACATGCCCATGGGCTAACCTGATCTAGTCAGTCTCTCGCTGAGACTCTACACTGTGTCAAGTCAATAAGTAAAACTAACCACCCCAGCTGTGGAGTCAGAGCTGCCATCAGCAGCCAAGCTGTGGGTCTGGATTGGAAGAGGGTCGCTGTCCTCAGGACTCATCTCTTATAGTTATTTAGGGAACTTCCACCTTCCCTCCTACACACAGTCATCTACCAAGGGCTTTCACCTGCTAACACCCCCAGAAGTAGATTCCAGTATATTCCACAGGCCAATGTTCCATGCCTTTGTAAACCTTAATAGACTAAGTATTTGTTTTAATTCCAATGAAAAATGAGGGTTTGTCCTCTGTCACTCAGGAGGAATTCTCTTCTATGATGGGGGTTTATTTTTGATATCAGAATTTGTCAAAGGTAAGAGTAGATCTGAGGGGCTTGGGGGGGGTTTAAAGATTATATAATTTTTTCTTTAGAATATATAAAATTAATAATATGTAGTTAAATATGGAAGCTAAAATCTGTTGAGAATAGGAAAAATCTCGATAAATTATACATTTCGAGAGTTAGTGTGCTGGTTCTGTTTCTATCACTGTGACAAAGATACTTGTGTAATCAGAAGGAAGGTTTGTCTTGGTGCTGAGGACTCTGTACATGACTGGGCTAAAGTAGGGTGTCATAGCAAGGGCACATGGTGCAATACGCTGGCCATTTCATGGTGGACAGGAAGCACAGACTGGGGACTCAATATTCTCATCAAAGACACACCCATGTTGACCTAATTTCTCCGCAGAAGAAACCTTCTGAAGGTTTTTAACTCCCCTTAGAGTGTCATCCACAGGAAATAAAGATGTTAAAACATGGCCTCTGGTGGAACAGTCCAGATCCAATTAGAGCTGCCTGAGAAATTATGTGACTGGGATGGAAACAGTGACTTGCTAGTTAGGTACATCAGTAACATTCTTTCTCCCTAGAGTTTTGCCCAGATGTGTATGTGTGCACATGTGTGTGTGTGTGTATGTGTGTGTGTGCACATGTGTATGTGTGTGTGTATGTGTGCATGTGGGTGTGTGTTTCACATGTGTGTGGGCACATGTGAATCTGTGTGTGCACAGGCCAAAGGCTGGTGTTGGGCATCTTCTTCCGGGCTCTCTACCTTACCTATTGAGGCAGTGTGGTATCGAAATCCAAAGCTCTCCGACCCCCTAGTCTGGCTAGCCGGCTTGCTCTGAGGATCCCCACTTCCATCTAAGTCTGGCTAAGCCATATCCCTGGCCCCTTTGTTTACCTTCTCATTGCACGACTTTACAATGTTATTTTCTTTTGAGGATGTAGTAGCAATTAAGCCTTTCTTCTGGTCAAGCTGATGCAGCTTAACCCTGCATGGACGGTGTTGAGAGGAGCGCTTTCAGCTACAGGGCCCCTCTCTGGGGCGGCAGACGTGCACTGCCCCTGCAGCCCCTTGTTTGCTTAGATCTAGTCCCCAGCAAGGTCTATGGAACACTGAGGGCTTGTAGATCTCCCTAGGTTTGGTCTTTGGTGGGTGAGCGGAACACCTCCAATTCTACCCATTGCTGGTGGTGGCTTAGCAGTTAGGCTGGACCATACTTACTCCAGATGTAAGCCCATCCAAAATGGCTGCTTGGTCATCTTTTCCACTTAAGGCCAGAGACACAGTCTGAATGCTCAGGGCAGAATGATGCAGAGATATGCCATGTAGAGCTAGTACCATAGGCTGAAGACTCTGCCCCATAGTTAGGATCATCCCTAGGGAGAAAGACACTAGGTTTGATAGAATCGGGTATGCAGGGCCAAAGGAGGAGGCCTGCAACTGGGCTCCTTGATGAGTCAGCTGTATAAGCTGATGGCAGTGTCTCATACGACAACCATGACTGTCATACCCCCCTTTTCCCGACAGACAAGATGCAGGGGCTGAAGGTTCTTTCCCAAGATTATACTAGGGCACAGAAATGAGACGTTTAACTGTGCAGCTTGGAGTCAGGCTCGTGGTAACCCTCCAAAGACTGGCAGCTGGCGCGGTTATTAGCAAATTGCCATCTGCTTCAGTCCCCCTCCTGGGAGTTTCATCTGATCCTATTAGTTTCCTAGAGCCCATTCTACCTGGGAGACGCCTCCAGGCTGAGGTCCAGGTCTTCTGCCACAGAGACTTCTCTGAGGGAGCACTTTGAAACAAGTGTGGGTCCTGCCCTGTGGATGTGGGGTGAATTCTCCCACAGACATGACCCGAGGCTTTCAGCCTCCTGCTTATTACTCACACCAGCCCAAACCAGCATGAGCTCCTTCCTCCAGGAAGCACTGAGCTTTGACTAGTGTAGGACACAGGAAAAGATCCGTGGCTTTTAATGTACTAGGTCTGTCAGGAGTTGAGTGAATTCTGTACAGGTTTTATGAAGATCTTCCAGTTATAGATGACAGAGATACTTTCGTATGACCCAGGTTAAGGCAGGGGATTGACTGATTCATGCAATTGCGAGGTTATAAGGTGGGGCCAGTGCAGGAGTTTTCAAGCTTCCTAATGCTATGACCCTTCAAAACAATTCCTCATGTTGTGGTACTTCTAACTATAAAGTTATTTTTGTTGCTACTTCATAACTGTAATTTTGCTATTGTTATGAATGTAATTAAGATATCTGTGCTTTCCAAGGTCCTGGGTGACCCCTGTGAAAGGGTTATTTAATCCACCAAGGTTGAGGATCACTGTGGCTCAGGGCTATTAGCAGAAACATTTACATCATGACAAGGGATTCTGTGCGGGACAATGGATGGGTCATGAACTGCAACTCAAAGGCTGGATTAACACTGACGATTATTCTGGAAGCAGTGGCAAGTGTCCCAGCCGAAGCAGGCTTAGAATGAAGAGAGGAAGGGAGAGGAGCCATGTGCTAGCAGCCTACTAGTAGGACGTTGCCAGCATCCTTTGGCAGAATAGCAGGGTTCCACAGTGTCATTGAGATCTGGTGTGGTGGTGTAAAGGAGAATGGCCACCACGGGCTCATATGTTTGAATGCTTCATCCCTATATAGTGGATGTATTTGGGAAGGATTAGGAGGTGTGGCCTAGCTTTGAGGTTTCAAAAGCCCATACCATCCCAGTCTTGCCCTCCCTGCCTGTTGCTTTTGGATCAGGATGTCAAACTCTTAGCTACATGGGCTCCAGTGCCATGCCTGTCTGCTTCCCACCATGGTGGCCATGGGATAACTCTCTGAATGTATAAGCAAACCCCTAATTAAATATGTTCTTTTACTCAAGTTGTCTTGGTCATTGTCTTATTCAATGTTCTGTTGCTGTGAAGAGACACCATGACCACTCTTACAAAGGAAAACACTGAATGAACTAAACCTTTGTGATGGGCTTAGAGTTGCAGAGGTTTAGACCATTATCACCGTGGCAAGAAGAATGACCGCATGCAGGAAGACCTGGTGCTGGAGAAGTACTGCGTCGGGATCTGCAGGCAGCAGGAAGAGCGAGAGCCACTGGGCTTGGCATAGGATTTCGACATCTCAAAGCCCACCCCCAGTGACATACTTCCTCTAACAAGGCCACTCCTCTTAATGTCTCTGAAGTAGTGCCACTGATGACCAAGCAGCTTTGGGCTTGCTTCCTCCTGGGTATGGCGGGAAGCAAGAGTCTCTTTCCAGATGGCTCCTATGAATGTCCAGGAATACTTCTGCCTGTGTGTAGTTCTCCCCACCCCCAAGAGAACACCAGGCTCTGTGTCAACCTGGATTACAGGCTGTCTTAGTTAGGGTTTTAGTTCTGTGAACAGACACCATGACCAATGCAAGTTTTATAAAAGACAACATTTAATTGGTGTTGGCTTACAGGCTCAGGGGTTCAGTCCATTGTCATCAAGGCAGAAACATGGCAGCATCCAGGCAGGCATGGTACAGGAGGAGCTGAGAGTTCTACATCTTCTGAAGACTGCTAGTGGAAGACTGACTTCCAGGAAGCCAGGGGGAGGGTCTTAAGCCCACACCCACAGTGACACACCTACTCCAACAAGGCCACACTTCCTAATAGGTTCACTTCCTGGGCCAATCATATATAAACCATCACACAGGCTTACTCCTGGAGATGGGGGTCAAGGATGCATACTGAAAGAACAATGAATATGTGAACAGATGAGAGACCAGTGAATAAGTTTAGGACTGATTAGGATAAATATACTTTTTTGGCTTCTATGGAAATAAAATCCTCTAACTTGATATCCAGAGAAGCAAAAACATTAGTCCGTGGATGTACTACCCACATGGCCTCCAGTGCTTGGCACACCATCCTGTAGTGAGTCCCAGATTTGGCCCAACGTGTTTATTTAACTAGGCCAGTGCAGCACCCACTGACAACCTGAACTTCCGATCTCTCTTTATCTTGCATGTCTGGGACTAAGAGTGGGCTCAGGTGCAAAGGAGTGGAGACGTCAACAGGCAGATCTATCAACCCTAAAGCTGTGAAATAGCCTGGCCAGCATTCCTAATAGATGGTTCAGACTCATAGCATTAGCATCTGGTAGTTGCAAGTGCAGCTCAATGGGAGTGTCTAAAGCTGTGTTGATTCAATTGTCTCCCAGGCTTTTGCTGATGGGTTTCTTCATCCCTGGTACACAGTGGCTCGCCCTTAGATTTTGCCCTTACCAATATGCATACGTCTTTTCTGTATGAGAATGGAATTGGCATAGCATATCCCATCCTGGCTGCCCCTTCCTGCTAAGCTGGGTAGGGTGTGTCCCTACAGCAGGCAGCCTCTTCTAGCTAACGACGAATGCGTGCGATCGCCTGCTCGAGGAGCTGGCCACGCGCACACAGCCTTCTCTCCATCTCCCGTCTTGACTTTCCCCCTTTTTTTTTCTTTGTGGAGTTTGAATGGCAAGTCTCTGTTCCCCACATGTCACCATGAGGCACTGAATTAGGGTTTGCATTATCAATTTGTCATCTTGACATGGACCGCACAGAGTAAGGAGTTTGTCTAAGAGGACTTCTGCACTCACGTCAGCTTTTCAGATTGATCTTTATAGGACTTTTCTATTAGTCAGCTGCCAAGCCAATACCTGGGAATTTCCCTCATGGCTGTCTTTCCTTCAAGTTCTAATCCATCAACAAGTCTAATCAATTTCACATCCTTTGGGCCTCTTGAATTGCCTCTTGCTTGGGTTTCCTAGCCAAATTGCCTACTTTGTCTTTCTGTCTTCCGTTTTCTTAACTCCCATCCATTTTCCACGCTTGAGTCAGTGTGAACCCACGAACCCCCAAGCCTGTCTGGTTGATGCCTTTTCCTGGCTTTATTTATCTTAAAGCAAGGGTGCTAACATGCTGTGTGCAGCTTCAGGACCTGCTTTCTGCCTCTCCCCACTCCAGGCTTCCTTCTTAGCCTCTTTAAGAAATCATTGCAGGGAAAGGGTTGGCTGACAGAGGCCACTACAGTGTCCTTGATCTCTGAAACCTCTGGATTTGTTCATGGAGAGTTTGGGGGTACAGTGCCATGCTGGCCTCTTAAGTTATGTGGCATTGGTTGCTTTGGGGATGAGTGGGAGGAGAGCCTGTGACTTTCTAATCACATACATCTGCATTGAGTTAGTTTCCAAAGCTTTGCTCAAAAGCCAGAAAGTGGAGTGTCTCTCTTCTGGAGTCCTGCTGGGCTGCTCTTTACTTTGTATCTTGTTTACCCCGTCCCATTTATAAATAATTGTAAAGGCAACTTGGGAGTTGACACTGAGGTCAAGGTCAAGGTCACACCTCTTCCTTAAGTATAAAACTGTGCCTTGGTTGGTTCCAAGTTGAGTCACCAATCCAAATCTGCATCTGGGCAGTATCTGGGACAAATGTTGCTCTTGTGTGACAAAAAGCTCTTTATCCATACTTCCAAGTCCCTTACGTAGCCAGCAGAGCCTGTTCCCACCATCCCTTGCCAGAAATCATAAGAAATGATACCAAGTGCATTGTTGAATGCCAGAAATGCTTTGTTTAGTGGGCAGCTTGTGGCATCTGCTAAAGTGGAATTTGAATCTCAGCTTCCTGGTCATGACCCTGTGTGAGCTTGGCAGGAGGATTGACACAAGTTACATAGTGAGTTATGGGCTTATCACCTCCCCACCCTCACCACAACAAAAAGGAGTTGGATCTTATTTTAGTTACAGTTGCTCAGCTTAATCTCTCTACATGGTCCAGATGCAATGTGTATATCTATATCTGTGTCTGTCTGTGTCTGTGTTGTGTCTATGTCTGTGTCTGTGACTTTACCTGTACCTGTACGTATATGTATATGTATATGTATATGTATATGTATATGTATATGTATATCCATATCCATATCCATATCCATATCCATATCCATATCCATATCTATATCTATATCTATATCTATATCTATATCTATATCTATATCTATATCTATACCTATATATCTCAGCATGGAAAAGCTTCCAGGCTTCTCCTGGTCTTTCAAAGTCCTTCCACAGTGACATCAACTAAATTATATTTCAATTCTATTCCTACAGTGACATGTTAAAAATAAATTAATAGAGCTAGAGAAGGGGGAGTGGGTGGTTATGTGTGCTCGTGGCTAGATTCTGTGCCGTGACAAACTTCTGCCTGTGTCTTAAATAGCACTATGGTTCCTTGGTTTCATAAGTTCAATTCCTCCTGCCCCTTATAGGTTGACAATCACATTCTTGGCAATTAGTATTCCCCGAAGATTAATGTTTGGTGCCAGCTTTCTTTAATGTTAGAATATTCATTATGCTAATAATGTTATGCCAGGCATCTGATGTATATTTATGCCTGAGAAGACATAGCGATTCCATGTCACTTGGAACAGGTAGGCCAGGCAGTTCGTGAGACATTCTTTTCCTGATCAGCAGAGACAGGAAAGAGGAGGAGTTAGTATGAGCCGAGGGAGGACCTGCTGTGTGTCCAGAGTGGTGTGGGTCTGAAGATGTATTCAGTGAATCATGGATGTCAAGTCTTTTCATTTAACTTTAATTTTTTTTTTTAATTGAGGATTGAACTCAGGACTTTGTGCATACCACACATTCTACCACTGGGCTGAAACCCAACCCTTTAATTTACTTTTAGATTAAAAAATGTATGTTTTGTTTGTGGCTGTTGAGTATATGGCGTGTGTGAGTGTATGTACATTTGCATGTGTGCCTGAGAACATGGAGGGCCCCAGGCTGAGTCTTCCTCAGACTCTCCAGCTTATTCACTAAGCCAAGGGTCTTTTGGTTGAACCCGAATCTTTTAGCACAAGGCTCACGTAGCAAAGTTAGTCTGCTCTTCGGGTTCCATCTTTGCCTTCTAAGTGCCAGAATTACAGGTGGGGCACCTCACTTACCTGGACCTTATGCTGAAGCAGGGTATCTGAACCCTAGTTCTCATGTTTGTATGGTGAGTACTTTACCTTTGTTTCGTGTTGGGACAGTGTCCTGCTAAGTTATTCAGGCCTTGAGCTCAGTCTGTAGCCCAGGCAAACTTTGAACTTGTAATCCTCGCACCTCTCAGCCTGTAGCCGGTCTACGCCATTAGGCTTGACTAAGCTCTGAACTAAAGATCACTATGTCCATTTCATGGGTGGGGAAAGCAGTTTACTCCTCGGCACAACCATTAATTGGTACCCGAGCTCCTCCTGCAGTATGAATCAAGTCAAAGGCTGCTGGGCCTAGTGCAAAAGAGGATCTCAGAGAGCCCACCTCCTCCCTTACTTCCACCCGTTTTGACAAATAAAATGGAGAGTCTGAGCTGTCATTTTTTTTTTCCGCAAAGAAATTGAAAGTTTTCAGCAAGACAGAGGGCAAGGAAAACACAGAGTACCTGGACTCTCTTTGTTTTCTCCTTATGAGAGAAGAAAAAACATCTTCAAAGCACTGCAGAAGTAGCCGTATTAATTATTATAGCTGTCTTCTCAGGAGCAGAACTCTGGCTTGGCTGTGGGTTTTTTTATTTTTTTATTTATTTTTTATTTTTTTTAATAGATTGGGAACCTGTAGATTCTTTCTTCACAGAAATGTGAATGGTGAATTTGGGGTGAAGAGAGACAGGACACTCTGAAGATTGTGATAATATCTTCCTGGGATCACTCTGAAAAATAGCACCCTGTTACCCTGAGTTTGGAAGAGAGTAGCGTGCACAGCAGGGGGAGCTATGAGTGGGTGTTGGGAGCCCATGCCCTCCTCTGCCCCGGTCTGGGCTCCTGTCCCCTGAACTGCAAAATGAGGTGCGTGCTATTGTACTGTGCATTTGAGCCCAGGGAACATGCATTCGAATTCCTTCCTATTCCCCCCTGCAGAGCAGCTCGCTCTAGAAGGGGGAGCTCGGCTGCCTGAGCTAATGTCCCCCCTGACGCCAGCAGAGGACGAGGCTAACAAGAGCTGTCCCCGCCCAGTGCCCAGGCACACGGTTCTGGAGAAGGACCTGGGTACAGCTGGTCTGTCATCAAGGGAAGGAGAGAGTCTCAAACACTGCAGCTGAGGCCGTCGGTGCTGAATCTCGGAGTTAGCCCAGGGACATTTGCCAGTCTACCTGCTACACATTAGTGCTTTCTCTCCACCACGGTTTTCTTCTTTGCCTATATTCCTCCTCCCTACTTCGTTCTACAACAAAATTATTTTCCTCATACGCAGGAGATTGTGCCCTTGCTCAATATCTCTTCTGACTTCTTCCCTTGAGGGGATACAGTGGCCACTTGGTAGCTATAGGACTTCAGCCAGAGGGCAGAAGGGACAGCAGGGCTTAAAGGAGGCCCTTCCACCACCACCACCAGCTCCCCCACCCAGGAGGAATACATTCACTTCTCCAAAACACATGGCCGGGTTAAAAGAAATTCTACTTGAAGTATTGGAATCCGTTACATAATTGTTTAAGAGAGTGGAACTGACCAACAGACACTGGGATATGTGATATCCACACAAATAGAAAATCAACAAGCCAGCCCAAACAATAACTGTTACTCGCTACTTTAGCAAAGACGAACCAGAAATAGAAACTTCAGGGAATAAAGAAGGAAGTAGGTGGCAAAAAAAATGAGGGTGATCATTTCAGTGTGATTTCCCATCTCGTTTGGCAGCCCAGGCAAAGGCAGGGTACTCGTGGACATGGAGAGATACAGTTTGTCAGGAGCAATAATGATGTCCCTTCAAAGGTAGGCATAGTCCAGTCACCCTTCCTGTTACCATATCCAGACTACATGTTCGAGTCTTTCTATTTTTTATTAGGCTGTGGTCAGTGGACCCGGGGGTATCTGAGTTCTAATATCTGATATCTAATAATATCCGAGTTCTTGGGGCTGGAGAGATGGCTCAGCAGTGAAGAGTGCTTGCCGCTTTTCCAGAGAGTTCAGTTCCAGCACCCACATGTGATAGCTCCTAGCTGCCTGTGACTCCAGCTCCCGGCGTCCATGCCTGCTTCTAGCCTCCCTGGGCATTTGCCAGCACATAGCATCTACACACATACACACATACACACAAATGGAAAGAAACGAACCTTTAAGAAATCTCAGGATGGTATGGGGGCATATATAGGAGGGATATATATGGAAACCGTTTTCTTCAGCAACAGCAATAGAATACTCATGGCATGTTTCATGACACCTACTGACGGGAAACAAACGTCGTACCATCCAGACCTGGCTCCAAAGGGACTTTCGGTTTATCTTGCTCTGCACCCAAACATAGACTTTCTTTGTGGGGGTATGGGGGAGGAATCATGTCTGCAGTTCACGCTGTGTCGGGAAGGTTCTAGAAGATTTTAAGCTGGAGTGCATTGGTTACTGGGTAAGGGAAACCTGTATAAACTCAGAGGGAAGACAGCAGCTGGTTGGAGGAGTTAAGTGTCAGGAGGTAGAAAAGGCCGATGACTGAGATGACTGAGGGGCAGGCAATGGCCACCAGGTGGGGGTGGGGCGGGGGAAGTAGAGGCTCTGACAAGTCCTATCTTGTTTCTCATGGTCCGCCTCATCCAGTGAGTCTTTTTCAGGAAAGAAAAAGATAAGGAAAGAGCCTGTGTTTCCAGCCATGGGCTTATTATATAGTCAGGGAGATAGTCACTTAATGGGTGTGAGGGATAATACAGTTAATTTGATGGAATCTTGAATCGTCATAGAAACACACCTCTTGAGTAGTCTGTGAAGGCATTTTCAGAAAGGTTTAACTCAAGACAGAAGTGCCACTCTGGGTGGCAGGTGACACTACTGATGGGCTGGGGTCCAGGAGAGAGTAAGGAAGAAGTGGGTGGGGGCTGCGACACTGCCCTCTTGTTGATGCTTTCCTAATTGTGCATGTCATGGCGGGCTCTGCTTCGGCTCCTCCACTGGAGTTCTGGAATTACAGGCATATGCTACCATAGGCAGTTTATGTGGTGTGGCGGACCGAACCCATGGTTTTAGTACAGTGATAGAGTAGACAAGCACTCTATCAAGTGAGCTACCCCCAGTCCTGTTCACTCATTCTTACCTTTCACTGACCTTCTAGCTCTGTTTTAAGTAGCGTGAAGAAGCTGAACGGGAGCTATTAGCTTGGTATACACTTGCAGTCTCAGCCCTTGGAGGAGGACATGGGAGAATCACGAGTTCCGGGTCATCCTCGGCTACCTAAGAAGTTGAAGGTAGGTTGGACTGCATAAGGCCATCTTATTTAGCAAAATAAAATAACAAAATTAAATATCATCACTACCACCATCACCGATGTCTCCACTATCAAAAAAAGAAAAACCCCAACCCAAACCCAAACAAATAAGTAACAACAAATGAAAGAAAGACATACAGAAAGAAGATGGTAGCTTTGAAGCAGAGTGAAGCGGGGCCTGAGGAGTTAGAGAAACGATGGAGGAGATAGGGAGTTAAACAGTCAGGGCATTGGGTGGTGGGTACACAAACCGCGGCAGAAACCAGGGGAATAGAGAGAGCATCAGGGCACAGGACAGCTTCAGGGTGGCGGAAGTCCTAACCTTCCTTAAAGATTGGGGCAGGTCACAGGGCAGGGGGAGGGGTGGGAATAGGCTACATCATGGTGGGAGAGCTGGGGATTTAGGGACTTTGGTCAACCTCTAAAATAATGCCAGGATGACAATACCTGTAGTATCTGTTGCCAGCTGCATGGAGACCTACCTTGTGTCTCATAAGAAATGCATGCCACCCCCTGTGTGCTGAGTGGGACTGAAGGTTCTGGAACAATCTACTCTTCAGCGTTCCATATCTTAGGGAAGGTCACCAGCCACTACTTGCTTGTGGTGGTAGCATGGCTCTTCCCTTGTCTCTATGTAATGCTGACCCTGGCTTTTAACCTTCGGAGGATTAAAGTGTGGACTTGGCCACTGGTGGCAGGCTCGCATGTAGCTTTCTGTGGGGAAAAATGATGAGGTCCTATCTGCCAGCCTTAAAAAACGATTCCACTTTTTATACCAGTTAACCCTTACTGGGATGGGAAGAATATATTACACATTACAGTTTTTTTTATATTGGTGTTGTGGGTGTTGGGCACTCGGTGTTGGGTGGGCCGTTTAACTGAGACGACCTATGCCCACTTGATTTGGAAGAACTCTTATCAAAGTAAACAGAAAGGGGGCTGGAGAGATGGTTCAATGGTTAAGAGCACTGGGTGCTTTTCCAGAGTGCCTAGGTTCAATTCCCAGTACCCACATGCGGGCTCATGACATCTTTCACTCCAGTTCCAAAATCCTTTTCTGATCTTTGTGGGCACCAGGCCTAGCACATGGTATAGGCACACGCGCGCGCACACACACACACACACACACACACACACAGAGAGAGAGAGAGAGAGAGAGAGAGAGAGAGAGAGAGAGAGAGAGGCATACAAGCACACATGCATGTAGCAAATATTCATACACATAAGAATATAAATCTAAAAGTTAATTTCAAACAAAGCAAATACTGAGTCAGAATGATCCACAGGCAAAGGAAACAGCCATTTTTTTGTTTTGTTTTGTTTTGAGAATGTTTTCAGACAGTTTGGACCCTTCTAGAAGTGTGACCTGCGCTCCAAGCTTCAGATGGAGGGCGCCTCCGCCATAAATATTTTGCATTTACTGACAACACGAGGCTTTATTTTAAAGGCTTCCGGGCTCACCGTGCCTCATGTCAGCCAACGTTAGCTGTAGGCTTTACCTTTCCGAGGAGGGTTCTGCAGCGGGCCTTCAGCGAGCTCCGCACACCTACACGTCACAGATGGCTTTGCTTTATAGGAGATGAAACTGCATTTGGTGGAACTGATTAAATATAAAAACACCACCATCTGCCATTTATTCTAATATGAAATGGTTCGGGCAGATGCTGACATCTCTCGCCATGATTGATTCATCCCTGACAAGGGAGGATGCACCGCAGGTTCCAGCTGCCCAGTGCTCAGACTGCGGTGCTTCCCGGAGCCAGTGCGAGCCCCTGCAGCTCGATTTGGACATAGCGGGTGAACAGAGAACTTTCCGAATGAGAAGCCTACAAGCGCTTCCACCGTCTTTTCCCCTCCCCTCACTTCTGGCCTGCATTGAACTGGGAGAATAGTTTGCACGGGGGGTGGGGGTGGGGTGGGGGGTAGGGGGGTGGGGGGTGGGGGGGTGGGGGTGGGGCTGCCGGCTCTCAAGTGGTTACTACACCTTCCTTGGGATGACTAGAGAAGTGTAGTTGTTGGAAAATAGTGAATGTATTCACAGTTTGGTCTTGAAAGCTTTCAGATGCCTTACACATATGCGGCTGCTGCTGGGCTTAAATTATTTTAAAATTATTTTTCTAAGTGGACAAGAGGGTTTCATTTCCAAAGCTATTGTTTACTGAGAAGCCATGGTACATGTTACCCACTGGCTGGGAAACAGCTGCGTCCGTATTGCTTAAACATCCGTGGGTATTTCAATGCCCTTTATAGAGGGTTGTAAAGCGTATCTTTTCTGTAGGAATAATTTACTAACATTGTTTTAAACCATTAAGGTAATTTTGGGAAGAAAATATAAGGATCAAGACACGTTCTTGGTGCTAGGGTCAAATTTCTCTATTTATGACGTGATTGTTAGAGGTATATTTCTTTTTCCAGAAAATTCAAGGCAGAGTGAAGCTCGCTTCTGTCTATCTTGAGTTTATTCTGAGTAACCAGGGAAAGTGTTTATGACTCTTTGTGTGTGTGTGTGTGTGTGTGTGTGTGTGTGTGTGTGTGTAAGCTAGAGGTAAGCTAGGAGTCCTTCTTGCCCATTTTCTCTACCTTATGTTTTGAGATTAGGTCTCTCACTGAAACTGAAGCTTTCTGATACAGAGAGGTTGCCTAGATCATGAGTGTCACAGATCTTCCTGTATTCCCCCCCCCCACCGTCCTCCCAGTCCTGGGTTTGCTGGGATTTGTCGCTGGGATTTGTTCTTTTTATGCAGTTTCTGGCCATCTGAAGCCAGGTCCTTGTGCTTGCTCGTCAGACACTTCACTGACTGAGCCACGCCCCCCCAGCTCCTCCCTGAATATTCACTTCAATGCAGTAAAACTACGACTATCAGGATGCCTTTATGCTGGGATCATGCACATTCAGACATGTGTGGTAGTCATATGCCCACTGGCCTGTCTATGCTCGTGGAGAATGACTCTGTTGAATCAGAGGCTGCTGCATGTATTCTCTTCTGGGCCTTTATTGGGCAGATGCTTTCTGGCCCAGTAATGCCAGCAGGGAATTCTGTTTTTCCATCTGTGATGGTTCCCTAGCAATGCCTCATGGGGTTCCTGGGGGGTCTTTTCCCTTCTGTCCACCCCTACACACACACACACACACACACACACACACACACACACTCACAGAGTTTGGGGTGCATACATGTGTGCGTGTGTCCCATGGCATATGTACAGAGGTCAGAGGAGACAACCCCTGGGAGTCAGTTATCTCCTTCTGCCATGTAGATCTTGGGAACTGAACTCAGGTTGTCAGTCTTGGCCGCAAGCCTTTATTACTAACTCCCAATACTTGTACCTCCCCTCTTGCCAATCATCAGCCGCCCCTATTCTGTTAGTCTTGTATCTTTCTTGTTCTCCTGGATGAAGGAGAACAGTAGGAGCCCCCTTCCCTTGTCCTGGGTGGGCCTGACTGGTTCAGTGCCTCCCAGCCACCTCCCAGATTCTCCCTCTCTTTTGATCCCCAGACTCTGTGTTTTACTTTTCCTTGGGTTCTTTTATCCCCATTCATCCTCCCTGGCTTTTCTCTCCCTGGCTTTCCTCTCTCTAGCTCTCCTTGCCTAGAGCAGCTGCTTGACAGGAGCTATGGACACAGTGAGGAACAGGATGTTGTCATGCTTCCCTGACAGAAAAGCCACACTCTATAAAGTCTAACTCCAGCACCTCAGAGAGAGACAGTTTGGCGTCTTCCAATAGGTAAAGTGAAGCCTGAGGTAGGCACCTCTCAGCTTGATGGGCATCCCTGATGAAGGGACCAATTGGGTGTGGATCCTGGGTAGGGACGCTGATGACATGGAGATACACAGGGAAGAGACAGGCATCCTCACGTCTGGATCTGTCCACAGCCTCAGAGGAACCATCCTGCCCACACAGTGATTTCACATTTGGGCTTCAGAACTGTGAGAAAGACCACTCTCTGTTTAAGTTGCTCACCGCTGGCACTTTATTACAGCAACCTAGGCATCGAATTCAGATTCCTGCCCTTAGGGGTCCAGCTGTAAGAAGGAAGATACACTCAGCACTCAGAAGGCAGGGATGGATGGGTATCTTGAAGAAGCTGGGTATAAAGGCAGAGTTTCACACAGGCCATCTGAAGGCCTAGAGAAGGGGACACTGATGTCACAACCTTAGTGATAAGCAAGGCACTTCCAGAAGACGTAAGAAGTGAAAAGGGATGAGTCTGTGTCGTAGTGACAGTTTTGCTGCTGTGAAGAGACACCACAACCAAGGTAGCTTCTAAAGAAATTAACTGGAGGCTTGCTTTTGGTTTCAGAGAGTTAGTCCATGACCATAATGGCAGGGAACATGATAGCAGGCAGGCATAGTGCAGGAACAGAAGCTAATGCTTATATACTGATCTACAGGTGGTAGTAAGGGGGGGGGCAGAAAGAGACAGAGACACATAGAGAGACAGAGACACACAGAGATACACAGAGAGACAGAGAGGCAGAGAGACAGAGAGATAGACAGAGACATACTGGGTCTGGCATGGGCTTTTGAAACCTCAAAGCCCACTGCCAGTGACACACCACCTCCAACAAGGATATACCTTCTAATCCTTTCTAAACAGACCCATCCACCAGACATTCAAATGTATGAGCCTAGGGGACTGGAGGCAGCACCCTCATTCAAACTGGGCACAGCCTGTGGAATTTCTCGGTGGTTAAGGCCCTTGCTGCCAAATCTTGTGACCTGAGTTCAATCCCCAGGGATTCCCATGGTAGAAGGAAGAGAACTGACTCCCAGGAGAGAACTGTCCTCTGACCTTCAGACACAGCTAAGAGGTACAATTCTGCAAAGCAGACAGCACAAGGTGATTGTGAACATGGCCTCAGAACAGGACAGTAGGACTTAGCTGTGGCTTTAAGCATGGTCTGACTTTCCTGCATGCAGCTTCGTCTGGGTGCCCCCTCCATGCCCTGTTTCCTTGCACCCATTCCATAGGTTGGTACATTCCTGGCTATAGGCCCACTGTCTGACTGGTGCCATTTCCCCTGTGATGCTTGGTTTTATTTTACCCACTGGTGAGCAGATTTCTTCTGCCATATGTGCACCAAGTCCGAGTTGTGGATGCTTTGTGCACTTAGCAGCCGAGTCTCCAGAGGCTTCACATACAACCGAGTGACATGTGACCCAGAAAATCATGTCCGTTTCCTGGGAAGCTCTTAGGAACCTGGGGACTCCATATTTGATTGAAACTCATGCAAGCCAAAATTGATTGATTGCACCTTAAATAAGAATGCCCCAACTGTATCAGAGTTCTCTTGAAGAACGGAATGGACAGAATGTGTATGTTACAAAAGAGGATTTATTAGACTGGTTTATACGGTACAGGTGGCAATCTACACGCTGGGGACTTAGAACCTGGTAACTGCTCAGACTGTAAAGGTGGCTGCCTCAGCAGTCCCAGTGTGGCACTGAAAGCCTGGCACCTTCCTGGAAAGTGTCTTGAATGGAAACCAGATCCAAAGAGTGAAGAAGCCAGACTCTCCTGTGTGGCCTCAAAGCCATTTTCAGATAGCTACCGACCCCACATGCTATCCCACAGTGGGTGTAAACAGACCACCTGGGTGCTATAGCCTGCCTGGCAGTTACCGTGGCTGGGAGCTTGGACTGTTGTTTCTTCTTCTTCCATGAGACCATCAGGGTACCTGCCATGGGGTAGCCGGCCTGAAGTGCAAACCACCGATCCTGTTCTTGGAGAGGATGTGGGGATCTCTTCCTGCACAGGAGCATCTGGATATGCAGGGTGTTTCCACTCCTCCCCTCCACCCCCTGTGCAGTTCTCTGCTCACTTGGTCACTCCAGGTAAGTCACAGTGGGAGGCACTGCTTTCCTTTCATCTCTGTTGAGGGTCCTGATGTACAAGCCAAGGTCTACAACTGTTCTCATGATTACATTTGTAAAGCAATGCCTGTGTTCTCTTCCATTACTGCTGGCTTTGCCTTTGTGGGTGTGCCGGCTAGTTTTATTTGAATGTGACATGAGCTAGAGTCGTCTGAAAGGAGAAAACATCCATTGAGGAAATACCTCCAGAGGATCTGGCAGTAGAGCATTTCCACAATTAGTGAGTGATGGGACCCAGCCCATTGTGGGTGGAGCCATCCCTGAGCTGGTGGTCCTGGGTTTTATTACAAAGCAGGCTGAGCAAACCATGGGGAGCAAGCCAGTAAGCAGCACTCCTCTGCATCAGCTCCTGCCTCCAGGTTCCTGCCCTGTTTGAGTTCCTGTCCTGACTTCTTTCCAAGGAGAACAGTGATTTGAAAGTGTGTGTAACATGATCCCTTTCCTCTGCAATTTTTTTTTTTTGTCAAAGTGTTTCATCACACCCTTAACTGGGACAATGGGTAAACAACATCTGTTAGAGACTTGGGCTTGGTGGCTAAACAACAGCAGGTTGGGGAGCACAGACTGGGGAGCACGTGGGGTGATTTCACTGCTGGGACCCAGAGATCCTTTCATCAGTTACTTCTCATAGTTTATTCCCTCCTCTCTCCTATTCTCTCCCTTCTCAAAATCCATTTTATAGGCCAGTACTTTGTGTCCAGTGTCAAATAATTGATTCAAATCCTTTTCTCACTTAGAGACCATTTGCAGAAAAGAAAACCGTTTCTCCAGCGGAAATTACATCTTAGACATTTTGCAAGGGCTCTAGCTCTTCGAAATGGCACTATTAGAAAAATGCCCACTGTAAATTATGAGACTGCAACATCTAACGCTTATTAAAGTCACGCTTTACTAGGCAAAGCAATTTTTGGCTCTTGCAAACGTGGGCTATTGGTTTTTGTGTGACTGCACGGTTTCTGCCCTTGTGTGGCACTCCCCAAAGAAGCGGTGCAGTAAGACAGATGGGGTAAGACTGAACCACAAGTGAATACTTCGGAGACTCTGATTTTCAGGTATTATGTTACATTTCTCGTGACCGTTCAGAGGGAGGGAGGCAGGGAGGATCTTCTCCAGAAGCTTGGAGTTCAGGCAGGTGCACAGCTCTTCCATCTGTTCTGTCGCCGTGAGTTACTTTGTCACCATCTTCTGTTCAGGTTTGTGCCTCAATTTCCTTATCTACATCTTGTCAGAGGAACAAGGAAACAATGAGTATTATTTGTCTTTTAATGAGTGCCTGACATGCAGACAGCATGCACTGTCAGATCGTATGAACCCTGTCATTTTAATTAGCAACCCAGACTCAGGTTGGGTCCCACTCAGAGGAACCCTCAGAAGGACAGATTTCATGTCATCCTGGGCTTCCAGGGCTATAGCTGGCCTCGGGAGCCTGGTATAGTGCTTGCAAAGGTAAGTGCCCTTTGCAATGATTTATAGGCAATGGTTTATAGATTAGAGCTCCCTACTTGTTGAATTAGAGTCACTGGCTATAAAATCATCCTGAAGCAAAGTCTATTCAAGAAGTTTTGGGATTCCCCAAATGACATTCCTTCCAACCACATATGAGAAATGGGGTCTCAGCAGAACTATGTGTATTTTTGATCATCTTACCCAAAACTCCCAGATTTTATAATACAAACCTTGCATGTCAACTATCAGTTCAATTTTATGATGCTCAAGATGACATATTTTGATAGTGGCACCTTTCACCCGTCCCATGGCCGTATATGAAGTGGATGATGGAGCTGATTGTGGCATTCCTGACTCCTTCTCCACTCCCAGGACTCATTCCACAGGCCATGGCCCCTTTGAGCAAATGCTGCTTCAAGTGGAAGAGTGTGTGGCCCTGACTGCTTCGTCATTGATGACCTCTGACACCTCTGCTCAAGGCCTGCTTTTCAAAGAATGTGGTGTTGCATTATAAATATCAGAAAGAATTTGCCAATGCGTCTTATACCAGGCAACTGGGAAGAGTAAATATAGGACCCATAAGGAGACCTGGTTATGGTGGCAGCCAAATTGAGGGTTGCCTGGACCCTTGGCCCAAGCTTTGAGAGGACGCAGTGGCTTCCTGCCAGCTGCGCCTCACCAAGATTGCTAACAAGTCGACCTCAGCACATGTGTGGGTTTCATTTGGAGTCAGAGCACGAGGAGGGCCTTTCTTCTACAACCAGGGGCCATGGCTGAACACCCAAAGTGTGAAGGGTGCCCATACTCTCAGGAGAGTTCTAGAAAGTGAGGTTGAATACCTTCCATAAGCCCAATATACCCTCCCCACCACCTACCACACCCATCCTCAGGCTGTAGATGAAGGAGCCTGGGAAGAGAAGAAACTGTGACGCCGGGCTCTTCCTCTCATGGTAGAAAGTGGCCTTTCTTTCTTTCTTTCTTTCTTTCTTTCTTTCTTTCTTTCTTTCTTTCTTTCTTTCTTTCTTTCTTTCTTGTCCCATTGTGGGACCTGAGAGAAAGATAGAGTTCTCTTTACCCCAGCTTTACACATGCCATGGACCCATTGAGAAACTATTATGTCAAGTGCAAGAGGTTGGCCCTGTCTGCTTTGTCATTGATGACCTGATGACCTCTGACCTCCCCCATGGGAGGTATCTAGGAGTATCTAGGGATCTTGTGTCTCCATATAGAGGACTATGGAGGTTGTTGAGTACAGGGAACCCTTGGGGACAGTGTTCAGGGACCTCAGGCTCAGAAGGCACACAAGCTGACCCAGAGCAGCCCGAAGTGCGAGCTGTGGTCAGAATCCCTTCTCTGGGTAGCCACATCTGGCTGCTCTTCCATCTACATCCACTGCTTGACCCTGGACTCTGGCCTAATAAGCTAATATGTGGATTCTTCTTATACGTGGGTTCCTGGGGCATTTTTCTTAGAGAGGTCCTTCTCAGCCCCACCCTCATTTCCCTACTTGGCACCTTCATGGTGGTTTCTGCCTGGCACGGTTAAGTGGTTATCGGTTCTCTCTGGGTCTCTCCTGCTCCTGACACCAGTGAATAAGATCAAGAGGAGAGGGCTCTGCTTTGATCATCACGGTCCCCACCACTAAACAGAGACCACAGGGGGCCGTGAGTGTTCACAGGTGCTGCTCAGTGGGGGAGCCAGTATGAGCCAGGCTGGACCTAAAGGACTCAGAGCTACACCCCAGACCTGTGTGGGGAGTCATGGCAGATAGTTCTCCCCAGAGGGGTTTCTTTCATCCTTTTCATCTGTTCTCTGGCCTTTTAGATATAACTAATGCCTTGGGCTGAGTGATGGGAGTTGGGTTCAACCAGAAGAGGCAGCTGAGACACTGTCAGGAAGGGCGCTCCCTGTAGGACTGAGGATGAGGATGGCAGAGGGTGTCCGCCTGTTTGAGGCTGCAGCATCTGGCCAGTGACACTTGAGCCTCATCCCCACTGTATAAACTGACGGTCCCCTACCTGGAAGGTTTGGCATCAGATGTATGTTTTTATTGTAGATATGACTGAGAGAACTGCCAGAGGCACCTGGAAGAGCCCAGAGCCGGGAGAGAGAGTAGTAGCCTGAACATGGCCAGAGGAGGCAGTTGGGGGGGGGCGTGGCGAGAGAGGGAGGCACAGAGGGGACCAGGAGCACGCATAGCCAAAATAGCAGGGTTATAAGGAGAAATGAGTGGCTGGGGGGAGGGGAGGGGAGCCCCTGAGCTGGGGAAGTTTAGGTGGGGAAGGGCTAGAAGAGCTAGATGCTTGTGATACTGAGGGATCCTGGATCTACTCTGGGAGCCTAATAGGCACCACAGATAGCAATTTGTCCCTTCTGCCGGCGATAAAGGAAATGACTCCTTTGGTAGGGAGGAACCAGCTTCATGAGTTCCTGAGGAATATTGGCTTTTGTCTAATGGCCAGAAACTGGGGGGAAATGGAGTTTGCTTCGGACCTGAAACCTTCCTCATCTCCTTAAAGACACTGGACTGCTGGCCTCAGATGGTTATTTAGTCGTAATGTGAGCTCCCCCCCCCCCCTCTAGCCTTGTGGCCACACACAGCCTCCCACTTTGGGTGTTGCCTGTCTTTCCTGCAGTGATGCTGAGGGGCAGGTAGTTCCTCCTCTAAGGCCCCTCCTCCTTGAGCCTTGCCTTTCTGAGAGAGAGAGAGAGAGAGAGAGAGAGAGAGAGAGAGAGAGAGAGAGAGAAGCCTAGATGCAATGCCTGATGCTTTGTGAACAGCTCAGACTGTTCCTTTTAGTTTTAAGCTTCATGTCCTAGCTGGAGACGAGGATAAACACGGGAAGCTGGACCCTTACTCACTGTGCAATGCGGAACATCCCTTGTCTCTCTTTTATTTCTCTCCCGTGAAATGGGTTATTAAGGGTGTCCGTGTCACAGGACTAAAATGATTCAGTGGCACTGTATACAGAGACAGGATAAGCCACAAAGGCAAACCAGCCTAGTCCAGGAAGGGCATCACTTGGGTTCTTCCCTTCGCACTGTCCAGTGGATTTGAATGGATAGAGAGCCGTTCTGGAAACAATGGCTCTGGGTGGCACACAGGTTAGAAAATCCAATTTTGCATCTTGACTGAAAACACAAATTACTGGGATTGAAAATCATCCTGGCATTTGATTCTTCTTTGGATTTGGCATGGCTCCTTCAAAGTCAACACCCAGATACTTAGGAGACTCCGAATCGAAGGCTGGAGACGTGAACCCAGTACATGCTTGGTTTAGAGGAGACCTTGTAGAATACGCTTAACTGTAAAGGGATCCTGGCCTCCAAATGTAATTCCACAGATGCACTTTGATTTCACAGCCATTGATCAATAATTCATTCAGCCCGTGACTGCCGATGACATGATTTAATATGTCCGGCTAAATTATGTCCCCACAGGACTGCTCGTGCAGACCAAAGGAAAGAGAACAATGGCCACTGTGCCAGCACCACAGAGCGAGCCGTGCCTCGGGATGGAGTCAACGGTGGTCTCAAAGGCGGGAAGCGGTGAGGGATGTAGACAGCAGAGGGACTTCATTTTAATCCCTGCCCGTCAGGAGTACCCAGGTGACAGTGAATGTCACCTCCAATCCCAGCTCTGCAAAGACAGAGTAGCTTAGCCTCAGGAGAATTAGAATCTGCAGCAACCCCGAATCTGCCAGTCAGGAGTCCTCATTTTTACCGTCAGCTGCTAGCGCCACTGTGTCCCAGTGTCTCGTTTCTCTCTGTTCAGAGTAGTAGAAAGGCATTGGGTGAGCTGGCAGAAGTGGCCGGGCTCAGGTTGGAGGATTATCGATGGTAGGCTGTTACTTAAACTTGAAATAAGCATATAACAAGGTTTGGCTTCTATTGAAAGACGAATCTGCTCTCTGTCTCTGTCTATTGTATCATCTCTGTTCTCCCTATCTCTGTCTCTGTCTCTGTCTGTCTGTCTCTGTCTCTCTGTTTGTCTATGCCTCTCTCTGTCTCTGCTTCTCTATGTCTTTCTCTGTGTCTGTCTTTGTCTCTGCGTCTGTCTCCATCTCTCTGTCTCTCTGTCTCTGTCTCTGTCTCTCTCTCTCTCTCTCTCTCTCTCTCTCTCTCTCTCTCTCTGTGTGTGTGTGTGTGTGTGTGTGTGTGTGTGTATGGTTATACACGTATGCTTGTCCATGGCAGACTGTGTGGAGGCCATTGGTTGGTTTAGGTTGCCTCCACAAGCCTCTTCTTCACTCTGTTCTGTAACATGGTCTCTAACCGAGCTAGCCCTTTTGGCCTGATGGTTATCCAGCAGGCTCTGCCTCTATGTATCTCTGCCTCCCAGGGCTGGAGTTACAGATGGTCACTGCCACAGCTGGCTTTTTCAAGGGTGCTGAGGACCGGACCTCAGCCCAACGTGGGTTGGGCAGCAAGCACTTTACCCACTGAACTGTCCCCCCTAGCCCATGCCTGGGAGATTTTGAGTGAGAATAAACTGAATGCTGGAAAGAACTGGATGACATACAGCAGGGTTTTTGTTTTTGTTTTTGTTTTTGTTTTTGTTTTTGTTTTTTTGCCTCCACTGTGGTGAGGCATGTGGAGTCTCATAGGAAACCTCTTCCCTTACTCTGAGATCTCCTCTTTCCCCTGCCCCTGAAAGCAAGAGGGAACAACTTGGAATACTGGAGTTGGCTTCAGCCATATTCCCTAGGGAGTAACTCCAATTGCTCACCACCTACTGTGTGATCTTGGCAAGTTGTTCAACCTCTCTGTTTTATTTATGTCCGTAAAGCTAAAAGTTGGCGAGGTACCCTTAGTGACACGTTCTCATCCCATCTCAGGAGGAAGGCACCATGGGCTGGGGTTTGTCAGGCAAGGACTCTGGGCAGGACAGGGAGGAAGGGCACAGTGAAACGGAGCAGCTGGACATGGTTTAGTGAATCCAGTTCCATGCCTCTGAGCAATGGAAGCCTTTTACAAAACAACAACCGTCCCCCTCTCCTGGAGGGCTATCAAAGAGTGTGTGTCTTTTGTTTCATTTGATCTTTTTTCTTATGTTGAGACAGGTCTGACTCTGTAGCCAGAACTTGACCTAGAACTAGAGGCAATCCTCTTTCTGAGACCTCCCAAGTGCTGGCATCACCGGGGTGAGCCCACTATACCCAACCCTCCATGTGGATTGGGCCTATCATAGGTGGAGTGTCTTAGTCTGCCATCATGGTGGTAGCAAATGACCCCATTCAGAGGCCTGCACAGCAGCTTTCATATCCATTATCATCAGGGGGACAGATACCAACAGTCTGAGAGAAGGCAGGGCCCATGGCTCTTCCTTTCCTTTTGTCTTCCAACTCTTGGCCTCTGAGTCCCTCAGCTCATAGTGTCCTCCATCATCTTCAGCATATTTCATGGTTTCAGGCTCTTGCTCTCTTGCCTGCCATCCCCTGAATTCTGCTGCATCCCTCCCAAATCCTTGCACTGACTCAAGGTCTAATTGCACAAGTGAGGATAAACTGTCCTGCAGGATGCTTAATTTAGTTACAACCACCAAGTCCCTCTGGATGCTAAGTGTGGTGTTTCATCTTCATTGTCAACGTTGATTTAGAATCACCTAGGAAACGCACTTCCAGGTACATCTGTGAGGGCGTGTCCAGAGAGGGTGAGCTGAAGGGGGTAGCACCATGGCGTGGGCTGGAGTCTCTCCCATAGAAGAAAAGGAATAAGTGAACTGGGTACCAGGCTCTCCTCTCTCTCTCTCTCTCTCTCTCTCTCTCTCTCTCTCTCTCTCTCTCTCTCTCTCTCTCTCCTTCCTGTGTGTATATGACCAGCTTCCTCGTGGTCCATTCCAGTCATAATAGACTAGACCTTCCAAAGCTGAGCCAATCTCTTTAAGTTGATGTTGCAAGTATTTTGTTGTGGTAGTGAAAACAGCAAGACACGGAATAACCCAGACACAGTAAGATGCTCAGGTTTAGGATGCAAAAAGTTGTTCGTTGGACCTCAGGGACCTAGGATGGTGACAAGAGGCAAGGAGAGTGCTGTCAGGGTCCTGCACTGCAGTGGGGAGAGTAGATGGGAGGCGAGTCTGAAGGTAAGGTCTGGTCCACATCTACTGGCCGCTGAGGATCAAGGAGGGGACATTTAGATTTCCTGTTTGGATGTGATAGATAAAATAATGGCTGAAACATTCCAAGTGTCTGCTTCCCAGCTAACGATGGGTACAAATTCCAGAATTGTCTATAATTTATAAGATCCATGATAAGGAAAGAACTGACAGTTGTAAACGGGCTAGCACCGGATTGTCTACACTGATTTTGCCCAAATCATTAATAAGCAAATGGACCAGCAGCTGCTGTAGCCTTGTAAACAAGCTGTTCCGAATTGCTTTTGAGAAAGTAAAAGAATGCTTCATAGCAATGAAGACTGAAGGTGTTCCTTAGAGTGAGTTTGTTTATTTGTTTGTTTATTTATTTATATGTTTCCAGGTGTTTTCTGGAACATATAAGACTGGATCTTAGAAGGAACAGCTTTCTCTGCTCAAAATGCTAAAGAGCTGAGCTCCAATCAATTAAACCCTTTAATTTAAAAGTTGATGTGGCATCATTAGTTGCATGTTTTCCGCTGCCTGGAGCAGCTGAGGTTTTCATGACCATGGTGACTTGTGGGCCTTAGCTTTGACTTGGGTTTTCTTATCTTCCTTACTTCTGTTCAGTTCCATAGTGACCTTGTAGCCCCTCCCCCACCAGGGAACGGCTGTGCTTGGTAAGCACTGGCTGATAGATAATGGTTTTGTGGTCGGAATTCCATGCAGGGCTTCACTGAGACCATCTTGGATGGCCAGGGAGAGCTGAGTGGCATTTCTCCTGAGGCTGATGTTCTTGGACCATCTGAGGTGATTTTACTCACAAGCTGAAAGCCCCAACAGGGTGGGCTGAGTTGCTTCGGCTCAGCAAGCCATCTGGCTTCCACATCCTCTTGGGGCTTCTCAAAGCAGACTCCCTATCGAGTCAGCTGAGAAATCTCATATGCCAACCAGGGATGCTGGGACCCTGGCCCAGACTTACAGCTCTCCTGAAGGCTGACTTGGGAGCTGGGCTAGCTCTGGGACATCAGATAAATTTGGAAGGGGCCTACTTCACTGTGTCTCAAACATTATACAAGACACACACTCACGGAAGTATTGGTTCTTGATATTAACTTCACATTGAGTGGAGTGGTGTTTTTCATTTGTTTGTTTGTTTCTTTTTTTTTTTTTCTGCCAAGAATTTTCTGCAGTTTCCTAATTCTTTGATTTTTAAAACAGCTGTAGATTGGCCATATCCAATGGAAGGGCAATAGAACCCAGCTGTCCATGAGAGAAGGGCCAAAAGCTGTATGGCCCTTTAATTCACCATTAACAGTGCCCTCTCTGTATTTTGTCACACTTTGGAGTCTGAATCGTCCCCAGCTAAAGCTTTGTGCCCTTCCCCATGGACTAAAACTCTTAATGACTCCAAGCCACCAGTTGTCCTGAGTGATAGTCAGCAATCTGAACACATCAGGCAGCAGTGGTGCATGGTGGGAAGATCCTCTATCAGTGGGAGCTGCTATGTCTACTGCCATTTAGGTAGTGGAAGAGGTAGGGAGCATAGAGGTGAGTGATGGTAGTCTCTTCTGTGAGGTCATCAAATGGCTCAGAGCCTGAGTGCTTCTAGTTGGTCATGCTGTCCAGGTCTTGATGATTACACACACACACACACACACACACACACACACACACACACACACACGTTACAACCTGTATGTGGAATTGTTTTTCTCCTGCTACATGTAGCTTCAGGATTGACCTCCGGTTCATCAGGCCTAGAGTAAATGCCCTTACCCACTGAGCCACCTTGGTGGCCCACATTTGTTAATTTAATACGTATCAGAGAAAGGATTGTGATAGAGAGAAAGGATTGGCTGCAGCAGTAGCTTCTTAGGGGATGCGGATTTTCCTTAACCATAACGGTAGCTTTCAAGTTTCCCAAGATTATCATAAATGTCGATTGCTCATTAACATTTCAGATGCTGCTGTTTTGCTCATCACACCAGTGACACCTGTATGCTGCAACTGGTAAGAGTAGTTATTGTTAATACTGATAATCAGCTTGATAGGTTTAGAGTTACCTAGGAGGCAAACCTTCGGACATGTGGGCATGGGACTTACTAGACAGGGTAACCTGAGGTAGGAAGACGCATTAGGAATGCAGGCAGTGTTGTTCCAAACAAGTCAAAGCAAGGAAGCGAGCTGAGCACCAGGGTTCATCTTGCTGCTTCCTGACTGTGGATGCCTCCATGCCTCTGCTGCCGTGCTTTCCCCCGCCATGATGGACTGCACCTTCAAACTGTGAGCCCACGCATAACCCTTCCTTGCCTACTTTTTCTCAGAAATCTTGTTGTGTAATAAAAAAAGATATGACAGGTCATTTCTGCACACAAAGTGCATTTCCAGACAATTGTATTGGTTGCAATTTTGGAATCCACATGTATAGCTCAGACTTGACACCTGCTTGCTCCTGTTCTTAACCCACCTCAAGCCCTATGCAAAGATGCGCTATTTAGAACCTCAGGAGATCTGGAGTAGGCCAGCTAAATTTATATGGAGTCTAACCATGGGTCAAATTAAATATAGGTAAAACACTGGGCAAAATGTGGTTTGAAAACTAAAAATGGGTTTTGGGGCCCATCAGAACCCATAAATTCACTGAGATGAAAGGCCCTATGGGTAATAAAAATGTCTCATTTAAGAAATGAAAAGATCATGTCATTTGTAACAGGAATTAATAGCACTTTAAAGCGGAGTGAGCGTAAGGCGATCTGGGTGAGTCACAGCGGCCGTCCACATTTGCAGTGTCCCTCCAATAATTATTAATTAACATGACATCAATTGTCTCAGTGCAGCATCATGGTACAGACTCAGACACATTAATGGAGGATGCTTCTTATCGAGGCTTCTTGTCCTTTCTTAAAATTAAAATGCTAAACTAATTAAAACCAAAGGTACTTTAAAAAACAGTTTGCTTCCAAACAGATTTTTAATATATGCCAAGCTGAGTGGGAGCCTAGATCTATTTTTTTTAAGTGAAGATCAGAAATCTATTAAAAAAAAAGAATTTTGAATATATGTCCCAACAGCCCCCTCTAACTCCATGTAACCAGTGTGGCTATGGTGTTGATTTCACTAAGGGCAGAAGTTGGTATCTGGTTGTTGGTTTCTCAGGAGTTTTGGCCAAACAATTGAAATGTCGGTGATTGTTTATTTCTATATCACTTAAGATAGCTCCCTGCCTCCACGGCTCTGGTGTGAATTTCCCTTTCTGCACTTGAGTGTGTCCCTGAGGGATCTGCTGCTAGGCTGTTTCACCCCTGATTATCCTGGAGGTTTTTGTGTGTTCTTCTTTCATGTTTGACTCTTAAGATGTTTTGAATATGCCAAGCATGGTCCCTTGCTCAGAATGTTTTTGTAGTTTCAATCCCTTTGGCGTATTCTTTCTATAAACTGTCACATAGCTTGTTCTTTCTCACTTTTCTGGATTTAGATCACCCTGTGAATAGAATTCTAGACTAAGCCTAGAATGCTTGGCGGGCTCTTTAGGGTGTGCATGGCTCCCTCATTACATACAGCTTGAGTGTACTTCTCTATTAGTTGACTCTTCAACTAGAAGGCTAGCATCCTGAGGGCAGGGAGCACTTTTGCCTGCTCAGCTCTGAAGCCCCCATCATGACGTCCGACATTTGTCAAAAAGAGGAAAATGCTTAAGCCATCTGCAATGACAAGAGTTATTTCCAGAAAGGCTGGCCAAGAAAGAGACAAAGGTGTTTTAGAGAAGTTGCTGGTACCTCATTGTGAGACCTTGAAGACATTTAGATAAAAGGATGTGGGCAGGATGTGGGAAACACAAAATATGCTCAGCTAATCTCTGGATCAAAGAGAGAAAAGGAGAAAGAATGATGACATTAAAATAATTGGGTGGATCACAGTGCGGGTGCAGCAAGCGCTCCACGGTAGGAAACGGAGGCTGAGGGGGTTTTCAAGATGAATCATCTTTTTCTTTTCCCCGCTGTCTCTCTTTTGTAGGCCCAGTTTGTTTTCTTTCTAGGTTTAGAAATATTCAAGAAATGCTTGTTGGGTAGTTGTTAGGGAGTCCCAGTATTCTCTCCTCTCTTTTGCAGTGATAATATTGACTTATGGGGGGAGGCCACAAGCATGAATACCTTGTTCATTTATACGCTTTCAGTCTCTCTGATACAACATCACCTGCATTCAAGCTTGCTCGCTCTGTTGAAGAGCTTCTGGTACCCAAGAGTTTATCTGAAGATGAGCTGATCGTCTTTTCCTCCTGTGGAACCTGCTGCACACGAGTCAGGGTCTTGTTTGCTTTTCTAGTTTCTCTGATTCACAGTCAGGAAGCAGAGAGACCCTAGCACAGGGAACAGTGCCACCCACAATGGGCAACTCCTCCCACCTCAATGAGCCCAATTAAGAAGCTATTTCTCAGGCATTCGATAAGGTCCATCACCCAGGTATTTCTCAATCTCACTGAGGTGGCAATTGATATTAGTCATTACAAGCAGGAAAATGTTCATCTTAAGGTATTGGCAAAATGCTCTGATCGTATTGTTTACATTAGGATTTTCAAGTGCCCTTTGTCTTCTTATGCCTAAATTGTTTCATATTTATTCTGAAATCAAACCAGGTTTGCTAGTTTATAAAGGAGGTCTAAGCTAGCAACAGGCAGCACATGTGGGCATAAAGTGTGTTGAAATAAAATTTGGCAATAGACCAGGTATGGTGGCACATGCCTATAATAATTCCCTGTACTTGGAAGGCTGATGCAGGAGGACTGTGAGTTTAAGGCCAACCTACCTACAGAGTGAGGCCTTGTTTTACAAAATAGGAGGTAGGGAGTGGATGTGTGGGAGAGGACTGGCAAATAGAAGAGTTGAATATGGCATCTATTAATTATCATCACCACCAAATCATCACCATCATCGTCACCACCATATCATCACCACCACCGTCATCACTATTATCCTAATCATAACTACCACCATCATCATGCTGTAGGTAAATAAAACATGGAAAGGAAAAGGAGCACCAGAATGTTTGCCTTATAAGTTTTTATTAGAAAGAAATCAATTTAAGTCAGACCATCTATCCAGCTGCATATGTATATATTCTGTATATGATTTCTGTATTTAGCAGACAATTCTACAAATGTGTTTTGAAGGTATCTGCATCCCAGGACCATGTAGCACCCTAAGGCCACATGGATGACTCATGATTCCAGCCCTGGAGGATGTTAACCCTGTCCAAGGATGTCTGTATTTGGGGTTTAGCTCTGCTGCTTCATCGTGATTCTGGGGTTTTAAAGCTATAGGTTCTGACTGAAGTTCATGGAGTGATAATCCTGTTTCTATGGACACAATGTTGTGAAGAGGAGCAACGACCTCTAAGTAAGGAGCCGTCCTCCACTAAGTAAGAAACACTACCGTGCTCTTCACCTTTGAGCAGCCAAGGCAGCGAGCCAGGAGAACTGGAATGATCCAGTTAAGAGAACTAGCTTGGTCTGGGGCAAACACACAGATTCTGGGATGCATGTCTACATTAAAATCCCCACCAGCCTCAGTCAGCTTTTCAACCTTAATTCCATCTTACTGACTTCAATGGGTGGGCGGTGGAGGGAACACTCACACCTGTAGTGTCCTTCACCCTCCAGATTATTCAAGGCGACACTACATCAGCTGGGCTCTCCAAAGTGATGATCCCAGGAAGTTTCAACAAGGTACTAGATTTCGTTTTTCAGAGCTGCATCTAAGCCTTGCCTGGGCATCTTGTTGCTTCACCTTGTCCATCCTCATAGACTATTCATTTTGTCTGCCAGAAGCTTGGCTTAACCTTGAGCCCTTTACTCTCCTTTCTGAGAGACCTCTTAATGGCTCCAGTTTATGCCATTTTTCATTTCTCTTATGGTATTAACAATCCCTATGGGGCTGGAGGAGATGGCCTGGTCAGTAATTCTCCCACTTTGCAAATATGAAGACCTGAGTTCAATCCCCAGAGCCAGTGTTAAAATACCAGCTGCTGAGACCCATGCTTATAATCAAGGTACAGGAGAGGCAGAGTCCAGAGTATCCATGAGGCTCATAAGCCAGTCAGGCCAGACTACTAGGAGAGACCCTGTCTCAAAGGAAGTGGATCCTGCTTCTAAGAATGATACCCAACATAGTCACCAGCATCTATACATTCAGACAACTGCATGTGCACCTGTATACACATGTACACACCCTACATGAACATGCATATAGACCTATATTTCCCCCTGAGATTTTTCAGAATTTAAATGTGCTAGGATCCAGAGACCCAAGTTTTGAGCACTTCTGACTTTTGAGCACTATTGAACTTAGGTATGGCTGGTGTGTAGGTACTTCTCTTTTGCATATAGATTTGGTGTGTTTTCTTTGGGTGAATTATCTGTTTCTAGTTTAGAGAGAAGCAGAGCAACAGTCAGTCCATCTTGAGTGGCCATCCTAGTAATTGTTGGGATAGTTGTCAACATGGCGGTCGCCTTGGAGGATGAGGCACTGCATTCGCAAATCTGGCAGACAAGGCTTGAGCTTCCAGGAAGTCGTGTACAGGGGTGGTTGAGGTGGCGATGCTGGTGTGGCGTGCAGGTGGTTGTGGGTTTGCAGCCTGCTGTGGTGACTGCTGGCCACAATTCTGAGCTGATAACTATCTAAGGCCCCAGGGCCGACAGCTAAACTTGTAGCCACGCCTCTGAATGGACACATTTTGGGTTCTGTGGTCTCAGTCTAACTGCCTGTCTAACCTCTGTTCATCTTTGAAATGGACATTTTATGTTCTGGCCTCTGAAAGTTGGTGTCTCCATACACTGGGCTCTCTGTTGTGTCTTTGTCACCTAGGCTTTGAGGCCGCCCAAGCTGTCATCAAACTGCTTCACCTTTGGCTTTCTTCATGGCTTCTCCATTCCATTGAATACATGACTTAGTCTTCTTACTTTTAATTAATTATAAAGATGGAGGGATAAGCGAACACTTTCAATAAAATTTCGTGAATTAAAAACTAAAGACTGAAACTATCCATTACATGATCCCAAAGGACATTTTGTCTTCTGTTAGTTTATACAGAATTTTCCTTATCACTTTTAGGGCTTGAATATTTCTTTGACTATTTGCTGAGTAACATTGGTTTCTGTCTAAAATAGTCCCATAGTTCTGTGAAAGGAGGAGACAAATGTATGCCTTTAGGGCTTGCCATCACACACTCTCTCTCTCTCTCTCTCTCTCTCTCTCTCTCTCTCTCTCTCTCTCTGTGTATGTGTGTGTATGTGTGTGTGTGTGTGTGTGTGTGTGTGTGTGTGTTGGTATGCTTGTATAAGCATGCTTGTATAGAGCTCAAAGGCCAACATGAGATGTCTTCCTCTAGCACAGTAGTCCTCAACCTTCCTAATGCTGCAACCCTTTAATATAGTTCCTCACGTTGACCCCCAACTCTAAGATTATTTTGTTGCTGTAATTTTGCTTCTGTTATGAATTGTAAATATCTGCTATGCAAGCTATCTGATTTATGGAAGTCATTTGAACCCCCAAAGGGTTTGTAACCCCCAGGTTACAAAAACCCACTGCTCTAGTGCCTTCTGCCTGATTTTTTTTGAGACAGGCTTTCTGACCGAACCTCATCATTTTAGACTGGCCGTCTAGTAAGCCTCCTGAGATTTGCATGTCTGAGATCCCAGGGTTAGGGTTACAGATGTGTGCCGCCATCTTTGGCCTTATGTGAGTGCTGTGACCAGAAACTCAGGCTTTGTCTTCTGACTCTGTGCCCCTTCCTCCCCCACACCCCCGTCTTTACCTCTCTAAATATTTGCACATAGTATCCTTGTCTAATACATACAAAATTCTTGTTTTGCTTTTATTTCCATGAAAACAATGATGACAATGTTACCAAGAGTTCCTAACTGTGCACTTTCTGTGGAAACATTAAGTTTTACTTCAGGTTGAAAGTAGTATTCAAATTGGACTAGGGCACCAGGTAGTGTATACTTCCTTGTAAAGTACTTTACTGAGAATCCATTTAGTCCTCAGTGAAAACCTGTGAGGTAGAGATGTTTCTCCCAGCTGTACAGAGGAAATCTGAGAGGGCCATACAACTATTACCTTAGAGGAGAAAAGCCCACTGTGTAGTTTTCATCTTAAACTCAGGGTCAAGGGTGATGGCTCAGTCAGTAAAGCCCTTGCCTTGCAAGCCTAAAGACCCGAGTTCGGTTCCCAGAACCTGTGTAAAAGTTCGCCATGATGGCATGCACTTATAATCCAAGGGACGGAGAGATGATAGACAGCGAGTAGGTAGTCCTTCAAGGTCACTGGCCAGCAAGCCTGGCCTGCTTGGTGAAGTTCCGGGCAAATGAGAGGACTTATCTTACACAAAAAATGGAAGGCTTCCTGAAAAACACATCTGGCCTCTACATACATGGCTATAAAGGCACATGTGCTTATCTGTGCACACATGCATCTACACACACACACATACACACACACACACACACACACACAAGCACACACATGATCTTGTACATTTATGCACATACACAGAACCCATGATCATAGCCATACAGTACCATGGTGGATCATCTCCTTCCTATATCCCAGTGGATCATGAGAGCCCATGTGGTCAAGGCCACCCATAAGACCATTATGCATGTTCTTTATGCATGTCTGGAGACAGAGAACTACATAATCTTTGTATGGCATCCACAGCAGATGAGCTGAAATATTTATTGATTTGCTATATAGTCCACTCAGATGTTCCATTTCTGAGATTAAATTTGCTGGGGGGAAAAACGCATTCCATGAAGACAGATTGGGTGGAGACAAGATGATGAAAGGCCTCTGGGGAGGAGAACACTGGGTAAAGTGTGTCCCATCTGGTAACGCTTCCCTTTGGAGAAAGGAACATGAGCTCACAGTCACTGGCTCCATCACAATGCTTCCCAGAATCTTCTTGACCCACATTCCTAGATGTAATCATGTTATGGTGGTGGGTGAGGGTGGTCACATGGAACTCAGTGTTTGAAGAGGAGTGAGGGTGACAGCCTTTCCACCGAAACCTCTTCTACACAGAGGAAAGATAGCTTGCTGCCACTGAAATTTTTCTTTATAATGTTATGTACATAAATGTTTCAATAGATGTATTTTTTTCTGTACAAACCAGCATGATAGGCACACAGAGCAGACTTGCTTGGGAGCATGTGGTGGCATGGTCTAGGAGAGTGGGTGCGTGTGGGGGGGGTGTTGTGGGAGAGCAGGGGTGTGTAGGATTTGGATGAGGGAAGAAATACTTGCACAGCTGGGGCCACCTTTTCTGGCACTTTCACTTCATGATCACAGATGTTCCCATGGCCTGTGTGATTTGCAGCCAGCTTGGATCCTGATGCATCATTCGCAGACTATCCTGATTTGAGGGCACATGATGGCCTGCCTGTCCCCCAGCCAAGGCCTCAGCTGTCCAGGGCATTGGTGACAACTGCATTGCCATATCCTGTTTTGAACTGTGGCTGGAGCACTAGCTATGCTTGTTTTCTCTCTGTGTGTTTCATTACTGCCAGGGTAAATAACTTACTCTGGTCAAGGCCAGATGACAATATCCTGAGGCAATCTATACTGGGGTATACAATTCAGACCATGCATGGATGCATCCTATGTCTGCAATCTACAGTTGTTTCACAGTTTTCTTGTGGCAATCTTCTGATACAGAAGCATCCTTATTACATACAGGGAAACCAGGGTCCACAGAGATTAAGTAACTCACACCTGTGTACTTGCACACACAAACACACACTTGAGAGCACAGGCATGTGTGC
This sequence comes from Apodemus agrarius, assembly GCA_964023405.1. Taxonomy (NCBI): domain Eukaryota; kingdom Metazoa; phylum Chordata; class Mammalia; order Rodentia; family Muridae; genus Apodemus; species Apodemus agrarius. The sequence goes on along the minus strand of OZ030011.1, from coordinate 99,014,547 downwards.
ATATACATATGCACACATGTAAACATATATATGCATATACGCAAGTCCAAAGGTATGTGTTTTTACTCATATTCATATGTGAATGCACATGGACATGCCTATTCATACATACACATGACATGACCTTGGGAAGGCCAGTCTTTTACATCTGCCAGTTCTTTCTCTCTCTTTGATGAAACGGAGGTTTTCTTTCTAAAGCCTCTTCAAGGGAGGAACCAGAATGATCCCCGTATGGGGAAGGGCTGGCTGTTAGGTATTAGGGTCAGGGTGTACATTATAACTGCATTTCTTTAAGTTCTTCTAGAAGCCTGAACAACACAACAGAAATGACCAGAGCACACCCCAGTTACTGCTCAGGCTCTGCTCCCCAATTTTGTGTATGTTACCCAGAATCTCATAAGGTGGAGTATGAGAGGCCACTGGCCCAAGCCAGGACCGAAATCTCCAGAATGCTTTGCAAAGCCCTCCTGCTCCATGTGCGAGATGGGCTTTTGGCAGTTTTAACCTGATCAACTTGTCTGTCCATGGTTCGAGCCTCTGGCCTGGGAGCTGGTGTGCAGTCCCTCTGGGCTGCAGAGTGGTCAGAGAGAGCTTCCAAGTGGGGAGCAGTGACACCCCTGCAGGGCTTTGGATGATAGTGGCCTTCTCGAGCCTGTCTGGGGGGGAAGGTACTCGGCGGACAGCAGAGCGCAGTCCGAGGGGCAGTTGGAGGGGGCCGTGGGAATGGCCCAGCTGGGTTAGCACACCTGCCTTCTGCTCCCAGCTGTTTGCTTCCCAACAAGGCTGCTGTCAGGAATTGCCAAATGTTCACGCGTCCCGCCCACTCCCCAGGCAACACTGCATTTGCTGGCACCCACCGCAGGGTTTAACTACAGTCTTTTATTTATTATTATTTTAAAAAAGAGACACCAGAATCCTATGCCTGGGAAGGAGCCAAGCTGGCCTGGTGCTGAGCGCGGAAATATTCCATCTCCCTTCTGTGCCCAGAATTATTTTTGTTTTCTTCGATACACAACCTAGATACAGCCACAGTAAGGAAACCGGTTGAATTTTGAAACCCAAACTCCTTTCCTGTTTATCAGTGGGTTTTTAAAAAAATTTTTTTAAAAGCTATCAGTGTATCAGTGCCACTCTGGATGCCAGGCTGACTCTGTGGGTGGTGGGTCATATCTCTCTCTCTCTCTCTCTCTCCTGCCCCCCTGTTTCATGGTACTGGGGATTGCTAGGGCCCTGTACTCACAAAACAAGTGTTCTTCCTCTGAGCCCTCTTGACACTGATTGTGCTAGCCATATAGTTCTGGGTGTGGGCCATCCACTGAAGTGTGGTTGACTTACTAGGAGCCACACCCTTAAAGAAAATTGATTCTTCCTATCTCAGAAGCCATCAACTGTTTATACTTCCTCAGGTGAGGTGAGGGATTGTGAACACCTCGGAACGCCATGACGGAATGTTGACTGCATTGATCGTGTGCAGATAAACACAGTTGCTGTGACTTCACGAGGGCAGTGGCCCTGCCGTGTCCGGAAGGCATTGCTTTGCCCCGTTAGCCACACTCCCTCCATCGCTGGCTCTTACCATCTTTCTACCTTCTCTTCTGTATCTCTTCTCACATCCTGAGCCTGGCGGAGGGATGTGATATAGATGTCCGCTTTGTGGCTGAGTACTTCAAGGTGACTTATTCTCTGCACTCTGGCTAGTCATGAGGTTCTGCACTAACCACTATCTACTGTACAAAGAAACTCCTCTGCTGAGATCCGAGAGAGCTGTGTAGTTACAGGCTGAAGAGAGAAATTTAGAGAACAGTTTGATGTAGTATCCATTTAGCAGGATAGCAATAGGAGGTTCATCCATGGGGTCTTGGTAAGATCTTTAATATCAGTCATGTGTTTCCTTCTTGGTGGACCTTAAATTCAATTAGAAAGTGGCTGGTCACACCCCACCCCCTAACGTTCATGCCACCATTGCACGAATGAACCATACTGATGATTATTGCAGTTCACAGGTATCAAAGCTAGATAAGACCGTTGGTTACCTTCCCCTCACCCCAGTACCTTCCAGTACTGACAGAGCTAGCTATCAGGAAAGCTTCCTGTTCACTACCAATTTGGTTTCAATTTGGTTTCTCTATGTCTTATCACCTATGGTGTGGTATCTTCAGCAATAAAATTTTACCATTAAGCTCTAGTGGGCAGCCAAGAACAGTGTCAATAGCATATTTATTTTAGGGGCCTTTGAGCCGTCTTGATCAACAACTGGCAGGCAGGTATCCCACACCTGGTACTGGTCTTTTATATTTAGCAACCTATAATTTCTGGGATGAGCATAATCCCCTGTGTGGGGTAAGTCTAATCTCACCCCCATCTGTCTTTATATACATACGCATGAAACATTGACTTGATATGCCTTTTTAGCAGATTCTTAGAATCTGTTAGGAATTTTCTGACAGGACCTTTCTAAGTTGCCTAGGCTGACTCCAAACTCAACTCTGTGACCTAAGCAAACCTCCTGAGCAGCTGTGATCCAAAGCCTGAGATTCCACATAGGGCTCTGTTTTCTTTTTCATCTAGTGTGTGTTCCTAAAACCATGCCAGAGGAAGAGGCTGTTATATCTGGGAGGCAAGAGTAGCTCTCGAATGCTGTTAAACTAAAAATCAATACTGGTCTATGACTCAGGAGGGACTTCGTGCTATTTTTCTCTTTGCTGTGACAACATACTTGACAAGGAAAAAAGCAAAGCAAATAAACCAAACAACAAATCAAAAACAAAACACAGGAGACATTTACCCAAACTTAAAGGTGTGTTTTGGCTCAGTTTGAGGATATAGTCCATGATAGCAAAAAAGTCAGCGCAGCTAGTCATATTGCATTGGCCATCAGGAAGCATAAAGAGGAGGGTGTTAGTGCTGGGCTCGTTTCTCCTACTCATTCCTGGGTTTCAGGTGTTGCCCATTTTTAGGGTGGGTCTCCCCATCTTAATTAACCCAATCTAGAAACTTCTGTATAGTCATGCCCAGAGGTTTGTCTCCATGGTGACTATATCCCAGACCCAGTGGTGGGCCTTTGGTCTGTGTAGAAACCCTGGCCCACCACTTAGGCACTTAGGCATCTTAATTTTCCCAGTATTCTTGAGGTATCATTATTCTGTCATGGGAAATGTAGAGGCCATATTGCCTGTGTGTAAAGATTCTAGGCACTTGGTTCTGGAGTGCTGGGTTCATTGGCCTGCCCTGTGGCTTCCTCCACAAGTCAGAAGCTCAGGATGCATTGGCTTATTGCTGGCCTTCCAGAACCCAGCCAGCATAGGACAGTTATCTAACAAGTCTTTGTGCATGATGAATGAGAAAATGAATGGTAGGATCTACTGTGAAACTAGCCTCCTAGAAGCCCGTTCTTCATTATCAGGAGGAGGTGAATGTGTTATATAAATACACAACAGGAGAAAGAAAATGTTCAGAGCCTGGGAGAGTTGGCACCTATGATGACTTCCTTCTTCACACTGGCATGAGAATCTACTAGGGTTTATAGCCTCTGAGGGTAGAAAGTCATGGGAAGAGGTTGAGCAGAGAGGACACATGTCCCTGTACACTGCAGATCCCGAGGGAGAGTTCATAGGGGGCCCTTGTAGTAGTTACTTTCTCTTAATAATTAAAAATGGCATACTGTGCTTACACAATGTTGATTAAAGTGGCAGCTTTCTTCTTCTGTTGGCCTTGATCGTCAGTGGTTTAGATTCCTTGAGGAATCCTGCTAGCATGTGACATTGAGGATATGAGGCAGGGGAGTAGGGTATTCAGCGCTCAACTACTTCTCATCCTTCCCTGGATCTGACTTCCAGGGCCTGGACCTTCCTGTGGATATCCTAGCTTCTGTATCTAGATGCTATTGAAGCTCCTTCTTAAAGTTGGGGTATCCCAAGAAGCAGAGTTAGGCCATGGTTTGGTGAGATCTGGGCCAGGAATTCTGGAGATCAGGTCTAAATGGAGTTGGAGTTATTGGGAAGGTGTGCATTCTGCCCTGTTAACTGTGTTTTACTTGCTTTACAGGGCTGGTGTGCAGGGCTAGGGACAGATATGCCTTAATACATAAGGGGATTGCTATTCAGAGAACTTTTCCTTTCCTTTCCTTTCCTTTCCTTTCCTTTCCTTTCCTTTCCTTTCCTTTCCTTTCCTTTCCTTTCCTTTCCTTTCCTTTCCTTTCCTCTCCTTTCTTCCCCTCCTCTCCTCTCCTCTCCCCTCCCCTCCTCTCCTTTCCCCTCCTCTCCTCTCCCCTCCCCTCCCCTCCCCTCCCCTCCCCTCTCCTCCCTTCCTCTCCTCTCCTCTCTTCTCCTCTCCTCTCCTCTCCTCTCCTCTCCTCTCCTCTCCTCTCCTCTCCTCTCCTCTCCTCTCCTCTTCTCTTCTCTTCTCTTCTCTTCCTCCCTCCCTCCCTCCCTCCCTCCCTTCCTTCCTTCCTTCCTTCCTTCCTTCCTTTTTTCCTTCATTTCTCTCTCTCTCTCTCTCTCTCTCTCTCTCTCTCTCTCTCTCTCTCTCTCTCCCTCTGCTCATATCACTGAATAGTCTTAAGGAGTGTCCCTACAGAACAGAGCAAGAAGAGCCTTCAAAGGCCTGGTCTGTTTTCCTCAAGTGTGAAGTAGGGGACAAATTCTGAAACCATGGGTATGGGCTCTTCCTGATCTTCTACAGAGCTGTTGGACTCTTCCGCTAATCCCAGCCTCCTTCAGTCTTCAAGACAGATTAATATAGGGCTGAAGTGGACACTTACCCATTTCATAGGTGAGTAGACTGAAGTGGGAGAGCTGGGCTGGAACTGTTCTCCACAGCTCTCTTTCCTGGGAGTGACCTATGTCACATAGTGGGATGGGTGGGAGGACCTAGCTTACACAGCCCTATATGCTAATCTGTCTTGAGGATGGAAGGAGGCTGGGGTTCTTGGAGGAGTCCAATGGTTTCTGCAGAAGATCAGGAAGAGATCACCAACAGCTGTATGATGTTAACTGACTCTGTCCCTACAGTGTCAAGAGTGTGGACAGTCTGGTCACACTAGCTACTCTGGAATCTGAAACTTGAGGTGCCCTAGAAACTTTGGTTCTCTTGGACAGATTGCTCCACCCAGACTTCCAAACTTGTGAGTTAGCCAGGCTGCCTGGCCTGGCTTCTGCATGTGGTTGTGATGATTGGGGAGCAAGAGTGGACTTCTCGCTACCCTCCCACTCCTTAACTTTAGCGTTAACTGACTAAACCATCTCATCAGCACCTAAATGCCTTCATATTAAATCTCTGTTATTACAGAATTGCCAAAGTGGGGGAATTAGCATCAATTTATACATAAATTTGAAGATTATGAACAAGTTAGAAGAAAGAGAAAAGGGAACGCTCATTCTTTCCCTTTTGCAAAAGAGGAGACAAGGGATTTTTTGTATTTTTGCTAAGGTCAGAAGATGTAATTCCAAATCCGGACACAAGCAAGTTTCCATTTTCCTTTAAGTAGAAGTGAAGCTACATGATTTGACTTATGGCTCTTTTAGTAGTTGGCCTACCTGTTAACTAATAAAGATTCTGAGGTTCGAGTCAAATTTCTCAATGTTACTATGACTCTAGTACTTTGGCAAACATACTCTGAGTTTAGTTTTCCAGCTTAAAGATATGAATATAACAGGTGTTACAGTTATTTCATAGGCCGTAACTCTTTGGTATTAAGTACCCTTTATCTACCGTATTAACCAGTTTTTCTTCCTTGATCAGCATAATGTCTGGGACCTGGAAAGAACTGCAGTGTATTTACGTGAATGAGTGACTGACTTGCCAAATGAATTATGAAAAAATTGGAGTGCACACAAAACATCAAGAGATATACACATGGATATTTGGTGTCAACACCATGATTTTAATGAAAGGGGCAAAATTTTAGTATCCAAGAATCCAACCTTAGAAGGTTTTGTTATTCTATAGAGAAGCAGTGATCATCTATAATAGTTAGTTCTGCCATTGTAACAGTCTGTATTGCCCTGATAATGCTGCGTAACAAGCAATTTGGAGTTCTCAGTGCTTGTGATAACTATTTATGTTTCTTGGTGATGGGTCTGAAGTTATGCTGAGTCTAGGTGTGAGTGGGCTTGAATCCAGGCCTGGGTGGGACTTGAACTTGCTTCAGAGGTCTTGTGAGAGAGACTATGCTAAAGAGGAGGCAGTTCACTGTTATAACGAGGAGTCTCAGGAGCATAGAAGGACAAAGCAACTACAAGAGCATCATAATACTCATCCCCATTGTCTCCTTGCATCTCATTGGCTAGAATGAGCGAGTGTCCAATCCCACAGCCCCTGAAAGCAAATATGCTCTGTTCCAGGGGGATGGGTTATGGGTATTTGCTAAGCAGTAATTGAATTTCAGCGCTAGTCTGAAGGGGATTTAATAAAATGGATTCTCAAGTTCTCTCTTGATTCTCTACTGCTTTCTAGCACCCCAAAGGGAACAAAACCATGTTGTCAGAGGTTGTAGTCACCCTCAGATCTGGATTTAGAGCTGGGCGGGGGCTGTTATTTGAGTTGTGGATTTAGCTGTTTGGTATTCACATATTCCTGATAGTCTTGGAAAATATAATGTTTTCTAACAGCTGTAAAGACAAGCGATCTAATGTTACCAGCTATACATAATATCCATGAAATTACATTGAATAATGTAATGGACTGTTATACTGTCATTAACACATTCTGAATTCCTAATTTGAAAGGTTAATGAAATTGACAAACATGACCACTCTGGGGCTCATCAATACTACTTAATAATGAAGCTCTTGTTTTTCAGTTATAGAATTAACAGAAGTGGGAAGACTTCATGTCTGGAACCGCATTTTTTTTTATTGTAAATTAAGAGGCTCTGCATAATGTTTTGCTATAATTTGTAGTGTGGGGTTAGAAAGCATTTTACACAGCAGCTTTACGCAGTAATAATAATTAATATAAAGACTTGTTATAATTTGACATGGTTATGTTTTGGCTTTTCTGAACAGATTAAGCTTGGTGAGGGAGAATGTGTTTCAGTCGGATAGACAGAGATGATATAGACCAAAGACAAGTTCCCAAGGACTATATGCTTTTTTAGCAAATAGTGTTCCTGTTGAAGGATCTCCCAGTCTGAGAAAAGCGTCTATTACTTTATAATAAATAGGAACAGAGGGGCTGAGAAGATGGCTCAGTTGGTGAAATAGTTGCCAAGTGTTACTTTTCTTCTGCTGTGAAGAGACACCATGACCAAGGCAACTTATAAAAGAAAGCACTTAACTGGGGTCTTGTTTTCAGTTCCAGAGGGTGAGTCTTTGCCTATCATGGTGGGAAGCGTGGAAGCAGACAGGCAGGCATGGCACTGGAAGAATTGTACAGACTGATCAAGTTATATTTAGGAATATACATACATATATGCATGCAATAATAGTTAATAAAAAAAAGAGGCCATGATTTTGAAAAAGGATCAAGAGGATTCAGAGGGAGGCAAAGGAAGTGGAAAATACTGTAATTATAACATCAAAAATAAGAATAAAAATGTTCTAAAACAAAGAAGTAGATGAGTGCTTATATCTAATCCACAGGCACAAGGCATGGGGCGGGAAACAGAGAGAGAGAGAGAGAGAGAGAGAGAGAGAGAGAGAGAGAGAGAGAGAGGAGGGCCTGGGCTTTTGAAACCTCAAAGCCCACCCCAGTGACACCCCTCCTTGAACAAGGTCATACTTCCTAATCTTTCCCAAAGAGTTCCAGCAACAGGGACCAAATGTTCAAATATATGTGTCCACAGGGGCCATTCTCACTCAAACCACTGTACAATCATGAATATCTGAGTTTGATCCCTAAAGTCCTAGAACCTATATAGAAAGCCAGCTGAGAAAGCATCCTCTAATCCCAGTACTGGGGAAGTAGAGGTGACCCATCTTTTCCATGTGCCATGGCTTTCCCGCCATCAGGTTTCTAAAAGCCATGGCTTTCTGTTAGCCATTTGTATTGACGATCACTCTTTTCAAATAACCACATTTGTCTTTGTCAAATTAGCAAATGGTAGTTACAGAAAAGCTGAAAATAAAGAAGACAATAAGAAAGTAATGACTCCCCTATTTTGGGAATTCAGTCATTATAAGTTACATACCAATCGTAAAGGTCAGGGTTGACTAGAGGAAAAGAAACACACACACACACACACACACACACACACACACACACACACACAGAGGCATGCACACACATTGTTATGTGCTTGACTAACATGATGGGTCCAGGTAGTCCCACAGTGACTTTGACACACTAGGGAACTAAAGAACCTAGAAAATGCTCAGACCAAGACATTGTAAGTCACAGAACAAGACCAGCCACTAATGCAGTCCCTGTCCAGGGTTGGAAGCCTAGGTGGGGTGTTCCCAGAGAGTTGCTGGGCCAAGCCTTCGTGGAAAGCCTATAGAAGGTGATGTCTGAGGTCTGTGGAGATGGAGTCAGACACAATCATCTGGGAAGAGTGGGGTTTCCTTGTGTTCACTTCCTTCTTCCTCTTTTTATTTTTGATTTTCCTGGGACTTTGACTTATTGATTGGTGCTGTTCACATCAAGAGGCAGCGGCAGGGCGCAGGGAGGGGTTGGGTCTTTTCCGTTTGGTTGCTGTCCTCCTCATCAGTGACCTTGTAAATGTCCAACCTATACTCTATGAGTTCAAGAGTCTCTGGATTCAATCAAGTTGACAATCAAGCTTTAACATCACCTTGTCTTTCCTCTGTATTTGTCTGTGTGCCCCACAGATGGTCATGTGTCACCTAGTGATGGGCAGACATTCTGAGAAATGCATCACTAGGCAGTTCTGTCATTGTGTGAACAGCATAGAACATACCCACACAACCAACATGACTACAGTGTCACCAGGCAGCACAGTTTATGGAGGATGCTAGCACAGTTGTATCTATTTTATAGATACAACTCACAAAGTATGCATGGTGTACCAAGGTTATATGACCTGTGAGTGAGCACTCTCCATGGACTCTAAATCCAAACACCCACATACTGCAATGGAGATTGTCTATGTGAACATTCATTAGGATGAAATTCCCCTCTGGGGTTCATTGCAGAAAAAAAAATGGTCTTTGACAAGTTTAGATATGCAAAGATATCTTGACTTGCATATGAAAATAAAGTCATATATTTCTGGGCAAAACCACTCTAATTGTCTCCATTCCACCACAGACAGGGGTGGTGGTGGCTGTGTTATACCAAGAAATATCTTTGGAAAGCTAACTACACAATGGTAATAAGGACAAAACATTGAAGACACGATGCCTGTGAAGCCATTTTGAAGTCAGTGTGAGAACCCAGCCGGGATGCCTGCAGCCTTGGTTTACTCCTCCCGGCTCACTTGTGTGCTGGAGCTCTTTCAAAGCCATATCCTGTAAACTTTCATCCCATGACTCTCGTGGAGATTCTAAGTTAGTAGTTCTGAGGAGGGGGTGTGTGTGTCTAAGATTCCTTTGTTAAAGGTGTCCTGCGAGAAGGGTAGTCATCTAAGGGCATTGCTGAGTTTGCTCTGTGAGATGGACCAAAAAAAAAAAAAAATGCAGGTTCTTCAGACAAAGGCCACATGTAAGCTTACAAAACCCTCGTTCTCACAGTTATAGACTTAGATGACCAAAGCTTGTCTCTGAGTTGTAAATGGGTTAAATGAGACAGGAGACAGAAATCTCTAGGGAGGAGGAAATGCTTCCTTCTAATTGTGGGTGGATTCCTAAGGATTTACTCTTTGCTCTAAAGTGTGCAAAATCATATTAGTACCCAGTCTGGGCGTCATAGTGATGAGCTCATATTGAATGACATGGAACCATCACCTGTGTTGGCTGAGATAATCTTCAAGGATAGCCAATGGTAACCCAGTACTTTAGGAACGGACCCAGTCTCCCTCCACAGAAAGCCTTGAGGAGGGAGGGCTTATGGAAGTCAGGCTTCCTGTGTGATGACCTTGGCTCTCTTCCCCACTCCTGGGAGGCCTTCGGGGTCCTTTGTCTGGCTATCTTACAACATCTCACTATCCAAGAGAATCTTCATTCTGTTCCCTGGTCTTCTTCTTCTTCTTCTTCTTCTTCTTCTTCTTCTTCTTCTTCTTCTTCTTCTTCTTCTTCTTCTCCTCCTCCTCCTCCTCCTCCTCCTCCTCCTCCTCCTCCTCCTCCTCCTCCTTCTCCTTCTCCTCCTCCTCCTTCTCCTCCTCCTCATTATTATTATTATTATTATTATTATTATTATTATTATTATTAACTGCATAAAGGCTGTGAGATTTTAGTAGCATCTCCTTTCTCATGTTCAAAAATTCATCCATTTTTTTTAAAGGAGAAAACATTTTAGCAACAAGATCTGGGTGAGGGGATGGGTAGGCCCTGCCACACAATCTGATCAGGACTTGGGGATATGAGCAGTTAGAAGGGGCAGCCTCCAGGAGAAATCAGATCACCACCGTTAAAGTCAGCCTTCTTGCCTGGAATGTTTTCAGCAGAGTACAGGGTGTGGACTCGAGCATGCATGTGTGTATGGGGGTGTGGGGGTGTAATGATCAGATATTAATCCTGAAAAGACATTTCGGAGCTATTTCTTTTAACAGCAGTACAAGGCCAATTCCAGCATGGCAAATTAGCCTGAGACGCTGCTTTGACTGCAGTTTGAGCAGTGGGGAAGGTTGCCTGAAGCCCAGGGCCACACCTAAAATGAGTTCCAAAGCCCTGGGTGTGTCTACCAAGTGGTATCTGTGTCCCTGGAACTACAGGGGTCTCCAGAATGCCCAGTGGTGGTGCATGCGGTCTCTGCAGAGTAAGGGTGCTCCTGAGGTTGGTTCCCTTTCCATTCCCAGCCATGTCCCACTGATCTAGTCTGGGTCAGTCTGTCCAGCAAGGCAATCTCTCCTCTGTTCCAGACTTCCATGTCCTCTCCTGTGACATGTGACTTTTGCCCCTTGTCTTCCTGCTTTGAATCTGCTCTCACCCAGATCATACGGATTAGTCAGGCTCGTCTCTGACCTGAGGAGATAGCCCTCTGAAGTTTATCACTCTTTATAGTGCTGTTTGGTACAAAGTTTGGTTCTGGGATCTGCTCGATCAGATGTGAGAGACGGGATGGTGACAGAGGGCAGTCACAAGATGCGTCCCAGCTCTAAGCAAGATGCAAGTGGAGGAGAGAAAGTGGCTTTTCTTGTGACTACTGTTGTGAGAAGCTTCTGTCTGTCCTCTTCAGATGACCAGAAGCACAGCACTCACTAGGCGGTGACCTGTGTGATGCTCATCTCAGGCTATGCAGGGACGACATACATCCCTGGAGGCTCTTGAAGCCCAACCAGAGAGCCCAAGCCCCGTGTGCCTCACTTCCATCCACTGCATGTAGTAACGGGCACCTTGGGTGGACAGGTTCAGTCAGCGCCACTCATCACCCTGTTGGTTGCTAGACCCGCCACTGCACCCACCCCCTGTCCTCTGGTTCCACTCACGTGGCCTAGTTTAGGCACATGCTGCTTCTGGGCACACAGGCATCTCTGTGCTGCCTCCTCTTCTGTGGTCCTTCCCATCCCAAAGGATCCTTCCAGGACATCTCTTTCCTGCTGCCCTTGCTTTGACCGACCCGCTCTGCCTCCCCTCACGGCGTTCTCAGGGATGCCTTAGCCTGAGCCCGGAGCATGCTTGGCACGTGAGCCACCTGCCAGTGCCACTGGGAACTGTGCGATTTCTCAAAATGAACCCGACCTCTCTAACCCTTCCTGCCTTTGCTCGTCGCTGCTGTTTATGTTGTTGGGCCCAGGGTGACAGGCCCAAGACCACCAGGTCACGGAAGGATGGAGTACAACTTCTTTTAAAGATTTTTTTTTTTTTAGATCTTAGAATATATTCAGGATCCCCTGTCAGTCTGCAAAATGATCGCTGACCAGTCTAGCGGGCTATCAAGCCGTTTCTCAAATTAAGTTAGTTAAATCAGCCTGAACAGAATGCTATTCCGATTTTAACGTTTATTTACTTACTCATTAGTGTTTATGTTGGGTTTGGTCGCAAGACTGTAAAAGCCAATAAAGCTTTCATTATGTGGGGGAAAAAATAGCTGAATATAGAAATTGCTTTCTCTTTGCTGGGCACCAGGAAGATTGGTTGTAGGCTAGCTTTGCTCTCTGGGAGACCCTCAAAACTAACAGGTATTTGGGAGCCCAGAGGGCAAGTGGCCTCTTAACAACAGGGCTAAGTCTTAGGCTGTCACTACCGCATGTCCACGACGTGAGGCTCATGCCGAAAGGAGCTTCCCTGTGCAAAGAACAGCTTGAGTCCACTCCGCTAGGCAGCAAGCAGCCTGGGCGTGGGTGGGGGACTTTCTGCCTCGGTCCTCCCTGGCAAACCCAGTAGGAAGAGTCCCCAGGCATGGTGCTGTGGTCACTCTTTCTCTCCTCTCCTCTGGAATCTCATCAGGTGTGCCTGTCTTGAAGACAGTGCGGTGGATCTGCCTTGAAAAGGAGCCAGCTCTCATCCTGTCATTGCGACAGATTTCTTAATTAATCTGCTCAGATTGTCAATAATGTAATTCACTGATGATTTAGAAGCCAGTTATGTGACTGCTGTGCCATTGTGGGGAAACATCTGAATAATTCAGCTAATAGATGGGAACTCGCCCAGATCGCTGCGACACGGGGAGGGAGCAGCTAATTCGAACAGGATGAGCACAGGCGGGGTGATTCCAGCAAATTCCAGGGAGCAGAGAGCTTGTCACATTGCTAGGGGCAGCTGCTGCCTGGTTTAATTATTGTCATTTTTTTTTGTTGGGTTCCTTTTTTTTTTTTTTTTTTTTTTTTTTTTTTTTTGACAAAAGAATCCAGGTCCCAGACTCCCAGGCAGAGGCCACTAACACACTCCCAAAGAAGAGAAGTTCAAGTTCAAGGGAAAAGCTTGTGAGGTCTCTGACTGGCAGGTTTGTGCAGTGTACACATGTCAGTGGGCTTTCTAGGCACAGAACACTGGCTTTTATTTCATTCCAGATACTATGACTATCATCCATGACTATGTAAGATGAGAGTATAAGAAATGGCAGAGGAACATAAAGAGTGGTGTTCCTGCCCCCGAGAGGATGTGCTCACCCTGAGTAGATTTGTTATAGCATGCTGATTGTGTCTTCCATCTCACGCTGAAACTGGAGCCATGGTAGAAAGTTAAGTTTAGGGATTGGGAGTCTAATTATGTGCTGCGCCTTACATAAACATAAAAACCCAATCACATTTAGTTATATACTTAAAATTTATTTTGCTTTTATTGGAAATAATAAAATTATATGGACTTGAGCCATTATCCTCTCCCTCTCCATATATATATATATATATATATATATATATATATATATACAGTGAGAGTTTTTAACAGCCCTCAAATGCAGACAAGTTAGTGGCTGAGATGTGAATGTTAAGAACTGTGGGCTTTGGATAAGAAATGTTAATTTGGTTGCACTTGTCTACAGAGCTTTACACATGTCCTCTGAACTGTCTATTCTTCAACAGCCTACACATGCATAAATGAAAACATGTGAACACAAGGCACGTGTGCTCACGTGCGAACATATGCATACACCCACACAGCATACACACAGACACGTCCATACTTGCATATGTGCATATGCTTGTATGCATGCATACACACACATATACAAGTGCACACATTTGCAGTCACATCTCTTTAGAATACCCAGTCTTAAAAAAAAAAAAAAAAAGGAAAGACTAAACCCACACACCTGACTTTGACACTCACAAATTCCAGCAGACCCAGCCCTACTCAGGACATGAACCCTTGGAATTTAGTGCTAGCAAGTCCGATGTTACAATGTAAACTATATTGGGAATGCTGTACCACAGAGTTACCTCTTAGACGTTTTTGTTTCAAATAATTAGCAGCGGATGAATGGAAGGGAGCAGCAAAGTGCTGCCTGTAAATAAAGTCTGGACCCCAAGTGCAGGGCAGCCTTAGAGCCTGTGAGCAAGCACTGGTGGATAGGGAATGAGGCATGCTTGCTGCTGGTGTGGCTCACAGTGGTCTGGGTGGGCCACGCCACAGTCACCGCGCTCTCCTCTGCTGGTGCAGCACCAGTATCCTAGCCTAAACCATGAGGTCAGCTCCTGGTCAAACTCTGTGTGGGTGCTCTGCCATCACGCTGATTTCAGAAAGCAAGAAAGGGGAAGAGGGAAGAGGGAAGAGGGAAAGGGTTCAGTTCTCTTCCCCTGCGCTTGCATTGCATCTTTCCTGGAAGCCCCTTTGCTACTCTCTGTGAGCTGCATAGGAACCATCTTGCACCTCCGTGTCTACAAGCCCATGGGGCAGTCCTCTAGGGAGCGAGGCTGACAAGTGTAATCTTTCAACTGGGCACAGAAACCAAAGTCCTTCAAAGGAAGGCGACCATTTGATGACATCTTGCTGCTGATGTCCAAAGATGAAGCCATTCCTACAGAAAAGAGTAGATGTTCTAAATCGAGCAGTTACTAGAGCTTTAAATAAAACCACAGGTAAACCCCACTTTCGTTGGGCATACAAGGATTTTGATGTGAGGAAACCCTTTGAAAAACACCTTGCTTCATGAGCCTTTGGGTTTAGTGAGCATCTGAGAGCCATTTTGACCTTCCCTCCCCCACCCCCTAAGCCTGCCCTGGAGGCAGAGTGACCTGGAGCTAGCTGCATGCCCTGAGGTGGAGGGGTGTTACTGTGGCTGGTCCAGGAGTTCCCCAACGTCAGTGGGCATTTGGAGACTAGTTTGTTCACTGCAAACCCATTTGTTATTATTTACATATATAATGCTTGCATCTTCGGCTCACGTATTCCCTGGGAATCTAATTTGTAAATAATTACTTGACAGAAATGAAGCTAGATGGAAAATTCAGAGTGTGCACTGGCCCAAACAAACCCCAGAGAGGAGGCTTGAGCGGAAAGGCCAGCTCCTGAAAGGCCTCATCACACTTTCTCTGCTCAGCAGTTAGCAGCTAATAAGGTCCCCAGTTTAGAAGCAAATTCTCAGGTGGCGGACGGTCGTACGTGGTGGATACACCAAAGTGGCCATTAGCAGCCAGGCTGGGAGCAGAAGGCTGAGCTGGCATGCTGGGAAACTGCTTTCCCTGTTCTGCTCTCCGCTCTTCGTGCCAAGGAGCAGTGGTAAGGGCAGGCCTGCTCTTCCTCTATGAAGAGCCAGAGCACCTAGGACAGGGAGTGCCACAGGCTGAATGCTTGTGTCCCCCCCTGAGTTCCTAAGGTAAAGCCCTAATCCCCCTTCAGGCTGTGCTGGAGGTGTAGTCCCTAAGGAATCCATTATGGTTAACTGAGGCCCTTGGGTGGAGCTTTAATCCAAAGGGTTTGTGTCCTCAGAAAACGTGTCTCTCCCTATACCCACTTTCCAAGGCAAGGCTGTCTAAGGACCCAGCAAGCAGGGCACCTTGTACAAGCCAGTAGGCGTGCTATTGCTTGAAACTCACTTCATTCAATCTAGATTGATTCTGAGCTTTCTACTTCTAGAGCCACGAGAACAAAATACTAGGGACTTAAGCTGTCCAGCAGATAGCATTTCTATTACAGCAGCCTGAGCTGACCAATACAGGGTAATGGACTGGAGATGTGTGTTGCAGAAAGCTAGGTCCTGCCTGGACCCTCTGGGAGGTTTTTTGCTGCTGTGCCAGCTCTTGAACACCTTGAGTCCTGGGCCCTGCCGATCAAGGCCTTCTCTAATCAGCTACCCCATCAGTACCCCATCAGCAGTAAGGGCCTAGCAGCTTTGCCTTTTCAAATCTATTTAGCCTTTGGGTACTCTGGAAGGGATACTGAGTCCCTACTACATACCCAGCACCTGCTGCACTTTTGTAGACAGGAGCAAGCAGACATAGAACAGGTAGCCCTGTCCATATAAGAGCAAGCACTGGCTTGGAACGGATATCAACTCAGTTATTTCATAGTTGCTCTGGGCCTGAGACTTTGTCTAAGCACTCATTGCATGTGAAGTTGTCCAAGGATCACATAACCACATGCAGCTTAATTCTACCACTCTGTCCGTCACAGAGAATAGAGGCACAGTTGGTTCTAGGACACACAGCTAGCAGGTGACAGAGTCAGGGTCATCCTCATGTTGTCTGAATCTTGCCTCATGCTCAGAGTGACACTGCCAGACCAGGTAGCCATAATCCTGTTGTAGAAACTTTCAGGTCTCATTTGTAGGATCTGATGGGGGTGGGGGTGGGTGCAAAAAAGGAGTCCTTTTTCTTGGTGACTGAGAAAAATCTCCCTAAAGAAGCCAAGTCTAAGTGCATTTGAAGGAGGGTGGAGTTGGTAAATCCTAAAGAACAGGAGGTATCTGGGCCAAAGGAGCCCTAGGGTATCCTGGGAAGGTTGTGTGTCGGGGGAAGATGTGTGGCAAGGACTTAGCTGAAGAGACAGAGTCCACACGTAGCCCAGAGGGCCTGAAAAATGGAAGGATCATATGAGGATTTGCTTAGGGTAACTACTACTGTAATACAGAGAAGGCATTGGAACATGGGCAAAGTGGAAGCAGAGGCCTTTACCTTCATAGCAGGGAAGCTAGACAGAAGAATGGGAGATGATTTCAGTAAGGGGTGGGTGGCACTTTGAACTGGCACAGAGGAAACACGTGATGGAATCACAGCAAGGAAGATGGCTGCTGCCAGCCCATGAGGGGGCAGTGGCCTCTCAGGACTCTGAGGAACAGGTTAGTGAGCATCGTCACAGTGTTAAAAGTCAGTTGGAAAGCTTGCACGGAGTTTGGATTCTAGAAACAGCAGACACAGTGACCAAATCCATTGCTCCCCAGTTATTGTTTCACTTTCATCTGCTTTCCTGAAGGTACTCTGCCCCTCATATTTGTAGGTGACATGCTGCCACCTGTCTCTCACCAGCTACGTCACTTTGGTGTTTATCAGTAGTCTGAAGGTTTCTGTAGTAAGTGGGAATGTAACCACGATGGGCATCAAGATCATGTTTTCTTCCTGGCACATCTCTGGCTGCCATCTTCTAGAGATAGAAGATATAGAAGAGACCTGATCTTTCAGGTCTCCATCTTGGAATCTTTCTCCAGCTCCACTGATGGCCCATCTCTCCTTTGGAGCCTCCACATATATTCTGAACATCCTTTTTAGAAGACGCTTGTCTTAAGGTTAGGTTGCTCTTCCCTGCATTTTGCAAGCCTCTCCGAGACAGTACTTGTCTCATTCCCCTCTAGAACGGAGTACAGAATGGAGCTCAGGGTGTCTTTCTGTAATGAAGGAACAGGAGAATGGGCAGATAGAAATGGCTGTGCTCTCACACACCGGCCTGCCGCACTGTCTGTCTGTGCTTGGACAGGACTTTGGAGATCAAGGTAATCTTGGATTGCTTCTAGCTATCAGGGGCAGGCAGCCCGATGGCTGAAGTGATAAGATACTTCAATATTCATACAGCTGTTTGTTAAATGTTGACTGAATATATCCTTTGAAATGACTATTTTTCAAAGAAACCTCTTTCAAAAGGTTGAAAGTGATACTGCTTCAAAATGGACTTGATAACTGAGCCCAGAAAAGTGTGCCCCAGGGAGGGGGGGGGACAGTGGCCAGCACATCAAAGGCTTCCAAAGGTCGATTGTGAAGGGGAGGCATGTGCCTGATCATCTTGGCAAAGTTGTCTTCGTAACTGATCTGCTCCGAGGGCCATGGGGCACAAGGACATCAGATTTGTTTGAAGAGAGAAACATCCTGTTAGCCTTGGAGAATTATTGCACAAAGCCACCAGAGTGCAACTTCTTCCTACCCACAACCCCCCACCCAGACAAGGCTGAGCATCATAAAAACTCCACCCCTATATCACTCTGCTCACTGTCAATCAGAGAGGCCAAATGCCCAGCACGCTGGCAGAGAAGGGTAGAAAGACTCCCTTCCTCATTTGTTTAGTCATATAACTTAGTAATCCCCATTCCCTCCTGTTATGGTTTGTATATGCTTTTTCCCAGGGAGTGGCACTATTAGGAGGTGTGGCCTTGTTGGAGTAGGTGTGTCACTGTGGGTGTGGGCTTAAGACCTTCACCCTAGTTGCCTGGAAGTCAGTCTTGTACTAGCAGCCTTCAGAAGAAGAGGTAGAACTCTCAGCTCCTCCTGTACCAATGCCTGCCTGGATGCTGCCATGTTTCTGCCTTGATGACAATGGACTGAACCTCTGAGCCTGTAAGCCAACCCCAATTAAATGTTGTCTTTTATAAAACTTGCACTGGTCATGGTGTCTGTTCACAGCAGTGAAACCCTAACTAAGACACCTCCTTTACGCTCACTTACTCAGGCTTGCTGTGGTAAGCCTTCTAGGCTCTAAGGGCCATGTGACCTAAACTTACTCACTAATTCTGCTGTACCCCGGAAGCTTGGGCCAATGACTTCTGATCCTTACCTCACCTGAATAGATGAGCCACAAAGCTCGCCTGGCCAACTTTCAAGGATGTTCTGAGACCCCAGGAAGTAACTCAGCATAGCTGGATGTGCGCTGTTAAACTGAGACTTGTCCTTCTCTGAGTTCTTTCTGTTTGAAAGTCCTGATATTTTGCATGGAGGAAGCAGATGCCCAGAGATAATGAGTTATATCCCCAAGTTATGCTAAGGGACCAGCTGGAGGCTCTGAGAATGAGACCCGTGTCTTACAGGTTTTTCAGTTCTCTGCAGGTAAGCTATCTAATATTTGCAAATGGCGGTCACCACTTTGGTATAAATATCCAGTGTGAGTGCAGTTACACCTTGTACACATACCTGCCACTACCGCGTGCTGGCTACCACTGGCTTTACACAAGGAAGTGTTCCACACCTTTGTCTACTAGATGGGTTGCCAACTGGATAACTGTGCTCCTCTGTCATTTGCTTAATGAAATGCCATGTAACCTTTGCCTGTGGCCTATATTCACATATAAATAATGAGTATGATACACATAGTAGGGACTGACCGCCAGAGACTCTTCTGTGCCCTTTGTATGTCTCACCTCATCTAACTCCAAGGGAAACCGCTGGGGAAGCACTGGCCTTATCCCAGTTTCGGATGGGGAGCTGAGGTACAGACAAGTTCAAGAATTTGCCCAAAGTCTCAGAGCTCACGAAGTTCATTTTTAAAATCGACTGTTGACAAAGTGACATGCACCAGTCCCTGTGCTCTTCCGCCTTAGAGTGATGGAGGGACTTCAGGGGGACTTAGGGGGCACGCTAGATGGCTCTTCGTTGCATTCTCATTAACCTGACATAACACCTAGAAGACAAGGCAGCTCAGGGAAGATGCCCCTGGTGCCACCCTGGGACTGCGCATCTGGTTGTGTGTCAGCCTCCCCATCCAGCAGTCTGCTGCGGTGGGGACTTCCTTCCACCGTTTGTCCACTTGTGCAGCCGTTCTGTTCCTGTCCCTTCTGCAGGCTTATGTGTGGGGTCACAGCTGTGCTAGCTGGTCTGGCTCTGTCCAGTCCTCACCTTAGGGAATACTTCTGCTTTCCCTAAGGTATCAGGCTCCATGGGCTTCCCTGCCTTTTCTTCAGGGGAATCTGATATTTTATCAATTGAAACCTAGCAACAGCCCTCAGTGGCGGGGGGGGGGGGGGAGGCATCAGCATTTGCTTGGTTTTCTTGTTCTGCCATATACATAGGGGACACAGGAGAGACACAGAACTAGAGGTACATGAGATTAAAACAAGTGTTTGGAAGGGAGGTGGTGGCCCTTCTCAGAGGGGTGGAGCTTGGCCATTTCCTCCCTCCCCCCATTCTGTGAGGCCCAAGACTCTCAGTCTAACAGCAGAGTTGGCCCTTAGCAGGTGCCTAGCAGATGAGTGCTTTTCTGAGTCATCTCTACTTCTTCAGGTTTGATAGACCACTCATCATTCATTCATTCATTCATTCACTCGCTCACTCACTCGCTCATTCATCAAACTTTGGTTTGGGCCTAGAGCTTCGCTATACTAGTCAGACATCCCCAGCGACCTAATACCTGGGGTGTGGGTGTGCATCACCATGCCTAGCTTCTCATTAGGCTTTTTGTGTGAAACAGCTGTGAACTGCATTGAAAACCAATTAGATTCATGCTCAGCTTCAGAGAACCCTCCTTCCAAACAGACAGAAATCTGCACAAGGAGATAAGAGCTCCTAGCCAAGGTGAGACAGGCTTTCAGAAGAGCCAGGCCTGGTGGCTGTGAGAGGGAGGGGCCAAGGAAGATGCTCCTCTAGAAAAGAGAGAGAGTGCAGGTGAGGAAGGGGGGAGGGAGATAGGGAGAGGAAACATAGGGAGGGATCAAGGGAGGGAGGGAGAGACAGACAGAGACAGAGATAGAGACAGAGAGACAGGGAGGCAGAGAGAAAGAAGGAGAAAGAAAGGAAGGAATATATATATATATATATATATCAGCCTAGTCAGGAGAGTCAGGGATCAGGGCCCAGTATGTTCTCAAGATGCTATTTGCCCTACGGATTCTTCTGGAGTTAGACTTCACATAGGGCAAATGTAGATTTTCAATTTCCACTCTGACATGAGTCACTGAGCACTATGAGTCCGAGTTCATTTGCTTGTGACTTCAATAAATGGGACCGAACAGAGAGCTAGCCAACTGTGACCTGGTACCTTGGTGGCTTCTGACACAGGCTAATGAAACTGGAGTCTGCCTGGCAGTCCTTTATAGTCATATAAAAATTGAATTTGGTCTCCATCCAGCTTCCTTCCTGTTCAGAAACATACATAGAACATCAGGAGGAACACTGAACGCATTATCCGTTGGCTTGGACAGTCTCGTGGTACCTGAACCTGCAGAACCTACCTCTGTCTTCCCACCTGGTCTCCCCAGCAGAACCGGGAGCTGATCATAGCCACAAATCTTCTTGACCATTGTGTCTTTATTTCTGAGGTTGAGACGAAATTGTGGCTCGGTCTTTGCAAGTTTAGGACCGGATTTATTCCTGCCTGGAGGTTTTCCATTTCCACTGCACCCCCAGTTGCTGCTCCCCTCCTTTTGCTTCTCTTCCAAAAACCCCATCTTTAGAGTGTTCTAGAGCTGAAAAGGTTGAGCCCACCTTCTATCTAAGACATAGGGCATCTCTGAATCCTCTTGCACATGCTGGCCACACCCTCATCCATGTTTATGAACTTTCTAGATAATTCTGCAGATCTGAGTGGTCACTGAAAATTTCTCAGGGCTTCAAAACTGGCACAACCCTAAGATGCTTCTTCACTGAGACTCATTTCATGGGTGAAGAAACTAAGGTGAGGGGAGGTGCAATCATTTCCCCCAGTGCAACCAAATGACATAGCAAAACACTTGGGAAGCTTGTGGTGCTGTACCTCACTACTAAGGATGTAGTCTACCATCTCTGGATAGCTCCATGCAAAATGGAGGACCCCCTTTTCTTAACAGGGTTTCCTTTCCTCTGACTGATTTGGGAAGTCCAATTCCACTCTTCTGAGGAATGTCACATAATCCTTGGTGAAATTACATGTTCAGCTTCCTGGAACACCTCTTCGTGCAAATGAGGTATTCCCCAGAACCTTAAACCTCAGCCACTGACACTTTACCCTAAGAAGAACCCGTCCCCACTCTCTAGGGATATATATATATATCCCTTGATATATATATATATACATATACATATGTATATGTATATATATATGTGTGTATATATATATATATATATATATGTATATATATATGTGTATATATATATCCCTTGATTCATTCTCTCTAGGGAATGTATGTGTGTGTGTATATATATATATATATATATATATATATATATATACACACATACATATATACACATATATAATATGTTATATAATCAGTTAATTGTGATTGGTAAATAAAGATGCCAACAGTTAATAGCTGGGCAGAAGAGACATAGGTAGGGTTAAAGTTTCGGGGGTGTGGCAAGAGGACCACGAGGATGGAAGAAGAACATGCAGGAGGGAGAAAGAGAGCCGCCATGGGCTCAGGGCCAGAAAAATGTGACTCAGAGACCTGCTCAATTGGAGTCAAGTGCAACTCAGATGGAACATAGTAAATAGCAAGCAATAACTTGGGGTTATCAATAGGAAAGCAGATTCTAACAGCATCAAGGCTGCCCAACCATTGTGCTGCCTAAGGCTATTTAAAAAATATAAGGGAACATCAATGTCTAAGGGAGGAAAGTACCCCGGGCTGGGGTTCTTAATAATGATTTACTACAGACCCTTTATATGAATGGTCATTCTGGTCGATAACTCCCAAAACAAAGGACAGAGGCCCAAGATAGGGAGCAGAGAGGAAAGGCCTCCAGGGGAACTTTTGCTTGGTGGCTTGGTTTCCTAGAACTCTGGAGGAAGGTGGACATTTTCCATGTATCAATGAGTGTTGATTGACCCTCACTCTCGGGTGTGGTAAAAGTCAGACACATTGTAAACTCACCAGGACTGCAGCTCAGCAGAGGAGAAGCAACCCTAGGCTACCCTCTACCTGGGGGATCAATAAGTGGCCTGGATGGATCTGGGGGCTATAACAGTGCTATTCAGCTCCATCTCCCTCCTCCAAGTGACATTTAAAGTCTTCACAATGTGACTCTATGGCGGGCCAGAGGCCGGAACCCTAGGTCCTGACCTCCAGGCAGGGTATGTCCCTTGTGCTTTGTGGTTTAGGAATGTGGGACTGCCTGGTGACATTGAAGAAGGAGTGCTGGGGGTCGGACATAGGTAAACACGAGCTTCATTGTGCAGGGAATTGGAGCAACTGACTGAGCCACTGAAACAAGGCAGGGGAGAAGTGAGGATGACCTCTTCTAGCCTTCTCCCCAAAGCCATGGGGTAGGAAGGTCTGCTGTCAAGGACACTGTAGATGCAGACAGAGGTTCAGAGGGGTTGAAGAAACTCATCTAAATGACGTGATTAGTAAGTGAACAAGTCAAGGCTCCAAAGTGAGGGCTTGTAAAGAGTTTGATGGAACAAAACCAATTGTCCCTGTGTCTGTCGGTCTCTCTTTGCTTTTCCCAAATGCATATCCTAACTTCTCTGGGTTTGCTTGCCTCATGGAACATGAAACAAGAACTTTAATCATGCTCAGTCTTGCCACAGTGGATCTGGGTTCCTGGGCTCTGAGCCTTGTGTGTGTGTGTGTCTGTCTGTCTGTCTGTATGTGTGTGTATATCTGTATGTGTATGGTATGTATCTTTGTGTGTATGTGTGTGTCTATATGCTAATATATGAGGTATGTATGTGTGTGGTTATATGTGTGGTATGTGTGTGTGTGTGTGTGTGTGTGTGTGTGTGTGTGTTGTGTGCGCACCTTTTAGGGCAGGTCTCTGCCTGACACGTTCGTTCCTAGATCAATATTTCTTTTCATCTGGCCTCTTCAAGCCTTTTAGTAGGGCATGAAGTCCCTGGGGCTAGAGGTTTTGATAGCAACCTGTAAATTGCTTTTTAAATAACCTGATGATTATTCTTTATAACAATTTGCATTCAATTTCTAATTAAAATACTGGTCTCCTTTTTCCTCTTCCTGTCTTTTTGGTGCAGAGTTCATTGGTCTGAGCTTTGTGCTGTAGAGTTCTGAGCCCTCACTGCCTTTCACCATCCTTTTCAGTCACAGGCTTGGGGAGGCACACTGAGGTGGACATGCTCAGGTGGACACGGGGACACAAACAGCCTGGGCATGGCCAGGAGCTCCTGGCAAGGCTCCCACAGAGGCCAGCTTCCTTTTGGATATGACAGCACCAGGTTATAATTCATATATTGCTTCATCCACAATGACCTAATCAGGTGTCTTACCCCCTGGCCCACCCTGCCTTTCCACACCTGGCTCCTCACTGGAAGATCCAGTGGATTGAGAGGAAGGAAACAATTCTTTCCTTACTGTGGGCCAGGGGAGAAATGGGAACAGATGTGATCCTGGCTTCCTTGCAGAGCAGCCCCCGTGTATAATCTGCCTCTTGCTTTTGCTGTGATTCCTGACACACGAGGGAGGCTTCGGGCAGGGAGGAACAGAAACCTGAGGTCTGGACTCAACAGGACCCTCCCTGCCAACCTCGACAAGGCCTGTGTGTCTTCTTCATTTCCTGTCACTTGCCACAGAGGCAGGGTTCCAGTTGGTTTCTGGATAGGTCAGATGTAGCAACCTTTGGGTGGGTCCCTTGGGCGCTGGCTCACTGGGACTGTGCTGAGCCACTTGGGGCGGTTCTCTACTTAACAAAGTCAGGTTTTCTTTGAGGCTTTTGCCTCTGCCTGGTATTGACAGCTGGCCTCAGAGGTCAAGCTGACCGTGTGAAAGACCATAATGGATGACTCGCCCAATGATTTTATTTAGTTGTGGAATACTCATCGGATGCTCCCAGACTAGGCATTCCGTGGAGGAATGTGTGCGATTCCAGCACAGCCCTTGAGACATGGGCAGGGTGGTGGCAGAGGGTATGGAACCAAACAGAGATCTCAGGATCGCAGAGAGGGTATGCCTTTCTGTGGAAACTGAGGCTAGGAGGTTTTCCATCTCACTTGGCCACTCTGAAAACCTTACTGTTCCTCCCATTCCAAGCTCTTGAGGTGCAAAGTCCCTGTAGAGATGGTGGGAAGAAAAAGCCCTGTTTAGGCTGTAGTGGGTACTAAGGCAGTACTCTCTTTATGGAGTTCAAATCCCTGGCTTCTGCTTGCTGGAAGGGACAGCTCTGAATGCATTTTTGTCTGTCACCTTCTGCTGAAGGTCCTGCATGGCCTTGGCCCTCCTGGCTTAGGGTCTGGCTGAAGCGTTGTAGTTGTATAAAGCTCAGCCCTTCACCTGGCTCAAGGCAACACTTTGAGAGCATTCACTCTAGAGAATGCATGAAGATTGACAGATGTCCTCAATGGGTGTCATTCAACTTCTATTACACCCTGCTTTTCTTATTTCATTAGAGATAAGTCTCCCAGGTGGTCCCGAGGAACCACATGCATATTGTTACTTTATGCACAGAGTCTGTATCTGGAAAAGAGACTGTGAAAGTGGTTTTGATAACCCACTGAAAATGGGAAAGTGGAGGGAAGAGCATGATGGGACAGGATGTAAACCCACTGTACGATGGGCCAGGATATAAGCCCGCTGCATGATGGGCCAGGATATAAACCCACTGCATGATGGGACAGGATGTAAACCCTCTGCATGATGGGACAGGATGTAAACCCACTGCATGATGAGACAGGATGTAAACCCACTGCATGATGGGACAGGATGTAAACCCTCTGCATGATGGGACAGGATGTAAACCCTCTGCATGATGGGACAGGATATAAACCCTCTGCATGATGGGACAGGATATAAACCCTCTGCATGATGGGACAGGATATAAACCCACTGCATGATGGGACAGGATGTAAACCCACTGCATGATGGGACAGGATGTAAACCCTCTGCATGATGGGACAGGATATAAACCCACTGCATAATGGGACAGGATGTAAACCCTCTGCATGATGGGACAGGATATAAACACACGCTGCATGATGTGACAGGATGTAAACCCTCTGCATGGCTAGCACAAGGGGAAATGGTAGCTGGCAGGTCTGTGGTTGTGGTGATCTGAATGTGAAATGTTCTCCACAGGCTCCTGGGTTTTAACACTTCATCTCCAACTGGTGATGCCATGGAGGGAGATTATGGAACTTTTAGGTAAGAAGGTGGAAACTCCCTGGAGGAAGGATTCCTGGGGGTGGGACTTGAACTTTTATAGCCCCACTCTACATCCTGTTCTCTTTCTGCTTCCTGGATGTGAATGAAACATGAGGATCAGGTGAGGGGAGAGACAGGAGAGAGGACCAGGAGAATGAATGGAAATCTGTAGCTGCTGGGGACTGGGGGATGGAGGAATCTCTAGGAAGCCCCAGAGACCTGGGATGGGGGAGGCTCTCAGGAGTCAATGCAGGTGACCTTAGCCAAGATGTCCAACAGTGGGGACATGAAACTAGAAGAGGTCACCTCCTATAGCCAGGCGGGACCCCAAGTGGAGGAATAAGGGCACACCCACTCACAAAACTTTCAACCCCAAATTTGTCCTAAAAGCAATGCAGGCACAAAGATGGAGCAGAGACTGAAGGAATGGCCAAACAATAACCGGCCCGAATTGAGACTCAGCCCGTGGGCAAGCACCAATCCCTGACAACATTAATGATACCTTGTTGTGCTTGCAGACAGGAGCCTATAATATAACTGTCCTCTGAGAGGCTCTACCCAGCAGCTGACTGAACAGATGCAGATACCCATAGCCAAATATTGAACAGTTGGAGGATTCTTATGGAAGAGTTGGGGGAGGGATCGAAGGCCCTGAAGGGGACAGGATCGCCACAGGAAGACCAACAGGATTAGCTAACCTTGTCCCTTGGCAGCTCTCCGAGACTGAGCCACCAACCAAAGAGCATGCGCAGCTGGACTAAGGCCCCTGGCACATAGAGCTACCTTGTCTGGCCACCGCAGGAGAGGAGTCACCGAATCCTGCAGACTTGCTGTAACAGGTGGAGGGATACCCAGGGCTCCCTGCTCTCTCAGAGGAGAAGGGGTAAGGGTATGGGGAGGAGGGACTCTCTTGGGGAGACTGGGAGGGGGGGGTCAGTGGTCGGGGTGTAAATAAATTCATTTTAAAAATCTCATCTATTGTCTGTTTTTTTTTTAATAGAATCTACACAACAAATAAAACCCTAACAATTTGCTATCAATTGGGAGAGATCACATTTCTAAGTGATGTGCCTTTGGTTTTTAAGAGAGACAAATTTCATTGTCTCTGAGGTGTAGGGGATTACCAATAGCTTTTTCCTCTCATAGATTTTCCTCTCATACATCTCCAGAATTTTTCCATCTCTAGTCACGGGGACCATCTGTACAGTATACTATATATCATAGTTGTCTAGAACACCAGTTTACTATGCAGATAAGTAAGCAGTGGTAAGAAGCCTGATCATATATTCCTCTCCCTTTCCCTCTCCCTCTCCCTCTCCCTCTCCCTCTCCCTCTCCCTCTCCCTCTCCCTCTCCCTCTCCCTCCCTCCCTCTCCCTCTCCCTCTCCCTCTCCCTCTCCCTCTCCCTCTCCCTCTCCCTCTCCCTCTCCCTCTCTCTCTCCCTCTCCCTCTCTCCCTCTCCCTCTCCCCCTCCCCCTCCCCCTCCCTCTCCCTCTCTCTCTCTCTCTCTCTCTCTCTCTCTCTCTCTGTGTGTTAATGCCTGAGAAAAATCCAAGGTATTCTACATTTGTGACAGCTTCAGTCACAAGGATATCTGAGGCTAACCAGGATAAAGCACCACTTCCCACCACTGGCACAGGGAGCCTGCTATTTGTGTCAATCAAGCAGTGGCATCATTTGGATGCCATATAGTTCCGTTTGGATTCTACGCTATGATGTAGCCGATCCCAGTGGCTATGTAAAGTAAGGAAGGACGGTGTATTAGTTACTTTTTTCATCGTTGTGACAACACGCTGAAAAATCACTTAGGAAATGGAGGTTTTTGTTCTTTGTTTTAGTTTTTTTCCACAGTTTTAACCTACAGTCTGCCATGGCAGGAAGATCATTGCAGTCAGAACAGGAGGCCTTTGGTCACATTGGACCTGCAGTTAGGAAACAAACTGAGATGAAGGTGGGTTCTCAGCTCGCTTTCTCCCTTCTGGTAAGGCAGAGACATCAGTCTGGGGAATAGCTGGACACTTTTAGGGTGGCTCACCCCATTTCAATTAATTTAGAAACTCTTTTGTAGACATTCCCAGAGGTTTGTCTCCCAGATGATTCTCGCTTCGGTTAATCTGTCAACCAATATTAACCACGACAGGCATCAAAGGGAGCTGTGGCCAGGCCTGAGGAACCTTCAGCTCATGACTTGCTTTCCTGAGAAAGGTCAAGCCATCAGTGCCGGCATCATGAGAGGCATGTCCCCTTCCATGCTTTTTGGCCATGTCAACGATGTGGCCTGTCACTTTGGGATGTTAAATGGTACATGTCTAGGCTGGGTTCTGTCAGAATCACTAACTTGAAAGATTGGGTGGGTCCATCAAAAAGAGAAGTAGGTTCTCTAAGAATGGACACACGCAAAGCCAGAGAGAACAAGGAAGTTGCACAGAGACTAGGCCTGTCCCCCATGTCACCCACTCATGTTCTGGTATTTCCTCATCAGCTCTTCCCCTTGATTTTCTAGGGGGATTATGGATTGATTCGTTTGTACATGAAGAAATTGGCTACATGCAGTGTCTCCCAGGGGGCTGCCTTGAAGGATGGCATCTAGGAGAACTCCTCTGGGGACATGTATCTGGGAGAGTGCATCTGGCCATCTCTTTGTAGGAGAAACAAAGTGCCTTAGGCTATAGTTATATGTATGTGATGTTTATAGCAAAACGTGTCAGTGTATTCTTCTGAAGAGAAAACACTATAGAACACAGAAGGCAAAGCAATCTTGGGAGAGATTCCTGGAACTGAACGGAGAGCGTGGAGACCCATGTGATACCCAGTGCCACCTCTGTAGAAGTGCCAGGAAGCCATTAAGTAAACAGGATGACTTCGGTATTGACACCATTTTATCTGTCATCAGCCACACTAGCACAGGGCTGGGTGTCACAGTGGCAGAGAGGAAGGCTGCAAATGAGTTCATGGGTAATTGGTAGGGCCTTCAGTTAAGTAGGCTTTGTCTGCATACTGGATGTTTGACCTGCTAGCCACAGAGACTAACAAAACTTAGTTTCTACATCAGTTTTAAGGAGGAAGTTGACTACATGGGCCTTTGTGCCATAGAAGGAATAGAGACTCATCTTGACTAGGGTCATCAGCTTGTCTTGGTGTAGGTTATCTCCTGCCTCCAGAGCCTACATCCCTAATACCACAATCTACCAACTTCTACTCAGCATCTCTAAAGGCCAAATGACCCACTTTATCACAAAGGAAGTACAGCAACAGACACAGGACCACAGGATCCACACTTTCAATGTGACATCACTTGGAAGCAGAAGCTGCTAGCCTGATTGAGAGGTGGTGGGGGTGGCTGGTGGTATAGAGATAGGGTGAGGGGAGAGGGAGGGGAGGAGCTTTCTATAAATGTGTCTGAGGTTACAGGTTAGGAATTATGATGGTTACCTTTAACCATCAGCTTGACACAGTCTAGAGAAGAGCCTCTAAGAATGTCTGTGAAGAATTATCTTCTGTTAGTTGGGGATGGCACCATTTACAGACTGTATAATTTGGGGTGCTGTGCAGCAGCTTATATACATTAATTCATTACTCTCTTCTCTTGCCTGTGAGTGTAATGTGATCAGTTGCTTCCAGTTCTGCCATCTTGACTTCCCTGTAACGATAGACTATAACAGGGAACTGCTAGTCAACACTAACCATTTTCTTCCTACAATTGCTTTGATCAGAGTATTTTATCACAGCAAGGGAAGAGAAAGTGAGACAGGAAAGTTACCTGTGAGGATGAACATGTATCCTGCAGGACACAGTGTATATCTGATGTCAGCGATGGCCATGCTCCTGGGAGGGAGAATACATGGGCTGAGGAACCAAGGGAGACTAGTGGACCAATCAGGATAACCATCCCCCCACCCACCCCAGTGGCCTGCATGAGGATCTGCTTTTCCATCCTACCAGGAGAGACTCTGTGGAGGTTCAGTTCTCCACAAGGAGAAGGCCTCCAGAGGAAGATGCCATCAGGGTCCCATTGAAATTTCATTTAGACCAGCCACCTGGCCACTTGGAGTTTCTAACAATGATGACCAGAGGACAAGAAAAGAAGATATCACCTGAAAGACAACAGTTGGCTCTAAGTGCTAGATATAAGCCAGGCCTCTGCCTATGGCCTCTCCTGCAATTATCCCACCATGCCAGTAAAGGATCTGCCCTCCCTGTCTTATACCATGAACAAACACACATCATTCTTCCTTTGTTTTTTTCAGTTTTTTTGGTTACAACAGAAGGAAACTAACATAAGAATGTTAACCAAGAGGCAGACAATGGTTTAGTCTACCAGGTAAGTGTTCTAGACCCAGCAGAGTAGGTAGTACAAGCTGAAAGAGGGGGAATCTTTGTGTGTGTGATTGGAGATATCTATATGTCTGTCTGTCTGTCTGTCTGTCTGTCTGTCTGTCTATCCATCCAAGTGTTTACAGTGTGTGTGGAGAACAGAAGATAATCCTAGGTGTCATTCCTCACTGGCATTATCCATCTTATATTTTGAGACAGAATTTCTCATTGGCCTGTAGCTGGATTTTGCTATTTTTGTGGATTCTTTCTTCCATCCTTCTCCACCCTTTCCCCACCCATTCAACCCCTAACACTAGATAGGAGAGAAAAAATAGGGGGTAAAGGGGGGTATATATATTTTTATTGGTTATTTTATTTATTTACATTTCAAATGCTATTTCCCTTCCAAGTTTCCCCTCTGCATAACTCCTGTCCCATCCCTCCTACTTCTATGAAGGTGCACCCCACCCACCTACCCACTCTTGCCTAACTGCCCTAGCATTCCCCTACGCTTGGGCCCTTCAGAGGTCTGAGGGCCTCCCCTCCCACTGATGCCAGATAAGGCCATCCTCTGCTACATCTGTGGCTGGAGCCATGGGTCCCTCCATGTATATTCTTTGATTGGTGGTTTAGTCCCTGGGAGCTCTGAGGGTTCTGCTTGGTTGATATTGCTGTTCTTCCTATGGGGTTGCAAACCCTTCAGCTCCTTCAGTCCTTCCTCTAACTCCTTTATTGGGGTCCTGTGCTCAGTCCAATGGTTGGCTGCAAGCATTCGTATTTGTATTGGTCAGGATCTGGCAGAGCCTCTCAGGAGAGAGCTACATCAGGCTCCTGTCAGCAAGTACTTCTTGGCATCAGCAATAGTGTCTGGGTTTAGTGGCTGCATATGGGATGGATCTCCAGCTACATATGTGGCTAGAGCCATGGGTCCCTCCATGTATATTCTTTGATTGGTGGTTTAGTCCCTGGGAGCTCTGAGGGTTCTGCTTGGTTAATATTGCTGTTCTTCCTATGGGGTTGCAAACCCTTCAGCTCCTTCAGTCCTTCCTCTAACTCCTCTATTGGGGTCCTGTGCTCAGTCCAATGGTTGGCTGCCCCAGGTGGGGCAGCCTCTGGATGGCCTTTCCTTCAGCCTCTGCTTCACTCATTGTCCCCGTATTTCCTTTAGACAGGAACAATTCTGGGTTAACTTTTTTTGAGATGGGTGGTTGGCCCTATTCTTCAACCAGGGGCTGTGCCTAACCTCTGGATATGGTCTCTACAGGTTCTCTCTCCTGTTTATGAGTTTTAAAGACACAAACATTCCAAATTTGTCACTACATTGGCCTGGAATTGGTAAGTATGCCAATTTGACTGGCCATCCGGTCTTGGCTTTGCCCATGTCGTCCCTGGCACTGGAATTGCAACCACTTGCAACAATACCCTGCCTTCTCATGTGGGCTCAGATCTGCATGTTTATTTAGCAGGTACTTCATCAACTGAGCCATATTCCCAGTCCATGAGGGATCTTGAATCAGTTATGGAGGAGGGAGTGATGTACTGGATGGAGCTTGGAGATCAAGGTAGCAGACAGGCTGCCGTTGAATCGACTAGTCACCTGTGACTATGTCTATGAAAATGGAAGCTTTGGCCAGTAGGTAAAGGTGATTGTTACCAAGTCTGATGGGACCCACAGTGTGGAAGAAGAGAACTGACTCCTGAAAGTTGTCTTTTGCTTTCCACATATGCACTCTGATACTCGAGTATTCTCACACATACACAAACACTAAATTAGTGGGTTTTCTGTTGTTTTGGGTTTTTTTGTGTGTTTTTGTTTTTATTTTGTTTTTTAAATAACAGGTTACCAGTCATTCTTGAGGCAGCAGTGACCTCAGGCAGATCTTCACTTCTGCTTCTGACTTCCGCATTTCAAGAATCAAAACAAATTTCCAAGTTATTAGATGTGTACAGTGTTTACTATGAGTACTTAGCCTTGCATATCACAGCATAGAATTCCCAGAGGCAAGTTGTTAGCCCCCCAATTATTGATGATGTTGAGATTTAGCATCTATATACATGGACTCTGCTGGGAGTAGGTTTCATGATAAAACAACCACTTTAAATTGCAAGGATGGACTATAGGATGCAGTATTGGTCAGTGTTTGTCACTTTGTCATGAATCAGAGTCACCCAGGGAACCTCAGCTGACTGAATCGCCTCCATCACATTGACCTGTAACTGAGTCTATGGGGACATTATATTGATTAATGATTGATGTTGGAGGGCCCAGCCTAATGTGGGCAGCACCACCCCGGGGTCCTGAATTCTATAAGAAAGCAAGCTGAGTAAGCAAGGGGAAGCAAGCCAGTAAGACGCATTCCTCTGTCACCTCTGCTTCAGTTCCTGCCTCTAAGTTCCTGCCTGGAAATCTTGTCATGATGTCAGAAGACTGGAAGCTGCAAAATGAAAGGAATCCTTTCTCCTCCAACCTGCCTTTGGCCACTGTTTAATCACCACAGCAGAAACTAAGCTGGGAAAGTATTGAAACTCCAGGAGGCTCAGTTGAGGACAGACAGACACACACACACACACACACACACACACACACACAATCAACATTTATCAGATGTTACCAAACTATTTCAACAATTGCCTTGCACAATACAGTTGAGACAATAAAATTGAAAATAAATTAAAGCCATTTAAACAACTGTTTTATGGAACAAATATACATGATTTGAATATTTATGATGGGTAAAATCAGATTAAGTTGCTGACCCCCCTCCCCCATCTGCCATCAATGATGCAAAGCTCCCGGGAGTGAGTGAGGAGTGAGTGAGTGAGTGAGTGAGGAGTGAGTGAGTGAGGTTTTGTGGCATGTTTTGCTTAAATATAAATAAACTAATCACATTTTCAAGCTTGTAAAATAGTTCATTAAGTAGAGGAGGCAGTGAAAACAGCACCCCACCCTCAAGAAGCATATGATCAGTTACATAGGCTGAGGGGGGTTGTATATGGTTCAGCATCTAAATAAATGGACTCTCCAAAGAGTAAGAAATGATAAAAAATTTTTTAAAAAGTAAACAAAGAATATAGAAAATAATAAAAAAATGATAAAAAATTTTATACAGAGGATGACCATGTTTTATATTGACTTTAAAAATACTGTTAATTTGAAAAAATAAGTTTAAAGTGTTTTGGCACTGTCCCAGAGAGGCCTGAGTGTGCTATAGGTGTTAATTCTGTAGGACTGTCCCTCCTTATATCAGGGTTCTCCATATAAACCCAACATCTTCTCTCTTCTCTGACTGCTGCTTCTGTTGTCATTCTGTTTATGACGCTTTTAATCTCCATGTTACTTTTGCCATTATTTTCTGCTCACCCTGACTATATTACTTTTATGTCATTATGACAAGAATACTAAATGAACCAACGTGGGAGAGAAGGGTTTATCTTGGCTTATGTTTCAGGAGATTTCAGAGTAGTGTCATTATTTTGGATCCCATATAGAAGCCCAGATATACCTTCATATCCTCACCCTAAATTTCATTTATTTATTATTTATTTTATAGTACCGGGTATTGAACCTGGGGCCTCACCAATGCTCAGCAATCGCCTCACCACTGGCCTGTATCCCAGTCATCAGCTTCTGGGTTTTTTTTCAGGCAAGTTCTTTGTTCAGTTGCCCAGTTGACCTTGAACTTACTCTATAACCCACCGAGAGCTTGAACCTGGGATCCTCCTGCCTCACACTCCACTCCCATGTTGCCAGGTTCCTGGGATTCTGCCACCATGCCTGTCTCAGCATCCTTAATTTCAATGAGTTTGCAAAGTCCCTTTGCTCTATAAAATAACACAGTGACGAGCTCTGAGGATGAGTGTGTGTGCATGCTCTTTGACTGTTCATTATTCAGATAGCTATTTTTCTTTTATCTTACTTTTTTTTAAAAAAAATTTATTGTCAATATTTGGAACATTTGAGACTTGGCCCTTGGTCCCTGGTCCCATTTTCTTCTCTAGCCAAATTTTACAAAAGGGACTCACTAAGGGCCATTATGGTTTTAATCACTAGCTATATTGGAACCCAAATCTGTATCTGGATCTAATCTGTCTACAGGTCTATAGTTCACTTGGATGTCCAGTGCAGAGTATGAAGCCAATGAGAAGGTGTGGCTGCTGGGGGTGGTGACAGGGTGAGTGTGGGAGACAGGAGCAGAGGGCTGGGAGACCACATAGGGAGCTGCCCTGGTGTGGGGGCAGAAGCGAGTGTCAGTTAGTCAGGTCGCATTCAGATGGAAGTGGACAGTGTAACACGCAGCTGGGGTGAAAAGGGAACTGGACAGGGGAAGTAGGTAGGGCCATATTACAAACCTTTGTTGTTCACTTTCATAGTAGCAAACAGCTACCCAGGGAGTTTAAACAAAAGGCGGTGGCCAGCAGCCCTCGCCACATGTGTCACACAGCTCAGGAAATTGGGAAAACACAAGGGCCTCAATACCCAGAAGTAAGTGCCAAAGTGCACCCTAGAGGGAGAGCCATGTAAAGAACAACCCACATGCGATCAAGGCAGACCTAGCATTAACTAACACTGAACCTCTCTCTTGGAGGACTGGTCACATGAACACCCCTGGGAAGGACCTGGACATCAGGTGCTCTAAGCTGACAGTCAACTGAAAGGGACTCAGACCAACCCTCCCCACCAAGGAGAACACGCTCAACCTCAGTTGGATCACAGCTACGTGGGGCATGTCATGCCCTCTCAAGGACAGTGGGGAGGAAGTTTGCTTCACCCAGAGAGAAGCAACTCTCCTTCCCCAAGTGGAAGTGAACGTTTGATCGAGGCGCGCAGGCAGGTGATTATTTGTAGCTCAGAGAGTCCCAGGGTGTCCTTGGCTCTGCTCCGTGTTTGCTCACTCTCCTGCTGTCTCCTTGATTTCTTGATTTCATTAGGAGATAGGAGCTTGTAATACTGGAGAGAAATGTAAAGCTATTAGTGGGTCATTGTTGAAGTCAGAGCATGCCCTGTTAAGCTTCTTAGAAAGCCAGTGGCAGCCAATGATACAGGGATTAAGCTCTCTCTCTCTCTCTCTCTCTCTCTCTCTCTCTCTCTCTCTCTCTCTCTCCCTCTCCCTCTCCCTCTCCCTCTCCCTCTCCCTCTCTCTCCCTCTCCCTCCCCACCCCGTGTGTGTGTGTGTGTGTGTGTGTGTGTGTGTGTGTGTGTGTACTTGATGAATGGGTCATGAACCAATCTGTCATGAGGAACTTAAATGTGAGAAGCTCTGTCAGTGAGGGCACATGGGCTGTTGCTGAATTCAATTACTTTTCCCCCTTACCTCTCCTTTTTGCTATTTTTCCAGACCCGAAGCACCATTTCCAAATGTTTCTGTCACCTTAGAGCAATGCTGGGTTGTCATTCAGGTGCTCCTGGGCTTCTGCTAATACTTAGAGTTGAAAGGATAATTGGATATGATGGTTAGACTGGAGGGTGGACAGATAAATGACAAAACATCATTTTAAGGCATGTCTGTGAAAGTAGGGGTGTGTGTGTGTGTGTGTGTGTGTGTGTGCGTGTGCGTGTGCGTGTGCGTGTGCATATTCAAGGCTGCCCATGCCTATGTGAAACCATGCTGAGGTCAGAGGAAGACTTCAAGTGTTTGAAAGTGTCTGCCCTTGAGATCCCTGGAAGTCCGATTTTGACTGTAGGTCCATTCAGGTTGCCTGACAAACTCAAGCAAAAAAGATCAGAACCATGAGCTAGGGCTACTTCTTTCCCTCCTTCTCCTAAATACTCTGAGGGCTGTGGGTACACCAGTATAATGGTGAGACTCACACAGGAGGGTAGCCTGGTCTTCCTTCCCCCTGGGTGCAGTTCTCTGTGTAGTGACTGTGGACAAGTGTCTCAGTCTGTTCTTGTCTTGGCCTTCTTGGTTATAGCAGGAGGAATTCGCATATGGTGAGCTTCATAGGCTGTTAGCGGCTGTGGCAGGGCAGACTCCCGACTTTCTGTTAGCTCTACCTCTAACTTCACCTCCCTTTATCTTTGTTCCTAAGCTGTTGAACAGCTGACACCTCCCTCAAGGTCCTTGAGTCCCAGCAGAGGACTTCACGCCCAGGCTGTCGAGCCTTGTGCTCAGAAGGAACAGCGGGGCTGGCGGGTGTTCCCTTCTTGTTTAACAGATATTTTTAGCTTTTCTAAAAGCTTCTCACTCACTCCAAGTCTTAAAAAGAATGAAACTCTTCCAGAAATGCTAATGTTCTGACAGGAGTTGAGAAGAGTGTTTTTTTTTTTTCTCTTCCCCAAACAATCCCTCACTGACACGGTGAAGGGGGAGTTGGGGTGTAGGGACACCACACTAGATCCCAGGAACTAGGGCAGTGGGCTTTGTGAGCTTGTCGTGGGTGGCTTTGTGAGCTTGTAGTGGGTGGCTTTGTGAGCTTGTAGTGGGTGAGCTTTCCCAATCAAACTGGTCCTGAATATTTTGGGTTGATCTGTGCATGGCTGTATGTATAGGGTGTGCCCGTGACAGAATCCTGAGGTAAACTAAGGGTTCCTTTTTACCAACCATCCTCTGGGTACATGCAACATTTCTAAGGTCGGAAAGTTTTGTTGGTAGCAGCAGATGGTCAGAGAGCCTGGCCCCAGAGGTGAAACGAAAAGTGACTCCAAACTGAAGCAACAGTTGGCAGGGCTGTCAAGACTCACTTTGACATGGCCCAGAGCTTAATGTGCACTGTCCTTGTGGAGGAGCAGAATTCCACCTCCAGCACCCATGCTGGGTGGATTACTACCTATAACTTGGGCTTCCGGGGATACAATGGCCTTCTCTGGCCTCCATAAGCACCTTTAATCAGGTGGGCTTTTCCCTCCGTGCACATATACATATTCAAAAAGATCTTTCAAAGAGTCTCTTTGAGAGGATGTGGTCCAGCTGTAAAGTGTGCATGTGTATAGCACCTTCTGTCTGCTCCACAGGCTACCTGAGGTACTTTGTCCGCAATGGTCACTTCTTCCCTGGGCTCCCATGTTATCATCTTCACACCAGACACAACTTCTATGGAAGACAAGATGCGTCACATCCACACATGCTTCTTAGAGTTACAGGAAAGAGGGAGAGAAACATCCCAACCCAGCAGTCCCTTGATGACTGGCACCTTATATGTTATTGTTGTCCTTACTCTTTAGGACAGTCTTGAAATTGGGTCTAATTTATATTTTTGAGTTCCTAGAATTAAGCATAAACTAGACGCTTGGTAACCGCTAAGCTGTTGGATCTTAGACTTTTTGATTTGTGTCTTTCAGAGCTAATTCAAAACTTGCTCATATTCTGAAATAATTATTTGGCCCCATATCTTGGTGAAAAATCAATGTGATTTAGTTTCATTTACATCAAATTCAAAGCATGTTGTGAATGTAGCCTCCTAAAGGGGATGCTCAGTATTCCTTTGCAGAGACTGTGTATATCAACATCGATCTGAGATCAAAGAATATCTCCCTCCAGCCCGTGATGCTCAGTCCCATTTTCCAGAGGTCATCAGTAGAGGCAGAAGCCTGAGTGAAGATGTCAGGGACCGGGAGGGAGACCACGTGTCCTCCTCTCTTGTCCTGTATGTAGCTCACTTTCTTTTTTCAATTGAAAGTATGGAATAATGGCACTCCTTTGGTAGAGTTTTAGGAGACATCTTTGTCTACTCACAGTTGTTTCTCAATACTTTGAGGCCAGCTGGGATCTGAGGTCCTTGCAGTCATAATATGATAGCTGAGGTATATGGACTTAAGTCTGAATTCAGAGCAGCCTGTGGGATTGCAGAGAGATCCAGAAGGTTTGACTCAGTGGTAGTGTCTTGTATGCCTTGTTATTTTTTTTTTGTTTTTGTTTGTATTTTTGGGTGAGTAGAGAGGGTCTGTCCCAAACACTATGGAGGTGTGATATATATATATATATATATATATATATATATATATATATATATATTCTTATAGCCCTATTCCAAGGCAGGTGTTATGAGTCATTTCAGAAATTGAGGAACATCCTGTATGTTCTTAGGTCTTCCTAAAGGTAATGCTAATACATGTAGGCCACTAAAAGCATAGTCATAATAGACTCTATGGTCACAAATATAAAAGCTTAAGGTGGCAGAAGGTTGCTATTTATGTTTTAGAGAAATTGGTGCTTGAAAGGCAAAGGAATAGACATATATTGATCCCTTGTGCTTGAGCAAACCTTTCTGTTCAATAAAATTTGCCATAGACATACAGAATAGATGATAGTGTCGTTAATTTCTAGATAAGACTTTGAATAATACACCCAGATGTTTATATGATGTCTGAAAAGATGGTCATAGGGTCAGGTTTAAGGGGTGTACCTTAGGACTTGAGCCATGACTGAAATAGACTTTACCAAGCAAGACTTGCCGGGCTTGTGTTTGATAGTCCTCCAGAGCAACACATTACCTACCTAGGAAGGGGTTTCATTTAGACTACTGTAGAGTATCATTGTACATAAAAACGTGCTTCTAGGTATGCACACACACACACACACACACACACACACACACACACACTCCATCACTACCATCACCACCAAACACAAA
Organism: Apodemus agrarius; assembly: GCA_964023405.1. Taxonomy (NCBI): domain Eukaryota; kingdom Metazoa; phylum Chordata; class Mammalia; order Rodentia; family Muridae; genus Apodemus; species Apodemus agrarius. Next base: position 98,976,025 of record OZ030011.1, on the reverse strand, counting down.
AACAGGAGAGGGAGTCAAAAACTAAGATTTAAATAAATAGTTGGTAGAAAGAATGAATGAAGACCAAAGGACGGTTAATCAATTTGTTAAAGAAACTAAGGGAAAAGATAAGCACAATAGGTGAAATGAGACAGATTTTTTATACAATAATTTGGTTTCAATATGCAGAAACAAAATGTAGAGTTAGAATTCATTACCAAAGGGGGAATTTAGCAATATAAAAGGCCGTACTAGAGGTAGTAAGCCCATTAGATATGCAGAAGTCTTGGGAAGTCCTTCATGACTCTCCTCATATCATCTTGGAGCACATTAGTCTGGGCTTCAGTCATAGTGGGATGAGCTTCCAAAATGCAAACCTCTTGTGTTAGTTGGTTAGTTTTGCCTCAGAAAGGCCACGATCTGGGTCATTTATGCAACAGGATAGAGCTTGAAGTCAGAGGTCAAGGTCTGGTGAGTTTCTGTCTGCCGATCCCAGTGGGGACCCCATTACACACCAGTCTCCTGGCTTCTGCTGCTTTGCTGGCTGTGTCTGGTGGTGGTTGACTGTCGAGCGTCACCTCATTCTCCCCATTCATCTTCATGAGGTTTTCTTGCCTCATTCACCAGCATCCCCCTGCACAGCTCTCGCTCTGTGTTCAGATTTCCCTTCCATGAGGACTGTGATTGATAATCTTGATTGTTAACTTCTGAAAGAGATAAGCTTCTAGGCATACCTGGGAGGCATTTGATTGACCAGGTTAGTTGAAGAGGGAGGACCCATCTTGAGTATAGGTGGCCCTTCAGGTAGCATCCCAGATAAAAGAGTCTGAGAGAAAAGTTCTCCTCTTTGTCTTTTTCTTAAATCTTCTTAGAGGACAGATGATAAATAAATACCTCTTGAGTTCTCTTGACCATTTTGTAAAACATAAAATCCTTCACTAAGCGAATGTGAACTTCTTGATCAATGATCAGCACATAAGTCATAGAAACTCATAAGCTACGTGGGACCCCCAGGAGTGTGACACCCACAGCATCCCCCATTGCCTTCTCTCTTTTTCTCACGACCGTCACAGAACTGGAAGCTTCCGCAATGATGTGCGCCAGTGCACAGAGTCTCAGGTCGTTAAGCAGAAATTGACTGACATCTGGGGTGTGGAGACATTTTGCCCACAGAATATGGCCTCGTTCACTTGGGATGAGTCATGTCTCTGAGTCTTGGCCCAGTAGCAAACAGTTGGATGTTCCAGGGAATTCTGCCCTGGTTTCCACCAACCATGAAATGCTCCTTTTGGAAGTGGTGGGATTAAGGGACGGTGCAGAAGGCCCTTCCTTTTTTGTTTTTTGTTTTTTGTTTTTGCTTTTGTTTATGATTTTTGTTTTTTTTTAATTAACCAATCTCTCTCTCTCTCTCTCTCTCTCTCTCTCTCTCTCTCTCTCTCTCTCTCTCTCACACACACACACACACACACACCTTATTTAGGGTGTGAATTTATTGCTGCGAAGAGACACTATGACCAAGGCAACTCTTATAAAATAAAATATTTAAATGGGGGCTTTCTTACAGCTTCAGAGGGCTAGTCCCTTATCATCATGGCAGGGAAGGTGCCCACGTGTAGGCATGGTGTGGAGGAGTGGCTGGAAGCTTTACATCCTGACCCCCAGGCCACAGGTCAAAAGCCACTTGACTGGTACAGGATTTTGAAAACTCAAAGCCCACCTCCCCAGTGAGACGTAACTTCCGACAAGATCATACCTTCTAACCCTCCTCAAACAGTTTGGTCCCTGGGGACTAAGTATGCACATGTATGAGCCAATGGGGCTGTTATCCAAAGTACCACAGTGGGGGAAGATTGAGCATGGAGCTCAGTTCATGCTGGGGGAGCACTCCATTACTAAGCTACATCTACACCCAAAGCAAGAGGCTTCTCAGCTTCTTCTGAACTGAGTACACTTTATTTTATTTTTCTTCTGTATTGGGGATGGTTCTTAGAACCTTGCACATGCTAGACAAGTAGCCCACCACTGAGCTATGACCTCAGTTCTGGGCTTACATTGAGGTGACCTCTGTTTTCTTGAATTTCACAGCAGGCTATGATTTTTCTAGACCACTATGAATTGTCTTGCTTTATATCACACTTAGTCAATTTCCTCAGGCATCTGATGCTACATTTATGAGCAAATGTTAAACAAATAATGATCAGTTTCTATCCATTCTCCACTTCTAGGTCAACTAGACTCAACATCTATTTCTCTTAGATGGGTTATCCTAGGATCTTGAAGATGACTTAGTTGATAAAATGCTTGTCATGAAGACATGAGCATCTGGATTTAGCTCCCCGGCACCCTGCATGGCCTGTCGTGTACCTTTAATTCCAGCCTGAGGAAGTAGCCAGTCAACCTAGCTCAGTGGATAAGCTCCATTCTACCTCAAAACTAAAGGAAACAGTGATTAAGGAAGATACCGCACACCAACCTTTGTTCCCCCCCTCTTTCACACACACACACACACACACACACACACACACACACACACATGATTATGTGTATATATACATGTACATGCAAAATAAGTCCTATTCCAAATTTAGATATATATTTGAGAACCTGATAAATTTGGGTGAAATTTAGCAATTACTTATATCCCTTTGACATTCTGGTGAAGAAATTTGACCTTAAGAGCTTGATCCTGTGGACAGGCCCAGATTTGCACAGTATTCGCAGCGCTAGGCTTGTCAAGCAGTGTCAGGAGGCCACTTGGCACCCACTTCCTTTTCAGTTAAAGGGACAGGAATGCCATGGGTGTCCTTCTCAAGTGACTGGCATGTTTTTAAAAACAGAATACACTTAAAGGCCACCAGGTAGGGCTCTCCATGTGCCTGGCAGAAGTAGCCCACAGTTCGCCTCACCCCTGGAGCAGACCCTTCATGATTATTCTATTGAATTTTCAAAGTGAGCACTCATATGATTGGGTGCATGAGGAAATGGATCCCGTAGGAGGTCAAGCAGTTGGTCCAGGGTCCTACAACCGGCCAATGGCAGACTGGGGCTCAGCAGGCAGGGTGACTGAATTTAGAGGCTCAGCCATTCCTCTCTGGAACTCACAGACCTGGGAAGGGAGGAGTTTGGATACCCTCCTAGACTTTCATCAGGGTTTATGTCTGGTATAGCATGGCCTGTGTGGTACTATGGATCACTTCTACAATATTCTACCACACTTTGAAGAGTTGTTTCATGTCTCAGGATAATGGAAACTTCCGTCTCCCATCAACAAATGACCTTTTATTAGCTGGAGAGAGCAGCTCACATATCAGTGATTCAGTCTTATTTGTTGTTGAGCAGGCTTGCCACCCACCTGCATGTTCCTTTCCGCTCAGTTCCCCCCTCCCTCACGCTTTAAGACAGGGAGTTGCAGGGGATAAAGCATAAGGCCCTTGTTAATTGCAAATTAATAGTGCCAGGAGTATATACAGATGGTACCTGAAGTCGGTTGCCGATGGCATCATATTCTATTCTATTTTCCTTTCCTGTAACTCGACCGTTCATCAAGGAAAGAAGAGTAGGCCTTAGCGCCTGTTCAGCCCAGCATTTGTGCAGGAGGAAACACATGCTTTATCTCTGCTTACCTCTGTGCTTATCTTATATGCTGGGTAGATTTTGCTTTATTTGCTTACTGATTTTAAATGGTTTCATGTTTCCTGGTTTATAGGTCCCAGGTGCAGCTCTCTGTCCAGGCATACTCTGTGTATCTGATGAGAACGTCCTACTTAGTATTGTGTTGTATTGGTTTGTGCATTCTAAAGCAGTTCCCTGTGGGCTGGCACTGTAGCCAGATCATGTGGTCCCATTTGTGCTCTGATTGGCACTTTGAGGACATTCATCAAATGAAGATTCTTGTTTGTTTGTTTAAGATTTATTTTTTTAAAGAAAAATGTGTCAACCACCAGAGTCAATTAATTAAATGCAAAATCCAGAATTTGTAACACAGAATAACCACCGTGCCAAACTAGATGACCCAAGAAAAAGCCCATGCCCCATTTGTCCAGAGCTCACTCTAACGTCAAAGGTTCCATGCTGGTTACATCCTTGGCAAATACACTGTCCTCCAAGATTTTTGACCAAAATGATAGACTTTTCACTTTAGAATGAGCAGCAATAAACTGGCTATCACGACAGACCTTGGAGTTGACTTTAAGTGTAAAGACTATTGTCATATTTGCTAATGAGGACAATGCTGTCTTTGCTCATCTCACTGTAAGGGAGACTTGGAGTAGTCTCCAATCATTGAAGCATACACAGTCCTGGACAATGAGAATGTCCTTAGAGGTCCTGGTGAGTCTCCAAGGCTGTGATTGGATCCTTCTAGAGAGAAGGTAGGTCAGTGGAGCATGCATCTTGTGAGAGAAGCACAGAGGTGGTCAGACGGAGTACCGTGAATAGCCAAGGCCAGTATTTTCAGGCTGGGAACCTGAAGCCGGGAAAGGCTTCTAAAACAGGATCCTGACAACAGTTTGGATGCACAAAGTGGGGCCCAACCCATGCACTAACTTCTAACACCCTCCCCCAATCCTTCCCCCCATTCGCCCCCTTCCTCTCCTTAGAGCAGGTAGGTACCCCACCCCAGGTATCCCCCTACCCTGGCACATCAAGTCTCTGCAAGGCTAGGCACATCTCCCACTGAGGCCAGACAAGGCAGCCCAGCTAGAACATATCCCATCAACAGGCAACAGCTCTTGGGATAGCCCCTGATCCAGTTGTTCAGGACCCATATGAAGACCAAACTGCACATCTGCTACGTATGTGCCGAGAGGCCTAGGCCCACCCTGTATATGCTCTTTGGTTGGTGGGTCAGTCTCTGAGAGTCCCAAGGGTCCAGGTTAGTTGACTCTGTTGGTCTTCCTATAGAGTTCCTATCCCCTTTGGGGCCCACAATCCTTCCCCTATTTTTCCATCAGAGTCCCCAAGCTCCATTCACTGTTTGATTGTGGGTGTCTGCATCTGTCTGAGTCACCTTCTGGGTGGAGCCTCTCAGAGGACAGCCATCTAGATCCCTGTCTGTAAGCATAACAGAGTAGCATTAATAGTGTCAGGGATTGGTGCTTGTCCATGGGATGGGTCTCAAGTTGGCTGTTCCCTCAGTCTCAGTTCCACCCACCACCCCTTCATTTCTTAGAGACAGGATAACTTTTGGGTGGGAAGTTTTATTGGTGGGTTGGTGTTTCTCTTGCTCTTCTGGGGTTCCTGCCTGGCTACAGGAGGTGGCCTCTTCAGGTTCCATGTCCCCAATATTGTGTGTCAGAGGGGTGAGTCTTAACATAATGCAACTATACTCGGGAAGTGACAGGAACCCCTTCTTCTATCTTATAAGGAATAATTACCCCACATGGCCACAGTCTACCTGCTCCTGAGGCAGCCCCTTGAACTGGTCAGGGTGTCTTTCTGCAGCAGTTATATCAAATTCTAAGAACTCCATGAGCCCTGTCTACACTAACTCTGTGAACTTGGCCAACAATGTGATAAATCCTCACCACGCATAAGTTCAATTGCATTTTCGGCAGCTGTCTTTCAACTCTCAAATTAAACTTGAAAGCAGTTTTTCTTACTGTGGGGAGGAAAAAGTGCTATGGTGGGAGATAATCTCCTGGGCAAATTAACAGATAAGGGTCTACCAGCTGACGAAATACCTAATCTCTTTATCATAGCCAAGGCATTTTTCCCAAGCCAGAAAATAATATAGAAATGTCTTTTTTACTTTCAATGTGATTTTCAAGATGGAGATTGGAAATTAAAATGAAACTGGCACTTATTGTAAATAGAAACTTCTCTCTCTCTCTCTCTCTCTCTCTCTCTATATATATATATATATATATATATATACACACACACACACAAAATATAGCAATATATAAACACACATATACACACAGACCCAGACCCAGACACATACACATATACATATATTGCATTCCCTACATTTTTATGAGGTTATAAAAACGCCCAAGGAACAAAACTTTTTCTGATGGAGATGAGTGAGCAATGAGGCTATTTCTAAACAGCATTTTCAGAATATTAATTGTTGCTGAGATAACTATCCTGTCACTTCAGGGCCTGTGCTGAGCCTTAAAATCAGAGCTGGTGAGTTAAGCAGCCGTTCATTATACAGCCAGAAGCAGCATCGTTTACCAGTTCATTCTGGCTCAGATCAGAAGCTGTATTTTCCCCAGTCTCCCCAGGGTTATGAACCAGATCAGGGAGCTGAATCATTCTACAAAATAGTATCCCAAGGTTCTTTCCGCTCATACTGCACAGTTTTTCTCATTAATAGGTCCTATGCTGGAGAGCTGGTAGGTCCTCCCTCTCCCCCCTTCAACTCCTCCCTCTATCCCCCCAAGTCTTCCTCCACCCCTTGATGCTCTGCCCCACCTGCTGAGGAGATATGGCAGGAGGCTGCCACGATTAAGCCATGTAGATGACCACTTAGATATCAGCTGCTGAAAACGGGGTGTCCTATGGCTAACTTGGGCTTTGCTGTAACCGCTGTTTCCTGGGGCAAAGCCACAGGCCTTGGCACCTTTCTTCGAGACAGCACAAGAGGACACTGGGAAGAAAGAAAAACACCAAATTCCCATGTTGTTTACAGATAACAAATTTAAGTACAGCTTCCTGTTCTATACAACCAGTTTGGACCTTGTTCCAACATTTTACTTTTAATGAATTTTAGTGAAGTTTTACCCAAATGAGCAACAGTGTTCCAGACTTGGAGTCATAGTCACAAATGAGGTTTTCTTTAGCGCCATTGCCAAGGGCAGAAGGAGAACCCTGGTTCTCCAGCTGGGTTACTTCCTATCCAAACAGCTAGGCAGAAACTTTCTTTTATATTTTTATATTGTTTTATTTTTTTTAAGTTTCTTTTTTTAGCTTTATTAGCATATATTAACCAGACATAATACTGGGTTTTATTGTGACATTTTTCATGGGTGTTTATAATGAGCTTTGATCTATGCTCTTTCTCTCTCACTCCCAATGACCCTTTCCTCTTCCCTAACTAACTGTGATGGTTTGTATATGCTTGGCCCAGGGAGTGACACTATTAGGAGGTGTGGCCTTGTTGGAGTAGACATGTCACTGTGGGCATGGGCCTTAAGACTCTAGTCCTAGTTGCCTGGCAGCCAGTCTTCTCCTATTTGCCTTCAGAACAAGATGTAGAACTCTTAGCTCCTCCTGTGCCATGCCTACCTGGATGCTGCCATGCTCCCCATATTGACGATAATGGACTGAACCTCTGAACCTGTTTGCCAGCCCCAATTAAATGTTGTCCTTATAAGACTTGCCTTGGTCATGGTGTCTGTTCACAAAACCATAACTAAGACAGTAACCTCATTTTCATTTTCATGGTGTGTGTGTGTGTGTGTGTGTGTGTGTGTGTGAGAGAGAGAGAGAGAGAGAGAGAGAGAGAGAGAATGAATCCCTTAGGATTGGTTGGTTACAGGGTCGTGTTACAGTTTAGGGGTTATTTACAGGAGTGTGGGCAATGTGCCAGTGGCTACATTACTGAAGAAAATGTCTCCATTTACCCAGCACTCTTAAGCGCCTGAGGATCCTCAGGGAGGGCTGGACCTCAGATGATTTTGTTCTATCATTTCGCCCCTTTTCATTTATTTCATTTCGTTTCCCTTGCTGGCTAGCATTTGCTTTCTGACACCCACAGGAAGTTGAGAGAACCATGAACGACGACATGCTTGCATGTCCCCATAGGATTTCTGAGCAGCCAGAGAACCACAGCGAGTGTTTTGCGTACTCTCCGGATGCATTCATTTCCCTTCTCCGGCCAGGAAGACAGGGCTCAGCGCTGGAAGGCTCCGGGAAAGGCACTGCTGCTGCATATGTAGCCAGCCTCGCTGCTGTGTGTTTGGGAGACAGAATCTTCACACCTTTTGGAAGGAGTTGGGTGAGTATCTGAGCGGCAAACCCCCGGCAGCACCGATGTTTGAAGGCTCAAGGACTCCGTGTTCCAGGACACCACCTACATTCCAACATGCCGCTTTGTGGCAGGTTTTATTTTCCTCCGACTGAATTAATCACCAATGTGTTCTAGGACTGGCCTTCTCCGCGTAGCTGTGCCGAGAGAGAGAGCATGTGGTTCTTGTTTAGACAATCCTCGATTCCCTCCGTTGCTTTTACGGTAAAGCTTTTTTAGATCAAGCATTGTTCATTAGATTAGCTTCTTTTCTAGAAAGACAATGGCATTTAAAAGCCCTCTGTTTATTAAAAAAAAAAAAGTATCTGGAGGCAGGCCGTGGGGCTGAGGAGGGTGAGAGCTAACGATCCATCCCACGGGACAGGCAACATTACAGGCAAATGAAAAGCATTCTTTTTGCTAATAAAACAGACTCGGCTCAACCTCCCCTGTTGGCGCCAGGGTGTAAATGAGCATATTCCCAAAGCTTTTAGCTTCCTGTCCCAACTTACAAAAAGATGATGAACTTGAGATTCTCGATGCTGTGGACTTTTCGTTTGTTGAGCAGAGCGGCCAGAGGCTGTTATATCTGTAAACTCAGCACAGCCTAAAGTCACCTGAGAGGAAGTTTCCATTGAGGGATCTCATACAACAGACTGGTCTGTGGGCATGTTTGTTGGGGGGGGACTGTCTTGATTGATATTGACACAGGAGGGCTCAGCCTGCTATGGGCAGCATCATTCCCTAGGAAGGTGGTCCGGGGCTGTAAAAAAAAAAAGCCAACTAAGCTGGGAGTGAGCCAGCAAGCAGCATTCTTTCATGATGTTTTTTTTTTTTTTTTTCTTCTTCAAGTTTTGGCTTGAGTTCCTGCCCTGACTTCCTTCAGTGATGGAATGTGACCTCTCTGACATATAAGCAGGGTAAACCCAGGCCTCTTGTAAGTTGCTTTTGGCCATGGTGTTTGTTGCGGCAACAGGAATAAAACTGGAACAGTGACTTTGGAAGCTCACAATGACGTGGGCTTCTCAGTCTCCAGGCTTGGGAGGACAGCCAGACACTCTTTTCACTGTGCTCTCCATTGCAAGGGATGTTCTTTTGGGCTGCTCAGCCAGGCCCTGTGACTGTTATTTGCACACGAAATGAAAAATCTACTGAAAGAAAGACCAGCTTGGACACATGGTGGAGTGAGTGCAGAGATGGGCTAAATTGGTTTTAAAAATCATCCGGAATGTTTGCTTTATAGACCAGCTTGCAATGTTCTTTATTGAATCACTTTGAACCCTGATGATGTTTGTCCTTATTTCAGGAGAGGTGAGATTGGTGATAAACCCCTGGTGTGTGGGTTAGGGGCCCTTGGAGGAATTGGCAGGAGTGGACACAGACTTTTACTTTACCAGAATCAATTCAGATAAACGAATATTCTTCTTTTGTTCTTCCCTTATGAGAGGGCACAAAAGATGCTTTAATGCTTCTATGTCTCCTCGGGTCATGGCTCTTAGCTGAGCTGCTTGGAAGTGTGTTCCTATAATAGGAGACAGGAGCGAGGCCTCATGGGATTGGCATCATGACAATGCATAGACTCAGCGAGAGCTAGGCGGTGAATGCAATGAATAAGAGCCGCCATTTGCCACACTCTTTCCTGTGGAGCCCATCCCTCCTCTTCCTCTTATCTCTTCCTTTCTTTTTTACCCTTACAAAATTTGCCTCCTCCAATTCCTACTCCTCTCTTTCTTCTTTCCCCCTCAATTATATCTGAAACATTTTGGAGTTTGCATGCATGGCACTGGAAGCTATATAAACCCATATAGCTCTGGTGCAACTCAAAGCACACCGATTTCCCCTTTTCCTTATCCCGACCCTGGGGAATCTTAAACCTACCAGCTTCAGTTCCTTTATCTATGAACACACAACACACACACACACACACACACACACACACACACACACACACAGCAGCAGCAGCAGCAGCAGCATGGCCTCACAAGGCTGTTGCCACATTCAGTGTCTCAGCACACATCATGGAACAGGAGCCGACTCCTTGGCTGCAGAGACACGCCCTTCATACTGGACCCACTCGTCCTCTCTCTTCCTTCTGCAGCCCTTGTTTCTGCTTGCATCAGGACCCCCCCCCCCGAATTTCTTTTCTGCAGTGAACATACTGGTTACCTCCTGTATACCATGGCGGTTCCATCTTTACATTTGCCTGAGATTTTGAAAATCAGAGCGAAGCTAAGAGAAGACAAAGTGTTCTGTATTTACCAGGCATTAGAGGAATAGAGACAGACAGTCTACGTCCCTGTAACCTGTAACCGGTGCACTCATCTTTTCTGGCTTTGAGAGTGACCCCTGGCCTCTCTTGTTTGTTATCACAATGAATTACCCTCAGAAAGAACTTAAGAAGTTCTCAGTAAAGAAGCCTGAGAGTTAGGGGGTTAGGCTCCACAGGAGGAAGCAAGAGAGGTGAGATCACTGTTCCCTGAAGCAAGATTGCTCTTGGCCTGAGTTAAACAGTGCCTCCTGGTGGTTGTCAGCTGCCCTTGGGAGGGAGAGGGGCCATCATTTTTAGAGCATTAGGAGCCTCTGACTGGGTCCTGTCTCAGAGAAGTGGACCAAGCAGAAAGTAGGTGATTATTAGCATCTGTGAAAGAGGTGTCTCGCATGGAGTCAGATTTCTCCCCAAGGATTCATTACAGGAAGGGTGCTTGACTTTTGATATTTGTCCAAATCCCCATCTCAGGAAGCTTGTTGACTCTTGCTTCTCTTTACTTTAAACACATATACTACTGAGGCTCCGGATCCCTGACCCAGAGTGCTGACCCCTTCTACCCAGGCTCCGCCACCATCCATTCAACTGCAGTTCACTGACCTCTCTCTCTTCCCTCCTTTCCCCTAGGGAAGCTGCCTGCTGTTTCTGGACCCCATGGGGTGTCGGGAGGGTTTCAGGATTGAATGCAACTCTCTCTGGTTATAATACGATGCTGCCAACGACTTTGAAGCTCTGGGATGAAGGATGCTGTGTGAAAGAGCATTGTTATTACATTTTTGTTAAAATATGGATCAAAGGCTGGCTATACAGTAAAAGTGCGAAATGTTAATTATTGTTATAATATCATAACAAAGCAGATGCCGGGGTGGTTGAATCCTATGAGAAACCCTATTATAATAAGCCAGTGGGAGATGTACATATTACAAAGATATTTGGCAAGGAGGCAGATTTGGTTTTGAAATCTCAATGAACAATTAAGTGGAATAAAAAAATAACTTTTAATGCTAGGAAAAATATAAGTGTCTTGACAACTCTTTTACATAAAAATAAAAAGCTGCCTCTTTTTTTTTTTCTGCAAAGAAAAGAGGCAACATTATTGCTTTTCTCGTCCCCTCCCAGCAGAAGATATATTTATGGTTTCCTTGGGTGTAGGAAAGATTAAAGCAATGTTCTTCTGCACAATGACCTCTAAAATAGCTTTCTTTATGACAGAGATGAATGGGAAGGGGGTTGTTCTCAGAGCTAAGAGTAAGTCTGATGTTTTTGAATTTCAAATAAGTCTGCGTTGTCCTGCTTGCCTCTTTTCTTCTCTATGGTATATTCTATTTGAGGACATTGCATAGTGGACTCCTATATACATTTTAATCGTGACTGGCATCTCTGGCCCAAGCTTTTCATGTAATTTCAGCTCCCCAGAGCGTAGTCCCTTGGCTGCGGGTGGAGGAGAGGGAGGGAGAGCCTGAGAAGATGGATTTGGAAAGAAAGCCAGAGCCAAAACAAATCAAGGTCACTACAAATCGATTTCTGTGTTCTAGTGCTTTTGTGCAAGTGGGGAGTGCGTGAACTCACCTGGCATGTGCCACCAACTCCCGGTGGGGGATGGGAAGTCATCACCAACTCCCAGGGGATCACTGAAGCATTCATCTGCATGGGGATCTATGCCTTACCTCACAGGGGGAGAAAGGGAGATGGGAGAAGAAGCATGCAGCTCAAAGGGCAGCAACACTAGCAGGAATGGCCTCAATGGCAGCACTACACACAGATTAGGACAACGTTCGATCACCCTGGCTTCTTCTCCTCCGCTCTATGCCTGGACAGTCACCTGGCCTACCTCCTGTTGATAATTCTTCTCCCAGTTTCTTCCTTTCTTTTCCTTTCCTTTCCTTTCCTTTCCTTTCCTTTCCTTTCCTTTCCTTTCCTTTCCTTTCCTTTCCTTCCCTTCCCTTCCCTTCCCTTCCCTTCCCTTCCCTTCCCTTCCCTTCCCTTCCCTTCCCTTTCCTTTCCTTTCTTTTTTACAATTTCCCTCTTTCTTTTGCAGAGGCATACCTGCCATTAGACACCTATGAGCTCCATGATTGTTGGTCCTTGTATCATGTGTTCTTTGGCCTATGGGGTCAACAGGTACAAACTGGTCACTTTGAGATTGGGTTGGAGCAAAATCCTCTGGGCTTCCAGCATTAAACAGTTGTTTGGCACGACCAGTGATGGAGCCCAAGGGAACCCATGACCTCCGGGTCTTTGAACTTCAAAGGGACAGACCAGTAGAGCACAGCCTCCTGCAGCAAGCCAGTGCTTCCCCACTGGGATGTCAGAGGCTGGAGAGCATTAGCATCTTGCCTTTTCTAGAATAGCAGGAAGACTTCAGGTATACTTTTTGCCACTTGAAAGACAATCTCAGGGTTAGTGTGAGGATTTTCGCAGCACAGAGTAACAGTGAGAAGATGAACAGAAGGGAGGGCAAGTTGGGAAGGTCTTACCCCCTCCCCCTGACCAACTACCAGCTCTTCCCTCCTTAGAAAATAACTCCCAGGAACAGCCCAGAATTGCTAAGCCCATTGTCAACACTACAGAGACAATGTCTGGTCCTAAGGATGAGTAAATTCCTCTCCACCTCCTCGATCACCAGCTGGTAGAGAAAACAGCCTTTCTCCATGATGGGTAGGAGGGCTTGGTGTGAAGATATTCCATTCCTTCTGTTATCCACATGGTTGGTGAAAGAATCCTGCCCTTGTACCAGCCGGAAGGAAGGTGATGTGAGATGAACTGGCCAGCGGGAGGGAGGTGCAGCCCAGAAGTTTACAGATGTTGGGGTATCCAGGGTAATTAGGTGAGGCATCAGGAGGACTGGAAGCCAGGAAGTTCTGGAGTGTGATGAACTTAGATCTAATTATTGCCTAGGAGTTCAGATCCTAGGTGGACAGAGAGATGGCAGTGAAGAACTTATTGGGGATTGTAGGATTGCAGGAAGCAGGATACAACATCCTTGGCTCAGGCTAGGCTCCTAGCAGCTAGAGATGGCTGGAAAGGTCCTGGTACCAGTTAGGCCATATCATAGCAGCTATGGAGTAGAACCATATCTGGGGCTGAAATGGGTTTATCTGAATTCACACATCAGAATCCTCACCTCTATTACCTTGTAGGGTGATGGTAGCTGAAAGAAGTGTCTTGGCTGGAGTAACAAGTTAATATTTGATTATTAGGGCAAGCACTAGTTCAGGATGACCAGCATCCTTGTAGATTTTGTCATGGTGGGAAATCTGGGGAGGAGACCCCATGGTCTTAAAGCAGGTGTAGGAGCCCTGAAATGAGGGTAGGCACCTGCTTATGGTGCCACAATACTGTGATACCCCAAGGAGTGATAGTAGGTTAGGCTGGAAGACTTATGGGGCACAAGAGTGACACAGAGAGAAGCCCCAGACCCAGGACTCTGCAGCTTCTGATTCCATTGGTTGTAGTGCGTACCAACACAGCCCAACTCCTGGCCAGATGGACGGGAGCCCCGGGCTGCTTTGTTGTATACTACAAACCCACACTCTTCCCACCTTAAAAAAATGCTATGACTTAGGCAGATTCTTTAACCAACAATGTCTTTTTGAATAAAATATTTTATCTCTGATCAAAACAAAGTTAAAAATAAGATGAGCCAGCTTCTCAAGTTACAGCAAGAACGAATGTGTTGGCTGATTTTTATGTCAACTTGACACAGGCTAGAGTCATTGGAGAGGAAGAAACTGTAACTGAGAGAAGCCTCAATGTGATCGGGCTGTAGGCAAGCCTGTAGAGCATTTCCCTAACTAGTGATTGATGACGGAGGGTCTAGCCCATTGTGGCTGGTGGTCATGGGTTCTATTCTGAGCAAGCCACAAGGAACAAAGCAGTAAGCAGCCACCCTTCATGGTCTCCGCCTCGAGGTTCATGCTCTGCATAAGTATCCCAATTTAAGTAATGGACTATGGGTGTGGAAGTATAAGCCAAATAAGGTGTTTCCTCCCCAACTTGCTTTTTTGTCATGGTGTTTCATCATAGCAATAGCAACCCTAACGAAGAAAGAAATTGGTACCAGGATAAAGAGCCATTGCTGTGACAGACCGACTATGTTTGGGGGAGGATCCTAGGAGAACTTTGGGATGTTGGCTGGGAAAGCTGTTGAGTGGAGATCTCAGTGGGTGGCTCTGTCGGAGCTATGAAGAAGAATGTCCAGAAGAGAGCGACAATGGAGGGCTGGGCAGTGAAGTTTCACAAGGAAGTAAAGACTCTATTTGACTACTTGTGTGAGGAATCTATGGTGTCTGGTCAGCAGGAGCTGAAGTAGTTGAGATTAAAGAGTGGCCAGAACCACTGAAGTAAACTTTGCTTTGCCGCAATGGATGCTTGGTCATCTGACACTGAAGAATCAGCTATGATTAAGAAACATCACTGAGGTGAAATCTTCTGACAAGTGTTTCCTCGGGGTCAGTACATGCAAGCTTTGTTCCAAAGTTGCCAAGATTGTATCTTGTGCCCGTCAGACAAACTTGGTAATGTGCGAGAGTCACTCAGGTGGTACTGGTTTCGCAGGCATGGGGTTATGAAGAGCAGCTGAGCATTGGCACTGTGAGAGGCCAGGAGAGACCACTGGTAATGGTGCAGCCTCAGTGATGGTAGAAGCCCTAGGATTGAAGACATGGAGAAAAGCTGAGGCCTCACACCGTGAAGAGAGCCTATGAGAGGCTACTGGTGAAAGCATAGCATGGTTGCAGCAGAGGACCCCAGCATTTTGGAGATGCCAGGACCATGGGATTAGCACCAAGAGCAGGAGCAGCTGTGGAGTGGAACCAGATGGCGCCTAGAAGGCCAGCTGTGTGTGCTGCCAAGCACGGTGGTGAAGAAATGACCCGAGCTCTGTGGAGGAGCCCAGAAAATCACAAATAAATCTCAGATATTGGACACTGTGTTATTTGTCCTGTTGGTGTTTGCTTTTGCTTTGTTCAGATTGTGACTGGGCCCTGGTCCTTCCCTCTGGAAGGTAGAAAGTGTTCAGCTTATTTTTTATTTTATAGGCACTCACAGTTGAGAGAGCTTGATTTTTTTTTTAAATAAGATTTTAGATTTTAAAAGAGACTTTTGATTTTTTTACAGAAACTGAACTTTGAAAGCATTTGAGTTGGTAAAGACTGTGGGACTTTTAAGTTGATAATATTTCATATTTGTGATATCTATTAATCTGAGATCTTGGGAATGAACCAAATAAGGAAAAGTTATGTCTTTAAAAGTATTCTTTATCAAGTTGACGAGGGGAAAAGTATGCTGACTTATTTTACACCAACTCGACACAAGCTAGAGTCATCTCAGAGGAGAGAACCCCAACTTAAAAAAAAAAATGTCTCTATAAAATAGACTGTAGGCAAACCTGTAGGCACTTTCTTAATTAGTGATTGATGGAAGAGGGCCCAGCCCATTGTGGGTGGTGCCATCTCTAGGCTAGTGGTCCTGAGTGCTATTAGAAAGCAGACTGAGCAAGCCATGGGAAGCAAACCAGTCAGCAGCACCCATCCATGCCCTCTGCATCAACTCCTGCCTCCAGGATCCTGCCCTGCTTTGAGATTGTGCCCTGACTTCCTTTGATGATGACCAGTGATATGAAAGTGTAAGTCAAACGAACCCTTTCCTCCTCAACCTGCTTTTGGTCCTGATGTTTCATCACAGCAATAGACACCCTGACTAAGATAGCAAATGAAGATGTTTTTAATCGCTGAGTTCTGACCTGACTCTGGACACATAGGTATTATAGTGACTGCTCTTCGTTGCAGTTGTTTCCTGTTTGCTGACCAGGTTCTTCGGTTTAAGTCCTCAGGAGGGAGCCATATGGGGTAGTGGTTGGAGAGGTGCTAGATGAAGTCTGGGTGTTATCTGGAACTCACCTCTTCCTACTGTACTCAGTTCCCAGAAGTGTCAGTGTGGGGGTTGGGCAGCCCTGAGACACAGGAAAAACCGGAGACAGCTGCCACCCATGCATTCTCTCATGACCCCGTGCTGCATTGGCGAGAGAGGAGAACTGCCTATGAAAAGGTTGCAAAGAAGTGAAGTTAGGGAGACTAGCTTTGCCACCTCCGGCAGCTGGTCCCAAGGAGGTAGGAGAGGAAGGAGATAGACGAGCAAGGAGGTGCAGTGGAGACCTGAGAGGGGCACATGTTCTAGCCCTGGTCAGGAGCTAGCTGACAACTATTTTGTGACGACTGATGAATAGTCATGTTCCACACACAGTGCGTTCTGGGAAGGAAGCTCTCTGCATTGTATCGCTGGGTTCCCATTTCTTGTCAGTATAAGTGGGGTTTATTCCAGATCTCTGGGCTAAAGTCAGCCTTCTACAACTTTAGCCAGAGTTAGTACAGTCTAGTTAAACAGGTTGTGAGTGGGGCAAACTAAACTAAACTAAACTAAACTAAACTAAACTAAACTAAACTAAACTAAACTAAAATTCAGGGCAACTACAAAGTCATCACCTGAAGCACGAGAGATTATAATATGGAGGTTTGGGCTCTGGGCAGGAGAGGCCCAAGGGCAGATGTGGGCTAAAAGGGAGGCCAAAGAGTCTCAGTCCTTTTAGGGGGGATAACCTTTAAAAGTAAACATCCGGTATTCTTCCCAAGGATCCAGGCAGAATGGCTGTAGATAGAGGCCCTGCAACCACAGCCTTGTCTATTTCTGGAAGGCCATCAAACCATCTTGTCCATGACTCCCAGAATTGTGTCTCTAGTTGATTTCATTCAACACATGGATTACTGATCTGGCTGCTTCCTCTGAGCAGAGAATAAGGAAGGTGTTCATAGAAGCACCCCATTTGAGGGTAACCAGTCCTTGGTCCTATAGTTTTTATATTTAAAATCTGTTTTGTTCTTTGAGAACATTGTAGGTACATACAATGTATTTTGATTATCTCCCTCTTCCAAGTCCCCATTCCCAGACCTCACACTCACTCTGGTGGTGGCCAAAGTCTTGCCTTTGGGTGACTTTACCTTTGATTAAGTTGGTCTTAAGCACCCTGCTTCCTGCTCCAGTAGCACTAGACATTGAAGCATTAAGACACACATTCAGTTTTCTAAAAGCAAGGATGGTGTTTTTCTTCTCTTCACAACTCTTATGCACACATTGCTCACAGAGTGATCACCATGATATACTAAACAGGAAATAAGACCTCTCTGTGACATCACACCAGCCAGGGAAGCAGGTCAGTGCTTTGCACAGCCACCATCAGAGAAGTTGCCTCACGCAGTGGATGGGAACAAACACAGAGACCTAGAGGCAGACAATCTGCAGAGAGTTAGAGACCTTGGATCACGGAGCCCTGAGTGGGATGTCTCCATTAAATCCTTTCCCTCAGGTCTTAGGGAACCCAGGGGGAAAGAAGGCAGAAAGAATGTAAGAGCCAGAGGAGATGGAGGGCACCAAGAAAACAAGACCCTTGAAGACAACATGGTCAAAGTTCATATGAATTCACAGAGACTGAAGCAGCAAGTGTGAGGCTTACATCAGCCCGTACCAGATTCTTTGCATGTATATTATAGCTTCTGGGTTAGTAGTTTTATGAGATTCCTTAGTGTTCAAATGAACGAGTCTCTGATTCTTGTGCCTTGTCTTGTGCTCTTTTCCTTCTGTTGGTTTGTTTTGTCTAGTTGGATGTGTTAGTTTATTGCACTATATTAGATTTATCCCTTAAAAGCCTGTTTGTTTTCTAACGAGAGACAGAAAGAGAGTGAATCTGAATGGAGGAGAGGTAAGGAATTTCAAGGAGCAGAATGAGGGGAAATAGTAAGCAGGATGCATTATGTGAAAAAAAAATCTATGTTTTTCTTTTAAATTGCAAAGTAAAAAAAAATCTCTATGATAACAGCATTCCTCCAGTCTTAGTAAATTTGGGGAGAGAGAGAGAGAGAGAGAGAGAGAGAGAGAGAGAGAGAGAGAGGTGTGTGTGTGTGTGTGTGTGTGTGTGTGGTGTGTGAGAGTGAGAGGCTCTAAGGCAGGCGTGGCAGCATTTACCCATCTCTTCAGTGGTGGCGGAGCTACAGAGCCACAGGCTGCTGTCCTCAGCAGCCTGAGGATTCCCTGTCGCCCTTTAGGGATCGTGTCTCAGCTGTATCCTTGGCTTTGAGGCAGAGAAGAATTTCAGAAGGAACCAGCACAAAGTGGAGTTTATTTGAAACCAGTTAAAACAATAATTTTAAAATGCCTTCTTTGAAAGCTACATGCATTTATACAGTGGATTATATCTGCTACCTAGTAACGCTCACAACCTATTCTGTGACACACCAACCTCTTTCTCTCATGATATTATGTCATTGTTATCATTAGTATTGCCACCATCATCATCATCATCACCACCACCCATCATCATTACCATCATCGTCATTATTATTAATAGCCTCCTGAGTCCGATTAGTGCTGACCGTAGTGCTGGCCACACATGAATGGCTTTGGAGCTATCTTCTTGGGAATGGGCGGCTCACTAGTGGTTACATCCCTACAGAAAAGATGTTTCTCCCTTCCTCGGCAGCCATGTACTGCCAATAGCTCCTTCCCTTAAAGGTGGAGACATGAGTGCCCCTCCCCCACCCATTCTGGAATTTTGTCTGGATTGATCTTGTGGGGGTTTGTGCAGGCAGTCACAGCTGCTGTGAGTTTATATGTGGATTAGCCATATCCAGAAGGCATTGTTTAAGAGATTTAAGAAGGATTAATAGAAAGTTGATGGGGCAGGCAAGATGACTCAGAAGATAAAGGCTGCTACTCGGCTGATGCCATGGGTTTCATTCCTGGAACCCAAGTGGAAGAAGGAGAGAACTGACTCCCACAGGTTGTTCTCTGTCTTCTACACATATGTTGTGGTACACATACGAACATACAAAATGTAATTATATACATACATACATACATATATATATATATACATATATATATATATATATATATATATATATATATATACACATGTACAAAGAGGTGGTCAGGGAAGGAAGGAAGTGTACATGGGAACATAAGAAGGCACACATAAGAAGCACATGTGGGCTTCTCAAGGGGCAGCTGTACTTTATTGTCTTTGCAAAAGCCATTTAGAGTGTCTTCATGAGCTCTGAAGCCGTTTTCTTCAAATGGTTGCTGAGAAATTTAAATAAGATCATGGGGTTGTTTCCTGAGGTGTATCTGGCAGGATTATATTTGAAAAAATAGCACTCTACATCACAGGGATGCTGGAGCTAGGATCTCACGCTTGTAAGCAAAAGTTAAAATAGTTTTGTTTGTAAGATCCCTGACATGTGCCCTGGGAGGAGTGAGGCCCCCGCCTGAGGTCAAGCATACTCAGGCCTTAAGCCTGACTTATTGCTATTTTCACATTCTAATTTCTGTACCAATGAAAAGTTGTCTCTCTCTTGCCACCCTTTACAGTCAGGGTTGTGAATTGTGCTGGAATTCTTCTTCACTCTTAGCTGGCAAGAGGCCGCCACCCAACTCAGGAATGGTGAGCTCCTTACACCGCAAGGCCTTCTAATTTTCCCTGTCTCCATCCTGTCTTTGTTGTTTTTTGTTGTTTTTTATTTTTTATTTTTACCATTTACTTATACTTCTCTTTTTTTCCCCATGTACTAAAAGGACTTGGGTGGTAGAGTTTTAAGGGGGACATTGTGATTGAGTGTTGAAAAGGACTTGGGTGGTAGAGTTTTAAGGGGGACATTGTGATTGAGTGTTGGGAGTAAGGCATTTCTTACAGAAGTTATTAATGCCACGGACAGACAGACAGACAGACAGACAGATGGGAGCATGGCATAGGCTCAAAAATTTCACAGCAGGGATCTGCTAGGCTTGCTGATTCCCAGGCAGGGAATGGGGTGGGGAGCAGGGTGTATGACCATGACGCCACTTTTTGATCTGGTACTTGGCGGGTGTTTATTACCTAGGGCCTCATAGACCATGTGTTAGTGGGTTCCTGTGGGTGTCTTGAGAAGAGAGTGCTACTGTAGCTGTGTGCCATGGTCTAAGCATCAGGATGCTAAAATTACATTTTTTTAAAATTATTTTTTGTTTGAGAATTCCTTACATGAGCATTGCGTATAGTCATTCCTACCCTTCTCTCCTTTCTAAACCCTTCTGGGTTCCCTTCCTAAATTCATGATCTCTTCCTTAATTATTTACATGTGCATATATAACATACATACACACATACAATATATATTGTGCCCATATTCAAGCGACTGAATGCATTTAGCATTGTTGATATATATATGTGTGTCCATAGCTGATCACTTGGGATTTAACTACCTATGCAGGAATTGCCCCTGGAGGAAACTGATTTTCTCTCTCAGGAGCACTGACCACCTGTAGCTGTTTACCTAGGGGTGGGACCATCATGTGGACTCTCCCTTGCCCATGTCAGCATGACAAGTGGTGTTGGCATTATGCTGTTCTTGTTTAGGTGATGGTATAGTTGGAATTTCATGGGTGCAATTTGCCTGTCCTGTCTATGGCCACTATCTAGCAGCAGGCAACCTGGTCCTCTGGCTCTCACAACCTTCCTGCACCCTCTTCCGTGATTTCCTGAGCCTGCGTTGCAGTTGTATTAACTGGGTTTGAGCATCACACAGACACTTACTCCCTGCATTTTCGACAAGCTATGAATCTCTGTAACTGTCTTCATCTACTGAAGAATGAAGCTTCTTTGATGAAGGGTAAGGACTGTATTCAACAGGGTAGGAGGGAGCATGGACTCTACATAGCATTCTTACATGTATGGGTGTAGATGTATGTGTATGTGTGGATTATGTCTGTATTGCAAGACACACATATGTGCACGTGCTTGGAAGGCCAGAAGCTAACCTTCAGTATGATCCCTCGGGGGTCGTACAGCTTTTCTTTGACAGGATGATTAGGTGAGACTGGCTGGCCAGCAAGGCCCAGGGTTCCCCTGAGTCTGCATCCTCGGCGCTGAGTTTGCAAACTCAAAGTGTCATGTCTGATATTTATATGTGGGTTCCTGGGATGGAAGTCAGGTCTGGGCGCCTGTGGCAAGTGCTGGTGCTGAGCCTTCCTCTCCTCAGCTCTTTTGCTTTGCTTCATTCCTACATGAGCAACAATGAGTGGGGCCAGCTGGGTTTTGTTGTTGTTGTTTGTTTACTATTTATTTATTTATTTATTTATTATTTTCTAAATTCTTTATTTACATTCCAAATGCTTTCCCCTTTCCTGGTTCCCCCCTCCCCATAAGTCCCATAAGCCCTCTTCCCTCTGCCCATTCCCCCATTACCTCTCCCACTTCTCTGTCCTGGTAATCCCCTACAATGCTGCATCAAGCCTTTCCAGGACCAGGGCCCTATCCTTCCTTCTTCTTGGGAATCATTTGATATGTGAGTTATGTCTTGAGTATTCAGAGCTTCTGGGCTCATTAATATCCACTTATCAGTGACTGCATTCCATGTGTATTCTTTTGTGATTGGGTTACCTCACTTAGGATGATATGTTCCAGTTCCAACCATTTGCCTAAAAATTTCATGAATTCATTGTTTTTAATTGCTGAGTAGTATTCCATTGTGTAAATATACCACATTTTCTGTATCCATTCCTTCATTGAGGAACATCTGGGTTCTTTCCAGCTTCTGGCTATTATAAATAAGGCTGCTATGAACTTAGTAGAGCATGTATCATTATTGCATGCCAGGGAATCCTCTGGGTATATGCCCAGGAGTGGTATAGCAGGGTCCTCTGGAAGTATCATGCCCAGGTTTCTGAGGAACCGCCAGACTGATTTCCAGAGTGGTTGTACCATCTTGCAATCCCACCAGCGTGGAAGAGTGTTCCTCTTTCTCCACATCCTTGCCAACACCTGCTGTTTCCTGAGTTTTTAATCTTAGCCATTCTGACTGGTGTGAGGTGAAATCTCAGGGTTGTCTGGATTTGCATTTCTCTAATGACTAATGATGTTGAACATTTCTTAAGGTGCTTCTCAGCCATTCGAAATCCTTCAGGTGAAAATTCTTTGTTTAGATCTGTACCCCATTTTTTTTAAATAGGGTTATTTGGCTCTCTGGAGTCTACCTTCTGGAAAAAGTCGATAAAAGCTTCCTGAAGGGTTCTAGGATGCCGAGGGAAGCTGTGCTCTGTTCACACTCGTTACTGTCTAGTCAAAAGCCAGCTCAGCTCAGGACAGGAACATCTGACATCACCACTCAGCCTGGCCCAGCAGCCTGGCTGGAGAGCTTGTGGCTGAGAGCAGTGTGCCCGTCAGCACGTTACCCTTGACACGTAGAGTCTAGCTGGCGCTTGCTGGTCTGTGCCATGGTGTCAGGAGAGGATGGCCAGACTTCACGAAAGCGGCTCATTTCCAGAAACCAGGCCCAGTGCTGCTGGTGGCCACACTCCAGAGCGGGCACGGATGGTCAGGTTCTGGATGAAAAGCTTAGAGGCCTTCTTCTACTGACTGTGCAGCTTGGAGCAGCCTGAAGTGAGGTCTCAGGTTTAGCATTTCCCTCCAACCCATTCTGGTTGTGGTAGCGAGCCTCTGAGCCGGCAGACTAGCATACAGCTTCAAAGGAAGAAGCACTCACCTTTTCCTTTCTGAAGCAGACATCCTGTCAGACGGAGTCTGTTTTGCTTTGAGAGAGAGTATCGCTGGTAAATCCTGATGCCAAATACAGATGTTCTGGAGAGAGAAAAACAACAATCAGATCAGAACTTAAAATACACTGGAAAATTCCTGGTAACAGAAACTAGCTTCTGTGAGGCCAGGGACTTGCAAATTAAACTCAACAGCAAATAGAAATCCCTATGCGGGGGTGGGGAGTTCACCTAATGGAAAGGGGCCAGGCAGCCTGAGCTCTGGTCCTACCATGATGGTGCACTCTAGGGCAGGTCCTGACACAGCCTCCTGGTACGGATGGAAACAGGAATGTGGAGATGCATACGCAGTCTGCGATCCTCTGTTTGCTCTCGCCCCTCTATAGAGTAATGCGATAAGTTTCAGTGTATCCAGGGTAGATTCAATTGTGTGTGGAGAACTGGTGGGATGGGATATAGATTCCTGTGCTCTGTGATGGAGTAGAACAGAGAAGGGCAGGACAGAACAGAAAGCTCACAGTGTAGCCTGGTCACAAAGGAAGTTGGGGAAGGCTCTCAGGCTGGCAGACTATCATACCCGGACTCTGGGAAGCTCTACCCTGGAGGGAAGAAGCAAGCTGGAGGTCTAAGCTGATGTGAGCTGGAAGTTCCCACTGCTTAGGAAGTCAGCCCTGGTGCAAATTTAGCTTATGGTATCAGATAGCCTGGGGCATGCAGGATGCCTACGGTGGATGGTTTTGTGTGGTACCAAAGTCTAGGATATGTCAGGCATGAGGATAGACAAGCCATATCTGGCACCTGGGCCTGGTGTGCACAAAATCCACACGCATTTCTCATGGAGGGAAATCACCCATGGAAACTTGTGGTCCTCTTCTGATCTGCCTGCGGATGGGGCCCTGCTTGCCAGGGCCTCTGCTAGGATTTTTCACAGAATAGTGGTGGCTGTCCTCATATATACTATACTGAGGCTCAGTTATAAACACTTACAAGGATCATGCCAGCTTTGTGATTTCACCTGAAGTGTTTACATCCACCCAGAATACTACACAGCCTAACAGCAAGCAAGCTTATTCGTTTTTAAAGGTTTTGACCCTTAAAAGACATTAGTAAAAACACCATGTCCATCAGCATGGACCATCTGCAGCAGACTCATAAAGAGCTGCTCCCACTGAACTTGGAGGCAGAGTAGATTGGAAACAGTGTTGGGTTTTTGGGTTCTTTGTGTGGCTTATTGTACATAGAGAGGAGGACACCGTGTAGAAGGTTGTGGCCTGGGCCTATGTTGGATGAGCATAGAGACACCTCCTCTGACACCTCAGAGGACACGACAGTGTCTGGTGGGATGGACTTCACCTAGAGGAATGGGTCAGAGGAGGGGCATGGATGTGTTTTATGGAGCTGAAAACTTGATGGTGCCTTCTGAAAATTCCCAGAGGTTGGGGGGTCCAGAGAAGAGCACACAGTGCCTTTTCTATCTCAGCAGTTGAAGTCAAATCCTTTCTATTCTATCACCCTGTTTTTGGACTTGTCCATAAGATTTTGGTTTGTTAACTTTCAGGTCTAGAACATCTGCAACGGGTAGGATATATAAATCACCTTATGATGCCCTATGACTTGCCTGCTGCTTCAATCTGGCCTACAGAATCTGTCTCCACGGAACACTAGATGTCAGTACATGGTACATGTGAGCTTATCCTACAATCTTTCAAGTACCTGAGGCAGAGTTTCTGCATGTCTCCATAGATACTAGGTATCTTAGGGTTTCTATTGTCAAGATGGTGAGAAACATGGCAACACACAGGCAGACATGATGCTGAAGAGTTTACAGAGTTCCACATTTGGATTGGCAGGTCACAGAAAGAGACCTGCCTGACTAGGGCTGACTTGAACATTTGAGACCTCAAAGCCCACCTCAGTGACATACTTTCTCCAATAAGGTCACACTCCAACAAGACCACATCTCCTAATTAGTGCCACTCCCCATGGGTCTTTGGAGATTTCCTTTGAAACCATCATACTAGGTATGATGATTAGTGTTCCTTGTGAACCTGACAGAATCAAGAAGAGCTGAGAGATGGGTTTCTGGACACGTTGGTTAGGGATTGATGTGGATCATTTCCTGGCTGGGATCCTGGACTGCAGAGAAAGGGAGGACTCATCACCTATGCAGTTCATCTTCTTCTTCTGACTGGGGCCATAATGCCACTTTAGCTCCTGCTGCCTTGACTTCCAAACTGTGGTAGACGGTGTCTAAAACTGTGAGCTGACATAAACCTTTCCTACCTTAAGTTGCTTTTGTCAGGGCATTTTATTGCAGCAATAGGAAAAGAAACAAAGACACTGGGAAACAGAAGTCTGGTATGGCCTGTCCTGGCAGAGAACATTCAAAGTGTTCATTGAGAAGTGGCAGAAAGATTCAAGAGCCAAGGTGAGGAGGATGCTTCCTGAGATGAAGGCTCTATTCTCACCTCATGGGCTGTGGAGAGTGAGGGAGAGTTCAGAAGCCCCATCTGTGCTGGTGGGTGGGTGGGGGAGGGTAAGAGCTGGCCTTCCGTGTGAAGTTGTACTGTGGAGAACCGTAGTGCAACAGAGCTGGACCTGCAGAGAGGTGCAAAAGGCTCCTCACTTCATGCATGCAGCATGCTTATACAGGATGAAGCGACGAGCTGCTATTTTAAAGGAGAGCTGCAGTTTGCACTTGTGGCTTTAGGCTTTAGAGCTGTGGTTCTTGGTCAGCCACATCCTTGTATGCAAGTCTCTGAACTCCCCGGGCAGCAGCTATAGCACCGTGGGCCAGGGGAAGAATCCAGGAGGTGATTCTGATGGAACAGCTTCTATAGAAACTAAGTTCCTAGAGCCTTGTGAGGACACCCTGCCTCTTCCTTCAGAGCAGCCCAGGAATCATCTCTCAGGTTGTGAGTTCAGGGCAAGGTTTAGGGGACTCTTCTGAGATACTGAAGCCAAAAGATACAAGCATTTTATAGGAAAGGAAATTGGAAGGGCAGGTCATGTGGATGTAGTAATAACAAACCCAAGGAGTCAAGAATTATGGCAGCCTGGGTAAGAGTCTGTGGAGGGATCTGCCCATGCCCGCAGTCCAGACCACCCTTAGATCAGTGCTTCTCAACCTGTGGATCACAACCCCCACACGAGTTGTATATCAGACATCCTGCATGTCAGATATGTACATTGCAATTCATAACAGCACAACGTTACAGTTATGAAAGTAGCAATGAAATAGTTTTATGCTTGAGGGGGTGTCACCCCAACATGAAGAATTATATTTAAAAGGGTTGCAGCATTAGGAAGGTTGAGGACACTGCCTTAGATCATGAGCACTCTCCTCAGTGTGGGGTTACTGATCAATCTCTGGTTCTGAGATGTAGCTCTGTTCTTTTATACCCTGCCCTTCAGTTAAAGCACCAGATCTGAGCTATTCTAGGGTACTCCTAGTCTAGAGTCCTGCCTACATTTGGAGTGGAGTGGCAAGAAACACAGACGTGTTGGTGGGTTCATTTTCTAGAGCCAAGAATAAGATGATAGGGCTGGAGACTGGGTGATTGAAGACAGCATAAATGTGTTCTATCATAGCTTTGAAAGACAGTGCTTCAAAAAAAAAAAAGGCATGGCAGCAGAGTTACACATCGAAAAGTCAGGGGAGGAGCCTTCCAAGGCTCTTCCACACCCAGTGTTGTCTGGCTATGATGGACAGTCTTCTCTGCCAACTTCGGTACATTTATGATTACCATGGAGACAGGGGAGGGAGTTTCCAGAGAGGTTTAGATTATAGAGAGGAAGACCCACCTGGACTGTGGGTGGCATCAGCCCATACAACAGGGTTTGGGACTGAATGAAATGGGGAAACAGAAGAAGGTGAAGTGATACCATCATCGTTGTTTCATCGCCATTGATATAACAGGGCCAGCAACTTTATATTCCAGCTCCCATGACTTTCTTACCACGATGGACCATGCCCTCAAACTGTGAGTCAAAATAAACTCTTCCTTCATCTAGCTGCTCCACCCCCATGCTCGGTCACACTGAGTGACAAAGGCAAGCTGTACACAGACATCCATGATACCTCTTGGCTTGTGACAGCCTCACTCTGCCCTGCCTCTGCTGACCCATTGCTTTTCCTATGAGTCATATCCAAATTTTCCTCTTCTCATAAAGTCATTAGTCTTATTGGATCAAGGTCCCCCCCCTTTTTTTTTTTTAATAATAATGGCTCCTTTTAACTTAGTGTTGTCTCTGAGGATTCTATTTCCAAATAAGGTCACATTCACAGGCTCCAAGTGTTTAGAGCTTAGACACTTCCACTTTGAGGGCAGCATAGCTCAACCCGCTGTAATGCCAGATGTGAGCATGCACCCATTCTATAATTCCACTCTTGCTCAGAAGCTTTGAAGATATTTGGGAGACGGTATTTCTGGGAGAGCTATCAGTGGTCTGTGAGATTATAGTTTGGCTATTTTGTTAGGCTATTACAGGACAAGGTGACCCCAGATGAACTTGGGGCCATTCTTCCGTATGTGTCATGAGTGGTCAGTCCTTGGTGTGTTCTTCATCAACTGCATTACCTAATGTCACTGGTACTGAGGCCAAGTGTGTGTCATCCTGCAGGATTTGAGAGTTTGTCTGGGGCCAGACTGACTTCTACATACTGAGTCCCATTGAACAAATGCTTCAGTGTCTACAGGGTTAAGTGGGATATCTGTAGCTGCTAAGCAGAATCTGAGCATCCTTATTTCACCAAGATTTGGTACAAAAGGAAGAGAGAGGATGACATAGTCCCCTTGGTTGGTAGTTGCAATGTTTTGGACCCGGGTCACATTCTGATGTCTGTTGGATCGTAAACACCTGGTCCCTAAAGCAGCCGTAGTTCATTTCATTTTTTAAAGAGCGGAATGGCAAATTTAAAATTCAAATTCATAGGAACAGCAGGGAGAGAGCACAGCTATAAAAGTGTTTCAGACTACAGTGTTTTAAATGAAGGTTAATTTCCTGATAAAGTAGGAAATGAAGAAAAAATTATCTCCCTGCACGCAAGCATGGTTTAGAATACTATAGCTCAATTAGATGTTCTGATTGTGCAAACAATCAGCCTCGTGTCTTGTTAAACTTCTTCTTTTCAAATTATGAGGCTTTTCTCTGCTAAGATTAGCAGGGATATTAAGGCTACCATGGAGGAAAGCTCCATCTGAGCCAGGAGGAAGATGATAACTTGAGAGGACTCAAAACTAAACCAACTCCCAAAAAATCCCCCCTGTGTAGCCAACATTATTAAAAAGTTGTTCCACATGGAAATTAGCTCCCAGGCTTCAAGTAGAAAAGTTATTATCCTTGGCTCCCCCTACCCCGAGTTATCAAGCACCTTTTACTCAACGGACTTTGCTTTGCCCAGACTGATGTGCCCATTAACCATGTTAACAGACTCACGAGCAGAATCATTGAAAGCCATTTCCGGTGGATAGAATGATTACACCATGTGGGCTAGGTTGGAAGGGAAGACAAGAGAAAACCCCTGGAACTGTGTGATTGTTGCCATAAATCAAAGACGATGCTAGACGTCTCAATGAGAGTATTGGGAATCTCACTGATTCCCAAGTCTTTTTATGAACACTCACTGGGCTGTATGCAAACCAAAGACATGGGCAGCCATTTTGTGTGTGCGCCTCTTTTGCTTCTAGGACCAGTAGTAAAACTGAAGAATATGTTGACAGACTTTGCTCCCAAGCGATGCCTTCATTATCGTGGTGAGATGTTTGGTTCATGTCATGGCCCTTTCCCTCCTCATTCCTATTCTCTGTGTTTTCTTCATCCCCAGCTTGTGACAGTCCCACTGACAGTATTCAAACATACCCCCTCCCTAGGATAGTTCCTAGCATGTGAAACTCTTAGTCTTTGTGTTCTTGTCCTTCCCCCAAGCTGCATTCCCTCTAGGACTTACTGGGTATCTTCTCTAGGTTACCCCGTGTTTATCCTTCCTGCTGTATGCCAGTTTCGAGGCCCCTTGTCTCTCAACTCTCTTCCTGACATTCAGCCTTCTACCCAACAATCCAGGTGTCCCTTCCCTGTCTACTCCTGGCCAGCTCACCCCCTCAGCTCACCCTAGCCCCATAGTATTATCTCTAACCGTGCCGCTTCCTGGCTACCTCCATCCTGTACATCCTGTACATCTTTGTGAGACTTTAGAGGACATTCATGCAGACTCTACTTTGAGAATGACACACACCTTCTCTGAAATCCCAAGATAACTGATATTAAACATCCTGAGGGTTGTGTAGAATGATGGATGCTTGGACAAAGGCTGCTATGTTTAAATCTGGGGAGGGGGTGTGTGCAGTGGCTCAATGGAAGACATTTTAGGTGTACTAATGACCGGTAGCTGAACAGATTCTAATGTCTTACTTTGGTCAAATACAATGAGTTATTAAAAGTAGCAGTGGGAGAAGCAAGATGGTATGGTATTCCTAGAGCAGGAGCAAGAAAGCACACCGACTTGGCTCCTCCATCCACGGTGTGCCATTTTCTGAAGTAGACCCAGGTTGCGTTCATTTTTAAGTATTTGTGCATATGTGTGTGTGTGTGTGTGTGTGTGTGTGTGTGTGTGTGTGTGAGAGAGAGAGAGAGAGAGAGAGAGAGAGAGAGAGAGAGAGAGATTAAATGTAAATGTGTGAGCACTTTCACTTTTATACCAGTGTATATGTAGAAATCAGAGGACAACTTACAGAAGATGGCTCTCTCCTTCTACTATATGGATTCCAGGGATCAACTCAGATTTGGTTGCAAGCACCTTTACCTGCTTGAGCCATCTTGCAGGTTCTATTTATTTATTTTTGAGACAGGATGTACTGGCTGGTTTTGTCTGACAACTTGACCCAAGTTAGAATCATCAGAAAGACAGGAACCTTCGTTGAGGAAATGCCTCCATGAAATCCAGCCTTAAGACATTTTCTCAATTAGTGATCAATTGGGGGTAAGGGGGAGGTCAGCTTGGGTGTGGGCATTCCTAGGATGGTGATCCTGGGTTCTAGAAGAAAGCAGGCTGAGCAAGCCATGCGTAAGCCAGTAAGCAGCACCCCTCTTGGCTTCTTCATCAGCTTCTGCTTCGAGATTCCAACCCTGCCTTCCTCCAGTGGTAGACTGATCTGGAAGTGTAAGCCAAATAAACCTTTTCCTCCCCCAACTTAATTTTTGGTCATGGTGTTTCATCGCCTCAAGAGAAGCCCTAACTAAGACACAGGGTCTCTTGTAGTCCAGGCTGACCTCAGTCTTGTGTTGTGGGGAATGACTTTGACTTCTTGATCTTCCTGCATCCATCCCCCAAGTGTTGGCATGGTGGGTATGCCTCACCTCGCCCAGCTTTCCTTGTGCTGTAGAGTGAAGTGTACCGCTAACAGCTATAGTGTTCCAACTGGATTGTCCTTATGTCAATCTCACCAACATTTTTATTTATTTATTTTTAGCAATAAGTGCCAAGAACAGCCACAAACTCCGGTTACCTTAGTGTCCTTGGGTATAAAATGGAATATTAAGAAGCACCTCAAGTTATAGGGAAGGTGCAATGGGCTGATCCTTGGGAAGAGTTAGTGCTATCTTGTGTAGTATTGATGGTGTCTTCCAAACCTTATTCAGACACTGAGACCCAAAGGTTTGAGTGTGGCGACGGTCATTCAGCATGATTAAACTTGAACCCAGATTTATATATTGTAACAAAGTCAGCAAAGAAAGCCTTCTTTTCCTGCTGGAGGTCAAGGCTTTTCCTGTGGAGTAACTTCTCCACAGAGCCCGGTGTGTGTTGCACAGTGGATGGATGTGCCTGAGGTTCTGAGCTTTCAGGACTCTGAGGTGGCTACAGCAGTCTTAGGGACCTCCCCCAGCCACTTTGCATAACCAGGGGCTGCAGGAGGTTGTCCCATTAGTACCAGCATCACCTGACATGGTAGATTTTTTTTCTTAGAAATCCCAAATACATGTTGTTGTTTCTGAAGTTTAACTTTCCAAAGGACATTCTTAGACCTGGCTGTAAAATCCCATAAATTAAATTGAAATTGGTCACGTTTATGATAGAGCTGTGGGGAAAAAAAAAACAAAAAACAAAACCAAAAACCCGCAAGTGTTACGGATTTATGGCCCTGTGCTCACACTCAGCCGCTCGACGCTTCTGCTTCTAGGCCTTTCTATGCTGTGTGGGGCAAAATTTATATTTGTGAGTAAGATCATTATAAATCTTTTATGTACCACAAGTGCAGTTTTAAATGTTAGCAGGCATGCAGAACTAGGTCCGGGAGGTACCTGCCGTATTTCATGAGTTACAGCTCCTCTTGTAGCCGGCAAAAATCAAATTCCTTAAAACCTCAAACCCAAACTCAAATGTTGAACTTTGCACTTGCATCTGACTCTCGCCGGAGAGGCAGGCTTTGTGACAGAGCTTGAGGCTTGGAATGTTGTTAAAAACAAAAAGCTCCCCCCTCCTCCCATTTTTATCTTCCATAGGCTAACATAACCTAGGCAAGGATTCTACTACTGAACTACATTCTCAGATCTAAAATTATCATCTTATACCTGTTTTGTTGTTGCTATTGTTGCTATTTGTTGATGTATTTGTCTTCCTTTCCTCTCTCTCTCTTCCTTCCTTTCTCTCTCCCTCCTCCTCCTTTCTCGAAAGGTCTCACAGTGCAGTCCAGGCTAGCTGGAACTCACTGTCGCCCATGCTGGTGACACCTAAAGTCATCTTTCTGTCTTCCTGCTTTAGCCTCCGCAGTACTGGGATTACAGGAATAAGCTACCTTACCATGCAACTATATTGTTTGTTTGTTTGTTTGTTTGTTTGGTTTGGTTTTTTGAGACAGGGTTTCTCTGTATAGCCCTGACTGTCCTGGAACTCACTCTATAGACCAGGCTGGCCTCGAACTCAGAAATCTGCCTGCCTCTGCTTCCTAAGTGCTGGGATTAAAGGCGTGTGCCACCACTGCCTGGCTAGTTTATTTTTTATTTTTTTTTAAATTGACTATTTCATGGAAAATCTTATATAGTTTATATTTTTAAACATAACCTTCATGGGCAGTTGTGGTAACCTATACCTCTAATCCTAGCTCTTAGAAGGTGGGAGGCAAAAGGATCAGAAGTTTGAGGCTATCCTGGACTACTTGAGACCCTGCCTCAATAGAATAAAAATGAACTAGTATAAAATAAGATGAAAGCCTTCGGGCATAGGCATTTCCCAATGCCCAGCGTACTCTCTGGTTATCTTATTTGGTTGGTAATAGCAGCTCTTCTTGGCTGAGAAGATAGCTACGTTGGTACAATGCTTGCCACAGGAACAGGAGGCTCTGAGTTCTCAGCCCAGAGCTGGTGAAGAACACTGGGCATGGGGGCACACGCTTGCCTTCCCAGCACCAGGAGGCAGAAGTGGGGCCATCCCCGGGGCTCCCTTGCCGGTCAGCTTAGCCCACTTGGCATGGTCCAAGGAAGTGAGGGGGTCTGTCTCAAACTGCAAGGTGGACAGCTCCTACGGACTGAGGCTGATCTCTGGCATTGTCCACACACAGGTACACACAGGTGTGCCTTCATAGATACTCATGTGCATACACGCAGTTTGATGGACACACACACACACACACACACACACACACACACACACACACATTGTTTAAAGAATCCAGAGGCCATTGCCCTTGATCTTTGCCCAGGGTCATCTCTCTGTGCTGGAGCTATCTTCCTGTATTTGGTTCCATCCCAGGACTCACCTGACCCCTCCTTCCTGAACCTCTGTTCCTGCCTCTGCTCCAGTTCCTTGGCCACCTACTGAGCACCAAAACCAACATCCTTTTTTTTTTTCCCCAGGTTCCCCTAACACAGCAAAATGAACACAATTTGTTGACCTAAATTCAGCTTTCCGGAGCTGTTGTATGTCCCAACTGTGGCTTCACACCAACCCTGTGTGCCTGGCAGGTGTGGCGCCACGACAGAGCGGCCCGTTTTGTCGCGGGGGAGATGAGTACTTGCACAATTGGAATGTGGAGGGGACCAGAGGGCCAGGCGCCCGCCCGGGGAGGAAGCACAGGGTGTCTCCAGTGGAATAAATTATCTGCAAGGGTTGTGGTTAGTGTTCAGTCTGAGCAAGGCCCACACAGCTGGGACACCCTGTACTTTTGATCTGGTCTTTCAAGCTTGGGGGATGCCAGGAAATTGCCTGTAATGGACTGAAGGCTGCAGTATAGAAAATGAGAAGGGATTGTTATAAAAACAATGGGGCCTCCTTCCCTGCCCTCCCTCCCCACACCTGCTTTGAGCACAGAGTCCATCTTGGCCTCAGGAGGGGGCAGGGGGCGGAGGGGGGGCGGACTGGAAGTGGGTGCCTGGGACTCAAGGGCTGTTTGTCTGCAGCCTGACTAGTTTGTGGGCAGGGACCTTTCCTGGGCTCTGAGGCACACCGGCTGTGTCAGACAGCCATGACACATGTCACTGAGTCATCTCTAGCAGCCCAGTCATTTTGGCCACAGGAAGTTGGGCACCTGCACTCCTCTTTTGAAATTAGTTAGTGGTGGTGGGGGTTGGGGGGGGGGAACGGGGAGGTGAAAGTGTTCAGTTGATTGACTTGGCGTTTACGGCCACACCCCCCACCTTCGAGCATGGTGAATAGATGAGCAGTCTCAGAAGCGTACTGCAGTGTTACCCCTGGGTGCCTGTCATCACAGGACTTGAGAGTTCCTTTCCATAGTGAAGAGAGAAGGGGGTCATCTTGTATGCATCATACCCCACACCTGTCAGGTGGGCTGGGAAAGATTTCCTTCCTTCCTTTCATGCTGGCCCTGGGAGCATTGTCCTAGGGTGGACTTTCCGTGGGACTGGTGGTGGCTGACAGGTGCGAGTGCAGAGGGCACAGGAACAGCTGATTTGGCCACAGGAGTTAGAAATCTGTGCTGGCTTCCTATTTCCATATGACTACGCGTCCTCAGGGACTGACATGTGTTCAGGATAGCGGTCTCCCGTAGGGGAAAGTCCTGGCACTGGTTAGGTCATCAGAGCAGAGCAAGCGTGTCATGTGTAATCATGCGGAGGTGGCAACTTAACACTCCGAGGTACTCTGCTACAAGGCCACTGCATTTGTTTCATGTACGTCTGTGGTTTAGATATCTTTAATGTTCTCTCCCACCATGCAATGGGACCAGTGCCAAGCCTAAGAGTATTACAAAGCAAGCCAGAGGAAGGTAGGTTTAAAGTTGATGAAGAAGACATTAATGGGCTGAACCACGTGGCCAAGGTCTCTCCGTGGTATACACCCCCGGTGCCAGGCAGGACGAGGAAGAACACAAGGCACACCCGGTGCCACCTCCATGAGGCACCAACAATCTCGTTGCTTTGGTAGTGAGCAGAGATACGTTAGAGTAGCAGTTTTCAACCTATGTGTTAAGAGCCCTTTGGGAGGGGTCACATACCAGATATCCTGACTATCAGACATTTACATTACAGTTCATAACAGTAGCAAAATTACAGTTATGGAGTAGCAATGGAATAATGTTATGGTCGGGGGGGGGGTCACGTCAACATGAGGAACTGTGCTAATGGGTTGCAGCATAAGGAAGGTTGAGAACCACTGCGTTCAAGGAACATTTGCAATAAACGTCATGGCAAATGAAGATGAAAACACATTTACATGGCTCAGCCTCTATGCCAATTAATGTGTTTTCTATGGGTGTGATGGCTAATCTTGAGGAAAATGGAGGATGAAATCCTGAAATCCTGCTGAGGTCTAGGTACAGGTGTGTGTGCATGTATGTGTGCATGTGTGTGTGTGTGTGTGTGTGTGTGTGAGAGAGAGAGAGAGAGAGAGAGAGAGAGAGAGAGAGAGAGAGACAGACAGACAGACAGACAGACTGGGAGACTTTCAGCCTCACTCCTTGGGTAGCTGGAGTAGGTACTTGGATACCTGGTTACCACATACATTGTTCTGCAGTAGCAGTGAATGTATATTTTATTCACGGGGTGTGTTATCCTACATACTCTGCTAATTGCTCATACCATACTGCTGAGGTCTAGCTGTCTCTGCTAATGTTACCCATACCATTCTATCATCAGTATCCCTAACTGGTGTTTATTTT
Organism: Apodemus agrarius; assembly: GCA_964023405.1. Lineage (NCBI taxonomy): Eukaryota > Metazoa > Chordata > Mammalia > Rodentia > Muridae > Apodemus > Apodemus agrarius. Next base: position 98,941,140 of record OZ030011.1, on the reverse strand, counting down.
TGAAAGGTTTGGTTTATTTTTATTTATGCATATATGCATGTCTGCCTGCCTGTGTTTGCAGTTGCATGGGTATGCAGACGTTCAAGGAAGAAGGTGTTGGATGCCCTGGAGCTGAAGTTTCAGAGATTGTGAGCAGCCCAACCTGGGTGCTGAGAACTGAGCTCAGGTCCTCTGCAAGAGCAGAGTGTTCTTAACTGCTGAGCTGTCTCTCCAGCCCCTTCGAACAGCTCTTCATAATTCTGCTTTCTTTTGTCATCAGGAAGCCAGCCTCATGTGGACCAATATTTCTGAGTTAGGTGGCTGCGTTTTTCCTCATGTCTACATGGCTTATATTATTCTTTTTTTTTTTTTAACTTTTATATATCATTGTCTGACGTGGGAACTTAAAGGTTCTTTGGAAAGTCAGTTGGGTGGTGTTTTGCTGGGGCAAACATGTGAAGGAGTGTTAACGTGGACGTAGGTGTGAAAGTCTAAGGTAGACTCATGTTGCAGGAAACATTTAAAAAGAACTTGCAAGCTCCTGCGCTTGCACTGGCAACTCTCAGCCCTGGCCACCTGCTGGACCATGAACTGGTAGGCAGTGGCTGACCTGGAGACTCTGACTCAGTGCTCCAAAATCTCTCCACCCAGCTCATTAAGTTCCTATTGGAGGGTTGTTACCATATGAGCCGCATGCTTCAAAACCCCCATGGATTTTGTGGTGCACATCTGGTTAGTTCAGAAACAGCAGTAACTCAACAACCAAAATCTTAACTTGTAATTATTAAATCTAAATCCTCCAGTGGCAAACCCTAATGGATCTGCCATTGAAACTGGGAGACATGCTTGATTACATCTTATCCTTACACTATCGCCATCCAAAAGGAACCTAACTCTTTCCTGCTTCTTCTCTTCCTCCTGTCCAACCCGGAAGTCCTTCCTACTTGCCCAGTGATTGTCTCCTTTATTCATTAGGGGATTGGTTCACAAGAAGTCACCTGAGTATGACTCACTCCTTGTCTGCAGCCCCTCTCAGGAGAGTGGAATTAGCAATAACATACAAATAGCACCAGGCCCATTCACAACAGACTCCTGAAGGAACGTTTTGCTGAAGCAGACACAGGAGAGATGTTCTGCTAAAGTAAACATATGAAAGGACATGTAATAAAGGATTCTTTGCTAATAACACACATATATTAGTCCACCTTACACTGCATAGTTGAACCGCCTTTGTCAGGACTCCATAGAAAGAAGCACACCAAAAGAAAGTTCTGGTGGTGTGTTGCAGTTTCTTGCTGCTTCTGTGGACTTAGGCTGATTGGAGGCACATGCTGAAGCAAGACCCCCATGCTGAAGCACAACAGGCATGTGGAGAACAGGTGATATTTGGGTGCTTAAATAGGACTCCACAGAGTAACAGAGACAGAGCTTGGAATTGCTGGTACAGCTAGCTTGTGGGTCTCCCGTCTTCACTGATCTTTGTTTCCCTGAGAGAGGCACAGCCAAGAATTTCTCTTAGTGTCCCTCTAGGTTCCTCCTGCTGACTCAAGCTGAGGCTGGGGCCTGACTGTCTCTACTAGGTCATGTCACTGCTGTTGCCAACCTGACTCTGCTGAACTAGACTGCTGGTATATCTGTGAGGTGTTTTCGAGTGGATTGAGCTACCTCTGAACTGTAGATTTCCAGATTTCCTGTCTGTGTTAGACAGGAATTTCTCTAAAGAACCTTTTTAAACAGATCCACCTCTCTCGTATCCTTTCTTTACTACTACCTCTTGTGGGAGATGGGCTAACAGGGAGGTTAAAGTGTTTAATGATCATTAAAAATAAGGCTTGAAAAAAGTAAAATTACAAATATCCTATGTGTAAGTATGCAGTTGGATTTTTCTATTTGTAAATTCAGTCTGTCAATTTTTTGTATTTGGCTTACAGCATGTAATCTATTTATATTTAATAAAATCACTGATTATTCAGTTTGAAATCTATTACCTTGGTATTCACATTTCTGTGGCTTTTGAGTTAAAACATATGTTTGGCTTTTGTTTTTCCCTAATACAGAAGAGTAATCTTTGCAAAAGTCAAGAATACTGAGTCTGTATCTGAAGTGGCAGAGGGAATGTTTATTATGTATGAGGTTATAAATTTTTCCATAAATAAAAGACATAGAAAAGAATTACTTTAATTAAACTATTTATTTATTTACTTATATATTTGAGACAAGGTCTCATGTAGCCCAGGATAGACTCATACTTACTAAGTGGTAAACAATGATCCTGGACTCTTGATCCTCCTATCTGTACTTCCTACTGGGATTAGGCATATACTACCATGTCCTGTCCTTCCTCTTTCTCTCTCTCTCTCTCTCTCTCTCTCTCTCTCTCTCTCTCTCTCTCTCTCCCTCTCCCTATAACTTACAAAATGAAATTCTCTATTAGTAGATAGAACTTTATCCCTGGTTGGTGGGTGTTTCTTTCTTGTTCATTCCTGTGCCTTCAAGTTTATTGCTTTTTTTTTCTTTTTTTAAATACAGATTACCATTGTAGGAAGTCCTTCCTGGAGTTTACTCTGGACTTTTTTCTTCCTAGAGTCTATGAGGAACATTTTCTTGCTTTCCTTACATCTCTTCCATGATTACACCTCACCACATCTACTTATTTACAGGTTGTACATCTTGAGAGTACATGAACTTCTTGGCAGGGACTGGGGTCCTAGTCAAGGCCCTGGTTTCTATCCTCAACATATAGATGATTTAATCTTGGTGGAAGATATGATGTATGTGTGATACTTTTTAAAACCATGTATGCATGGTACATTTCAGATGGGCTTTAAGGGACAAGTACTAAGACTCCCAGGGGATCCAAGGTGATTTTAGTTCCCTTTTTGCATAGACTTCTGAAGGAATTTAGGCTAGCTGAAGTTGGACTCTTTTGTTGATGCAAGTTCCTGAGTGGGCCCCAACATCATCTCTTCTTTTGTCATAGCACAGTTAGTTTGGAAAGAGATTACCCATGAGTCCTGCCCACTATTTATCAACTTTGAGGACCGTGAACAGCATTGAATACAGAATTGCACTTGAAAATCCTTGTCCTTGCTGTTGAATAACCTGTCCCCAAGCTTCTGAATAGGGGTCCTGTCTAACTGCACTTGCAATTAGGTGACCGTGGGGCTGATTCTGTGTTTACAATTAATTCTTGGCCTGCAATGAGAAGTGCTCTTCAGAAAGTAGTCACAGAGTCTGATTTTCAGTCTTTGCAAATAGAAAATAACCCCAACCCCAAGAAGGGATGTGGAAAATAAATAGTTTTGATTGCTAGCTGTTGTTATGGATTTGGTTTATTGTTTATATTATGTTAATTGGGTTCCCAAATCACACGGGGAGTTTGCACGTCTGGTTGTAACAATCTGGGGCCAACATTTCTGTACTCTTTGATTTTAGAAAGAAATCTATGTATTATAGATTTAGTCAACATTTCAAAAATATAACTGATTTCTCCATATTGACGTTTACCTCTCTTCTACTACGACATAGTTTCCAAAGCAGGTTTTAGTCTTAAAAAGTTCCCATGGTTCTGTGGAACTTGTTGTAACCTTTTGGACTATTGATAGAGAAGAAGTTGGACACAGAGCACATGCCCTCTGATCTGGCTCTGTACATTTTAGCTTATGTTCTGTTTTTATGACAGGATCTCGTGTTTCCAAGACTGGCCTTGAACTCTTGGTCTTCCTGTCTCTACTTTCCAAGTGTTAGGATGATAGGTATGCACTGATAGGCCTGGCTAGGGTACATTTTTTTGCTATGCCCTTGAGTCGAGAAACCTCTCTTGCATTTTTAGAAGTACCACATTCAAGTGGGTATAACTTTGAGGACATTTATTGACTTTTTGTGTGTGTGCTTTTGTTCACACTTGCTCTCCGATGGGTCTAGAGCTATGCATTTTCTTTCTTTTTTTTTCTCCACTGTGGTAGGACCAGGGCTTAGCCATCTCTCCTACAAGGTAACCTTTGCCCTGGATCTCTAGAGCAGAGGCTTCCTTTTCTTCTTGTCATTTGTCATTGTTATTTGTCACCTCTCCTAGAGCACTCCTTTGGTCCCCCCTACCCTTTTCTCCTTAACAGGTGTCATTCCATAATAAGCCTTTGTATTTCCCAACTCTGCTTCCTGGAGAGGCCCAGCTGCAGGCTCACCCGCAGAGGTAGGAGAGGATGCGCTCAACAGGCACCAGTTGCTGCAGTGTTCCAGGCAGTGACAGTTTGAATGAGAATGGCTCCACAGGCTTATATGTTAGTTTTCAGTGAACTGTTTGGGAAGGATTAGTGTGGTCTTTTTGGAGGAGATGTGTCGTTGGGCATAGGTTTTGAGGTTTCCAAAGCCCACACCATTACCAATTAGCTCTCTCTGCCTAATGCATACAGATGAGGATACCCCAGCACCATGTCTGCCTGCTTGCCTACCATGATGGCCATGGACTCTAACCCTGTGGAACTGTGAGCTCCAAATAAATATGTTCTTCTATAAGTTGCCTTGTTCATGGTGTTCTATCACAGTTATAGTAAAGTAGCTAAGACACACGCCCAAGCTGAACGATTGTAGGTCTAGAGCCAAATTTTCTCAGGCTACCTTCAGCAGCCCAGATAGCCACCATTGCTCAGTTCTAAGTTTGACCTAAAATCCATCCTTTTGGCTATCAGGTACATTCTCTTTGGAATGGACAAATCCCCAACTTCTACCAACCTGAACATTAAGAATATCCCTAGATAGCGACTGAGATCAAGAGCAGAGGCAGTAAATTTCCCTGATCTTTCTCCCAATGTATTTGGGAAGTGTCTTGATCTATAACTTCCTGTGTTCTCTTACTATAAAAATGTCATAAAACTGATATGATCCTGGAATACAGTATTTGAGGGTAACATGAATTACCGCCCCCCCCTCTCTCTCTCTCTGTGTGTGTGTGTGTGTGTGTGTGTGTGTGTGTTCAGACGTGCATGGCAAGTGCTCATATCCCCTGGGTCACCCTGCTGGCCCAAGAGTAAGCTATCGATCGTTATTCCCTGCTAGGTGAGAGCTGTGTTGAGAGCTGTGTGTTTGCACACACAAACACCTTTGCTTCAGGCCTTGCACTCCATGGTGCTTGCTGCCTGCTATAGCTGTAGCTGCAGCGCTGTGTCTCCTGGTCCCACATCAGGTTTTATGGTTGGAATCAATACCATTCTGTTAATTTGAATTCTTTGTCAGTTTCTGATTTCATGGACGAGGATTCCACAGCAGTGATGTCTTCTCTTTCCATTTCTTTTGAATTAGAAAAGTTATCCCCCCCACCAAAAAAAGTAGCAGACAACAAATCCTTGAATGCTAGAAAACACTAGAGAATGGTATTGGGTATTATTCAAATGATGTAACCCAAGCATCTACTGGCAGGGTGGGCAGCCTTATGTGGAATTTTGTGTCAATGCTGCCAATTTAAGGGTTTATTTTCCTTCCAGAACGTCTTTGTTCTTGGAACAGCTTCCATAAGCTTTATGGAAAGTGTAGCGTAGTCTGTGCACAAACATATTAATATTTATTTGATCAGCATTAATGGTAAGTGCCAGGAGCAGAGCAGACCAGAATACCCTTCTGTAGCACTGGGACAGTTGCAAAAGCCCAACTGTGTTTACTTTAGTCTTCTCAGGGACATCGCAGGCTTCCACAGAGTTTATGCTCCACAATGAAATCCTTGCATGGCACTTCCAGCTCACACTTTGCTCTTGAATCAGTGGTTGTCGTGGAACTCATAATATCCTGATCCCTACGTCTTTTTCTTACAGGAAGATGTTTACCGTATTCTGATTTTTCTCGTTCTCATAATTGGTTTCACTCAGAATTGGGACTCAGGGAAACGTACATTTCCTGAGACTATCAGGGAAGAAATTCCCACTGTAAACAAGGCTGTCGCCTTTGGCTGAGTATGGGGTGGAGCTTAGGATCCATAGGGCTGGAGATGATGGAGGCCTGTACTCTGCAGTCTTAGAGTCACAGGTGCCTCTGTGACAATCAGATATTCATTGGCAGTGACAGGATGTCTCTGTTTCTCTTTGTATAGGGCTTGAGGCAAAGATGATGAATGCTGTGTTATAATGCCAAAGTACCTAAGTAGAAAGTATTCCCATTCTTTGTGCTCAACCAGGTTAGTTAAAAACAAAACAAAACAACAACAACAACACACACACACACACACACACACAACAGACAACAAAAATGGTCAAGAAGAATGTACTAGGAAGGGAAGAAGATTAAGAAGAAGGTTTCTAGAGGGAACATGCTCTTTAGTAATGTAACTATGGTTATACAGGGTAGAAGGAAGGGATTACCATTTGGAACAGGTGTTGTCCCTCGAAGGGACAGGAAGAACAATCTGAAACAACTGTTCATTACTATCAAGGTCCCAGTTGTTTCTAAACCCACAGGGTGTGGTCCTAGCAGGTTGGCATCAAGCACGCCTTTCCAAAGGGTCTCCTCTTGAGCTGCCTCATACACCAGGGTCTTGCACAGACTTCCCGGAGGGTGGGGACATGTGCTGATGATGTTAGGGTTAACAAGAGAAAAGATTCTTATCATTCAACTTGGCCTGGCTCAAGTGTGAATGTCAGAGCTGGATGCTCATCTACCAGACAGATAGAGGAAATTGTTCTGGTTGCTGCCACGCCAAAGGTCTGTACAATTTTCCTTTTATTTAGGAAACCAAGGATCTTTTAATTGGAATAAAATTCTGTTTCCGCAAGTTCGATGAATGGGGCTCTAAGGTACTCGTTTTCTTTGTTCTCTGCAGAGCTGACCCTTTTCCGCTTCCTTTGAAGTTAATTGCCACGGGGATTCTGGTGTGGGTAAGTGGAGTTTTCCTCAGGTAGATGGCATCCCATATTCATACATTTCTAAGATGAACTTGGATTATGAGATAAAGCTGGTATTCATTTTGAAGTGGTTTCTCAGGCCATTAATATGAATTTTGACTCAGTACACTGTAATTAGGAACCATGCACATATATTAGTGTAATATATATTAGCCTGCTGGTTAAATCACCTCAAATATAATAAACTAATTTGCTGTATACTGCATTATAGCAAGAGTTCTGGAGGTGATGGAGTGTTTGTGAACACAGAGACAGCACATGTTGTGCTGGCAATTGATAATTTACGACTCACTCGGATCCCATAAATACTGGTTTTGGCAAGGGGGGACATCATGGAATTTATCTCTGATCTAAGCTGTGGTTCAAATGTTAGACCAGAAAGCATTTTCTCTGTCCCAGAGTTACAGATGAGCTGCTTGCTTTTATTAGTGTGCCAGGCTGGAACTTTCCTCCATTGATGGCAGACCCAGTGGAAACTGTGAATCTCTGACTTGGGACCAGAAGGAGGTTCTGGCTCCAGGGCTGTTAGCTGTGTGACCTTGACCCCTCTACCCTTTAGCCCTATGACCTTGAACCTACCTTTGACCTCTCTGAGCCTCTGCTTTTTCCTTCTGTTGTTTGAATGAATCTATTCAGAATGTAGATTATTTTTATTTCTTTCATCTGAATCACACTCAGGAGCATTCAGATGCTTCCACTCAGCCTTCACCTGCCCCCTTCCTGCAGTGAGAGTCCACAAAATGTTTAAGGAGCCCTTCTCAGGGACGCTTTGATAGGTTTGAAAGGTTAGCCTTTCTGAGGAACAGCAGAAAAGCTATCTGATTTATAAGTGACATTTATAAGTGAGCTCGTAGAATACTGGGACCTGAATTGGATTGCTTACACTGTTTTCTCTGGTTCTGGGGGGCGGACACTCACCACACAGAGGCCCGGGGACACCTGTGCTGGCTTCCTCTCGGCCTAGGCTGTTTCCGGAGGCAGAGACAGCACTGGCCACTTTCTTGGCAGGAGGTTGGCTCTCCCACCCTTTCTCACTTTCCCTTCTACAAGTAGGATTCCTTTTCCAGGTGTGAGTCAGGGCTGGGGTGGGCAGCTGGCTTGGACTGTGGATGACGCTGGCCTCTGGGGCCCAGAGCGGAAGACTCAGAATAGACTGAGTGCTTTTATTTGCTGATGATGTCCATTTGTTTTGTGTCATGACCAGTTGAACATGGATTTTTACTGGAAGGCTATCTCCAGCCATCTCACCAAGTGCAGAATCAAACACCCTCCCAAGTATTGTGAAGGCGTTCTGTAAGCGAGATGGACAATTAAATCAGTTCTCTGTGAAATACTCAGTGGCTGGGCCTCACACAATCAGATGAAGAAGATCTTAAAAGAAAATACTTGAGTCCCTCAAGAAAGAGGGTGCTTTAAAGCTTCTGCTAAATCTCAACTTTTTCTTTAGGTTTGCAGCCCTTGGGCCTATATATTGCAGATCCTGCACTCTTTATGCTTGTCTTTTTTTTTTTTTACTTTATTATTAAAATAAAACCCTTGGAAATAAATAAAAGTCATTAGACACCAAAATTAACTAGACCCAAAGACTATACAATGTAATAAACTCATATACAATTAGAATTGGCATTCAAAATAGAAACTGTGAAAGTTCACATTAAATTTTATACTCTTAGTATTTAGTATCATTTGTCTGCCACCAGAAGCAAAAGCTCCACAACAGCTACACCTAGAAGAACAATTAGCTTTAAGTTCTTTCATAACTCGGGTCCATTGTCTACAGTCAGTCATTCCTCTCCCCCTTCTATTTACTCTTCTTTATTCTCTTTTGTCCACATCATAATTGCCCAAATGGATATTTGTTTACATACATATATATACACACATATATGTGAGTATATATATTATTGACTAGATTCCACACTGAGAGAAAACATGGTTTATTTTTTTTCTGAGATTGTGTGACCTTGCTTTGCATCATACACTCAAAGTCTATCCATGTTCCTACAAAAATTTCAACTTCCTTATTCTTTAGAGCTTCGTATTCAACACACACACACACACACACACACACACACACACACCTCTCCTCATCCATTCATCTGTTGATGGCAATAAAGTTGATTCTAATTATTTACTATAGAGAATAAAATAGCAATAAACATGAGAATAGGTTGTGTAGTTTTATGAGTGAGTCCATTTCTTTGTATCCTCTCCCCCCACATTTCTCTTGAGAGCTTTTGTCCATGGTTCAATTCTTTCTAACAAGTGTCTAAGTGGACGCTGAGACCTGAAAGTAATCCCTTTCCCATCTCCTTAGCCTGAGGGCCCTTAGTCTGGGAAGGAACTGGTTATAGGTCCTGTTAAGTCTTGCTTCCATGAAGTGTCTGAGTGGCCTCTTTTTTGGAGAATTGAATTTTCTTCTCTCTGTTCCCATTGGCTAGCTGCTGCATTTGTGAGATCTTCCCTATAGACCCCCCCTGTGGGCTTTCCCTCTCATCAGGGATTCTCAACCGCGTGCTCCAATTTTACAATCAACCTTGGATGTGATGCCTGTGTGGTCAGGGGGCTTTAAAGAATCTGTCACATATTTTGAGTTTCTTCTCTCTCCAAGGATCTCTCTAGTTTTCTTACACCTTCCTGAGGTCTCTCCCCTCAGTGCTGCAGTGGTGACCTTTGGGCTTGGTGATTTAATTTGGTTGAAAATTGGGACTAGTTAAATTTGGCAATGAACCATTCACACAGCATTGGGCCCACTCACCCTGGGTGGGATCCTCCCAGGCTCCTGCTTTGCAAGGCCCTGCAGTCCATACCCCAGAGCATGAAAGGAATATTCCAGTAGGTGTAACCGTGACCATGTGACACTTATCTGCTTGAACACTGGTAATTCCCTCTGCCTAGCTGTCCACTCGCCCAGGGCTTTGGATGGTACCTGGAAGTTTGATGATATCTATCTTACTCGGGCCTCATTCCTTCTCAACCCTGTGCATCCAGGATGCATTATGTGCATCCTGAATTTCTTCTTTGGAGATTGTAGGAAGAGTCAAAACTGAGGTTGCAGCTACACTGAGGTGCATGTAAGAAAGAAGACAGAGAATGTTGACGGCAGGGTCAGTGCTCCCGATGGACTAGCATATACTCTTGAACTACCGCTATCCCACAATGCAACTGTCTTTGGAGATGGGGTAAAGAAAATTAAATAAAGTCATCAGGGTGGGGCCCTTGGCTGATGATGTTTGTCCTTGAGACAGGAAGAGATATAGAACACCCTCTTTATGTGTGCACTAAGAGGTGACCATGCAGAGAAGAGGGCCATCTGTAAGCCAAAAGATAGACCTGTCCAGAATCCAAGCCTGGTGTAGCTCAGACTTGTGCTGGGGAAACTGTCCATCAGTGGCGTTTCCCTGATCATTGACTGTTCTGTGCAAGATAGACCTAACTTATGGAACTAGAGGAAGCCATGGGAAGGCAGTGAGCCACTGATGTCTCTTGGTGTATTTTGGGCAGCGTAGAGGTCCTGCATGCCTATCCCCAGATATGGAAAGCAGTGTGTTCTCAGCTAGAAATGGCCCCAGCAGTGGTCAAGCCAAGCTTTTACTGGCACAGTGAGTTGAAGAGACTCATGGATGACCCTTCTCCTCCCTAGGCCAGTGTGGAAGCATTTCCCAGCTCCGCCCCAGCCCCAGCTTTTCAAACTTCCCCAATGACAGGCCAGTTCTTGGGCTATCATTTGTCATCTGTGGAGTCAGCAAAGCGTCTTGGCTCTGGTGTCAGGGACAAGGCTACTTGGAGAGGGGAGAGCACAATCACACTGTTGCTGTCGCACTCTGTTTTGTCAGTGATTAAACCAATACTTACAGGCTTTCCAGAATATATTGAGTGTTTCATCTACACAGTCTCTGGTTTTCTTCACAGATCCCTCTGGAAATAACGGCCTCATAGTGTCCAAGGTTTCCCTCTTATGACTAGGTGGAGGTGGCTACCAGTGGTTTCTCCCATACTGCTTCCCTCATGTCCTTGGCCTTTGCTGACTTGTTCCTCTGTGGCATTAGCTCCATTTTTCAAACTATTTGACTTATGATTTCAGTGTGCTAGTCCACAGTTCCTGGATTTGCTCCAGACCCAAGACTCCAGTCCCCATCACACGCTGTAGGTCAGGACCAAGGTGGGACAGCAGCATGGGAAGGACAGAGCTGAGGCAGGCTGTCCTTCAAAGATGGAACAGCCTGTGTGGTGTGTGCACAAAGGCTTTTGATCAATAGACCAGAGCTGACGGAGGAAGCTGCTTCCAGATGATCCTCAGAAAATGGGCAGGATTGGAGCAGAGTTGAGAGGAACAGACCATTTTGGGCTATCAGGTCCATAGGCATGTGATTTGGGGGCACACCTGTGTGTCTCTGACTTGATTGATCCTTTCTGGTTGGCTCACTGGGAGAGAGGGATGGGACCTGTGCTGTCTTCCCAAACATGAATGGCTGGAGGCATGAGTGGCATTTGGGGTACCCAGGACCCCTCTGCTATACCAGCTTTATTTCCAGGTCCATAAGTCCTGCTCCCCTTCTTCCCCCTGAAGCCTCACTCACCTGAGCATTCTGTTTTTGGGCCAGCACTCATCCTGCCTCTGCCCTATGCTTCCCCAGGTGGCATGGGGTAGGTTGAGACCAGCCCACAGCATTCACCCACACCCCAGTTCCCACCAAGTGCTGGTGAGTAATTTGTCAACGTACTGACGAACCTCTCCCTAAGTAGGTGGCCAGAGTATAGGAGTGTCTAGAGTAGACGGCTTGAAGTCTGCATAGGTATCACAGATGGCTGCTTAGAATATGACTGGGGAGAAGGAAACAGGGATTCAGATGTAAGCTGTGGGCTTTGTGTCACTTTCGGGTACCAAATTCCCAAATGGACTTGAGGGTTGCATAGTGGTTAGGGGTGTGAAGGGAACACCCCCCCACCCCCCCGAGATGTTAGCGGGGTTGGAGGCTGGTGTTTGGATTTGTTGAAAGGAAACTTTGACAAAATCAACCCATTTCCTTCACTCACTGAGTAGGATGTCTCCCATCTCCATGGTGATTTCTTCTGCACTCGAGGACTAGTTGATTCTTATTCTGCATCCTTGGAGACCAAGACCCTGAGCAGCCCAGGAATAGCGCAGGAAGTTATCCGGGGGACATCAAAGGGTCTGTTATGCCAGGTCACCAGTGAGCTCCAGAGATCTGTGTCTGGATCTTCATACACATGCTGCCAACCAGGCTTTTATGTGAGTGTTAGGAAGACTCCAAACTCAGGTCTTCATGCTTATGCCCTTTACTACTGGAGTCACCTCCTCAAAAGTACTTCTTTACGCTGCTATAAGCAGATGGAAGAATGTTTAGGAGAACTTGTTACTACGTTTCCTTCCTTAGTAAGCAGTTTTAAATCTAGTGGGCAAACAGCTGCTTATCTTGGAAAAACCAGATCTATCCAGACTGATCACTTCCATTTTAACTTGTACAACGGACTAGTTTGGAGAGACCCAATTGTGCATTTGGAATGACCTTCCCAGAGCAGAGCCAAACAGCCCCTCCTAGGTATGCACCTTCCCTTAGCTCTGGCTCTAAGGAGAGAGCGAGAGGACACTAACCATTGCAGCATCCCTGTCAGTGAACGCCAGGCTTCCCCTGCCCCTGGCCTGGCCTCTGCACACTAGCATCTTGCGGACTGGGGTCACCCACCTGCACATACTAATGAGACTCATTAACACCAGGGGACCAAGAGGCTTGCAAGGGACATTATTGTGGCCATTCTCTCCTTTGACAAAGGACCTCATTGTCACTTTCCCTTCTTTCTTCCCCTGTCTGTCATTAAAGCTGAAGTGGGGTCAGGGCAGGGGTGGGTGGGTGGGTGGTTGAGGGTGGAGAAACCTCCCCTAACAGCTCCCTAGAACTTTGAAAGGCTCAGCTGTTCTGAGAACAAAACAACTCCGCACACATCGCCTAGTTGGATAAACACTTTCTCTGTTCCACACCCTGATCTGGAGAAGCTCCTGCTTTAGACAGATTCTGAGACTTTCCTGGGGCTTGGAACACCAGGGGAGTGAGGTTGATGACGCAGGGAACCAGGTGCTACTTTTACTTTTACTGATTCTAAGAGGCTATTTGGAAAGTCTGGCATAGTCCGGGGGCCTGGGATGGGCTGGGTTAATATTCTTTCCTTGCCACTCAGAGCATGAATAGGACTCACTGGGCTGTGTGACCGTGAGAACATACCTATGTCAGAACATTATCCAGAGAATGTAAGCTGCTGAAAGAGGCTGAGGGGTCCTCAAGCAGGGGGCATGTGGCTTTTGTCAGAGCCTGGAACAAGGCACTGGTAATCTACGTGGCGCTGCTGGGCATCTAGCCAGAACTATCTATTCTGTTTTGTGGCTCTGATGGCTCCTAGTCTACAGGGGAGTGCCCTTATGCTATGGTATAGGGGGGTATCCACAGGTTTAAAGACATCAAAGATTTTCATTGTGGGAACAGAGCAACGATAGACATTGCCACTGAAACGTCCTTAGACAATGTGTTGCTATTATTACTGTTGTTTATTTGATTTTTTGGGGGAAGGGGTGGGTAACAGAAGTATTTTTAAAGTACTGTAAACATGTTAAAAATATGGAAAGTTCTGGAAAGTGAGGAAAAATCCAAGAAAAAAAATTGCTTGTGGCTCTATCATCAAGGAAGGGACAGTCATAATGAATATTCTGCTTGACCCACTTCTAGCCTTTGAGGAAGGAATTCCACGCTAAGGGGATATTTGGGATGTGCATATATTTATTTTTATGATGGTTGAAATTATTCTATATAATTTTAAATCCTGTCATTTGAACTCGGCATAAAAGCCCAAGTTCTTTTTATCATTGTATTCTTTTTAAACCAAACTGTGTCGTTTTTTTTTTTTTTTTTTTTTTTTTCATTTTAAAACTATCACTGTCCCTCTGACATGGGTTTCTGAGAGGGACTTTAAAACCTACCCCGATGGAAGCTTTCATGTGAATGCAGTTAGTTAAGACAAGTTTCCTGCTAGAATGAGACTTCCCATTTGTCTCTCTGAGCATAATTCAGAAGGTTTCAATTCTGCAGTCGTGTTTGGGGGCAAAAGGCGGGTGGTCCACGAGTCTGAAAACACACCAGTTGTTTCCTATGTTGGTCTTCGTGGGCGACTAAGTCACTTCCTCCCAACGAATGTAGCATGCAGTGAGTGCTCTTGTCAGAATCTGATCTCCATGTAGTTGACCTCTCAGGAACTCATTCTGTTCTTCACCTAATTGCTGTCTTCTAGGTCATCTTTTGAAGTGTGCATCCCCTTCGCTGTGTAAAAAGACTAACGCCCAGATAAGACTTCATGCACAATCCCCCGGAGAAGGTAGACCTGCTTCCTTACCTCCCACTGGGCTCCTTCCCAGCCCCTTCTCCCCTCCCTTACTTTTGGCTGGCACTTCCTGCTTCCACGCAGGTGTGTCTTAGCCCAGCCGCCGGGAGTCTAAGGATGCTTTCCTTGAAAACAAACCAGCACCGCACATATTCAATGCCACACAATTAGATCTCAAAATAGCTAACCGAGGAGTCTTTAAAATAAAAGATACCATCCCAATGGAAGTGACACGCTTCCAGAGACACCTTCAGGAGAGCAGTTCTACCTTAGTGAAGAAGAATTTAAAAAAAAAAAAAGCAATTAAAGGAATGTTGGCAAGGGAATAGAAAGTGATGTGGTTTAGGCAGGAACTAGCATACAGGAAATGCCCACCCACAAGATAAAGACAGGGCATGACCACTGAAGTATCCCCCTCATCTCAAAATACCTGAATAACGAATGCCAAGTAAGAAGAGAGAAAATGAGCAGGCCCAGCATTAATCAGCTTTCATCTCTGTATTATAAAGCAATGTCGGCCTTGAGATAAAGCCTCTATAGCAAGAAGCATATGGTCAATGAGACCACATGCCCGATGATCTTGGGGTGGTGGTAGGGGTCTCTGTTTTACCTCAAGCCCTCCAGCAGCTGTGTTTGCCGACTCTCCCTCACTCTCATAAAATACCTAAGAAAGTCAATTTAATAAACAAAGGGTTTATTTGGGGCTTATGGTTCCCAAGATTTCAGTTGCCTGGTTTGGGCCTTTGGCAGCATGGCACCCCCTTATGTCTGGGGTGCTGATGGAGGAGGCAGTTCGTCAGATTAGAAGGGAAGTGGGGTCCCAGTATCCAAGGATGATACCCTGCACAGATGACCTAATTGCCTTCCACCAGGCACCTCCTATTAAAGGGTCTACCTACCATCTCTCATTAGTGACTGAGACTGGTGATCAGGTCTTTAATACGTGGGTTTATCACAGACATTTCCAATCCAACTTAAAGCAATAGCATTGCCTTTTGCTGCAGTTCAGAGACCTGCATACTCTCTGTCTCTCTTTCTGTCTCTCTCTGTCTCTCTGTCTCTGTCTCTCTGTGTATGTGTGTGTCTCTTTCATCTAGACTGAAATGTCTGTGACATTAAAATGTCCCGTGCAATTGCTGGTTTCATACAAGGCTTTTGGAATGTAAAGTGAAAATGGCAACTACAACCAAGCACCTCTCTACCCATAGCTCAGTTCTCTGGTGGTGTAGGAAAGTTCACTGAGGGAGGTAATATGGAGAACATGGGCCCAAGACAAGGTGTGGAGGGATCAGGTCAGCTTCCTGCTTTACTAATGACATAGTGCATTTGTGGGTCAGTTGACAGCTTCTGGGAACATTTCATATCTCTGAGTTTATATGTTTTCCTGTGACATTTAATAGACTGACTGGAAGAGATAAGAAGAAACCCTCTCTCCCCGTTGCATGGGAGACCATGCTAGGAATGGATGCTGGGGGACTCACCTGGCCTGGATGGAAGAGAATCCTAACAGACTGGAGCTTCAGAGCAGGCACACCTTACCTATCAATAGTGACTTCTGACCAATAGATGCACATGCTTTGGAACACAGCTAAGCTTCTGCTGTTGGTGAAGATAGCTAGGTTACAGTTATTAATTAGCTTACCTGTTAGTTTACCGATTAACTCATAGGTAATAATAATAATAATAAAAAAAAAAACAGGGAAAGCAGTTCCCTGTGAAGTATCTGCAGGAGCTAGAGTTGACTACCAGGAGAAAGATGACTGGGTACCCAAGCCATGAGCATGTCTAGAGAACAACCATGAGGTTTCCCACAGCATTTTCTCCCTATTAAACAATCACTATGTCCACTGCCAGGAAGCAGTTGAAAAATGAATATCCAGTGAAAAGGGCTTTACATTCGTGGGCATGTGTTGAGAAGGGAATACCAATGGTGGCTAAGGCCAGCCATTGCTGACATGGTAAGGGAGGAGGCTTTCCCTTATCCCTGCAGAAAGATGGGTTCAGAAGTTCACATGCAATCTATCTGAAAATGATCTTAGGTCAAGTTGCCTGGAGATGTTCACATCTCCTTAAGCTTGTGTCCTAGGCCTTGGAGCCTGACACACACCGTGACTTGCGTGACTCAGTTTCTCTAGTGGAGTCATCCGGGGAGTAGAATGGCCTCCCAGGGGGCAAGTGTGATAAGATGTGGTTCAGGTTTTACATTAGCACTAGTAAGGATGAACTAGTATAGGTCTTAGGGTGTCAACCTAGCATGACCTGCCAAGAGATTTCAGTGACCTGTGTATGCAGACCTCTCAGTGCTGAGCCTTCCGCCTGTGTCTTGTCTTTGTTTCTGCTGCTGCAGTCGGCTGTATATGGCACTATAGATCTCATTGTTTGAGCCTCCAGATCTCCACATCTTAGGCTAGGTGATTGTTAAGGTCCAAGCCTGAGCCCTGGCAGTCATATTGGGCCACCTGGCCTCAATATGCCAGTTAAAGAAATAAGAAATTGTGAAATGTGGCCACATCAAGAAGAGCAACAAACAAAGGGGCTCAGGGACCGTGACATCTATTTATAGTCCTGAGAAGAGGGTTAGACCTCAGTGCGGAACAGTCCTGATATAGCGTGGTCGCACGCACTGTCTCTGCGCCAGTCCTCTGCAAGGAGGCCTAACAGGTGCTCAGGACTATGTGAACTCTTCTTCCTGGGAGACATGTTCTCCCTCTGACTGGCACCAGGCTTCAGCCTGTTCCCTCTCTCAGTGTGATGCTCCTTGGGAAATTCCAATTCCTGGGGATGGGGGTGGGGAGTCAAGAGTTCCAAGGGCTAGGGCCAAGTCAGGGAGCACATCTCAGGGAGCACATCTCAGGGAGCATAAGAGTAAAATCTTCCACCAGGATAGCTGGTTGCAGGGGGATGGCTGGCTGCAGGGGGGAAGGCTGGCTGCAGAATCTCTTAAGTCCAGGCCCAGAAGCCTCTGTGGAGAGTCCACAAAATAACTCAGCACTATGGTCTCATTCTTACAAATTCCTCTCTTCCCAAGGAGCTACTAGGTCGTGAGTGGGAAAGATTTTTAGGGAATTAACTTAGATGAGCTACAAACAACAAATACCCCAGAGTTTAGACTCAAATTTTGTGCTGCTGTAAAGAAATAGAATCATTCTTTTAAAGATGCTTTTCCTGCATCTTTACTGCTTTTACATTTTCCATTATCTAATGGTTTAGCTGACAGGCACACTGGCCTGTTTCAGAAGTTAGAATCTCTTTATAAGGTTTCCTGACCACAGGCAACTTCTTGGAGGTAAGAATTGCAGTGGGAGACTAGAGAAATGTTTCTATTGTGTTCTTTGGTGCAAAAGCCACTAGGAAGTCTCCAAAGCACCAGCTGTGTATTGGGTTCTTTTTGAACAACAGAGAAACTGGATACTTTGTTAAAATTTCTTTTCCTCAGGCCTTCCTTACGTTTATGTCTTCCCCTCCAGGTAGCCTCTGTAGTTTGGTGGGCTAGGCCTCTTCCAGATATTTTTTCTAGCATCTACCCACCCTTTAACAGAAAAACCATGTTCTTTCTTTACTTGATCAGTTTGCTTACCCTCAGTCCATGACCCGTTCCCTCCCACCTGCCTTGGGAAATAGGGGGTCCTTTTGGGGGACCTCTATGTGAGGTATTTAAGATGGTACGAATTTTAAAGAATCTTAAATCTTAAAAGCCATCTTCTGGCTCTAGCCATTAAATGTTATAAAATATAAAATCAGGGAACTGAGAAAAACCTTAATTGGCATGGCAGGTTAAAAAAAAAAAAACCAAAACGTTTGACTTGGAAGAATAGAGTGGGAGAGAATTTATAACTGTTTTTACTTTATTCAGACATGCAGGCATTCTTTTTCTAGTTTCTTCTGGTGGTTTATGAAATTGGATTTTTTTTAATGTCTCTTAAATGCTCCGAATTAACACTCCTCTGTGAACTAACGGCTCCCGTAAAGTCGGCTGGAGAAGTGAGAAAAGGAGCGAGGGAGGGGGAGAGGCTGGATCTAAACTCTCTCTTCACAAGTTGCCCCTGGAAATGCCTAGCCAGCGCTCCCTGCCACCCCTAGAGCTAGGGCTGAGTCTATTGCCTTGTCAGGCATGCTGTGGGCACACATGCTGGACAGTGATAGAAATACTTCTCCAAGCACGCGCTGGCTACCACCCTCCAATGATGTCTGATTCCCTTTCACCTTCTGAAGTTAATGTAACAGTGTTTTCCGGGTATAGAATGCCAGTGGGAAACTAGGTAATGCCAAGGGTCCTGACAGCATCTATAAGTGGTCACCAAAACCCAAATGTCATTGCTTTCACTATTGCAATGTGTTTGATGTTATCCCCCAAAAGCAGGCTCAGCAGAGTGTGTCCCGTGACAGGACTGGGCATACGTTCCTCCACACTAGTCTGCAGCTTTCTTAGAGAATTCCCAAGCAGCTACCTATAAAGTCAGCACATAGGAATGGGACCCACTCATAGCCTTGGACAGGACCCTGCCATGCTCCGGGGTTCCTCTCTAGCAAACTAACACGCGGTGTACTGATCTACTGAAGATGCTCACTCTGCGGGTTCTTGTGTAGGAGACACACAAGTGACCAAGTCTCACGCCTGGATCTTTAGTCACTCGCATCACAGCTGAAGGATGTCAGTCTTCAGTGTTTGGGGACTAGGAAGAAGACTTAGTTGGTAAAGTGCTTGTCACGCAAGCATAAGGACATGAATTCTGGTCCTCAACGTCCATATAGAAAAATAAAATAAAATAAAATAAAATAAAATAAAATAAAAAATGGGCACAATGGCCTACTCCTTTAATCTTCTTCTTTGGTAGGTGGAAATGGGTGGATTCCCAGAGTTCACAGGCTACCCAGCCTCTCCAATTGATGAGCTACAGCTCAGGAAGAGACCCTTTCTCAAAAAAGAATTGCAGTTGAGGAGGACAGCTGATGCTGACTCTTTGTGGGTACACACATGCACACACACACACACACACACACACACAGATAGGTAGAGAGAATGAGAGAGAGAAATTAAAAATAGTTCTGTGTTTTACTGAAATGTTTTATTTCTAGATATGCAGTTGAAGACAATAAAACAGAAAGGTTCTATGTGTTGTTGACCTGAGCTGTTTTCCTGGATGCTGATGGATACTTGTGATTGTGCATTACTTCTAGGAAATTTTTGTAGATACCTGGGTTCATGTCCAGCTTGCTCATAGCTGTGTGTTTCTTCCATTGTGTTGTCTTCCCTTTGTCAAACAGCAGTTGGGCATATGCGTGTGTGTGCTCATTTTGCATTCTCGCCGATGCCCCATTGCAGTATGTGTCTGCACCTCCACCAATACCGTAGACCATATCACTATAGCTATGGAACTTTCAAAATTACATGGACTGATTCTTCTCACTTTATGTATTTTTTCAAAACACCTTTTAAACATTGTAATTTCTTTGTAGTTTCATGTGAATTTTAAAGCCATCTTTCCCATTTTTATGAAAAAAAAATAGCAGTTACAGCAAGCACAGACATCCACTTGAGACTTGGGATCATTGCTCTGATGCCTTCTATTTCATGAGGATGGTGTGTGTCGCACTGTTGCTGTGGTAAAGACCATGACCAAAAGCAACTTGAGTAGGAAAGGGTTGGTTTGGCTTAGATGTCTAGATCACAGTCCATCCTGAAGGGAAGCCAAGACAGGAACTTAAGTAGGGCAGGAACCTGGAGGCAAGAACAAAAAGCAGAGTCCCTGGGGCGGCACTGCTTACTGGCTTGCTTATCACCGCTTGCTCAGCCTGCATTTTTGTCACCCAGGACCTTGGGTTAGCTCAAGCCCTCCCACACCAATCATTAGACAAGAAAATGCTCCACAGATGTGTCTACAGGCCATTTCAAAGGAGGCATTTTCTCAGTTGAGACTCCCTCTTCCCAGATGACTCTAGCTTGTGTCAAGTTGGAAAAAAACAAAAATCAAAAAACCAAACAAAATCCCAAAAAACAAAGGCCAAAAAAAAAAAAAAATCCAAAACCTAAACCTAACTAGCACATTGTCTCTCCATTAATCAATTAATGAACATATTCCATGATGTATCTTTTCATTAATAGACGTATTTTTTGTCTTCTTGTATTAGTGCTTATAGTTTTTAGCTAATCATCTTTCCTATATTTTGTTAAATTTACACTTAGGCACTTAGGCATTTATTGCTTTTTGAGTGGCTAAAAATACTATTGTACTTATAATCTCACAGCTCACGGTATTCATATATTGGAATATTTATCTTAGATCATCTTACATGTTGCCAAATGTACTGAGTTTAGAAGCCTACCTATTTCGATGGGGGGCTCCCCTGGGATTTTCCTATGTAGATGGTGATGAGGTATGTAGTCTGGGATAGTTTTAGTTCTTTCTTTTTGATGTGCATGTCTTAGCTTCTTTATCTTGCCTTATTGCATCATGGAGAACTTCCCATGGCACTGTGAATCAGAGCAGGGAAAGTGGACACTTTTTGCCTTGCTCAGAATTTCAGAGTGGGAAGAACTCAGTATTTTATCATTAGGTAGAGTGTGAACTGTATTTATGTAGTTGTTCTTTATCAGGAGGAAGTTTCCCTTTAGCCTTATCTTTCTGAGATTTTTTTTTTAAACCATGAGTAAGTATTGGTTTTTAGCAAATGATTTTTGAAGGTCAATAGATAAACCCCGGGATTTTCTTCATTAGTTTGTTAGCATGCCCGATCAGACTGATTGGTTTTCAAGGATTGAGACACTAGTGTGTTCTGGGAACAAAATACTCCATATGGTATGTAGTTCCCCTTCCCGTTGGATGGTTTCTGTTTGTTAACATTTTGTTAAGGGTGGTTACACCTACATTCATGAGGAAGATTCAGCCAAGTGTCTTTTTATTTTCTACTAGTTTTGTCTAATTTAGATATTTGTCAGCATGATAATAGCAGCTTTCTAAAATAAATCTTCTTCTCTGGAAGAGACTGCAGAACTAGTATTATTCTTTAAGCACTTGGTAAAAATTCTCTTATAAAATTGTCCAGGCCTGGAACTTTCATATCTGGGAGTTTAAAATGTATACAGTTAAACTTCTTTAATGGTAGCAATCTTATTCAAATCATACATTGATAATGCAGGAGTTTTCATAGTTTGTGCTTGTTGAGAAACTGGCCCATTTAATCTGTTATTGTGGTGGTTTGAATGCAGAATGTCCCTGATAGGTATTTGAACATATGGTGCTGCATGAGCAGGCTTTGGGGATTTATAGCCTCCACCCCCAATTCATTCATTCATTCATTCTCTCTCTCTCTCTCTCCTGTATGTGAAGAGATTGAGGTCTGCCTCTCCTCCCCCCCCCCTGCCTCCCCACCCCATGTCATGCCTTCAATGCCATGGGAACTCAGGCATCCTTTCTGAAGTTCCTTTGACTCATGGTATTTTTTTAAAAGATTTATTTAGTTATTTTATGTATGTACATATACTGCTGCCATCTTCAGACATGCCAGAAGAGGGCATCAGATCCCATTACAGATGGTTGTGAGCCACCATGTGGTTACTGGGATTTGAACTCAGAACCTCTGGGTCAGAGATTTTTGTCTTGACCAGAAGAAACTAGTTTTCCCTTGTTGCTTCTGCACCAGTTTCAAACATTGGGTACTATAAGTTTCCATGTAGTGTTGATTTAGCTATTCTCCACAAAGTCTCGTTTGATTTATACATATTTTTCTAATTACTGTACTAGGTAACATTATATTCTTTTTTATTTAACTGTCTAGTATATATTAAAAATCTTAGAGAGGAAAAGGCATTTCTTCTATATGTTTCAGTTTTCCTTATTTTGGAATTACCTTCTTCTATAGAAAAAGACTCATAGCTCTTTTAAGAACTGGTCTACTGATTATAAGTCTCTCTCTCTCTCTCTCTCTCTCTCTCTCTCTCTCTCTCGTGTGTGTGTGTGTGTGTGTGTGTGTGTGTGTGTGTGTGCATGAGTTTATGGCATGGCATGAATGCCAAGGAAAACTGTGGGGTCAGTTCTTCTCTTCCACCTTTGTATGGATTCAGAGTCACCGGTTCTCAAGGCCAACACCTGCACAGGCTGAGCCATCTCACCAGCCCCTTGCTTTCTTCTTCATCAGCCATTCTCTACTTAAGACAAAACCCACATCTGCAGGACTTCGTGTGCCGTGTGAATAGTCCCCTTGTCGTAATGTCACTTATGTCAATGTGGCAAGATCTCAAGCCTGAGCAACTGAAAGCAGGGACAGGGTTAAGCTCACGGTTGCAGAGGTTTCAACTGCTAGTTGGCTCCGTCACCGGGAACCTAAGACAAGGTAGGCTACTGTGGTGTGAATCTGTGGCAAAAGATGCTCACGCCAACACAGCCAGAGTGGAGGGCGTGACTCCAGTGACGTACTTCTTTCAACGAGGCTCCATCTCGTAAGATTTCTAACATCTCCCAGAGCAGCAACACCAGGTACCAGCCAAGAGAGCACATGAGCTGATGAGGGAAACTTTCCTACTTAAACACCAAAAAATTCCTCCCTCCCTCCCTCCCTTCTCCCTCCCTCCCTCCCTCCCTCCCTCCCTTCCTTCCTTCCATGAACATTCATTGTATGCATGCTTGATTGATGTGCTCTGTTAGGCCCTCAGCAGAATGATCCTCAAACCAATCTCATAACCAATATTGATTAGGCTGGGTTCCATGCCAGGAACTCTGTTCAGCCTTGTCCGTGAACTGACCTGGTGATCCATACTATATGTAGGTCATGTAGTAGAGAACTGGGTCCTGCCAACATACTGCACCTGTGATGTGCCTTGGATTCTATGTGGTATCTGAATCCAGAACTTGGGCTCTTAATACCTGTGCCACAGAAGACAGTGGAATGTAATGAAAAGAAGTGCCCGGGTCCCTGAAAGAGAGGCAGGGGGTTGTCGGGGTAGGTGTGTTATAAGGCTGTGTCTAGAGAAAAGGAATGGGGAGCCCACTATTCTTTCGACTTTTGGCCTTGCTCATGAATATATTGCTGAGAAATAAGAAAATGCAAAACTAAATAGCTCTAAATGTTACAAAGAGGGGAAGAAGGGAGTGGGAGGGAGTAGCCAGGAAACAAGACTGACTGTGGGAGATAAGAGAGCAGTCAGTGGGAAGGAGGAGCTCTCCCTCTCGCTTTTCACGACTTCAGCTCACAGACATATGCTCCGCAGTCTCCTCTCTCTCCCTTTGCCAAGAGCCCCGCCTTCGCCCACTGGCCTTCAGCAGCTGCTCCACCTGATAGGCGCCCATCCGTGCTACCCAGCCTCATTCTGGATGGTTACTTCCGGGCCACACCTTGACCCCTGGACTGTCTAGATCCCTCCACTGTAAATGGTAACAGAAGTGGCTATTGTCCTTCAGATCCTGTGTCCTAATTTTGGCAAAGCAATTCTTTTACGTGCTTCAAGTGTTAAGGACTAAAACCCTTTCCTTCTATTCTGAATTTTATGAGTACCAATGACAACCTTTACACCTAGTATAATGCCAAGTGTAAAATACATGCCAGGAATTGGGTGTGTGTGTGGCTCAGTGGGTAGAGTGCTTGCCTAATGTTCACAAAGCTTTGGGCTCTATCCTCAGCACCTCGGAGACCAGGCCTGCAATCCCAGCATGGAGGAGACAGAAGCAGGAAGGTCTTAAGTTCAAAGTCATTCCTGGCCATCTAGTAAGTATGAGGTGAACATGGACCACATGAGACTATCTCTTGTCTAAAAATCAAAACCACAAAAGTAAATGTTTTTATGGTTTAAAGTGAATCCTGCCACCCACCCCCCAGCCCCCATGAACAAATAAGATAGGAGAGAGAAACAGATTGACTGATGTTCTGAACCTTGGAACCTTAGGTGATGACCTTAGAGATGGTCTTTCCAGAAGGTCACCCAGAGAGGATGAGGTCATTAGGTTGGACCCTGAGTGACTAAGAGCAGTCAAAAGGGAACAACACAGAAGGTCCTGTGTGAGCATGCAATCAGAGTCTGCCTGGATTTCTCTAGGCATGGGCTACCCAAGATGCCCAGAGAGGAGACCATGGATGCTGGAGTCGTGGCACTGTGGATCCTGGCTCCTAGGATGAAGGGTGGCTGCCCAGCCGTATCTGGTACAGACTCTCACCACAGAAAATGAAACATTTCTCTACACTTTTAGTTACAAAGGCCTAAGTAAAAATACACAGTGAGTACCTGGAGCCTACAGAAAGAAGAATGTGCCTTTCTTATGAGTACCCAGAGCTGTTGGCCCTTCGTATATGCCATGTGATTTGGTTTGTTTGTTTATCTTTCAATAATGATGGAAATTCAAAACCAAGAGTTTGATTCTTGAACATTCTAACCTTCCACGTTAAAAAAAAAAATCCCTTTGAGTCTTTGATGGGAGAGGGAGGAGAAGGAAGCAGGTTGCTTGTGTCACCTGGGACTGCATGTGATGCCGGGTCCAGCTATAAGAACTCCGAAGGCTCACCTCGGAGAGCTAGCACTCAGTCATCGGAGGAAGTTTGAGTCATCATGCACTTGTGAGGATTTTGTCACGCACGGATTGGTACCTGGCAGGCTCCGTCTTTCCTAGGATTTCTGCCACCAACTGTCACTACATCATTTTCAATTTGCACATCCCTGTCACTGCCAAGCTTGAAGTACCTCTGTGCGACTTGTAATTACAGAAATGCTCCCACGGCCCCTCCCCGGGTCCCCAGAGGCTAAATTTGCACATGTTGACAAAGTAATTCCTTGATTTTGTTTTCTGAACGAGCACTATTGTAAACAGCCAGTCAGTGTCGGAAACAAGCAGCGCTTTCTCCTCTACAGCTTAATTGTTCTCTTGATTTCCAGGTTCCTCATCTTCTATGGAACATGGCGTTTTCCAGTATCTTGTATGTAAATAAAGTCATGAGGACATTACGCTTGTTTAAAAGCTCAAGACATGATAAAAGGAGGCTTCTCAGGTTCTCCCTGGGGGTCCCGATGGTGGTCCCCAAAAATATAAAATAGGGATTTAAGGACAGACAGGAATCATGGGACATTCTGGAAATATAGTCAGGGTACCTGGTCACCCAGCTGCTTCTTCCAAAGGCCATTGCTTGTTGGCACTTTTGACCATCTGCCATGGTTTCCAGCCACATAGTGGCTAGCTTACACACCTCTGATATGGTGTCTTGGTTATAATGTACCCCAGTGACCAGATGTCATGAAGTCAAGGTAGGCCTAGCTTTTGTTCCAAGTCCCAGGCTACCACGTGGCTGCTGACTGTCCTATGTCTTTTCAGGTCTTCCTCCTGGATGTCTGTCAGCTTTATTCTTCCGACTTCAACCTTTGGCAGGAGCCAGCCAACATGGAAAAGCATCCTCGGAAATAACCGAAGAGAATCTTTCCGCCAGCCTCCTGCTCAGAGGAGAACCCGGGCTCTCACTTCTTTCCTTGCATAAACCTTCACAACCTTTTTGCGCTGCATTTTCTGTTTCTCATGATTTGTTTATCTCAGGGTTTCTCTGTCTTCCTCTCCCCTGCGCCAATTCCGACTTAAGTGGCCACCATTTTCCTACGATTCAGGTTAGAATGTTGTTTAGTTCCTACTTTTTTGATTTCGGAAGGATCTAACAGGGCCCCTTGAGCAGCTGGTGCTGGTCTGGCACCTGATAGGCAAAGAAGAGCGGAGGGGGGGAAGGGGGGAGCCGCCCGCTCTGCTGCTGCTCTGCCTGTGCTGTCCATTCCCAGTTCCGTCTTCCCCGCCCCCTCCCCCATCATTCAGCTGCCACCTTTCTCCCTTACTGGTGGTGGTGGTGGTGGTGGTAAGACTCACACCCATGCCGTGTGTGTGTGCACTATCACCCAGCATCTTTACTTGCCTGGTTGGAGGTGTCGATGAGAAGATACAAAGATGCTCCTTTCATTTAGAAAGATGGGTTCCTTCAGGCTGCCTCTCCTGTCTGCTCTGGAGAAGTTAGTGCTTTATCTCCATATATATGCATGTTTAGTGGCTAACATACAGATTAAGTCAGAAGTTGCCATTTTTTTTCCTACAAAGGGATAGATCATAGATTTTTCAGCTTCTGTAGGCTTTGGGTTTCTGTTTCCTGTAGTCAATTCTGCTGTAGTATGACAGCAGCCATGGTCTCATGTGGGAATGAGTGACGTCATCATCTATAGATCATAAGACTGATGGAATCCAGTCCGAGAATACAAACTTGTCTGTAGAACAAACAACTGTTGTGTTGTAATAGATCTCTTAAAAAAAAACAGAAAATGAATTCAGCATATTATTATTGCTTTCCTAGGATATCACAGTGACTGTGTGTGTTTATTTGTCTGACTTCCTCTGGTCCTGGAATGAGCTGGGTCTCTTGTGAATGCAGTTTCAATTTGATTAGCACATTGACACATCACCTCTAAGGACTGGTGTTCCTTTTCAATGCCAAAGGGGCATGTGACAGTGGATCTCAAAGCTGCAGACTTACTATTGGAACTGCTCATTTTTCAAGGCTGTTTTCTCTCTCCGGAGATTTTTTTTGATGTCAACATAAATAGCATTTGACATTTCACAATAGCATTAGCAATAACCACCCAGTAGAGGGTGGGCAGGAGAGGCAGCTGGACGTGTGGAGGAGGCCTGGCTTGTGAGATCCCATGGTTATTACTCTTCGTGGAATACGGATAGTGGTAGCAATCACCTCATCTCTGGCTCTGTTTAATCTCCAACAGGGAAGATGTGATCAATCACCTCATGGACCACAGCAGAATCTCCAGCACCAGGGATGGCTACAGTGTGCTCCCCAGAAGAAGTCTGGCAGGAGTGTCCATCCACGCACCTGTCTACCCAGTGTGACCCAGTGACCTGCTCTATTGCCACTTGCTGCCATAGGTAGGGCTGTGCCTGTGTTCATCACTGTAAAAGTAGGGAAATCCCGGCAACTCACCCGGCTCTCTGACAGTGGGAGTAGAAGATTCGACTGAAGTGCAGAGGGTCCCACTCTGCCTCCCCTGAGGTTCCTTATTCACAAGCAGCTGGGACTCATTCCCACCTCTGGATGAGACACAGAAAGATGCCACAATGAATGCACATTTATATGCCTCGCCCGGAGTGTGGAAAATCAGGAGAGAGACTTTCGGGAGTAAGAACTTATACATTATGGCCTCTGCAGGCACTTCAGGCTATTTTGCAAAAAACCCTTCTGTGTATAGGGATATATAGGTTGGATTTAACCCCAAAGTAAGTCTTTTACATCCAAAATTAAACACTGTGTAGGGCGGAAGAATTTTTTTGGAGATTTTTCATACTCTGTAATTTCTTGAAGGAGTTTCATGCTTTTTTTTTTTTTTTTTTTTTTTAGTCACTTCAAAAAACGTATCACAAGCTTATGAATTCTACCTTGGATCTCCCATTCCACCATCTGGGACATAAACGGGACTGGAGGAGGCCCCGGTGTGACATTTCTGGGTATTTTCTAAGTTGTGTTTTGTTGTGCACTTGGTGAGATATGGGGGAAGCATATGTAGGGGTAGTGACTCATCTCCAGGGAAGATTTCTGGAGATGAGATGCCTTCAGTTGTAGTTTCCTCGTGGTAACCTGCTGAAGCTTTCAGAGTTTCAGATGAGCGACCCAAGAGCACCTTTCCGAGCCCAGTTCCTCTCTCATGTTGGCTTTGTATCCCTATCGCTGTAGCTCACCCCCACCCCCACGCCCACACCCACGCCCACGCCCACGCCCACCCCCACCATCCCTGGGCCTTATTCACCATCGCATCACCCTACTCAGGTAGCCGGAGTGACATTCAGTTTGACACAACTCTCAGTTAACGCTGAGGTATTATAGGTGTGTCCAAATGAAAGGACATTATCAAATCAGGAAGAATGTGTCAACAAATAGATGACCTCATGTGTCTTAGTGGTGACAAAGGTAAATATTTAGGCAGCACAAGCTGTTGGTGACAAGAACTAACTTTGTGGGAGATTAAGGCCAAGTGTGTGTGTGTGTTACACTTTGATATAATAGGCACTGTTCAGAAACCAGCCTTAATTTACTAAATGGTAAGGGGTCCCATGTACCCTTGCTTTAGAGAGTCCATCCTTCATGCTTGGCTGCAAAGCCCCAAAGACAGAAATATGTTTGAAATATAGATTTCTTTCACAACAAAATGAAAAAACGCGAGAAGCTTTCACTTCCTAGATTGTAATCTTAAGCATTTATAGCATGGGAAATGGTGATGAGTGAGAAATTGTTTATTTTGTTTAGCTTAAGATATTTTTACATTTACTTATTTACAGGTATATGTGCACGTGTACATGTGTGTATGAGTGTGCACATGCATGTGTGTTTATGCATGCGTATTTACTTGAGTACTGTGTGTGTTTTATGTATGTATGTATGTATGTGTATACATGCATATGTATGCATGTATGTGTAGGTGTATGGAGGACAACTTGCAGAAGTTGGTTTTATAAAGTGGGTTTTAGGAATTGAACTCAGCTGGTCAGTATTGACAGCAAGTACCTGCTGCGTCTTCTCAGAGGCCCTAGTTTAACTGCAATCCATTACTGTGTTTATGCTGGTAAGGTTTTTTTTGTCAACTTGACACAAGCTCGAGTCATCCGGGAAAGGGAGTCTCAGTTGAAGGCTGGCCTGTGAGCAGGTCGGTGGATATTTTTCTTGATTAATGACTGATGTGGGAGGAGTCAGCCCACGGAGAACAGTGTCATCTGCGGGCAAAGGTCAAGGAGCAAGTTAGAAAGCAGGCTGAGCCAGGCACAGGGAGCAAGACCACAAGAAGTACTCCTCCATGGCCTCTGCGTCAGCTCTTGCCTCAAATCTTTGTCCTGATTTCCCTCATCAATGGACTATGACATAGAAGTGTAATCCAAATAAGCCCTTCTCTCTCCATGTTGCTTTTTGTCAGAATGTTTTATCACAGTGGGAGAAAGCAAACCAGAACAATGTTCCTCGTCGGAAGTGTTAATGGTTAAAGGAAAACCACCAGGATGGGCGCAAACATACACCGTCATCCTAGCCTCAAGAATCTATCTTCAGTGGCAGGCTGAGTCATCTGAAATGGCTACTCTGTATGTTAAAATGATTTGAAATCAGCAATTCCACATGTCAAAATTCCAACTGGCACAGGCTCAACGGACAAGAGAGATTATATATGAAGTATATATGGGTACATAGATGTGTGCATATATGTATGTGTGCACACTCACACATGAGGATGGGTGACACAGAGAAAGACAGACATACATACACACACACACACACACACACACACAGAGAGAGAGAGAGAGAGAGAGAGAGAGAGAGAGAGAGAGAGAGACTTAGCAAGCATTCTGAGTGGTGACTATGGGGATGAGATTTGATCTTCTCCTCACCCCTCTCTCTAGGGTGGATGTTCCCCACTTTCCACCCCGAAAGCTGTACAAGTTCAGCCTTTCACAGTGAAGAGGAACCTGCAGTTAGAGCATACATACATGATCTGTTTGAAAATTTGAGAACTTTGGGGGCTCTGGTTTCCAGAGCCTTTTAGAAACATCCAGATTTGATGAGAAGTGAACCCATTTCCGTTCCTTTCTGGCCAAAGTCCATCCCCATAGCTAAGTCTCAATAGAGCCTTGTGCACACGAGGAGCTGGTACAAGTAGGCATCCAAACCTATCTGTGAATGGTTTCCATAGTGAATGCATCGGGGAGAGATGACTAATAATTGCTTACTGACAGTCTGCAGTACTGCTGATTTCCCTTTAGTGAAACCGATAGGCTTGTTCTCCGAAAAGCAGGGGCTGGATTAAGTAGCCACATAACACGTGAAGTGAAGAGCAAGGTGGTCAGGTGAGAGAGAGAGAGAGAGGGAGAGAGAGAGGGAGAGAGAGAGAGAGCGAGAGCGCATGGGACAGAAAGGAATAAAGAAGGAAAATGAAAAAGATGCTGTTTTGTTGAGAAGTGCCTTCCCGGGTCTTCTGAATAGGCACCAAGACTCTTGGAAAAATGCTATGCTTTATATTGTTAAAGAGATAAATCTAAAAGCTTATTGTATTTGAGTACAAAGATGGGCCAGAGATTTCTAATGTACCATGAGTAAGGTTATATATATGCATGTGTATATGTATATGTATATGTATATGTATATGTATATGTATATGTATATGTAATTTTTTCCAAGAACAGGAAGCAAGCTGATTGGCCCCAGTTGGCATTCACCTCGTATGGCCACGGAGGGCTCTTGTAGCCGTTTGTGATTGGATGCATCTCAATTTGCAATGATTGGCAGGGGCTCAACTCTGCTCCAAGAATATACTCTTCAGTCAGGTTGCAATTTGCTCCTGTACTTACTTAGGTTCCAGCGCACTATATACCCAGAGGAGGTTTCAGGTCAGATTTTAGCACCCAGGTACCCAAACAAACAAAGGCCGAACTTTTCAACCTGATAGGAATTCCTGAAAGCCTACACAGGCTTCTGATAAGCATCTCGGCCTTCAGGATAGGTGTGGTTTTTGTAGCCTTACAGACTTAAATATATGGCTGTTACTGTACACTTAAAGGAACATTCAGGAACAAAATTCTCCTTGCTTTCCAGCCTGGTAGTGATGTTTAAAATGCCCAGCTTCTCTCTCAATGCCTATTCCCTCCTGCAGTAGGAGGAGAGAGGAGAATCTCAGCCATCTAAAGCCCTCAGTCCTCTTTGGGGCAAATGGCTTTTAAACCGCTCCCAAGGGGAGCCATTGATCATCCTGGCTGACAGGATCTGGCCTATTATTTCCATGCTTTAAGCTACGCAGGCTGGCTCCCGCGGTTCTCAGCCTCTAAGTAGAGCTGGTGAAATTAACTTGAATGACCTAATTCCCACCTTCCAGTCCACCCCTTCACATGCACTGTGCAAAGGGCAAAACAGAAGCGAAATGGGAAAGATTAACAAGGACGGTGCCAGCCCTTCGAGGAGAAGCCATTGTTTCTCTGCATCTGGGGGGAAAACTACACTATTTGGCAGTGTGGGGGGCCCCCAGGCACCGGCGGGTGCTAATGAGCAATGTGGTTGCTGAGCTGAGCTGTTGCCCTGGACCCGCCCTGTCTACCCCGGTTGACAGGTGCTGAGGGGAGGGGCAGGCCACAGCTGCTGGGGCAGGAATCCCATTATCCTTTGCTGCGCATTGATTCACCCTGTGGGGACATTTCCTCTCTGGCTGTGCTAATTTGCCCGGTTCTGGGAGCACACAGAGTCTGAGGTGAGCAGGGCTGGGCTCAGCCTTGGGTCTGCAGAGGTTTTGTCTGACAGGACACAGGCGGCAAGGAAAACACAAGGTCTGGAGTGTCAGCCTTGCCCTGATAGAATTATTTGTGCACATTAATGACATAACGTATGTTTTGAAAGAGTTGGTTTTTTTAAAAATTATTTTTAATTTTCCTTGGTGTTTTTTGCATTCATAGACAGTAATTCTTTTTTTTTTTTTTTTTAAAAAAAAAAAAACTTGGTGTTTTTTGCATGGAATATTCAGGAAGGGATCCAATAGTTGGAATCTTGGCTCTCTACATCCATCTTTAAACGTTCACTCTCCTCTAACCAGGCCTTCTGGGACTTTGGGAGTTAATATGCCGATCCTCTTGCCTAGAATGGTATGCAATAGTTTTTTAGTTTGTGTTGAAAGGCAATAATGGGGGTTGAATTTATTATAGTTAAGATTATTGGCCACCGTTTGTCTAGGCGTCAGGTGCTAAGGGCAAGTCAGGCTCACCGCCCTTGTGTGAATCAAACTCTGGACCTCATGATTAAGCATCTTAAATACAGTGTGAGCTGGCTCCCTAGCCTCCTTTCGGGTAAATTTCAAGCCATGTACATATCTGACCAATCAGCACAGCTCTCCAATTGCCGTGATTTCTTTTAGCTTACATGTGTTTGCTTCTGATAGGGGAATTTAACAGGGATTTACTTCAGAAAGGACACTATTCATAGATTGCCTTTGTTTTGTAGCTGCATTCTGCTGTTTCTGTGTGAGCGTGATCCCCCTCAGCATTGTGTAACCTCCTTCCTGAAGAAAGAGGAGAGGCAGCTCTGAGACTTGAGATAGTGCTGAGCTGACCCACTCAGAGCTCTCTGGAGACAATGCGCTTGCCTGTCTGCACCATTTATTAAACAACTAAACCAGGAAAGGTAGAAGACAAGCTAGAGGCAGGAGGAGGAAGCTGGAATGTGTGTGTGTGTTCCTATGTGCACCCATGCGTGCATCTTTGTGTGTGCATTCTTACGTGCACATGCACATGCATCTGTGTATGTTCTTATGTGCACACGTGCATGCACATTTGTGTATGTGTCTATGTGCAAATATGCATGTACATTTGTGTATATAAGGGGGAGAGAGAGACAGAAGCAGAGATAGAAAGAGAATGCATATATGTGCACGCTTATGGAAGGCAATGTAATTGTATCTTTATTTCTCTCTACATTATTATTATTATTATTATTATTATTATTATTATTTTGAGATAGGTCTCTCATTAAACCTAGAGCTCACTGAATTTCCTAGACTGGTTGACCAGCAGGCCCCAGGAATCCTCCTGTATCTGCCTCTTCAGTGCTGGGATTATGGATCACTGTGCCTGGGGTTTTCACATGATGCAACAAATCCAAACATAGGTTCTCATGCTTGAATGTCAAGTACTTCACTGACTGAGTCATACGCAAGCCTCCTGTTTATTTTTATTTCTTTATTTTGAGACACCATCTCATGTATTCCAGGCTGGCCTTGAAATCACTATATAGCCAAGAGGA
Source organism: Apodemus agrarius (assembly GCA_964023405.1). Lineage (NCBI taxonomy): Eukaryota > Metazoa > Chordata > Mammalia > Rodentia > Muridae > Apodemus > Apodemus agrarius. Next base: position 98,908,114 of record OZ030011.1, on the reverse strand, counting down.
TGGCTTTGAACTCTGCTGAACAACCGCCTGCCTCTGCCTTTCTAGTGCTGGGGCTAGAAGACTATGTTACCATATCCAGTATCTCTAGTGCTTGCTTGAACCCAGGACTTTGTGTATGCCTGGCAAGCACTTTTAAACTTATATTTAAATTCTTTTTGACATTTTAAGGAAAGATGAAATCTACAGATTGAAAGATTATTCTAGGTCCCAGAGCGTAACTACTCTAACAAAAGTTACTGGAGACAATTCTGTGACAGTTGTCTGGGGTGGCACGTGTGCGCATGGTGGGGGTTGGGGGGCGTTGGGGAGAAAAAAACAGGGCTTCCCCAGACCTTTGCACAGCTCTCCTTGGAAGGCAGTGCCAGAAGTTCTTAGAGCAAGAATTGCAATCCAAAATATTTACACGCAATCTAGCTGCCATCCAAGTGCAGAGACAGCAGCTCCAAGAACAGAGAGAATAAGCTCAGCCCTGGTCCTTCCAGAACTACAAAGAGAAAACAAAACCAAGAAGCCAAGCAAACAAATACAAAACACAGAAACAAAAGCAGCTCTGGAGAGAATGAATGTTGGGCAACGAGGAACTTGAGGATCCTTCCATCAAGGGGAAGGGAGAGAAAAGACAAGGGACCAAGATAGAGGGTAAGAAGAGGAAGAGAAGGGTAGGAAGGAAGGAAGGAATGGAAGGAGGGAAGAAGGAAGGAAAGAGAGCAAAGAATAAAATGGAGAATTGGAAACATTGAATTCCCTAGAGGAGATGTGGTGGGCAGAAACTATTATGTAAATGCTATAAAACATGTAAGAAAAATAACACACACACACACACACACACACACACACACCTCAGACTTTAGATGGTGTGAGATAGACATATTTAAGAATCTGAAAGGACAGCTGTTGCAGGCAGGGTACTGAAGGGATACAAATAAAAATGAGCTGTTAAGCTCATATTTTGTAAAATATGAAAGTACTGGAGCTAGAGAGGTGGCTCAGCAGATAGAAACTCTGTCTGGCCAAGCTTGCTGACCTGGATTCAATCCTTACATAAAAATTTGGATGCAGTGCCTTTTATCTGGGACCCCAGCAGTTCTATGATAAGGGTGGTGGAGACATGAGAATTGGTTAGAATCTCATGGACCAATTAGCCTGGAGCACATAGCACAGAGGCACAAACGAGATGCACTTTGACTAGACAAGGTGAAAAGAACTGACTCCTCAAAATTGTCTACTGACCTCCACACATACACTGTGGTGTGTAAGTGCCCTGCCTCCCTACATTAATTTAAAAAGAACTAAATGGAAATGATCAGCACACCATGGTGAAATCTACCATACAGGTTAACATGCTAACATTAGCTAAATAACTTGTATACATGTAAAACACAACAGAAAAAGAAGTCTACCCTACCATCCCGCCCTCCCTACCTCCTTTCCATCCATCCATCCATCCATCCATCCATCCATTTGTACATATAGGTACAGTACAGCATATGGGAAAGAGAATAAGAAAGGCTAAATGTTAGGGGATAAAGAATGATTGAATGCAGACAATGGGCATGAGCTAATGACAGAAGGTATAAAGATAATCACTGCTGGGCGGTGGTGGCGCATGCCTTTAATCCTAGTGCTTGGGAGGCAGAGGCAGGCAGATTTCTGAGTTCGAGGCCAGCCTGATCTACAGAGTGAGTTTCAGGACAGCCAGGGCTATACACTCTGTCTCAAAACAAACAAACAAAAAAAGATAATCGCTTTTCTAGATCTAATGATTTTTTTTGGTAGTGGCTATATGCATAAAAATATATTCAGTTGTGAAAGTGTAAAATCCTATGTGATACATTGACTTTGGGCCTTTTTTATTTGCAAGGGTCTTTTAAATATAAATATTGTGATTTATAAAAATTAGTAATAGTAAATAAATAGAACAACAAAATAAAGATAAATAATCACAATGACACAAAATGGTCTTACATTTACCTAGTGTAGTGTGGCTTGGTGTCTCGCTCAGTTTGGTACCTCCCTGTTCTTAACATGATGAGCCCTGATGGTAGCCACAGAACCTCTTCATTGTCTTGGTGAGGTTGCAGTACAGGATCATGTTATCTCACACCAGTTGAGATCTTCCTGTTTCTTAGTACAAGTCATTTTTAAAAAAAATGGGCATTTTAAATATTGTCACAAGATGCCTAGGCCTACCTAAATCTTTTATTTTATTTTGAGTCTTCTAACAACCTTCTGCAGGAGAATAGGATGGTATGCCCCTTTATTCTTGTCAGGCGGGGCTAGGAACTAGTAATTCCCTCCCCAGGTTCCATTGCCTGGAAGATTCGTTACCCCTATGAGCAGGAAAAGATCATGGACTACACTATGTCTTTATATATAACAGCCAGGACAGAAAGTCTTGTTACTGATCTTCAGGGATCCTTCCTGAGCGGGCAGCTTCTTTATTGGTTGACATTGCTAAGATGTCTGTCTGTCCTCTAGGATTCCTCGGCTGCCACCCTTATGGTGAGAGGTCACCAGCTGGGTACTATGGCATGGGAATGCAAGGCTAATCTCTCCTATTGCGACTGCAGTCATCAAAGGTGGCTCATTACCACCTGGCAGCCAGAGATATCTCAGCATCATCCTAGCTTGGATGGGAATGTGTCCAATCAGATCTCAGCTAGGGGAGAAGTTGGCCCCTATGGTCTTTGTTGGCCATTAATTTCTTCATGGTATTTGACTAGAAGAATCTAAGGTATTCTGTTAGACTGGACTGCTTCTTTCTGGGACATCTCTGGGCTTTGCTGGGGCCATTTTAGTTATGAGATAAAATGGGATTCCAGGGGTTTTGGATTCTCTTGATCTCCATTATTCTCTGCAACTGCCAGAGTCCTACTGTGTTTGTTTGATATGTTGTGTTTAGGGGGCAGTTAGGGATTGAGATATTTAGGAGAAGTGTGCTAATTCTTTATTTCTCAGAGTAGAAATCACCCCAAGGCTTGTTTTAAAGTATTTTTAAAGTTATATAGATCTGCACTTGTTTAAGGCTACTTATCTCCTTATTAAGGTCTCATATTCTGGAAGTTTCTACTTAATACTCTATAAGGCCTTTTAACATTTCACAAACTGTGCTGAAGATTTTGACAATAACATCAACTAAGAACATCTTTGCTTAAATGAAATATTTTTAAATTATTAGTGTGGCTTAATTTTTTTTCTATATGGACACTGGGTAATCTGTCTTGCTGTCTTGAGCTATTCCAACTTGCTTGCAGTCAGCACGCCCTTTTAAGTAGGATAACTGCAGGCTGAGTTCAGTCACATCCCTTCTATGATTCCTACAATGTCATTGGGGACGAGAGGGAAGGGATCACACTTCTGCTCCTTGTCCTTTCCGGACAGTTCTCAGACCCAGGAGTGCTGCTGATGTTTCAGAACCTATTAAGAGAGATAATCAGGAGCACAGGGTGAGCAGTGCCTGGTCCTGAGGGTGACGGAATGGAGACGAGATAAGCAGCTCCATATGGTGGCGGGTCCTATGGCAAGAGGGCAGCAGGAAGGAGGAATGTTGATGACTGAGACTTGGGAGATCTACAGGTCCTAAGGCACGAGGGCAGCAGGGAGGAGGAATGTTGATGACTGAGACTGTTGGGACATCTACACGGAATAAAGCATCCCCAGGGACAGAGCTGAGACCTCCAGGGCAAGGAAGCAGAGGAGGGCTGAGAAGAAAGCTTGCTGACTGGAGAGAAAGACGAGAATATTCCTCTGGCCGTGCCCTGATGGCAGACTCCTGGGGCTCACACTGAGGCTGTAACAGAAAGGTTCAGAGTTTGAGAAGAAATACAAACAAACAAATATACACAAAACCAAACCAAACAACAACAAAACAACGGAAGTACAACAAAACGGCTCAGTCATTCTGTTGAAAGGATACCTGGTTCTTTAGGTGGTCACACATGGGAATATTGGTTTAAAATGGGTCCTTACTCTAGAAGGGTGGTCCCTACACAAATTTTAGAACCTTTCCCTTGCAATGGAAAGGACAGAAGCTCCCTTTCCTGTGGACTTAGAAGGGAGTTTGCTCCTTTGCCTAGCTCACTACTCTTGTCATGCCAGCAACCAAAGGTATACACACACAAAACACATCTAGCTCTGTGTACTTGGTGCTATCTGAATTTCAATTCTTACTGCTTATTACAAAAGTTGAAGCATCTACAGAGAGCTTTGGACTGTGTGGTGAATGTTTGGCCTTGAAGCAAGGGTCCTTGGAAGCTCTGCTCAATTTCCTGCTGTTGGGTTCAGCGGATTTTGAATTTGGAGGTACTATGATTGTACTCACTTTCAGGACATTTGAATCTGGAAGCTAGCGTTACAGCATCGATTCTAGTCTGGATGTAACCATCTTTGTGATTTGAATATGGAATGTCTTCCACGGGTTCATGTGTTTGAACATCTGGTCCTCAACTGGTTATTATCTTTTAGAAGGCTACAGTCCCTTGGGAGGCAGAGTCTTGAGTTCCTGGGAGTGGGCTGAGAAGTCAACATCCAGTCTACTCTCTGCTTCCTAGCTATGGATGTAGTGTGACAGTCTAATACTACTCTTTCCCCACATGGTGTACTGTAGCCCCTTAAACTTATAACCCGTAACAAGTCCTTCTTCCCTTACATTGTTTCTTGCCAGGATTTTGGTCACACAACAAAGAAAGTAACTGATATTTCATCTAGTGATAAGCAACCATGAATAGTCAAATGGTTAAAAGGATGTGATTTCCCTGTATGTATTTAGCACGTGATCATTACTGTGATGGTGCATGCCTTTAGGGATTGACCTAGCTAGGATGATGGGGAATGAAGACATGGCAGACACATATACAGAAAAACTGAGATTTGGTGGGGTGTGCCTCTGATGGAGATGCTCTAGCAGCAGTTTGGAAACTCTGTACATGTATTTTATATATCTAAGTGGAGGAGGTTGGTTACTGTATACAGCCAAATAAGGAAGCAGGTTTGGTGGATCTCTATAAGGGATCTCTGCAGGGGATCAGTCTCAGGTTGTAGTCATCTGGGAAAAGAAAGTTGTGGCTAATAGTTTCTATACTTAAGATAGACACCAACTAGTTGATCCCACTGACCACTCCCAGGTGCTGATCAATCATTCTGAACAATCATTCTCAAATACCTAGATGAACTAGAGTCTTTGCCCTCCCCCTGAGCCTCCCCCAGGGAAAGCCTTGCCGTTTCCATGGGTGTGAGGCTCTGGGTCCTCGCCACGGCCATTCTCACGTTAACAACAGGCACATTTGCTCAGGACTTCAATTACACAGCACAGGGAATGAACTCATTAATTTGTAGTCCTGTAGTGAATATTAATTGTACAGTCTGCTGTGCTTCTTAGTTTTCAGGCAGCCCACATACTTATTATCAGGATCTTCCAACGGTAGGTAGCCACAGTGCCACATTTTGTTAAAGAAAACGAGAAGGTGAAACCTGGGCCCCGAGTCAGCCACCGATCTGAAGATCATCAATATTCAAGCTGTTAACTCAGGCCTGGTGTCGATCGCCCTGGGGGCTCCTCTGAGAGTTTTCTGTTCCTCAGAGACTCTCTTTAGTCCGATTCCCTTTGTTTAGCTCACTGTCCAGCTGCCCACAGGGATGAGAGGTTGACAATGCTCACCTCCCAGGTGAAAAGTGCTACTCAAGTTAGACGCCACCTGGGACGAGGCAGACTTTAATCTCTCAGTCATTCGAGCTGGTGTTCAAGTAGGCCAGGAAATCTCAAAGGCAAATTAGCATAAGGAACTAAGGAACGTACAATAGTAACAGGAAGTTTGAGTGTTTTATTTCAGAGCCTAAGTTTCTCTAGGGAAGGGGCTTGGAATTAAAGAACTTCCCAGAAGAGAGCTCAAAATCAACTTTAGACAAAGAGGTGGTGAAGGTAAGGTCAAAGGCAGCAGCGTTTCCATGAAGCAAGGGAACCTCATCTGGGGACCGTGGGCTTCTAGGAACAGGCCGGAGGGTGAAACAACCTGGTGAGGATGTGTCAGGAAGGAACTGATGGGCACCACAGACAGAAAGGTAGCCAAATGAAAGAACTTGGCATAGAAGTGGACGGCAAGGGAGTAGACCCCTCTGATACAGAGAAAAATTCAAGTGCTCAATGGGTGCTTATAAGCAGAGGTCTTGGCCAAGAATGGACGAGTGTGAGCGTGTATGTGTGATTGCATGTATGTAGGTGCAGCTGTGTGTGTACTGGTGCTGGGTATCATCCATTAGTGTTCCCTACTTTATACAGTGAGACAGGGTCTCTTGTTGAAAAATTTGAGATGTCTAGCTAGATATTTTGCTCCAGCAGATCCTGTCTCTGCCTCCTGGGATGACAGGCAATCTACCATATTTGCTCAACCTCGTTGTGAGTTCTAGGGATCAGAACTCCTCAGGCTTCCATGGCAAGTACTGAGTCTTCTCCCTGCCCCACTGGGAGACTCTCATAGGATGCATTCATTAAATTCCCAGGGAAAGATTGAGTTGGGATCCGTGAGTGATAGGTGGGGTTTAATCTATTGCCTAGCATATTTAAGCAAATCTAAATAATATCCCGAGTGGAATTTCAAGGTGCCTTCTGGAATCTGCACCTCCCAGCAACTTGACTGATAGTATCAATGAAAGCATTAAAAGCCACATTTATTAAATTTGGGGATTATAAAGATGGAATGGATAGACCTAGGATTTATTAAGATAATCTTATTCAATGTTTAAAATCAGATAGGTTGAATCCAGATTGAATTATGTTGCCGTGTGTTGTGCTTTTTAATTTAATGGTTATAACATAAAATTTATCATTCACTGTGATCTTGTTTATTATGTCAAAAGATTGGTTACTAGCTAAGGGTCCGAGAATTAGGGAGTAGTTAAACACAGGGTGATTGATTTTGCAAAAGAACATTTAATGTCACAGGGAGACACAGTGCTGAAGTTACAGTGCCAGCACTTTCACATGAAGTCTGTCTGGGAAGGAGGGTCAGAGCGTACGAAGCCAGAGGCCTTGTCTTGCTGGGGGCACCGTACTTGTTATGGCTTTAGTTGGAGAGATTTAAGACCTCTGTGGAGCCGTGAACCACAGACCGAGCTGTTCTGCTGTGTGTGTGGAGTCTGGGGAGAAGCCTCGCCTTTTTGTCTGGTGTCTGCAGCCCATCTCTCCTAGGCTGTTTCCTTCCCCAGACTGTGTGCATCTGAACAATTTTTAATGTTTATTTACCAAAGTGCTGTACTTGGCTATTTGCAGTGTTTTCATTTTGTGTTTTTAATCTTCAATACTTGGTGCAACAGAAACTGCAAAGATGTGTCACTGTGCGTATGAGATGGGTTTTGTATAGCAGTAGATTCTAGTTGAAAAACAAACCAAAGGAGCAAAACAAAACAAAAGGATGAAGTAATTACAGAATCTTGGAAAGTACGGTCTCCAAATGACTTTAAGTTTTCGCTTTACGTGAAGGACCCAGAGGCCGTTGGGGTGGCTCAGTGGATAAAGGCAGTTGCCACAAAGCCTGACCACACAAGTTCCATACTTAGAGCCCACATGATAGAAGAAGAGACTGACTCACTTAAGTTACTCTCTGACCTCCACCTGTATGTCCTGGCATGTAGATGCCAATACACATACAACACATTAAAAGTCTAAAAACTATACTAAAAGAGAAGACCAAAGAACTGAGGGCATTATTTTCTTTCTTTTGTTCAACTTCTTCATATATATATATATATATATATATATATATATATATATATATATACATACACACACATTAGAGAGAGAGAGAGAGAGAGAGAGAGAGAGAGAGAGAGAGAGAGAGAGAGAATATCAGAGTTGTACTGGCTAGTTTGGTGTGTCAACTTGACACAGGCTGGAGTTATCATAGGAAAAGGAGCTTCACTTGGGGAAGTGCCTCTATGAGATCCAGCTGTGTGGCATTTTCTCAATTAGTGATCAAGTGAAGGAGGGCCCCTTGTGGGTGGTGCCATCTCTGGGCTGGTATTCTTGGGTTCTATAAGAGAGCAGGCTGAGCAAGCCAGAGCAAGCAAGCCAGTAAGTAACATCCCTCCATGGCCTCTGCATCAGCTCCTGCTTTTGACCTGCTTGAGTTCCAGTCCTGACTTCCTTTGGTAATGAACAGCTGTGTGGAAGTGTAAGCTCAATAAACCCTTTCCTCCCCAACTTGCTTCTTGGTCATGATGTTTGTGCAGGAATAGAAACCCTGACTAAGACAAGAGTATGTGGGCAAGCATACCCACATGTACAGAACATTTTGCCTAGGTTGGCTGTCCAGCAAGTTCTTAGGATCCTTATGCCTGTATCTAAGTGCTAGGTTTTCCATCCTGTTGCCCCTTTTGACACAGCCACGGTACATTCAAACTCAGAACAAGCACTCCTACAGAGTTATCTTTTCAGCTATTCTTTTTGTACATTAAATGTTTTATTATGTGAATAGCAGGGTTTTTTTAAATAACAAAAGTATTTTTTCTTTTGTTGAAACAGGTTCATGTCATGTTGTCTATGATGACCCTGGATTCCTGAATTCAAATAATCCTCTCCCTTCAGCCTCCCGGGCAACTGGGGCTGTTATAGGAATTGTTACAATGGGACCCTGGGCTCCACACATCAATTAAGTGGACAGATCATAGTGGAAAGCAGAGAAAGGGCATTATTTGATGTGGCCACATCAGGAAGAGGAACAAACAAGAAGGCTTAATGACCCCCACCAAGTCCAACTTTTGGGTTCTGACATAAGGTTTGGGTTCAGAGGATAAGAAGTATGTATAATTAAGCAGTCCTGACCAAGGTGTAGTCAACATTGTCTAGCTCTTTCTTGCAAAATCATCTGACAATATATTTCTGAAATATATTTCTGGGAGACAGGTTCCTCCTCTGGCTGGCATCAGGCTTTTAACCTGTTCTTCTCCGTGGTGTGGGGAACTCCAGATTCTTGACTCTATTGTCTCAGTACCAGAAGGGAGGGGTAAAGGAGAATCTTTAGAATATTTTCATTCCTCCCAGGTTGGTTACAGGATTACACGTCCTCTCCTTGTCTACTAGGGGAATTTATTTTTTAAGATACTCCAGACATGTGTGTATTTATACAATGGTTAAGGATCCCTTTTGCACAGGGATCCTTGGTAGCTACTTTACTGCTTGATAAGTATGTCATATGTCTGTTGTGAGATGAGACCGGAGCTTGGATTACTGATCATGGCTTCCGTTGCTGCTGCTGTTGGAGTTACATGATTTTCACTTATGACATCATATGCTGACCTGGCTTACGGTGTTCTACGATTTTATCATAGGAAACGATGATAAAATGGTTCAGTGCCAGGTTGGGTTGCCATGGTGATGCTGAGTGGTGCTGCCTCTTTAATCACATTTCAATCTAAACAAAACTAAGCTTGCCTGACTTGGGTTGCCCCCAAGTGTGCCAACCTTCTATGGAACTTCACCTCGGTTACCATAGTGTTTTAGATGATGTTAGCCAGTGCTTGAATTAATTTCAAGTGTGTGTTTTTTAAGCTGTCTCTAAGAAGTTCTGTAGTGTTGTATTATTTTATTAGGTTCTGGCACTGTATGGAATTTATCTTTCCCCACGTTTATGCAATTTGGTAGAGATATTTAATGTTTAAGTCTTTCAAACAACACTTCAAATTAAAAATGTAGCTCAAAACTTGCTTGAAAACCACCTGCCGTATTGTATGTCATAGTGCTTGCAATTTGACTTTCTCTACATTAAAAAGAGAGAATGTGTAGTTTGAACGAGAAGGCTACCTCTAGGGTCCAGTGTTTGAATACTTGGTCCTTAGTTGGTGGAACTGTTTAGAAGAATTAGGAGGTGTGACCTTGTTGGAGAAAGTATGTCATTAGGAGTGGGCTTTGAGGTTTCGAATGTCCATGCCATTTCCAGACTCTATCTCTTTCTCTCTGTCTCTTTCTGTGTATGTGTCTCTGTCTGTCTCATGCTCACATCACAAGATATAAATTTTAAGCTCCTGCCCAGGCACTATGCCTTCTTGCCTACTGCTATACTCCCTACCGTGAGAGTCATAAACTCTAACACCCTGGAACTGTGAGTCCCAAATGGTTTCCTCAGTAAATGGTCTTGGTCATGATATTTGGGATACCTCTGTCACACATTTTTAACATAGTCTATTTTCCCAAGAATGAGCAAAACAGAGACACACAGGCCAAGGGTTCAAATTAGCGACCAAATGAATTCCCCATGGAAACAACTTTTAAGATCCATAATTTACTCTGGATAATGGTTTCTGTAAATTTCTATTTCTTGTGGCAGGGAGGCATGGTGGTAGAAGTCTGTGGCTTCATGGCTGTTTCATGAATCTTCTCATATGATATCATATGATATAGGATAGGACCCTAAGTTGGACCACTTGTAACCCTCAGAGATCCCACCCATGCTGGCCAAACAGTCAGGCCTCACTCCCTAAACATTTCACAACCTCCCATAATAGTACCAGCAGATGGAGACCTGGATTTTAAAGGTAAGAGCCTGTGTGGGGCATTTCACACTCAAACCTCCACAGACAGGTGGAAACAAATACCAGAGAAGGCACATTTGTGCAACTGGTAACTGAGTAGAGTCTTTGACTAGCATGCAGGAGAGTCTGGATTTGATCCCAGCAGCACAAAAAGCTGGCGATGGTAGTACACACCTGTAACCCCAGCACTTATGAGGTAGGGCAGGAGGTCAGATATTAAAGGGCACACTCAGCTACAGAGCCAGTTCAAGGCCAGCTTGGGATAGAGGAGATCCTGCTTCCAAAAAAGTAAAAAACCCAAAACACCTTAGGAAGCAACATTATCCTGCAAAAGAAATAGTATTTGGGGCTGCCCTGCAGTGGGGTAGTCCTTGGATGACCTGGTTCTGATTCTTGAATCTCCAACCATCCTCTTATTTCCTGCAGGTTCCAGATTGGTGCCCACTATGTCTGCTGCTTGTTGAATTGATGGATCATTTAATTTTTTACCAGTTGTGCTAACAAGAAAATAGAGCATCTATTTACTTGTAGCTCTTGTTCACAGTACACCAAAACACAGCAGAGCATGGGAAATGAATGTCACATAGCTGAAGACCCTTCCCTGACCCGGCTCTACCCTGTAGTCTTACGTCATAAGACAGTTTTAAAGTAGCCATTCTCAAGCCTCTTGGGAAATATGTCTCCCTTTTATTATGTGTGAATTAGATCTAGAGTATTCAAAAGGCCAAAATATTCTCAGAATCGAAGAACAAAGCAATGCTGCCAAAGGGATGACTATAACACATAAGTTTTATCTGAAGGGGAATTTTACTATTTTTGTTGTTTAGACACAAGATTATCTCATAAAGATTTAGAATTTCTGAGAACATATTTTTAGTTTTTAAGGTTTATTTTTATTTGTATGGGTGTATGGGTGTGTGTGTGTGTGTGTGTGTGTGTGTGTGTGTACCTGCTGAAACCTAAAGAAGGCATAAGATGCCCTATAACTAGTGCCACAGGCAGTCGCGAGCTATCTGGCACGGGTTCTGGGAACTGAACTTGGGTCCTCTGGGAGAACATCAAGCACTTCTAACCATTGGGCCATCCCTCCAGCTCCCAAACTTTTAAAAAGTGAGGGTCTCCCAAGTATTCCCATAGGCAAAACCACTATTTAGACATGTTGGTAGCTAGATGGATTGATAGGTACACACTCACATGTACTATGATGTGTAAATATGGTATAATTTTCTTTCATCTCTATACTTCCAATATATTTAATTATTGTTAGAAAATGATTCATATTTTAAGTATAACTGTATACCTCATTTCCTAAACCTCATTTTATCAACAGTATAATGTTAAATTCCTTATTCACAATGGTGATTGTTTTAATGTAAAAAATAAATCCCTATTGGTCAAAACTGATAAGCCTTTGCCTCTTCTACCCACAGAAGCACCATGTACCAATATGAAGGATTCTCCAGATCGACTTGCTGTATTAAAAATCAAATACTTGGCTGGCTCTGGCCACCCATCCGCTTCATGCTTACCCTCTCTCATACCAAACCACAAAGGGTTCACAAATGAGCTTCCACCGTGAACACAGTCTGCTCTGAGAAGGGAGGGCAGTTGTCCTCCTGGGTCACCCATCCTTTTAAAGAAACCCACACCCAAAGTGCAGCTAGAAGTGACTGTCAGGCAAGGGGAAAGCATGTCTGTATTCTAGTGGACATGGCCATAGAACCACGAGGAGAATACTAGAAGCAGACAGTGGATCGGGAGACTAACTTATAGGTGAAAAAAATAATCACTCAGCCACAAAACTGTTATTTTAAATTAAACACATAGAATCTATTCTTGCTTTGCAAAGTGCATTTCCTTCACGTATATTGTAGACAACCTTGTAACATAGAAGGTGAGCCTATACGAACATAGTGGGTATCTAGGCTCACTTGAGAGCAGAGTAGACGGGTATGTAGATCCACTGATGGACACTTGCCATCTAGACCTCCTGTCGGGGTGAGTCAAGACTCACTTCTTGGGCCTCTGGGCTTCTCTCTGTAATAAGCTCTGTTCCTACCAATTCAGGGACACAAATTTAGTCTCAGAGCTGTTTGCAGACAGACTTTAAAAAGCTGTCCCTAGAATATATTTCTGCCAATAGTTTTGTATGACAAGCCCAGGATGAGAAAATCGCTCTATTCTTAAAATGCAACTGTCAGTGTATTAGGAAGAAGGAAAGCGGACTACTAGGAAGAGAATGGAGCGGCCACACTGTGGGGGGTTCTAGATGGGCTCTCTTGGGGTACAGCAGACACTGGGTCTAGTGTTGTACCATAGCGGGCTCCTACCTTTGGGCTCCAGATGAGGAAGAGCAAGACTGGTTGCTTATTTAAATATTGTACATGAGTGTTCCTTTTGGAAAAGTGGAGTTCTTACTAAGGATTAATCAGGACATGGGTTACTCAATAAAAGACAGAAGCACAAAGAATAGTGGTCTGTCATCTGGGAGGCTAGTGTTTAGCTGGTTGGGTGAAAATTAGCATCTTGCAAAGTCTGAGTATATGTTTAAAATTTTAAAAGGTACTCAGCAACCTGGTGCTGTCAGTCACCCGTGTAGAGAGCAAGATGCAGGTGAAAGGAGCCCTGTTTTGTGGGGTGCTGGATCTGTGCCTCACTGCGGCTGTCCAACAGGAGGTGAGACCAGCTCTGCCGAGTCCCAAGCTGGAGGGTTGGCTCAGGACCCAGTGCCTGTGAAGAGTGCCGAGGAGAGGATAATTTATGGTGTGTGCTTTGAGATTCCCTTAAATAGAAAAGAGCAGCCGGTCCCTACTTCCCAGAAGTCTACTGTCTTCCGTGTTTCTTGTTGACTATGTGGAGAAACACAGACCTCTGAAAACTAGCCAGAAGGAGCTTTGGGCTCAAAGCATAATACTCAGATGTGGCTGAGACTCATGTCTCCTGTAGAAGCTTGTCTACTGCTTGGAATGACTGTGAGGCTATAGTAACTTCAGGAGCACAAATGTCCTGGGCAGTTCTGGAATCTATAGGTCCTCAATAAATAAGACTTCCTTTTTACTGTAAGAGTGGCTGCTGTCTCATTCCTCTCTCTCTCTCTCTCTCTCTCTCTCTCTCTCTCTCTCTCTCTGTGTGTGTGTGTGTGTGTGTGTGTGTGTGTGTGTGTGTATGTATACATGGGTGTACATTCATGTGGCGGTCAGAGGCTGACTATCCAGCAAGCCAGAGGGACCTACCTGTGTTCCTCTGTGTATCTGCTGTGCTGGGACTACAAGTATACACCATCTCTCCCAGCTTTTTTAACTGGGCTCTGGGACTGGAACTCAGGTCCTCATACATGCACAGCAAACATTTTACTGATCTAGCTATCTCCTAGCTTGTTCTCTCTTACCCATGAGGATATGTTCTAACACCCTAGTAGATGTCTGAAACCCTAGATAACATAAACTGTTTTGCCTGCCCCTATGGAAAAGCTTAATTTATGAATCAGGAAAATAAAGACATTACTAATAGTGATAGGATCACTTTACAATTTTATGCTACAATAAGAATTCTGTGAATGCATTTTTTCTCTCTCTCACCCTTGTAATATGTTCTTTCCTCTACCACAGTGGTTTTCAATCTCTCTAATGCCGTGACCCTTCAATACAGTTCCTTTTGCTGTGGTGACCCCCAACCATAAAATATTGTTGCTGCTTCACAACTGTAATGGTACTCCTGTTGTGAATTATAATATAATATCTGTGCTTTTGTATGGCCTTAGGCAACCCCATTAAAGGGTCATTCCACTCCCAAAGGGAATTGTGACCCACAGTTTGAGAAACACTGTTCTACCACAGAAGAGCATGGTTGCCCTCTGGGAGTGGAAACATAGGAGGGCAAATTTGCAGCCCGGAGGGAACTGCTGAGCTAAAAATATCCACTTAGGAAGCTTGAATCTCACTTAGAAGGGAGAAGAAAATAGTTATAAGAGGCAGTTGGAGGGGGAGGGAGCTTCAGGGAAGGGAGCTTCGGGGGAGGGGGATGAGGAGTGGAGTGGTGTGAGGAGGGATGAGGGGGTATGGGGAGATGGCCATGAAAGTGATGGAGGTCTTGATTGATGGGAGTGGGGAGGTGTGTGTGTTGGGGGGTACATTTTCAGAACCAGACAGAAACCGAGGATAAGGAAGGCACCCAACAATCAATGGGGTGACTGTGACTGTGATACACTATGTTGGGGATGTGGAACCTGAGGATGCCACTTCTTGTAGCCAGACAGGAACCTCAATAGATCAATAGAGACGCCAACCCACCCCCAAAACTTTCAACCCAAAATTTATCCTGTCTGTGGGAAGTACAGGCACAGGGTGTGGAAAAGAGACTGAAGGAATGGCCAACCAATTAGGACCCATCCCATGTGCAAGCACCAGTCCCTAGCACTATTAATGATACACTGTTATGCTTGCAGACAGGAGTATGTTGTCCTCTGAGGGACTCCGCCCAGCAGATGACTCAGACACATACAGACATCCACACTCAAACAGTGGATGGAGCTTGGGGATTCTTCTGGAAGAGTGAGAGGAAGGGCTGCAGGCTTGAAGGGATGGTAACTCCACAAGAACAGAGTCAGCTGACTTGGACCTTTGGAGCTCTCAGGGTCTGAAGCACCAACCATCACCAACCAAGGAGTGTCCACAGGCTGGACCTAGAACTCCCCAATCATGTATGTCAAATGTGCATTTTGCCCTTTGTGTGGGGCCCAAGCAACTGGAAAGGGCGCTAACCCAGGGGCTGTTGTCTGTGTGTGGGATGTGTTCTACTGACTGAACTGCCTTGTTGAGCTTGGGGTGGGGGAAGTGCCTTGCCTCGCAGAGACATGAAATGCCAAGGTGGGGGCATGGCCGGGAGCCCCCCCCCCCCACACACAGGGGGGATAGAGATGGGAATAGCAAAGGGACTGTAGGGATGTGACCTGAAAGGGGACTGTAAGTGGTATAATAAAGTGAGTAAAATAAAATAAAATAAAATAAAATAAAATAAAATAAAATAAAATAAAATTCTCTTATAAACCCTAGGCAACAAATCACTTTATAATACATTTTAAATGATTACATATATGCAATTTTAATTCTAAACTGAGCATTGTATTAAATCTTAACTTTTAATAAACTCAAATAGATTTTTCCTCAGTGTACTCTAAAGGGATATTACAAAGGCCAAATGAAGATCTGAAGGCCCAGTATGTGGAATAGATTACCATTGTCATGGTGGTTTACATGGGAGGTGGACTCTATCTACTGGCTCATGTATTTATACATTTGGTCTTTAGCTAGTGTCACTGTTCATCAAGGCTGTAGAAAATCTAGGAAACGGAGCCTTGTTGGAAGAAGTGAGTTATTAGGTGCAGGCCTCTCTGCTTTATTGTAAATGTAGTGTGACCAGCTACTCCCTGTTTCCATCCATTGCTATGATTTACCCTCCATAATGGACTGCCACCCTTTGAACTGAAGTAAGTAAGTAAGTAAGTAAGTAAGTAAGTAAGTAAGTAAATAAGTAAGTAGGTAGGTAAGTAAGTAAGTAAGTAAGTAAGTAAATTTGTCTTCCTCTCAGTTGATTCTAGTCATCTGATCACAGCAACCAGAAGGGTGACAAATACAGTTCTGGATAAAGGGAGTGTGGGGGCAATCTGATATATGGACATGGTCCCTGAAATAGGCCACTGGTTCAGAGGTTAACTCTGGTGTTAGATTCAGGCTGAGTGGCATGGAATATTATTTCTCAGATTACATCCATATACATATATTTTTACATTTTACTTATTTAGAGAGAGAGAGAGAGAGAGAGAGAGAGAGAGAGAGAGAGAGTGTGTGTGTGTATGTGCTTGTGCATGTGTATGGACACATGGGAGCACGTGTGTATATGAGGTCAAAGGACAACTTGCAGGAGTCAGTTCTCTACTTCCTCCATGTGGGTTCTGGGGACTGAAGTCAGATTGTCAGCCTTTCCAGAAAGGAGTGTGTGTATATATATACATATATATATTTATATATATATATGTATATATATACATATACATATACATGTGTGTGTATATGTGTGTATATGCATATATATACACACACATATATATACATACACATACATACATAGATATATATGTATATGTATATGTGTATACATATACATATATGTATATAAAGCTTGCTTAAGACAGCTTCATATCCATTTTCATTGAAATGACAGTTACCTTGAGATCTATCCACACCACATGACTTGGAAGAGAACAGCAGGATATTGAGATACATCAGAAAGGATAGACAGTTTTAGAGCATAGGAGTGTGGCCTTGTGGAAAATACACTGAAAGCCCAGAAGAAAAGAATGGGCCAAGCCACATCAGGATCTGAACCTGTATTGGAAAGCAATAGGAAAGTGGGATGGACAGCCCTACAGAAAAGCTGATCCTTCTCCGGAGGTCTTTGGTAGATGTGGGGGTAGGAGTGGGTTAGAGTCATTTGCTCTCCTATCTCCATCTCTCTTCCATGGGGTAATGTACTATGGATATAGTCCACCCGAGACAGTGACCAGATATGCTCCACCCAGAGTGTGAGCCTAGAATCACCCAGGGCTCTCTCACTGTCCTATAGTACAAATTGTCCTTATACCTGTCTGCAGACAGGCACCTTCCTTCATTTGTAATGTGAAGATTGGACTAGTGCCTTTCTGGGTGGCTTCTTTTTGGAGCTTACTCTGGGTCTATACCAGACTAAAGCAGCTTTTTTTTTCCTGAAAAACACTGGATAACACAAAGAAATTGTCCAGAGAACCATCATTGTAACAGCTCCCTGAGGAAATGCTAAACTCGGGAAAATCGAACACAGACTCTAAGGTCTCTGAATATTGTACTACTCAGTTATTGTCAACTTTATACAAGCTAGAGTCATCTGGAAAGTGGGATTCTCAGTTGAGAAGATGCCTCCATCAGACTGGCATATGGATAAGTCCGTGGGAGCATTTTCTTCATTCACAATTGATGTGGGAGGACTCAGAGCATTATGGATGGTGCCATCCCTGGGCTGGAACTCTTGGATTGTATGAGGAAGCAAAATGAGTAAACCATGGGAACAAGCCAATAAACAACCACCATCACCATTCCTCTAAGCTCTCTGCTTCAGTTCCTGCCTTCAGGTTCCTGCCTTGAGTTCTTGCTTGATTTCCCTTGATGATGGATGATGATCCAGACATGTATGCCAAATGACCCCTTTCCATCTTAAGTTTCTTTCTTTCATAGTACTTTATCACAGCAATAGAGAGAACGCTAAAACAGAAATATACTCAAAGTCCAACTTTGTTGCCATTTAAAATACACCACACTACTGGTCACCTTAGAAGAAGGGCAGAAGCCATTGACTCTTAAGCACCCTTTATGTTCCAGTCTGTGCGGAGAAATTCTACATCTATTTCTTTTTATATCACAGGGAGGGGGAAGGATTCAGGCCCCAACCTAATTGCAAACTAATATATCACTAACAAGTTGAGTTATTTATTTGAGAAACTAGTGGGCAAAAGAAGAGGTGTGTTGGAAGAGAACTGTATTCGTTAGGAGTGAAATGGTACTTCTCAATGTCAGAGATACAAACAGGGAGGAGAAACAAAATCTGGGATGGAAGGGAAAGGAGGAGCCATGACCACACCCATGAGTAGGTGGAAGATGTCGAGTAGGAGTTCCAGAGGTGGCAGTTGAGATGGACCTGAACACATTCCTGGAGGAAGAGAGCATCAAAGAAAGGAACATAGAGGACAAGGTGATACAGAGTCAGGGAATGAGGCCATGGAGACAGAATGAAGCTCACAAGATGAGAAGCGTCTAGAGGTGGGTTGTAGCCAGCTTAGAAGAGCTCTGTCATTGACCTTAACTCCAGGGAAGGCATCAGATACATGGTCCTGGCAGTGTGAAACATCAGTAACCACCCACACACTTGCTAAGAAGTTGCACTAGGAACAATGTTCAAGTCTCTGAGCTGTACACATACATGGCATCATTTGAATCCCAGGAAACTGAAGAGTGCTTCTATTTGTGCTAGGACAATGCTCTTAGAGTAGTTCATATGTGAAAGGTCCCTTGCACAAGTAGTAGAGCATCTGAAGATAGGTGTGTGTGTGTGTGTGTGTGTGTGTGTGTGTGTTGGTATGTGTATATGTGTGTGGTATATGTGTATATGCATCTCTCTCTCTCTCTCTCTCTCTCTCTCTCTCTCTCTGTGTGTGTGTGTGTGTGTGTGTTATGTAGGCCTGAAGGTGACATTAGGTATCTTCCTTGACTGCTTTTGACCTTATTTATTTGAGGCAGGGTCTGTTCCTGAGCCTAGAGCTCCTTGATTCTGGTAAGTCTACTTAGCCAGCTTGCTTCAGGGGGTGTCTGACTCTATCTCTGTCTTTCTCTTTCCATGTCTCTCTGTCTCTCTGTCTCTCTCTCTCTGTCTCTCTGTCTCTCTCTGTCTCTCTCTCTCTCCCTCCATCTCTCTAGGATTACAGCCAGCTGCCCCGCCTTTATGTTCTTGCACAGCCATCAATTTGCCCACTGAGCCATCACCTCAGCCCCAAATGCACTTTCCGAGTACATATCCATCTTGCATTTGGAGTGCTTTATAGAGTAGTACACCAGTGCAGCCTCAATGATAAACTTCTGCTTGAGTTGAATGTATTCACTCAGCTTACTCCAGGCATGGCGGTAACAGTCCAGGTTTGCCCCAGGGCAAATAGCCTGAGCTAGGAGAGGGCTTGGTGGATAGTTGGGGCTATGTAACCATACTTTCTGGCTACTTTATTGGGTTCTTATATATATCACCCTTCTCCACTCCAATCCCTTCAATACCCCCACACTAGGAAGGTGAAAAACAAGGTTTAAGGAGAAAGGAGGCATAGATCTCTTTAGACGACTCCCTACTGGTTAGGGGCATCCAATTTCTTGGGGTCAGTCCAATCTTCATTGTTGGTATATCTCCAGCCAGAAGTCAGCAATCCAGCAAACAGCAACAGCAAGAATCAGCAGCTTCAGAGACCAGCAGCACTGAGGACATCAGCAGCTGTCACCGCAGACACTCAGGGCTCTGGCATTTGTATACCCTCTCAAGAGTCCCCAGAATTCAAACGTAAACTATCTTCATCTGGCAGAATCATACCCCTGCATGAGTCAAATCATGGTTAGCTGCTGTGGACAATCTCAAGCAGCCCCATATCCCATACTTGGGATTAAAACAAAAACATAGTCACATAACTTAACTGGGTTTTTTTTTTTTTTTTTTTTTTAAGAAACCAAAATTCTTCCTATAGGGCTATAACAGGAAATGAAATGAGAAGAGGTATAGCTGGGAGAAGGGATGGTGTGGAGACATCCTGTGTGAAGCTGTTAACCCATGAGAGGCACAGTGGCCTGTGTGTGAGAGAGAGAGAGGTCAGAGACACCAATGCTCCTGAGATGGAAGAAATGGAAGATGCAAGGACCTGGAAGGGCCAGACGAATAGGACTAAGTTAGCTACAAGCTACTGTGTTGATGTCGGTCAGCCATCTTGGAGCATGTGGTGTAGAGTAGGGTACCCTTGGGTTTAGAGTGCAAGGCTGTATATATCCCTTACCTGTGCCCCATCGCCCTGAAGACACACAGGTTTGAGGACATTAGTGATCCTTGGACTTGGAGTGTCTCAACAGTGTTAGTTTGGGCTGTGAGAGGAATAATTTTAAATATTAAAAATTTTCGAGAAAGGAAGAAAAGAAAGTTTTTCGGAGGTACGTGGAGGTACAAATAACACTAAGTCTGGAGAGATTAGCAGGGGAGTTATGTTAGAGTAAAGAGGTCTGACTTCTAGGTGAAGGCAGGGTCATCTGTGTAGGGATAAGAAACAATGTTCTATAGGAGATTGCAAAAGTGCGAACCGAGAAACGGCAGAAGGAAGAAAGCTGCAGGGTAAGTGGAGGTTGGGTATGGAAGAGAGAATTCATGTGAGTCCAATAGTTGCCCACTGGCACTGAATCGGCCCAATTTTGAAGAAGAGGAGGCTAGAGTTGGCTCAAGTCCATCTAACAATGGTGTTTTGTCAGGTAGCAGTGAGGTGAACTCAGAGGGGAGGGTGACAGACAAGGATGTTCACATGGGACTTTCCATGTCTTACAATTTCCCATCCTTCAGTGAAATGGTAAAAACCAGGACTGTTCTCTACTTGAACTCTGGGATATTACAACAAAGCCCCTCGGCTCACATTTCCTTACTTTTGTATTTCTTGATCAGTTAAAAGGCGGCTGTTTGCACATCGATGTCTCCAGGAACTATAGTTGAGGTAAGTGAGAAGGAAGGAAGGAAGAGGAAAGGAAAGCACAGAATTATAACACCAGAGAGGGAGGCAGACTCCAGCTTATAAAAACAAACAAAACATTTGTCATGATCATTAAAAATAGAAACGAGCTGGAAAGTCACAGATTTTTACAAATGCATGCGTGCTCTTTCTAACTCATCCAACCCAAGCATCCTCCGGCTCATCACAGGATTCCCGAGAAGCATTCGCTCTGGAGGGCCTGGGGTCTAAAGAGGCACAGAAGGGCCTTGGATCCAGAGGGCTCTGAGCACCCACTATGACAGTGAGGTAAGCAAAGGAGCAGTTGGTGCCTACGTGACACAAGGACAGGGACGCTGGCTAGTTCTGATTTCCAGCTCTGATTCTGTGCGACTGCCACCAACATTAAGATTTCACACTTTACATCTCACAAGCCTTCATGGGGCCAGAGCTGGTGCAACATTGCAATCCGTCTCGAGCGCTTTCACCCTCAAAGCAAAACTGCAAAGTCTCATATGGCAACAGAGCCTTGTAGGCATGGTTGGCTTTTCTTCTGCTCTGTCTCTTGCTTTTCTCCTTTGTTCTTTCCTCTCCCCGTTCCTTTCCTTCATTTGTTATAAGCAGAAAAACAATGTGCTTCAATGTAGCAGTCAATGTGACGATTTAATGAACAGAACTTGTCATACTTCTAGACAGTGGCTCAATTTACTGGTGGTACCAGTTCACTGGAAATACCAGCTATGATAATTCCAGATTGTCTACTCTGTTGGGAATAGGTGTTGCCCTTGGAGGAAGAAGGACTTGGCGAGATGGAGCACTAGTGGGGGGGGGTGTTAATGAATGCTGCCTTTGCTAGCCCGACATGGATGGGCCATAGCTCTGAGACATCCTGCTTCAGAGGCCGTGAGTACTCTTCCCACGGGACCAGCAGGAGGCTGGCAGTGAAGGTACATTCCTTACCATACTAACCTGGACTTTGCTAGAGAGGGAGGCTGAGACTTATATGCAAGGTAAGTTGGGGGTTATAGATGAAAAGGTGTTTCCTCATTGTTCACACTCGAGAGTCCTATCTGCCCCACCTCAGAATGTGGCTGCATTTGAAGGCAGGTGGTTACTTATATACATTGTTAACAAACTTTACACTGGGCTGTGGGAGCCTATGTTCAGTGTGACCAGTATCCTTTTTAAGAGAGTTTGAACCACCAACCAAAGAGCATACAAGAGCTGGACCAAGGCCCAATGCACATATGTAGCAGAAGTGCTACTTGGGGTTCATACAGGCCCCCCAACAGCTGGAGCAGGGGCTGTCCCTGACTCTGATGCCTATGGATCCTGTTCCCCTTACTGGGCCGCCTCATCTGGCCTCTGTGGGAGACTACATGCCTAGTCCTGCAGAGATTTGATGTGCCAGGGTGAGTTGGTACCCAGGGGGGCCTCTGAGAAGGGGAGAGGAAGATGGGGGGAGGGGCTACGTGATGGAAGAGGGACTGTGATCAGCATGTAAAGTGAATACATACATACATACATACATACATACATAAATGAAAAGTAACAATAGACTGGAAGCAATAATGTATATGTACAGGACCTGAAGGTTATAAAAGAGAGAAAAAAGTATATAAGTAAAATGAAATAAAATAAATTTTAAAAAATGAAGATAGACAGAGAGAGAGAGAGAGAGAGAGAGAGAGAGAGAGAGAGAGAGAGAATATGAGAATGAGGGAATCTGGAAGCTACCATATATCTGGGGAAGTCAAGGGTGATGACCCACCAGCACCCCTGATGACTAACATGGCTCCTGAAGCAAGGTTGAGGTTGAGCCAAGGTACAACAGATCTTCCCCTACAGTCCTTAGAAGATGCTAATTCATCTGTATTAGTCAGGTGCTGGCAGAGCCTCTCAGAGGACAGCTATACCAGGTTCCTGTCAGCATGCACTTTTTGGCATCAGCAATAGTGTCAGGGTTTGGTGTCTGCAGATGGGATGGATCACAAAGTGGGGCGGTCTTTGGATAGCCTTTCCTTCAGACTCTTCTCCATTTTTTGTACCTGTGTTTCCTTTAGAGCTCCCAGGGAAAAACCACCAACCAAAGACAGGGAAGGGGGACAACATTTGAAATGTAAATAAATAAAATAATAAAAAGGAAGACCCCAATTCAGTAGATACCCTTACCTAGGACTGCTGGCCCTCAGAACTGAACTACAGTAACTTTAACTTAGAGATCCTTGGCACTGTCACCTAGCTGAATGACAGGTCCTAGGTCTGTTGGCTCAGGAGCTCTGGGAGCAAGGTCAACTCATGTGGAAGTTGGGGTGCTCAGATGTGTTTGAGCACTATCTCCATCAATCCCATTCTTCTTAGCATTATAGAGGGGTCACTCTAAACCCAGATGCTGTTCCAAAGGCAAACAAGAGAAAACTGGCTCCCATGTGGCTAGGAGGAGGGTCTCAAAGCCCACCCCCACAGTGACACACTTCCTCCCACAAGGCTACACCTACTCGAATAAGGCCACACATCCTAATAGTGCCAGTCCCCCGACTGAGCATATACAAACCATTGCATTCTACTCCCTTGTCTACATAGGCTTGTCCAAACGTATGAGTCTATAGGGGCCATACCTAAACATAGAATAATAAAAAATACGCTTAGTCCAACTTTAATGGTTTCTATAGTCTATAGCAGTCTCAACAACATTAAAAGTCCAAAGTCTTCAGAGGCTGTCTCTGACTGCTGGGGACCACCACACAGGCTTGCAGCCAGGCCGCCATCTTCCCTTGGGTTACTGCGGACTGCCAGTGGATAGGTTCAGGTGCGTGGACAGAGACCTAGCTTAGCAACGACTACCTGGTCAGGCTCTTGCTCGCGCCCAGAGCCAAAGGAGGTCTGCGTGAGGTCTGTGCACCTACAGCTCAGAGGCTGTCTCTGACTGCTGGGGACCAGCTCTCAGGCTTGCAGCCAGGCCACCATCTTCCCTTGGGTCACTGCGGACTGCCTGCTGGAGGCTGGGTTCAGGTGCATGAACAGAGACCTAGCCTAGCAATGACTACCCGGTCAGGCCCTTGCTTGTGCCCAGAGCCAGAGCAGGTCAGCGGGAGGTCTGTGCACCTACAGCACTGAGGCTGTCTCTGACTGCTGGGGACCAACTAGCAGGCTTCCAGCCAGGCTGCCATCTTCCCTTGGGTCACTGCGGACTGTCTGCCGGAGGCTGGGTTCAGGTGCAAGGACAGAGATCTAGCCTAGCATCTACTACCCTGTCAGGCTCTTGCTTTCGCACAGAGACAGAGCAGGTCGGTGGGAGGTCTGTGCACCAACAGCTCGGCAGTGCACCCCGAGCCAGATCAGCTCAGCGGGTGATCTCTGCACCAACTCACGTGGGCAACCAACCTGCTAGTGGGTCTGTGCCTGGAGTATAGCCAGAGGCCGACATCTTGCCTCAGGACACCACAGACAGCTAACAAGACAGAGCCCTGTGGACTGAGAGCACCACAATCTAGGTTCTAGCAGCCCAACCAGAGAACCTCCAGTCCTGCAGTGAATCCCGTGGTTAGACAGAGCCCTGAGATCCGCCACCATCTTGGAGCTGGTGGCCTGAACAGGTCACCATAGAGAAACAACAGAGGAGCCTAGGTCACCATAAAGATCTAACAGACGAACCCAGATCAGTAGAGGAAAAAAAAATCTGATTCTTAAGAGCTGGCAACTAGGCAGGCTAGGAGGAGACCATGGGAGGCCAATTACAGGTCCAGCAGTGAGCCTGGGGAAGACTTGGATCTGGCCCAGCATAACTGAGGAGGTAATTCGGAGCCCAGTAACTGAAACCTCCTGGTCTCCACCTCGGGAGCTCAGACACCCTCTACGACAGCAGCGCTAAACGCCAGGCTCACAGGAGCTTCAAACTCCAACCAGTAACAACAAGACCAACTAACTCTAGAGATAAACAGATGGCAAAAGGCAAACCTAGGAATGTTACTAACAGAAATCAAGGCAATATGGAAGCATCTGAACCCAATTCACCAACCACAGCAAGTCCTGGATACTCCAACACACCAGAAAAACAAGAGCTAGATTTAAAAGCACTGGTCATGATGCTGCTAGAGGAACACAAAAAAGACATAAACAAATATCTTAAAGAAATGCAGGGGAGCATCAATAGGTTAGAAGCCCTTACAATGCAAACACAAAAATCACTTAAAGAATTCCAGGAGAATATGGACCAACAGACAGAAGCCAATAAAGAGGAAATGAGAAAATCACTTAAAGAAATGCAGGAGAAATTGAATCAACAGGCAGAAGTCATGAAAGAGGAAACACAAAAATCTCTTAAAGAATTGCAAGAAAACAAACAAACAAATGAAGGAACAGAGCAAAACCATCCAAGATCTGAACACAGAGGTAGAAACAATTAAGAAATCACAAAAGGAGACAACTTTGGAGATAGAAAACCTTGGGAAGAAATCAGGGGTCATAGATGCAAATATCAACAACAGAATACAAGAGATAGAGGTAAGAATCTCAGATGCTGAAGATACCATAGTAACCACAGTCAAAGAAAATGCAAAATGCAAAAGGCTTGTAACCCAAAACATCCAGGAAATCCAGGACACAATGAGAAGATCAAACCTAAGGATTATAGGGATAGATGAGAGTGAAGATCTACAATTTGAAGGGCGAGCAAATATCTTCAACAAAATTGTGGAAGAAAACTTCCCTGACCTAAGGAGAGAGATGCCCATGAATATACAAGAAGCCTACAGAACTCCAAACAGACTGGACCAGAACAGAAATACTTCCTGTCACATAATAATCAAAACCCCAAATGTACTAAACAAAGAAAGAATATTAAAGGCAGTAAGAGAAAAAGGCCAAGTAACATATAAAGGAAGACCTATCAGAATCATACCAGACTTTTCTCCAGAGACCATGAAAGCTAGAAGATCCTGGGCGGATCTCATGCAGACTCTAAGAGAACATAAATGTCAGCCAAGACTACTATACCCAGCAAAACTCTCAATCAACATAGATGGAAAAATCAAAATATTCTATGACAGGACCAAATTTACACAATATCTTTCCACTAACCCAGCTCTACAAAGGATAATAGGAGGAAAACTCCAATACAAGAAGAGAAACTGCACCCAAGAAAAAGCAAGATAGTAACCTTCTTCCATCAAATTCAAAAGAAGATAACCATTCAAAAACAAAAATAACACAAAAAATAACAGGAAGAAATAATCACTATTCCTTAATATCTCTTAACATCAATGGACTCAATTCCCCAATAAAAAGACATAGACTAATAGACTGGATACAGAAACAGGATCCTACATTTTGCTGCATACAGGAAATACACCTCAGAGTCAAAGACAAACACTACCTTAGAGTAAAAGGCTGGAAGAAAATTTTGCAAGCAAATGGTCAGAGGAAGAAAGCTGGAATAGCCATTCTAATATCAGATAAAATTGACTTTCAACCCAAAGTCATCAAAAGAGATACAGAAGATCACTTCTTGCTAGTCAAAGGAAAAATCCACCAAGAAGAACTCACAATTCTAAACGTCTATGCTCCAAATGCAAGGGCACTCTCATTAGTAAAAGAAACTTTACTAAAGCTCAAAGCACACATTGCACCTAACACAATAATTGTGGGGGACCTCAACACTCCACTAATCTCAATGGACCGATCAGGAAAATAGAAACTAAACAGGGACACAGGGAAACTCATTGAAACGTTGGACCAATTGGATTTAACACACACACACACACACACACACACACACACACACACATATATATATATATATATATATATATATATATATATATAACATTTTATCCTAAAGCAAAAGACTATACCTTTTTCTCAGCACCTCATGGTACCGTCTCCAAAATAGACCATATAATTGGTCACAAGACAGACCTCAACAAATATAAAAAGATCGAACTAATCCCATGCCTCCTATCGGATCACCATGAGTAAGAGTGTTCTTCAATAGCAACAAAAACAACAGAAAATCCTCATACACGTGGAGGCTGAACAATATTCTACTCAATGATACCTTAGTCAAGGAAGAAATAAAGAAAGAAATCAAAGACTTTTTAGAATTTAATGAAAACGAAGGCACAACATACCCAAATCTATTGGACACAATGAAAGCAGGGCTAAGAGGAAAATTCATAGCTCTGAGTGTCTCCAAAAAGAAACAGGAGAGAGCATATACTAGCAACTTAATGGCACACCTGAAAGCTCTGGAACAAAAAGAAGTTATTTCACCCAGGAGGAGTAGAAGACAGGAAATCATCAAATTCAGGGCTGAAATCAATCAAGTTGAAACAAAGAGAACCATACAAAGAATCAACAAAACCAGGAGCTGGTTCTTTGAGAAAATCAACAAGATAGATAAACCCCTAGCCAGACTTACCAAAGGGCACAGAGACAGTATCCAAATTAACAAAATTAGAAATGAAAATGGAGATGTAACAACAGAAACTGAGGAAATTAAAAAAATCATCAGATCCTACTACAAAAGCCTATACTCAACACAACTGGAGAATCTGGAGGAAATGGACAATTTCCTAGACAGATACCAAATACCAAAATTAAATCAGGATCAAATAGATCGTCTAAACAGACCCATAACCCCCAAAGAAATAGAAGGGGTCATAGAAAGGCTTCCAACCAAAAAAAGCACAGGACCACATGGTTTTAGTGTAGAATTCTATCCGACCTTCAATGAAGACCTAATACCAATACTCTTCAAACTATTCCACAAAATAGAAACAGAAGGAACACTACCCAACTCATTCTATGAAGCCACAATTACCCTGATACCAAAACCACACAAAGATACAACTAATAAAGAGAACTTCAGACTGCTCTCCCTTATGAACATCGATGCAAAAATACTCAATAAAATTCTTGCCAACCAAATCCAAGAACACATCAAAACAATCATTCACCATGATCAAGTTGGCTTCATCCTGGGGATGCAGGGATGGTTCAATATACGGAAATCCATCAATGTAATCCACTACATAAACAAACTCAAAGAAAAAAACCACATGGTTATCTCATTGGATGCTGAAAAAGCATTTGACAAAATTCAGCATCCTTTCATGCTAAAAGTCTTGGAAAGAACAGGAATTCAAGGCCCATACCTAAACATAGTAAAAGCATTCTACAGCAGACTGGTAGCCAACATCAAAGTAAACGGAGAGAAACTTGAAGCAATCCCACTAAAATCAGGGACTAGACAAGGCTGCCCCCTCTCACCATATTTCTTCAATATAGTACTTGAGGTACTAGCTAGAGCAATTCGACAACATAAGGAAGTCAAAGGGATACAAATTGGAAAGGAAGAAGTCAAACTATCACTATTCGCAGATGATATGATAGTATACTTAAGTGAAGCAAAAAACTCCACCAGAGAACTCCTACAACTGATAAACAACTTCAGCAAAGTGGCTGGTTATAAAATCAACTCAAGCAAATCAATAGCCTTCCTATACTCAGAGGATATGCAGGCTGAGAAAGAAATTAGGGAAAT